>JAWNOE010000127.1:0-600000 GCA_035046095.1 Drosophila pseudotakahashii | reverse complement strand
TGAAAAAATCAAAAATGCATATTTTAAGCAGTTACTTTTATATTTAACCAAAAAAAATTCTAGTTTATTATGTTCAATATGTATTTCATGATGCAGCCAATGATCACGAAAATTTTGCTTATAAGTTTTCGGCCTTTCAAACCAATGACAACACACAGAACCACACGGTTAAAAATATGTTTAGATTTCTTTGAGACTTTTTTACAAAATTATTTATATTTACTTTATTTAATTACCTTGATGGAAGTTATAAAATCGTAACTATTTCTCCCGTTAAAAAAATCGTAAAATTATTTTGACTATGGAATTGGAAGGATAATAAGTGTCACTTTTCAAATGCTTTGACTGCAAAACAAACAAAGAATCAATTTGCCTGAAACACCTCCAAGGTTGAGGTCCTATTTCGTTGGGAAACTTTAATTAATCTATGAGCTTTCCTAGTTTCATATTTTTGAAAGAATTGGGAATAATCTTATCAGCCCACTTTGGAAGAGTCACGAGTTAACCTTTTTTCGTTTTGCCTTTTTTTCAATATGTAGTTAAGAACAGTTTAAAAAAGCCGTCACAAAAAAAATGGATAAAACAAGTGGTTCTGTTTTCATTAAGTTTTTATGTATGTCCAAAACTATTTATCGCGATAGCAAGCACTGGAGTATCAAGAATTTACAGTGCTTTTGTCTTCGATAGCCACAGCTGTTGAAGGCCAGATTTTTCACAAAGCTATACCAGAAAAACTTGAAATAATTGTATTGTTTTGTAAAAATCCACGAGGACATTAAAAGTGAATATTGTTTATTAACAATATTAAAACAAATTAATTTTAAAAAAATGTCGCAAGGAATCTTAAATTGGACGTTCAATCTCATAGGCTTAATTTAATGCCACTTATGTGTATGTTTCAAGAAATATTTAAAATTCCTAAGTTATTAGAATTAACAGTATTTAATGCCCAAAATAGCTTTATGAAAGACACGATTTCCCATTTAGCGAAAAAGTATCTTCAGCGAAACCGATTTTATGATTCCCTATGTACTGTACTTCGAAATAGACAATCCGCTGGGAAGCCATACAATTTTCATTTATGGAGCTTATATTAGCTTTCCAACAATGCCTTGTTATCTTCTATCAAAGTTACAGTACCTACACATTTCCAGCTGCCTTAATTTTTACAGCTGATATGCAAAAGTATAGAATAAAAAGGACCACGTATCCATTAATTCAAAAGCTCAAGGAATTAGAAAAAGGCATATCGGTTGAGACAGGATCTAAAACAGTTGAAGTATATTTATCATTTGGTGTAGTTATAGGGCATAACTTAAAAGTCAATTCTGTGAACAGCTTTGTTCGGTCGTTTAACTCGACTCGATTTTGTCGTGTTTGCAGACGATCAAAAGCAAGAAACTCAATTTGACTCCCATGAAAAGAAAGATTCCTAGAAATAAAACTAATTATATTTCAAGTTGGCTCGACATTAGTGTAAAACTAACAGGAGTCAGATTAAAATGTAGCTATATTTAATGACTTAGCCAATTTTCATGTAACTGAAAAATTCAGCTTTGATGTAATGCGTGACATATTTGAAGGGGTTGCTAAGTATGATGTGTGCAAAGTTTTTATAAAATTAATTTAAGCAAAAGTTCTCACATTAGGTACTATTTTTAACAGAAACCATTTATTTCCTTACGGTGCATTCTTTAGAACTAGCACGCTTACAAAATTGTAATCTCAACATGTCTGCGGCTGAAATAAAAAGCTTTCTTAATTGTTTGCCTTTTATAGTTGGCGACCTTGTTCCAACTGATAATGTCGACTGGCAATGGATATTAATTTTATATAAATTGTTAATCTACTAGATCTAGTAATTTAGCCAGAGGTAGTATGTGAAGATTTGTGTAAGCTAAATCACATTATATTTGGTACTCAATTGTTTGGAGCTTTAAAGCCTGAACATCATTTCATGGTGCGATACGCATCGGCACTTGAAAAGTGCGGCCCTGTGAAATATCTATGGAGTATGCGCTCCGAGTCTAAGTTAAGAGAATTCAAATTAAATACCCAGCCATGTTCTAAAGCTAGAAAAGCTCTTATACAGGGGTGTCACAGAAACCGTCGACGGTTTTGGGGACGGTTGGTTTAGAAACCAACCGATCAAAACCGTAGGTGTCACAGAAATTCGAGAGATTTCCTTTTTTCGGAAAATTTACCGAAAAACGACGAGGGCTGGATGCATACACTAAATATCGAATATTCAATAATTATCGAATTTTATTTGACTTATTTTGACTATTTTCCAATAGGTTTTAAACTTAATTTATGTTTTTATTGCAAAATTACAAAAATAATATATGTTTAAAGCGCATATTGTACACAATAAAAGAAAAAAATTAAAAATTTGAATTACCCGCCAGGCTATGTACATATTGCAGCCCTGAACAGCTGTTTGCAGCGGCTGCGTTTGTTTACTTACGTTTATAAGTTGTCAAGAATTTTAAAGCAAAATGCCATCTGCGCGAATTCTTGCTCTGGAGTATTTGCGAAGACAAAAACTTCAAAAGGCTAGGCTACAGAGGAAAATACTTAGAAGCTCGTCCGATTTTATTTCGCAAACAGATGAAACGTAAGATAATTTCAAGTGTATTTTCTGCTGGAACTTTAAGTATTTTTGTAACTTTTAGGTTTCGGTACAATTTCCGACTTGATAAACATACATTTATAATGGTGTTTCATCTGATTGAGGAGCACATCCCAAAATCATCAATCCCGCCCTTGTTCCAGCTGGCCACGGTTCTGCGGTTCCTGGCAGTTGGGTCCTTTCAAAGTGTAATTGGGAAGGACTCTGACCTGGCCCTTTCTAGAACCACGGTTTGCAAAATATTATGGGATGTTCTTCCCTTGATGGAAAGGATTCTTTGCCCAAAATTCATTAAATTTGACCAAACCAATGAGGCTATCCTCAAATCTAAAACCCATTTCTACAATAAGTACGGGATTTCTGGAGTTATCTTCTTCTTCTTCACAGCCGGCGTTTTACCCGGCAAAAATAGGACATTTTTTCACGACAGTGATGCCAACTTTTTGCAAAGGCGGCCTGTTTTTATTAATTTCTCAATAACTACAACTTCTTTTACCAGAAATAAGTTTCATTTTTAACTACAATACTAAGTACCTTTGAATAAATAATTCGTTAACAAAACATTTCGATAACTAACTCCGAAATTTGGACAAATTTGGTATTTTAAAGTGCTAGCTAATTGGTAACACTGCCAGGTAGACGGTTTGCCGACGGATTTTTTTTAGCTAATTTTTTCGAGAGTTTTTATAAAAAGCATATTTTTAAATATAACCCGAAGTAGGTATAAAAATCGTAGTATGCAGGTAGTTCATAAAATTCATTAGAGTTGTCTTAAATGAAGTTATATTTTTGGGAAACATTTGTAAGTTGGTTAATTTTATCAAAACGTCCGGCAAAATACGGGGGATTTAGAAACTGTCAAAAATGACGTCTGTGACACCGAGATTTGCTATTCGGGGGAAATTCGGTTGGAATGGTTTTCTGTGACGCCCCCGATAAAATTTGGTAAGTTTTTGATAAATAATGAAGCTTCAGTTGAACTAATTTTCTCTTTTTTCATAGTTTGAATGTAGCTATTAAGAGCATTAACTACTTTATAGTTTACTCACACTTTGTGGGGTAACCTATCTAGTAAGCCAGTAACCCGATTACTCCAAAAAAGTGTTTCCACTGGGTTAACTTCAAATATCGGGTAATGACAGCTAGTGTTTGTTGTTTTTTTTGTGTTTATTTTACTAGGGATGGACCTTCAACGATAGGAAAATAATACAAAATATACCGAAATTAACCAAAAAATTCCCACAAATACCCAAGACTCTAAAAGTATCTCACTTTTGTCCACATCTAGTTGCCTACACAAAAAAAACGGGTTATGTCAATAACCCCATAACTCCATAACTCCACCCTAGTGTAAATAGGCTATTACTAGAATTGTGAGCTGTGAAAAACAACAAATATACAATCCCTTTGAGCAAGTTACGTACACTCAAAAATTTTTTTTTCTGAAATATAGAAAAAACTAGATATAACGCTATAGTCGAGAACTTCGACTATTAGATACCCGTTAATCAGGTGAAGGGAATGCGAGGGAGGTCGAGATATGCAATACCAATTTTTGCTCATAACTTTTTAATAAATGGTCCAATTAAAAAATGTTATCTACATTTTGGTAGGTACTTTTAAACACAACAATATTGCATTTATACTTTTCTTAAATCTTTAAAGATGTGAGCGCCATTTAAGGCGATTGTGGGCGCTTGAGTGGGAGTGGCAATCGGCTGAAACAAACTGGCGCTGCGTAGGAACAGACAGACGGACATGGCTAGATCGACTCGGCTAGTGATTAAGAATATACATACATATATACTTTATAGGCTCGGAAGCGCTTCCTTCTACCTGTTACATACCTTACATAGTTTAAAAAGTAGACAAAATGGGTTTTTATACCCTTTTATTTTATTTAATTGCCTCTTCCCATAGAGTCCATTTGTGTGAAACGGTTGGGATTTTTGACGAATGTGAAACTCGTGTTCCCACAGAGCACATCCACCATCCGATAACAGCTGACTTGAAGAGCAGTTGCTCATCTCAACATTAACGAAGGGGGATTGCAACTCGGCAAAACTGTCGTAAAATTGGGTTCTTCTAATTTTATTGTAAAATAATACAATAAATAGCATAAGATAATAGTTAAAATGCATATCTGAACTTTTATGACATATCCTATAACGAGTATGTTGACTGGGGGAGAGCCTAACCTCCCGTACACCACTCTCCGCTTTTACTACGCCTCTGTCTAGCCAATATTAATAAGGCAAATTTGTAAACAAACCCAAAATTGTACTGTTGTGGTAATTTATATCAACTTTATAGGAGTACATAGTATTCTTTTAATTAATATTAGTTATTAATATTTACGAAGTGCAGAACATATTCTGAGACTTTCCATTGATGTTTTCGTTTGGAGAACAGCTTACATTTTGGCCCACACATAGAAACCTTTTGGCAAATGCTTTCCCGCTCATAACAAACTACAAATAATTCAATGATAGCCATAAAACATTGAGCCTAAGCAATATTTAATTTTTTCCCGCCATCGATTTGATTTGTTCTTGTAGTCAACGTTCCATTTTTCACAGTCAAGAGGAAGAACTTAGAGTTGCACCGAAAAAACATCGCTTAACTATCGCATAAAAGAGCCCGTTAAAGTCCGTCAAAATTGGATGGCGGACTAACTGGGAAATTTTCGAAACGGCAAAACCTTACGGACCATCCGTTCAACGGATGGTGGATGGTGGATGGAGCTCTGTGGGAAGACCCTATAAAATGTCCTCATGAAAACGCCTTAAACATGAATTAAAGCATAGAATGAACCATAGATTCAATGAATAATACAAATTAGTTCCATTTAAGATTTAATTCTCAGAATTATTTTTCCATCAGAGAAATCGTGAAAGTTTGAGAATTTTTAACTTTGGCGTCAAATTCCAAAGACATGGGCAATGGTTCACAATGGGGACTATTTATAGGGAATGCCGTGATTCATTAAGAGTGGTTAACAATTAAGACAAGTAAATTTTATAGGCCACATAATTTCAAATATCGGCAAACATCGGTTTTTTGTATTCTTAGCTATACCGTGGAATCTGTAGGTGATAGAACATAAAATTGTATGGGAATTTTACTCAGAAGCCAGTGCTGCCACAATCTCCGAAGCAAAAATGGCTAGATTTGAAAAAATAAAAAATGCATATTTTAAGCAGTTACTTTTATATTTAACCAAAAAAATTCTATTTTATTATGTTCAATATGTATTTCAATTATAATTCATGCAGCCAATGATCACGAAAATTTTGCTTATAAGTTTCGGCCCTTCAAACCAATGACAACACACAGAACCACACGGTTAAAAATATGTTTTGATTTCTTTGAGACTTTTTTACAAAATTATTTATATTTACTTTATTTATTTACCTTGATGGAAGTTATAAAATCGTAACTATTTCTCCCGTTAAAAAAATCGTAAAATTATTTTGACTATGGAATTGGAAGGAAGTGTCACTTTTCAAATGCTTTGACTGCAAAACATACAAAGAATCAATTTGCCTGAAACACCTCCAAGGTTGAGGTCCTATTTCGTTGGGCAACTTTTCGGCGAACACAGTTCAAACTGGGGATTTAAAGCGAATACGATTTAATGGCATCCATAAGACTATATTTTATGCTCCCTAGTGTTAATAATTGTAATTTCTGAAATAAATTTCAAAAAGGGTATAAAAAAGGCAAAATTAATAAGGAAAAATAAAAAATTGCTTTTTTTTTAATTAGTAAGAAAAATAGCTAAAAACAAATAAAAATTGCTAGATTTGTGGCTAATAACATTTTTAAACAAAAAGTTGCACATTTTTCTGAAAGTGGCTAAAAATAGCCACTTAATAGCAAAACTGGAAGCACTGTCAGGAACACCCAAATATCACAGAAAACTATAAATGGTTCGTGGAATTTTTTGGCTGTGTAATATTACTGCTTTAATGAACTATTTAAGAAATCATTTTTGGTCTAATTTCTAATTTCTTAAAAAGCAAATCAAGATGAAGTTCGAATGTTTTCGATGCCAAAAACGCTATGCGAATGGGGATATTCCAATATCTAATTTTAAAATTAATTGTTTTCTAAATTCTAAGAATCTTAAAATAGAATGTAACCAAAATAATTAATCTATGAGCTTTACTAGTTTCATATTTTTGAAAAGATTGGGAACAATCTTATCAGCCCACTTTGGATGAGTCACGAGTTGGCCTTTATTCCCGTTTTGCCATTTTTTCGTTTTTCCTTTTTTTCAATATGTAGTAAAGAACAGTTTTAAAAAGACGTAAAAAAAATGGATGTCATAAAACAAGTGGTTCTGTTTTCATTAAGTTTTTAAGTATGTCCAAAACTATTTATCGCGATAGCAAGCACTGGAGTATCAAGAATTTACAGTGCTTTTGTCTTCGATAGCCACAGCTGTTGAAGGCCAGATTTTTCACAAAGCTATACCAGAAAAACTTGAAATAATTGTATTGTTTTGTAAAAATCCACGAGGACATTAAAAGTGAATATTGTTTATTAACAATATTAAAACAAATTAATTTTAAAAAAATGTCGCAAGGAATCTTAAATTGGACGTTCAATCTCATAGGCTTAATTTAATGCCACTTATGTGTATGTTTCAAGAAATATTTAAAATTCCTAAGTTATTAGAATTAACAGTATTTAATGCCCAAAATAGCTTTATGAAAGACACGATTTCCCATTTAGCGAAAAAGTATCTTCAGCGAAACCGATTTTATGATTCCCTATGTACTGTACTTCGAAATAGACAATCCGCTGGGAAGCCATACAATTTTCATTTATGGAGCTTATATTAGCTTTCCAACAATGCCTTGTTATCTTCTATCAAAGTTACAGTACCTACACATTTCCAGCTGCCTTAATTTTTACAGCTGATATGCAAAAGTATAGAATAAAAAGGACCACGTATCCATTAATTCAAAAGCTCAAGGAATTAGAAAAAGGCATATCGGTTGAGACAGGATCTAAAACAGTTGAAGTATATTTATCATTTGGTGTAGTTATAGGGCATAACTTAAAAGTCAATTCTGTGAACAGCTTTGTTCGGTCGTTTAACTCGACTCGATTTTGTCGTGTTTGCAGACGATCAAAAGCAAGAAACTCAATTTGACTCCCATGAAAAGAAAGATTCCTAGAAATAAAACTAATTATATTTCAAGTTGGCTCGACATTAGTGTAAAACTAACAGGAGTCAGATTAAAATGTAGCTATATTTAATGACTTAGCCAATTTTCATGTAACTGAAAAATTCAGCTTTGATGTAATGCGTGACATATTTGAAGGGGTTGCTAAGTATGATGTGTGCAAAGTTTTTATAAAATTAATTTAAGCAAAAGTTCTCACATTAGGTACTATTTTTAACAGAAACCATTTATTTCCTTACGGTGCATTCTTTAGAACTAGCACGCTTACAAAATTGTAATCTCAACATGTCTGCGGATGAAATAAAAAGCTTTCTTAATTGTTTGCCTTTTATAGTTGGCGACCTTGTTCCAACTGATAATGTCGACTGGCAATGGATATTAATTTTTATATAAATTGTTAATCTACTAGATCTATTAATTTAGCCAGAGGTAGTATGTGAAGATTTGTGTAAGCTAAATCACATTATATTTGGTACTCAATTGTTTGGAGCTTTAAAGCCTGAACATCATTTCATGGTGCGATACGCATCGGCACTTGAAAAGTGCGGCCCTGTGAAATATCTATGGAGTATGCGCTCCGAGTCTAAGTTAAGAGAATTCAAATTAAATACCCAGCCATGTTTTAAAGCTAGAAAGGCTCTTATAAAATTTGGTAAGTTTTTGATAAATAATGAAGCTTCAGTTGAACTAATTTTCTCTTTTTTCATAGTTTGAATGTAGCTATTAAGAGCATTAACTACTTTATAGTTTACTCACACTTTGTGGGGTAACCTATCTAGTAAGCCAGTAACCCGATTACTCCAAAAAAGTGTTTCCACTGGGTTAACTTCAAATATCGGGTAACGACAGCTAGTGTTTGTTGTTTTTTTGTGTGTTTATTTTACTAGGGATGGACCTTCAATTATAGGAAAATAATACAAAATATACCGAAATTAACCAAAAAATTCCCACAAATACCCAAGACTCTAAAAGTATCTCACTTTTGTCCACATCTAGTTGCCTACACAAAAAAACAGGGTTATGTCAATAACCCCATAACTCCACCCTAGTGTAAATAGGCTATTACTAGAATTGTGAGCTGTGAAAAACAACAAATATACAATCCCTTTGAGCAAGTTACGTACACTCAAAAAATTTTTTTTCTGAAATATAGAAAAAAACAAGATATAACGCTATAGTCGAGAACTTCGACTATTAGATACCCGTTAATCAGGTGAAGGGAATGCGAGGGAGGTCGAGATATGCAATACCAATTTTTGCTCATAACTTTTTAATAAATGGTCCAATTAAAAAATGTTATCTACATTTTGGTAGGTACTTTTAAACACAACAATATTGCATTTATACTTTTCTTAAATCGTTAAAGATGTGAGCGCCATTTAAGGCGATTGTGGGCGCTTGAGTGGGAGTGGCAATCGGCTGAAACAAACTGGCGCTGCGTAGGAACAGACAGACGGACATGGCTAGATCGACTCGGCTAGTGATTAAGAATATACATACATATATACTTTATAGGGTCGGAAGCGCTTCCTTCTACCTGTTACATACCTTACATAGTTTAAAAAATAGAACATTTGTTTTTCTTAAACAAAATGGTGTTCTCCTAATCTTATTGTACAATAATACGATAAATAGCATAAGATAATAGTTAAAATTCATATCTGAACTTTTATAACATATCCTATAACGAGTATGCTTACATATTGCTGACTGGGGGAGAGCCTAACCTCCCGTACCCCACCCATTGCTCTTACTACGCCTCTGTCTAGCCAATATTAATAAGGCAAATTTGTAAACAAACATAAAATTGTGCTGTTTTGGTTATTTATAGCAACTTTTAAATTTTATAGGAGTACGTAGTACTCTTTTAATTAATATTAGTTATTATTTACGAAGTGCAGAACATATTCTGAGACTTTGCTGCAAACATTGATGTTTTCGTACCCAGAACAGCTTACATTTTGGCCTACTCATAGCAACATGTTTTCGAACGCTTTTCGCTTATAACAAAGTACAAATAATTCAACAATAGCCAAAAAACAATGAGCTTAAGCATTATTTAATTTTTTCCCGCCATCGATTTGATTTGTTCTCGCAGTCATCGTTCCATTTTTACAGTCAAGAGGAAGAATTCAGAGTTGCACCGCAAAAACATAGCCAAACTATCGCATAAAAGAGCCCGTCAAAGTCCGTCAAATTTGGATGGCGGACTAACTGGGAAATTTTCGGAACGGCAAAAGCTTACGGACCATCCGTTCAACAGATGGTGGATGGAGCTCTGTGGGAAGACCCTATTAGGGGAAAATTCGCTATTGATTTTAGAAAAAAACAAGAGAGAACGCTATAGTCGGGTGCCCCGACTATCAGATACCCGTTACTCAGCTAAGGGAGTGCGAGGGAGATAGATATATAAAATCTTTGATCAGGCATAACTTTTTAACGAATGGTCCGATTTGAAAAATTTCTTCTACATTTCTATAGGTATTGATAGTCACAATAAAACTGCATTTTTAGTTTTCCAATATCTTTAATGGTGTGGGCGCCAGACACCTTTCAAAAAATGGTGTAGGGCGATTGAGGGCGTTAGAGGGGGCGTGGCACCATTTTGAAATAAACTTGCGCTGCGTAGGAACTCCAAGAATATGCATGCAAAATGTCAATCCTCTAGCTTTTATAGTTTCCGAGATCTCAGCGTTCATACGGACGGACAGACGGACAGACGGACAGACGGACATGGCTAGTTCGACTCGGCTAGTGATCCTGATCAAGAATATATATACTTTATAGGGTCGGAAAAGCTTCCTTCTCCCTGTTACATACTTTTGCACGAATACAATATACCCTTTTACTCTACGAGTAACGGGTATAAAAACTAAACTTCTCTAAAAATAAAAAACAAAGTCGCCATTAAAAAAAATGTTTACAATATAGAAATATATTACAAAAAAAAAGGTTTTGCCATCTAGACATTTTTTCAGGGACCGTAAACAACAGTTATTATATTAAAATTGGCATGACTAAAAAAATCATCCACTTGGAAAAGTGTTACAAAAAATCAAGATCACCAATGAGCTCCAAATTGGTCAATTTTTGTAAGTCTGCCATGATTTTTATTTTTTTAAATCAATATTAACAATTTTTTTTTGATTTTTATTATAAAACAAAATTACATAATTAAGAATAATTAAGAAAAAGTGCAGTATTCTAACAACTCCGTCCCTGCATTTTGCACTAAAGTTAACAAAAATCGACATTAAAGTTTAGAAAATAACCACACCTTGAAAATTTCCTCAACATTTAGAAATTAGAGGTATTCAAACGGGTAACGGGTATCTAATAGTCGGGGCACCCGACTATAGCGTTCTTTCTCGTTATTTTTAAATTTTCTCGCTATTTGGGGTCCGAATCGTCATCGAAAATGTTTGATGCAAAATTGTTTAGAATAAAAATATCTATCGATCTATATAGTTTGGAGCCAAATTCGAGGTCTACAAGTGGTTCAAAAATGCATTCGAAAAATCGGGTATCCACCATTTGATTAATTGCTCCCCTCAGAGGTTGTGCCAATATGCACGCTAAACCAGGCCATTAAGCGTTAATTCATGCTCAATTCTCAAAATCAAACATACAAATTTTGAGAAAAACGCCTAACAGTGAACCAACCTCAGATTTTTCCCATACAAAAAAGGCGGCCAAAAATGAATTCACCCGCGGCTCCCCTCGTAGAGGTTGTGCTCACATGCACGGTATAGGGGCAGATTGGGGATCGTCTTAAGAACGTTTCGTGAAAATTTCATGAAAATTAAATCCACAGTTTTTGAGAAAATTGATTTACAGTGGAGGGTGTTAAATCGTCAATACTTGAAATTTGCCGTTTCCCACTGCCCGCGGCAGTTAGATCCCTCACACCCATGACATCAATCATGTAAATATACATATATTCTATGCAAACTTTACGGAACTAATACAGCTCTCGCAGAGGTTGTGCCAACTTGCACGGTATCGCATTCGAAGGGGCATAAATTTAAGTAATTTCTCAATTAATTTCAGCGAAATCAAACCCACAGATTTTGGGAAAATAAAGTCTTTTCAATTAAGGCTTATTTCACGCGGTCACACTGTCCAGCCAGCGGGTGGACCCATGACCACTAGCACATATTGGCCGAACCTCGCCATCGAAGTGCTCTGTGAGTATCGCAGCTGCCGAACCTCACAATTTTCGAAAAGGTCGAGTGTCGCATGAGTGTCACATTTTGCCTGTCTCAAAAATCACGCGTCTGCACCGTGCACTTGCGATCGGACCCACTTCTGCCATTATCCTTGGCGTTGCACCCTTCCATTTTCACCACCTCGTCCTCTTCTGTAGTGCATAGTGCCCCGGAAGCAGAGCTAAATTCCGGATCGCAAATCCAAAACCCGAAGACATTAGGCGAGCCTGGTCGAGACCTTCAAGGGCTGGCGAAACCCGGGCCTCACTAAGTTGAAAAGCAAAGCTTCTGTCGGAAGGATTAAGGAACCCCTTTCATCGCAAACGCCAGTTATGGCTTGGCCACTACTACCGACCATTTTTCCCCATCAATGAATTAAAAACACCGCTGATGAGTGTTCTGCGTCCCGAAGGACGACAAGAAATGAAAAAGTCTGAGCCCAATGAACTAAGCCTAGAGATGCACAAAAACATAAATTTCACTATCGATGGCATCGATGTTCTTAAAAACGGCAATACAATTTCCAACTTTGATGTTTTCACTTAAACCCTTTTCCCATTGAGTCCATCCCATCCCTTGGAAGCAGTTGGGATTTTTGACAAGTGTGAAACTCAGATTCCCACAGAGCACATAACAGCTAACTTAAAGCACCTTAAAGCGTGGCACCTATTTGAAAAAAACTTCCGCTGCGTAGGAACTTCTAGAATCTTCATTAAAAAAGCCTATCTTCTAGCTTTAAAATTTTCCGAAATCTCAGCGTTCATACAGACATGGCTAGATCGAATCGGCTAGTGATCCTGATCAAGAATATATACTTGAGCTGACAAAAAATCGACTGAAGTCGACTACAAGACGATAGTATGCTTTGCGATTATTCAGTCGACTACTATCGACTTTTACTCTACGAGTAACGGGTATAGTTAAAATAACAACAAACAAGTTTATTACACTTTAAACAAAATTGGCAACATAGAATAAATTTGAAGTAACTATTTCTTAATAAGGGAGCTCAACTTAAACGGAAATACTAAATAAATTTTTCGGGATACCCAAGAAAAGTCTGGGTGTTCCCTAATCTGTTGAATTGTTGAATTTTCGTTAGCTGTTAATCAGCTGTTCCATACAAAGTCAAATTTCAGAAATATTAGCAATTGAACAGCCTCGAGTCTGTTGAAAATTTTGTTGAATCGTTAAAAACCAGAGTTGTCACCTTACTTTATTAAAAGTCATGGCAACTCTGTTACATTTAAGTAGCACTAGAATGCATGTTTTACTTAAAAATCAAAATCATATTTGTAGTTCATATTACCTTGGTAACAATTTTAGACTGAAAATAATATAAAAAAAACAAATTTAACATGTTTAAAGTTTCATGAAACTTTTCTAGGACTGTTAGAAGGATGCAGTTTCTTGGGCTTTTTTCTGAAAAGATTAAACTTTCTAACGGACTAGAAGTAACATTTATTGGAAGTTTGTATGATATAGATAATCTAAACCAAAGTTGGAAAATTGTACGTACTTTTCGTTTTTTATTTAAAAAAAAAAACCTAGCAGACACACTCAATCCATTTTTATACACAATAAAGTATGAGATAAAACCAACTAAAAAAAATGAACGTCGCTAAAAAATATTATGTCGTTTAAGATTTATGAACCGTTTAAAATTGCTACTACCGAAGGCTGCCGCATCAACGCTTATTAAATAATCGACTTTTATAAAGATTTCTATTTTTTTTTTCTGATAACATCTCAAGATCATTAAAATTTAAAAAAATTAAGTTTTTTTTTATTTTATTGAATTTAGCAACTCTTGTGCGCTGCCCCTTAAGATATTATATATTATATATATATTTTAGTACCCTCTCTCTCTCCTTCCTCCTCTACAAAATTATTGTATTCTTGCATGCGTTGGCAAAAACAAAAAAAAATGTGTTGCAGCGCTCCCGTTTCACTCATCGGACATGGGCGGTTGTTGTAATTTTAGCTTCGGGAAACGTTCGGGATTGGTTTCCATTTTTCCCTTCCAAAATATACAATCCAAAACGCATCTTTTGGAATGCTTCTGGATGCGAATCTCATGTGTGAAAAAATTAGTTCTAGTCGATTTAAAAATACCTTTTTTTTTAATTTCATTATTCATTCTTTAATTTTCTTCAATCTTTTCAATCAAATTAAAATTAAATTATATTAAATCAAATTATACTAAACTAAACCTACTTCTTCCCAATCCTCTTCAAATTCGTTGTCCTTGTCCGGTCCTTTGCCCTTTTGTTCGTCGCCTTTATTCGGTTACCATCTTTATACACCCGGTTTTTTTTCGAGTAAAGGCGGTTCGAAGATTTTTAACGAAGTCATCGTGTCTAGTTTTGAAATTTTGTTAGACTTAATTGCAAAATTAACATCAACAATCTTTAACACTTACAGTACATAACTTGGTTCAATGCTGAAAAAGAGGAGAACCCTTCCTTTTGCTTACAGCCCCCGTAGTTCATCTGCGTTATCAGTTCTGGGCTGATAACGCGGCTAAGGTTTCTAGAAAGCTAGTCCCCAATATAAAATTTAAACATCGAAATCGGAAAAAAAATCAAAATACGCACGTTTTAAAATTAGAGGTAAATGAAAAAGGATCATATTTAAAGTAGCAAATATACTTACATATTTTGGCTCGTTCCCCAGTATCATTGACTCCACCTCTTTCAAGTCAGCGAGAGATTTGATGGGGAACTGAGTCCTAAGACTCGAGCTCTCCTCTCCGCTGACTTTCCGGAGCAGCGCCAATATATGGTGCTGTGTTTTTGCAACCATGGCTGTCACCGTCTGTTTGTCAGCTTCCATCTTCGCCAACACCTCCCCCTTCAGGGCCAACAACTCCCCTTCCACGACGACCTCCTTTTTGTTCTCCACCGGAGGTGGAGCAGGAGAGCAGGAGAGACCTGCCAGGAGGAGGGTGGGGAATGAGAATTTCGGGTACGAATCCATTTTCCTCAAAAAGAAAAAAAAGTTAGTACATTTTTCTAATTTCCTAGAGGAGGCATGTAAGTAAAATAAATAATGATTTTTTAGTTCAATAAACTGATAGGATAACTCTTAAAGAATATGTCATAAAAATTATTATTAAACTGCAGTTTATACAAAATACTTTAAAATTTATCAAGTAATTTTTATGACATATTCTTTAAGAGTTATCCTACCAGATTATTGAACTAAAAAATCATTATTTTTTTAATTAGATGCCCCCTCTTAAGTCAAAACTTTCTACAAAAACATTACATTAGTACGAAAACAGAACATTATACACACCTTGAATGCTGGACATAGCCTCCAAAAGAACAGAGTGGACTTGAGTTTGTTATATTATATATATTATATATTATATATATATTTTAGTACCCTCTCTCTCTCCTTCCTCCTCTACAAAATTTTTGTATTCTTGCATGCGTTGGCAAAAACAAAAAAAAATGTGTTGCAGCGCTCCCGTTTCACTCATCGGACATGGGCGGTTGTTGTAATTTTAGCTTCGGGAAACGTTCGGGATTGGTTTCCATTTTTCCCTTCCAAAATATACAATCCAAAACGCATCTTTTGGAATGCTTCTGGATGCGAATCTCATGTGTGAAAAAATTAGTTCTAGTCGATTTAAAAATACCTTTTTTTTTAATTTCATTATTCATTCTTTAATTTTCTTCAATCTTTTCAATCAAATTAAAATTAAATTATATTAAATCAAATTATACTAAACTAAACCTACTTCTTCCCAATCCTCTTCAAATTCGTTGTCCTTGTCCGGTCCTTTGCCCTTTTGTTCGTCGCCTTTATTCGGTTACCATCTTTATACACCCGGTTTTTTTTCGAGTAAAGGCGGTTCGAAGATTTTTAACGAAGTCATCGTGTCTAGTTTTGAAATTTTGTTAGACTTAATTGCAAAATTAACATCAACAATCTTTAACACTTACAGTACATAACTTGGTTCAATGCTGAAAAAGAGGAGAACCCTTCCTTTTGCTTACAGCCCCCGTAGTTCATCTGCGTTATCAGTTCTGGGCTGATAACGCGGCTAAGGTTTCTAGAAAGCTAGTCCCCAATATAAAATTTAAACATCGAAATCGGAAAAAAAATCAAAATACGCACGTTTTAAAATTAGAGGTCACAGTCACCGACTAACTCTCATCGAGCGCAGACGTCCGTGAATAATCCCGTGCCTTATCTCTATTTTTTTCGTATTTTCGGTCCACACCGTTCTTATTATAAACAGTTAGTTATTTTTTCACGTGCAAGTTCCGCTGATCATTAATCAAAGGTCCAAACCCTCGTAACCATGGGCCCAGGCCCCCCCAGATTAGGGGACAATCGCTTTGCATCGCTCAGCGAAAGCCCCAAGAAAAAAAGAAAAGACCCTTTACTAAACTTCAAGAAGAATTCCCAGAACTCCCTGAAACAACAAAAGAAAACCCTAAATTCGTCATTATTACATCAAAAGACCCAAAGAAAACCATTTCAGAATATTCCTGTTTCGCAGTTCACCGCGCGTTGAATATTATAAGCAAAGAAATATTATCTATCTCCACCCTTCGCGATGGGAACCTCCTAATGCTGGTGAAAACCAAAAATGTTGCAGAGAAATTTCTGAAATCTAAAAGTCTCGCTGGTATATGCGAAATTGACTGCAAACTCCATCAATCCCTTAACTTTGTCAAGGGCACTATATATGCTCCCTTCCTTACAAACGTCCCCGATGATGAAATTGTAAAAGAACTAGCTGACCAAAATGTGCATTCCATATATAAATTCTCTAGGAAAATAGACGGCAAACTAAAACCTTCTGGTGTTATACTCGTAACCTTTGACCAATACAACCTACCAAGCAAACTTGACGTCTCCTGGCACACTGTCAAGGTAAGGGAATATATTCCCAATCCTATGAGGTGCAAGGCGTGTCAATTTATTGGTCATCCAACCAAATTCTGCAAAAATTCCGCCACGTGCGAAATGTGTAATCTCCCCCCTCACAGCCCTAAACCTTGCTCACGAACGCAGTGCGCAAATTGCTTAGGCGACCACCCTTCCTCCTCCCCCTCTTGCCCAAGATATATACAACAAAAAGAACTCATCAGAATTAAAACTATACGAAAATGCAGTATAAGAGAAGCAAGACTGTTTCTCAAACAACAATCTCCCACAACAACAAATCTCTCACCTAATTATGCACGTGTTGTGTCAAACTCAAATTCTACATCCAATACAAACAGTAACACTCAAAAAGAGATTACTACTATTGAAAACCACGACAATCAATTCAAAGAGTCTGCCAACGCAGACTCTCAATCCCAACCTCTCTCAATTTCGCCATCCACAAGTAAATCTAATAAACTTTCGGAGATTACCTCTCCAAGACCCTCAACGTCTTCAAAAACCGTACCAACAAGCCCCAATACAAAAACAATCGAAGACTCCGAAAAGCACAATAACACCAATAATTCTCTCTCGCCCACCTACAGCATAAACAATGAATACTCACAGCGATCAGTCCCTTTAATGTATGCTGATTTTAAAGAGCGCCTTAAACACAGCCGCTCTCTTAGAAGTATTAAAATTACTTATAGCCGAACGCTCTCCTGACGTGGTATGCCTTCAGGAGACCCACTTACCACATAACTTTAAAAACTTTAGATGCCCGCCGGGTTTTAAAGGATATTTTTGGAATTTCCCCCATAATACTACTGCAAAACAAGGCGTAGCTATACTCATAAAGCAGCAAATTCCACACTCTCAAATATCTCAAGACTTTACAACCTGGTTAAAGCCTTTATGACGAAAAGGACCTTTAAAGTCAGAGTCAACGACAAGACCTCAGGTTCAGCGAACCTGCCAAACGGAATCCCACAGGGCTCACCCCTATCGGTAGTCCTTTTCATCATAGCCTTTGATCACATCAACCTCGTAATAGCTAAATACAAGAAAATAGATATATCTTTATACGCAGATGACGCTATAATTTACACAAAACAAAAAAACCTTAGCACTGTAAAAAATACTTTTCTCAAAATACTCCAGGATTTAGAATCCTGGGGATTATCTTCTGGCGCTTCTCTTGCCATAGAAAAATGCCACACACTTCACATTTGTCGCAAAATCCACTGTTGCTTCCCAACTTTGGAGTTTAGAAATAAGACCATCGAACCAGTCAAGCAATTAAAAATACTTGGAATCACGTTTGACTCTAGGTTTAGCTTTAAGGAACATTGTATAACCTTAAGAAAGCAACTTGAAGTCAGGGCTAACATAATTAAATTTCTAAGTTCCAAATTTTCACATATCCATCCCAACATCCTAACCAACATAACCCGTCCCCTAGTTCTCTCCAAAATTGAATACGGACTCCCAATTTATGGTTGGTGTGCAGCAACACACCTGAAGAAAATTCAAGCACCCTATAACACCTCAGTTCGTAGATCAATTAATGCATTTCCAACATCGCCAGTACGGTGCATTCTGGCCGAAGCTGGGTTACCAAGCATTACCGACAGACTGAACGAAGCCACCATCAATCTAATTCCCAGGCTTTTCACAAGCCCAAATCAATTGTTGGTAAAGGATTTCAAAGCTTTCTTCAGGAAAACACGGTCTCCCAGGGTTCCCTCAACCCTTTATAGATGCGCGAAGCATGCTGCTTTCATCGGGCTATCAGTCCCTAAGCAGAGAAAAATTACTACGTCTCTTCCACCCTGGAAAGACGTATCGGAAAACATCAAAAAGGATCTCCACTTCTTCGCTAAAAACGACACACCAAGCTCAATTTTCCAAGCCCAATTTAGTCTTCTGAGAAGCCAATTGGGCCCAAAGAATTGGCTTTACTCGGATGGTTCAAAAACCGAATCTTCATCGACATTCGCAGTCGTCGACAAGGATAATGTCATCATCGCGGGAGGATCCCTTCCCAACTTCAACTCAATATTTACCATTGAGGCTTTCGCAGTCCTTCAGGCTTGCGTATACGCCAACAAAGGTAAAGGGAAATTCGCCATCTGCACCGACAGCCTTTCCACAATCTCAGCGCTGGAAAATCCCTGGCAAACAGATCCCACAATAAGCCAAATACGGAACATCGTTGCCCTGAGCAAATCCAAAATAACCATTGTTTGGGCACCCAGCCATCAGGGTATTCCTGGGAACGAACAAGCGGACGCGGCTGCCCGATTTATGAGCACAGCCCCAACCGTCCAGTTCACACCCATCAATGCCAGAGACATCTCGATGCTAATTAAAGCCATCAACAAGCAAAAGAAAATCGCTGATTGGGAGAGTTTCAACCACAAATACAAAATGCTAAACACAGCCTGCGAAAAAACCACATTTCCAACCGACCTCAACAAACTCGACCGCAGGATTTACACCCGCCTTCGCATTGGACACATACAAGAAACACATGAACATCTACTTCAAGGATCTACTTTCCGCCCCTGCCGCTTTTGCGGGGATAGGAATTTTTCAACCGACCATCTTCTCGACAGCTGCCAGGCCTTAAGGCCCATACGATCTGCCATCTTTGGATCCGTCACCCTCCCATCCTCTCTACTCAAATCCCCCACCAAAACAAATATAAAAAAAATTAAGGATTTTGTTAATAAAGCCCATCTTAGAATATAGTCATAATAATTAATTTACAACCAGGCCGAAGGACTTCAGCTTCCAGTGCCATTTTCTCTCCATTAAATTTAGTATTGTATACTAGTTTTAATTTGACAAAATAAAAAAAAAAAATAAAAAATTAGAGGTAAATGAAAAAGGATCATATTTAAAGTAGCAAATATACTTACATATTTTGGCTCGTTCCCCAGTATCATTGACTCCACCTCTTTCAAGTCAGCGAGAGATTTGATGGGGAACTGAGTCCTAAGACTCGAGCTCTCCTCTCCGCTGACTTTCCGGAGCAGCGCCAATATATGGTGCTGTGTTTTTGCAACCATGGCTGTCACCGTCTGTTTGTCAGCTTCCATCTTCGCTAACACCTCCCCCTTCAGGGCCAACAACTCCCCTTCCACGTCGACCTCCTTTTTGTTCTCCACCGGAGGTGGAGCAGGAGAGCAGGAGAGACCTGCCAGGAGGAGGGTGGGGAATGAAAATTTCGGGTACGATTCCATTTTCCTCAAAACGAAAAAAAAGTTAGTACATTTTTCTAATTTCCTAAAGGAGGCATCTAAGTAAAATAAATAATGATTTTTTAGTTCAATAAACTGATAGGATAACTCTTAAAGAATATGTCATAAAAATTATTATTAAACTGCAGTTTATACAAAATACTTTAAAATTTATCAAGTAATTTTTATGACATATTCTTTAAGAGTTATCCTACCAGATTATTGAACTAAAAAATCATTATTTTTTTAATTAGATGCCCCCTCTTAAGCCAAAACTTTCTACAAAAACATTACATTAGTACGAAAACAGAACATTATACACACCTTGAATGCTGGACATAGCCTCCAAAAGAACAGAGTGGACTTGAGTTTGTTTGATTAAATGTTAAGTTTGGATTTTATTAAGAAATCAAAAAAGTATCTCAAGCCAAGGCGAATCCCAGGCGAACAAGCCCATCTCCCGCCCAATCGACCAAGAGGCGCAGTCGTATAACGCAAAAAATAGTAAAAACAAGAGAGAACGCTATAGTCGGGTTCGTGTCCCGACTATCTAATACCCGTCACTCAGCTAAAGGGAGTGCAAACGCTGTACTCGGGTTGGTGTCCCGACTAATAATCGTAACTCAGCTAAAGGGAGTGCGAGGGAGATAGATATAGAAATTTTGATTGCGTATAACTTTTTAATGAATGGTCCGATTTGAAAAATATATTCTACATTTCGATAGGTATACATATGCACAACAAAATTGCATGTATACTTCTCGGAAATCTTTAAAGGTGTGGGTGCCAGACACATTTTAAAATCGTTAGTGGGCGATTGTGGGCGTTAGAGGGGGCGTGGCACTCGGCTGAAATAAATTTGCGCTGCGTAGGAAGCCCAAGAATATGCGTGGAAAATCTCTTCTAGCTTTTGTAGTTTCCGAGATCTCAGCGTTCATACGGACAGACAGACAGACAGACGGACAGACGGACATGGCTAGATCGACTCGGCTGGTGATCCTGATCAAGAATATATATACTTTATGGGGTCGGAAACGCTTCCTTCTACCTGTTACATACTTTTGCACGAATACAATATACCCTTTTACTCTACGAGTAACGGGTATAAAAATTTAATAGTTATATTACTTTACAAACCATTTAAAATTATACATTACTTTACTTCTTTAATTAACTGTGAGTAACAGGGGAGTCAATACTATTTTATCAGACAAATAAAGAGTATAAATATATTTAAATTTTATTAACCGAAAATTTTTCTGAATAACTGTTCCAATTGCTATCAGTGTTTTTTCCCCAATAAATTTATCTTCTACAGCCTTATATACTGACATTTTCTTTTCTACCTGTTCTAAAATTGTATTTGGTTGTTTCACACTACACTTAACTTGCTGCACAAAATTTTCAAAACGATAAGCTGTAAATGTATTAATGTGTCCAAGTTCTCGAACGCAATCTACTAAGTGGAGCATATTGTGAACTTATAAGTTAAAGCTTCTTTCGGATAAACAGTGGTAAAGGTGCTGACAAAAAATTTGATTAACTCGCTTGCAGTGTCGACTAGTAAAATAAAATTTGGACTCAATAATGCCCTGTAAGCACACATTAGAAGAAGAATGTGATAATAACAGTCATCCGAAACTTTGTCCCTCAACAAAACTTGACTTGATACATATATATAAGAAATTGCCTATGCTCAACTGCTTTCCACCGTGCCAACTCGTCTAGGGATCTGAGTTTTCTTGCAAACTCAGAGGGCCAAAAGGGTTTTAAATTTAAAAGTTCTTAGTTAGTTTAAAAGTTCTTCTTTTAAAATGTTAGATATATCAATTTTTTAAATTTGAAATACAAGTTTTTTTTTATCAACAATTAAATGTATAATTTTTCTAGCAACTCCCAAGGCAATTAACTGCATTGGGTCAAGTGGAAAGGCTGTAATAATGTTTACTGGAATTTTTTCTATTAAAAGAGGTTTATTTTGATAAAAAGATGTGATGTGGTGTGATGGAAAAGTTCTACCCCGAAAATGTTCATTTGTAAATGGCAAGCCTGAATATTCGCTATAAACAGTTACGTTAATAACCCGGTTGCCAGTTTGAAGGCAATTTATGCAACCGCTGAACGAATTTGTCCATAAAAGACCTTTCTGGGGCATCACAAATAAAATATCTTAATATTATTGTTACAGTTTTATGACCAACTTGGAATGGACTTTCAGAAAGTTCAACCAGCTTCAAATCGGTCATGTAATCATCTACATTAGCAGTAGAGGTGGAGAAATATCGATTTTTGGGAACATCGATGTTTTCGATGTTTATGTCAAAAAACATCGATGTTTTTCGATGTTTTTTTCTAAAAATTTACATTTCTTTTGGCTTAGCGTATATTTGCATTTATTTTTACACATGTAAAGATGGACATAAACATACCTTTGCAGAGGGTATTTTTATTTTAGCTAAAAAATTGCTACATTGAGCAGGAGACAGACCGGAATAAAAAACATCGATGTTTTTAAATAAAAATAAATTTTTACTAACGGCCATTTAGAAAGAAAAAATATAATTTTAGGATTAAACGAAAGAACACTAAAACATAAGCATATAAAATTTACAATTAGCTTACATTGCACTACGGTTGATTAGCAGCCTTGTCGATCTAGCCATGTCCGTCTGTCTGTCTGTCCGTCTGTCTGTTATGTCTGTCCATTCTTTTAAAAATTATTAAGATCTAATTTGTTTTCCATTTATATTCAAAATGCATGTTTTCATACCGAAGAATTAAAATAAATTTTACTTACGCTTTAACTGATTGTCCATATCGAAGCTGTTTGCTTTTTTCCTTTAAATATCTCTGACCAGTTCAGCTCGGAAAACTTAACAAAAATTGACTTTTACTTCAAAAAAACATCGATGTTTATCGAGGAAACATCGATGTTTTTAAAATATCATTAAACATCGATCTATCGATTTTCACATTGATGTTTTCTCCACCTCTAATTAGCAGGCTTTCGATTGCCAGCATAAGACCCGATTAAAAACACATTACAAATGGAAAAATTTTGAAAGTATCCCAAAACTGGCCACAAGCTTGTACTCTAACTTTTAAAAATCGGTAGTCCACAAATCGATAGTCCACTTTGACATCTAAAATGAACTCAGAATTGTCTATCAATTTATCACTTATAAACTCAAAATAAGATTCGATGCCAATGTGGGTGTAATGACCTGGTCTTACGCTTCGGATAACCGCCTTAGATAAATTTAAATTTAGAAGCCCATTAGCCGATCGCGGAACGTCTAGGTTTTCTGAATGTAACATTTTTAGAAGTGCATCAAGTTGATCCCTAGTAACACTATTATTATAATACCAGTCTACTATTTTTTCCGAAGACTGGGTTTGGTTTCAACGTTAACAAAAGCATTATTAAGTTCTATATCTGTTTCAAAGGAATGTTCAGAAATATGTTCTTTCTCAATTACAGAAATATTTTGATCCACAACTACAGAAATATTTTGTTCCTCAGTTACAGAAACATTTTCGTTTTGTCTGTTTAAATTCAAAGCTAAAGCGACTGATCGCTTTTGAGCGTTTTAAGCTAAAAGGTGCAAATTAGATCGGGAAAGTCCGGCTATTATAAAAAGTTGTAACATACAACGTATAAAAGGAAGAAGAGCAGATGGTTATATGAGAGAGAACAGCGGAGCACGCGCTGGTTCCGGCTATGTAGTTCGGTAGTATGGGTGTGGGAATAGAAATGCAAACTGATCTCTCAAGTGGCTCAAATGTACGCCATAGACTTATAAATTCGCGTGCTTGTAGTAGTAGATAAAGTAGTAGTAGATAGTGGGAAGAAAGAATATAAACTATAATTGGATACCGGAAGTTAGAACAGGAAGTTTTCTGAATTTACGAGAGTGAGAACAGAGGGGATAGTTTTCAGACATTTTCAATTGCAGACCTCAAATTGGGGAGACTGTGGTGGTAGTAGTCCCCCATTTCTCCACCCTGCCATGATCGCCTTTAGACACAGCCTACAGCTGGCGATCCCTTTCATCCGATCCTACATATCCAGTGGATTCCGGTTAAGCATGGCTTCCAACTATACCACTTTAGTTTCGGTTCATAGTTATATATTTATTCTCCATAATAATATTCAATAATTTTCAAAATAAACGGAAAAAAAACTAATTATTATACCCGTTACTCGTAGAGTAAAAGGGTATATTGTTTTCGTGCAAAAGTATGTAACAGGGAGAAGGAAGCTTTTCCGACCCTATAAAGTATATATATTCTTGATCAGGATCACTAGCCGAGTCGAACTAGCCATGTCCGCTTGTCCGTCTGTCTGTCCGTCCGTATGAACGCTGAGATCTCGGAAACTATAAAAGCTAGAGGATAGGCATTTTGCATGCATATTCTTGGAGTTCCCACGCAGCGCAAGTTTATTTCAAAAAGGTGCCACGCCCCCTCTAACCGCCCCCTCATTTTTTTAAAGGTGTCTGGCGCTGACACCTTAGAAACCTTTGGAAATGTAAAAACGCAGTTTTATTGTGATTATCAAAACCTATCGAAATGTAGAAGAAATTTTTTAAATCGGACCATTCGTTAAAAAGTTATGACCGATCAAAGTTTTAATATATCCATCTCCCTCGCACTCCCTTAGCTGAATAACGGGTATCTGATAGTCGGGGCACCCGACTATAGCGTTCTCTCTTGTTTCCAACTAAAATCTAACGATATTTATTAAACATTTTCTTTTTTCTGGTAAGTGGCAGAAAGATTCCGAAAGAAACACTGCTGTGGAAGTAAAGGGCTAAATATATATAGATGTACATACAATAATATAGAAATAATGATTAAACTATATCAATCATAAGTAGATAATATAAGGATAGATAATAAGTTTTTAAGAAATTAAATTATATAAATGAATGGGGAAATTTAAATAAATTGTACGAATTTTATAAATATTTAACATGTAAGCTGTGTATTTTCAGTATATAATATTATTCAGTATATTTAGTGCAATCTAGTATTAATCGATTTAGTTTTTAAGGAAATTGTAAATAATGTTGGACGGGCACACTATCCAAGGGACGCCGATCGAGAAGATCGAAAACGTGACAAGAAATAAAAGATTTAAAAATAAAAAAAACCTACAAGTTTATAAATCAGGTGTGGGGTTTGCCCAAGTGTTACGCGATGTTACCATACAGCGATGTTATTAAGATGTCCAAGGACGAACTTCTGGTACTCCTTTCCGAGAAGAACATAACTTTCGGGGCCGATGCAACAATTCACCAACTCCGCGCGGCGTTGAACCGTGCATGGAATCTAGAGGCTATCATCGAGGACAACGAAAATGCAGAGATCGAGAGTCAGGATGAGGAGCAGGATTCTCCGAACACACCGAAGCTTGCAAACCGCATGCTAACGCTGATCGGGGGTGAGGAATTGCAAATGGCCGACGCTATGACGCCGTTCTCGGAACCTTCTGGAAGTTCGCAGCAAACAGGTATAAACATGTCGCGGCAGGAACCAGTCGAGCAGAACATTCGCGCAATTGCTCAGGAAACATTGGAAATCAATCAGATGATGCAACTGTACACCGCCAGAAAGAAACTAGCCGAACTGAAATTGAAAGTCGCCGAATTGGAAGACATGACTACACCGAATGCTTCCGTACATCAAGTCGATCTAAGGGATGTTGAGGCCATGATCCCGGAGTTCTCTGGAGATGACAACTTGTCAGTCCAAGTTTGGATCCGTGAATTGGAAAAAGCTGCCGAGGTCCATAAACTAAGCGCTACACAATGCCTATCTATTAGCACCCGTCTTCTCCGAGGATCAGCTCGGCAATACATGCTGTACGAGAAGGTGTCTTCCTGGCCAGAAATGAGCGCCATGCTTACTCAAGTCTTTGGAAACAGAATGTCAAACCAGGAAATTGCTAAACAACTGCAAAAACGCACAATTGGGAAGTCCGAAACCTTGATGCAGTATTTTATCACGATGCGCAATATTGCCCAGCAAGGGAATTTTGATGAAGTAGACGTCGTAAAGTACATCGTCGATGGACTGGAAGACCACAGTGGGCGCGCTGCTCCACTCTACTACTGTATCACGTTGGATGAACTACGCCAGAAGCTAATGCGATTCCAGTCTGTACGTCCGGAGCCCAATCGTAAGCCCGTCACCATGATCCCTCGCCCAGGAGCCGTAATTCCGAAGGATATTAGGTGTTACAACTGCCGACAAATGGGGCATACCGCCAAGGACTGCAAGAAGCCGAAAAGACCGGACAACGGATGCTTCATCTGTTTTGAAGTGGGCCATACGCACCGCCAGTGTCCCAAGCGCACCGTGGGCTTCACCTTGCCAGAAGCCGAAGAAACCATGGATGACAAACCGTTTATTCAGTTAGTAAGTTTAAGATTAAGCAGTTTAGCAGGATGCACTGTTATTAAAGATGTTTTCGCTTTATTAGATACCGGAAGCCCAATAACCTTTTTGGGAAAGTCATATTACCCATATTTAAATGAAGATCATCAGCTAAAGAAAAGTCCCTTTCGCGGAATTGGTGGCACATCAATACCCACGTACGGAAAAGTACCTTGTTCAATTTTGTTCGAGAAAAAGTATTATAATTTAGAAGTCTACGTTATTCCCGATCTCATCCTACCTACAGCGCTCCTTCTTGGCAGAGACGCCCTTAAGTTACTCAATATAAAACTTGTTGTGAAAAGAAATCATGAAAGAAATGAATCAAATTTAATTTCAATAAACAATCGTATTGCTTTCGTTAATGAATCATTCTGTGCATCCTTGCTAGGCGATATGAATAATAGATTAATTTTAGATAAAACACAACCTTTTAAATTAAGTACTAGTTCTGTAAATCCAAATGCTCCCTTGATTCCTGATAATTCCCTCACTGACTGGCTTTTTGATATGAAAAGCATTTGTGGAGCTATGTCGAATGACCTTGATAATGTAAATATAGGCCTTGATTTTGGTGTTTCTTCGGCCGAGAAATGTAGTGGTATCATCAAGCATTATTTGGATAATATACCTAATACGTACGGGTCGCCTAAATGTTTAATGAGCATACGATTAACAGATTCTACACCGTTTCATAGTGCACCAAGAAGATTATCATACTTAGAGAGAGACGTTGTTTATAAAACCGTTGCCGAGTTGCTAGCTAGTAATATTATTAGACCTAGTCAATCCCCTTATGCATCTCCCATCGTCCTTGTCAAGAAAAAGAATGGAGAAATCCGCATGTGTATTGATTACCGAGCGTTAAATAAATTGACAGTTAGAGATAACTTTCCGTCCCCATTGATAGAAGATTGCTTAGAATATCTCGAAGGCAAAAAGGTTTTTTCAGTTGTAGATTTAAAGAGTGGATTCCACCAAATCGGTATGGACACCGAGTCCGTGAAATACACTGCATTCATAACACCCGACGGGCACTATGAGTATTTGCGTATGCCTTTCGGCCTAAAAAATGGACCTGCCGTGTTTCAGCGATTCATTTCCAACGTACTTCATGAAATGATACGTAATCGTCAGGTTTATGTCTATATGGATGATATCATCCTAGCGACTTGTACAGTAGAAGAACACCTTGTTTTGCTTTCCAAATTACTAGACCGTCTAAATGAGAACCGTCTTGAAATTAATTGCAGGAAAAGTGTATTTCTAAAAAAGCGAATTGATTATTTAGGATACAACGTCTGTATGAATGGTATTCTTCCGAACGAGACACACCTAAAGGCCATTCGTGAATACCCTGAACCTCTTAATTGTAAATCTCTACATTCTTGTTTAGGCCTTTTCTCATACTTCCGTAAGTTTGTTCCGTCATTTTCACGTATTGCTAAGCCACTGTCCGATCTGCTTAAAAGTGGAGGTCCGTTCCCGATGGGAAAACTTGAAGAGGAAGCTTTTACTAGTTTAAAGAAAGCATTGTCAAGTCCGCCCGTTCTTTCCTTATTCAACCCTCATAGTGAAACCGAACTTCATACCGATGCGAGCTCTCACGGGTTTGGAGCCGTGTTGATGCAACGCCAAGATGATGGCAAGTTACATCCAGTCTTTTTCTATTCTCGTAAAGCAACAGCCGCTGAATCTCGTTATCATAGCTTTGAGCTTGAGACCCTTGCGATAATATATTCTCTCCGACGTTTCCGTGTGTATTTAGAGCACAAACCGTTCCGTATAGTTACCGATTGTAATTCCCTTGTCCAGACCTTAAGTAAGAAATCAATAAATCCCCGTATTGCGCGATGGTCTTTAGAATTGGAAAACTATAACTACTCTATTGTACATAGACCTGGTTCTAGTATGACGCACGTTGATGCCTTGAGTCGACAACCCGAATTGTTAGATCCCGTGGTAGATGAAATTTGCGATCCGTGTGTACTTTCAACTAAGCCGAAATCTTTGCATAACATTGTTAAAGAACCGATACAGCCGTATGATTCCTTGAGCCCGATAGATCCGTGCGAATCCGTTAGCCAAATGAACCCGGTAGACCCGCGTAAGACCGTTAGATCCTTGAGTCCGTACGATAATGATGAACCGTTAGCACCGTGTGATTCCTTAAACCAGTTAGATCCCGTTAGTCGTCCCGTGTTAGCTGTCCCCGATAGTTCCATAGACCCTTGTGAATCGCATCAACCGTTTTCCCCGTGTGATGAAAATATCGATACCGTTGTAAATGTAGTGGGGGCTACTCCGGGGGATATAGATTTACTTTTACAAACCGAGCAGATTAGGGATCCGGAAATTATCAAACTCCGTGATAAATTAGAAAGAAAAGCCGTTAGTTGCTTTGAACTTGTTGACGGAATAATTTACAGAAAGAATAATGCCGGAAGATTATGTTTGTATGCCCCAACTCAAATGGAAGAACAGTTGATCAGATTAAGCCATGAAAAGTTGGGTCATCTTGGTGTCGATAAGTGTGTCAATGACCTGAAAGACAAGTATTGGTTTCCATTGTTGAGGACCAAGGTTGAATCCTTTATCCGCAATTGTTTGCCGTGCATCCTTCATTCAGTACCTAAAAGTATCCATGACCGTACCCTTCATAGTATTCCTAAAGCCCCAATTCCGTTTGATACCCTTCACATCGACCATTTGGGGCCGTTGCCTTGCATCAATTCGAAAAGAAAACATCTGTTGGTCACTATCGATGCTTTTACCAAGTTCGTGAAATTGTACCCGGTTAATTCTACCAGTACCAAAGAAGTTAATTGCAGTCTTTCGAAATACTTTGAGTATTATAGCCGACCGCGACGAATTATTTCGGATCGTGGTACCTGTTTTACATCATTTGAGTTTTCTAGTTTCCTAAGTGAACGTAATATAGAACACGTTAAAGTTGCTACCGCTGCTCCTCAGGCAAATGGTCAGGTAGAACGCATAAACCGAGTTTTAACCCCGATGTTAGGAAAACTATCTGAGCCGTTGAACCAATCCGATTGGTACAAGTTAGTCAACCGAGTTGAATTTGCAATTAATAATTCCGTTCAGAAGAGTACCGGAAAGACTCCTAGTATTTTGCTTTTTGGTAGCAACCAGCGAGGACCCGTTGTAGACGAATTATCCGAGTACATTGAGGAGAAGTTTAGCCTTTTTAACCCGTGTGATATTACCTCTGAAAGGATAAAAGCTAGCGAGAATATTAAACGATCACAAGAGCAAAATGAGTTTCGATATGCTTTGAAACATAAGGCACCCCTACGTTATAAGGTTGATGATTTTGTAGCTATCCGAAATGTTGACGTTACTCCAGGATCTTGTAAGAAATTCTCACCGAAATACCGTGGTCCTTATAAAATCAACCGTGTGTTTTCGAATGATAGATACGAAGTCACCGACATAGAGGATTGCCAGCTCACCCAGCTTCCTTACAAGGGCATTCTTGAAGCCGCCAGACTTAAACCTTGGGTGCAATCGTGTACAAAAATCGTTAATCTGTGTAGTTGATTATGTAGTTAGTTAATATGTGAAGATCGAGGTCGATCTAGAGTCAGGATTGGCCGAATGTAAGCTGTGTATTTTCAGTATATAATATTATTCAGTATATTTAGTGCAATCTAGTATTAATCGATTTAGTTTTTAAGGAAATTGTAAATAATGTTGGACGGGCACACTATCCAAGGGACGCCGATCGAGAAGATCGAAAACGTGACAAGAAATAAAAGATTTAAAAATAAAAAAAACCTACAAGTTTATAAACATAATATTTATCAAATAATAATGTAAATATTATAAAGTGTATTTTTATTTCTCTCTGTGTATATAGAAAACAACAGGAATCAGGATAAATTATGAATTTCGGATAAAATAATTTAATATTGGATTTTTAATTAAACTGAGCCAAGAAATTTCTTGCGGTGTATACCATCATACTAAAAGTTTATCCCAGAGTAAGGGGAATGTTCCGTATAATCACGGGCATACACCGACAGAACACTACTGACATTAAAATTTAATTTAAATTATACACCACACACATGTGCTGCTCCATCGCCGAAAGATCTTTGGACGGGGGGGATACACCTGTAAAAATTCTCACTCGCGCACACATTTTTTTTTTTTTTATTTTTGGTTTCACGGGAGGTATTTCTTAATTTCTTTTAATTTTGTCCATTATTTTGCTTTCGCATCACGAACTTTGTTTTTTATTATTTTGACAAGAATTAATTTTAATATTTTTCTCGGTGTAGGGGCTTTTTAATTTTTTTCAAATTTCCACTGATATTCATTTTTATATTTTCATTTTCACTTATTCTTTCTTTATTATCACTTTTTTTGTATTTTATCACTTTTTCGACCAGTTGCAGTTTTCTTTCGGGGTTCTTTCTTTACAGATTATGCCATTATACTTTTAAAGGTTTTATCCAACAGAAAAAAAAAACAAAATAAAGGAAAAAAAAAGGAAATTGGAGACTCACTTAACCTTATATACCCCAATATGTACCCTGCAGTTCCCGAATTCAGCCCGAGCGCTAAAATAGCACTGAGTCGACTGCGACGCCGGCAGAGCGTCTGCAGAATCGACTCTCTCACCAAACCCCTCTCTCTCAATCACGCTCTCCCAAATTTCTCTCCTTTAGAAAACGAGACAAAATGTCGAACTTCGCCTGTCTCGCTCTGCAAGCTGGGCAAGCGCGATCGTGGCAAAGGGAAGACAACAACAAGAGAGATTGCGATTGATGTTGTTTTTCTCGCTCAGTATTCTTTTTCTATTTCTCGAGGGCAGGCGCCGTTTTTCCGCGGTTTTCAACTGTGTTTTAACTTTTAAAAGAGTAGCATTGCTGTGATTAGTTATTTTAGAGTTTAAGCAAAAGTGCTTTAATTAAGAATACATTTTTAGGTAAGTAATTGTCAAGTGTATTGTCTTATCTTAATTACAGTAGCTTTTAATTTTTATATTATCCTTTATTTTTAATATTTTTAGGTCAAGCTGATGGTACACAGATCTTATAAAATATCTTTTCATATGAAATCATTTTGTCCTATAGCCCAGAAGAATGTTAATCTTGTACTGCTAAGTAAGTTTTTATAATTCTTGCCTCGTTATATAATATAAAAATAATATAAAAATATATAATTCCAAATTCAGATCCAATTGGTCAGGTGGAGCCTACAGAGAGTCCGAAGAGAGTGCGAAAATGCCTGAATAGCCAGCTCACCAAGACCCTGGAAGCTGAGAACCTGCCGAAGACCCCTACAAGTCACCGTAGTTTGCAAAAATGTATTAATTTAATGTAATAATAAACCCATTGATAAAACTTTTATCATAAAAGCAATGAAATTCAACATATTTTCAATAAAGATGGGAGATGAATTGAAGTGATAATTAAAAAAGCGCTGAAAAGGTGAAAAATGGTGAGGAACAGGTGCTATATCAGCGCCAGTCTCTGGCAGTGATGAGCCCCTAGGACATGCCCATGTTAAAATCATCGCTATTTTTTATACAAATTCACTAGTGATTGGGCGCTTAGTGCTCAATTTTTGGCAGTGATTCACTGCTCAAAAGGTGATGAATGGAAATACAGGGTACACATACATAACCAATATACGCTACATTTTCTGCTTGGGCGTTATATAACCCTCACACGTGGGGTATGATCGCCATCCTGGATATTTTTATGTTATTTTTAACCGATTTTTTTCCACCGAGCTGGCACGCTTAATACCCCTAGGGTTAAGGCCAGTGGGTGGTTAACTTTTTGGGAGGTTTTTCCGCACTTTCACTCTTTATCACGCCGGACGCTTCGAGCGCGTGTTGTTGCTGTTACCGCTGCCTATTAGAACTGCTCGCCGAATTTTGGGTATATATTCTCTGCCGATTCTGCTATCCCCGAACCGCGCTTGGGAGTTATTCCATTACTGGGACTTCAGCTCTCTCTTAATTTAACTTTGTCTTCGCAGGTGTTCGGAAAGCTCGGGCCAACTGCTTTACCGGACTTTGGAAAGATGTTTACTGGAAACTGGGTGCCATTCTGTTTAAGAGAATTTGAGAATTTTAACTACTTATATAGCCGGATGGCTGCTGATGGTTTAGTTACCCTGACACCGAAAAAATATCGTTATAACTTTCCTCCGTAGGTTGTCAAGTCTTTTCCACACTTTATATTGCCAAAATTCTGGAGTTGGTTACGCACTGGAATATTAGTTTAAAATTTTATAACCGCCACTGGGAACACAAGTGAGGGTTGGGCTTAACCTTTTCCTGTTTTATAGAAAAATTTTCTGGAACCGTCTGCTTCGTTTGGGAACTTAAATTGAAAAGGCTGGGTTGAAGTTCATGCAGCCAATGATCACGAAAATTTTGCTTATAAGATTTCGGCCTTTCAAACCAATGACAACACACAGAACCACACGGTTAAAAATATGTTTAGATTTCTTTGAGACTTTGTTACAAAATTATTTATATTTACTTTATTTATTTACCTTGATGGAAGTTATAAAATCGTATCTATTTTTCCCGTTAAAAAAATCGTAAAATTATTTTGACTATGGAATTGGAAGGATAATAAGTGGCACTTTTCAAATGCTTTGACTGCAAAACAAACAAAGAATCAATTTGCCTGAAACTCCTCCAAGGTTGAGGTCCTATTTCGTTGGGCAACTTTTCGGCGAACACAATTCAAACTGGGGATTTAACGCGAATATGATTTAATGGCATCCATAAGACTATATTTTTATGCTCCATAGTGTTATTAATTGTAATTTCTGAAATAAATTTCAAAAAGGGTATAAAAAAAGGCAATATTAATAAGGAGAAATAAAAATTTGCTTGTTTTTTAATTAGTAAGAAAAATAGCTAAAAACAAATAAAAATTGCTAGATTTGTGGCTAATAACATTTTTAAACAAAAAGTTGCACATTTTTCTGAAAGTGGCTAAAAATAGCCACTTAATAGCAAAACTGGAAGCACTGTCAGGAACACCCAAATATCACAGAAAACTATAAATGGTTCGTGGAATTTTTTGGCTGTGTAATATTACTGCTTTAATGAACTATTTAAGAAATCATTTTTGGTCTAATTTCTAATTTCTTAAAAAGCAAATCAAGATGAAGTTCGAATGTTTTCGATGCCAAAAACGCTATGCGAATGGGGATATTCCAATATCTAATTTTAAAATTAATTGTTTTCTAAATTCTAAGAATCTTAAAATGAGCTTTACTAGTTTCATATTTTTGAAAGAATTGGGAATAATCTTATCAGCCCACTTTGGAAGAGTCACGAGTTTACCTTTTTTCGATTTGCCTTTATTTTCAATATGTAGTTAAGAACAGTTTAAAAAAGACGTTCAATCTCATAGGCTTAATTTAATGCCACTTATGTGTATGTTTCAAGAAATATTTAAAATGCCAAAGTTATTAGAATTAACAGTATTTAATGCCCAAAATAGCTTTATGAAAGACACGATTTCCCATTTAGCGAAAAAGTATCTTCAGCGAAACCGATTTTATGATTCCCTATGTACTGTACTTCGAAATAGACAATCCGCTGGGAAGCCATACAATTTTCATTTGTGGAGCTTATATTAGCTTTCCAACAATGCCTTGTAAGCTTTGTGTAAGCTAAATCACATTATATTTGGTATACTCAATTGTATGGAGCTTTAAAGCCCGAACATCATTTCATGGTGCAATACGCATCGGCAATTAAAAAGTGCGGCCCTGTGAAAGTTTCAGTTGAACTAATTTTCTCCTTTTTTCATAGTTTGAATGTAGTTATAAAGAACATTAACTACTTTAGAATTATGAGCTGTGAAAAAACAACAAATATACAGTCCCCTTAAGCAAGTTACGTACACTCAAAAAAATTTTCTCTGAAATATAGAAAAAACAAGAGAGAACACTATAGTCGAGAACTTCGACTATCAGAGACCCGTTACTCAGCTGAAGGGAGTGCGAGAGAGATCGAGATATGCAATACCGATTTTTGCTCATAACTTTTAAATGAATGGTCCGATTAAAAAAATGTCTTCTACATTTTGGTAGGTACTTTTAAACACAACAAAATAGCATTTATACTTTTGCTAAATATCTAAAGATGTGAGCACCAGAAAGTCCTTTAAAGGGATTGTGGGCGTTTGAGTGGGCGTGGCAATCGGCTGAAACAAACTGGCGCTGCGTAGGAACAGACAGACAGACAGACGGACAGACGTGTAAAAGTATGTAACAGCTAGAAGGAAGCATTTCCGACCATATAAAGTATATATATTCTTGATCAGGATCACTAGCCGAGTCGATCTAGCCATGTCCGTCTGAAGGGAAAAATTGTAGTCGTCACATTCAAATGTAAAAAACGCAACGACTTACACACACATTGACAAGTCGGCCTGTATGTACATTGTACAGCAGCGGTCGGCAGCGCTTTTTGATGCTCACTGAGAAAAATGAAATTCGATAAAAGTTGGGAAATGCAATTTTTCTTTATAGAAAATATTGATGGGGACGCAGAATGCGTAATCTGTAATTATTTTTTTTCCAATATATAAATTATATAATATAAAAAGACATTATTCTCTTAAACATTCGGACTTTAAGGATTTAGTTGAGGGGCGTGCAGAAAAATTGTTGGAGCTAAAAGCGAAATATTTCCTTTTACATGTTTCCCATAGAATTCCAAATAAAGACCATTTAGCATTGAAAAAAGCGTCTTATGTCGTAGCGCTAGGTTCACTCATTCACTGATGGAATTTTTTTTAAAAGTTTGATGACAGACGTCATTAAATGTTTTGGAGAAAATGAAAGAGGAATATTAGAACGATGCGAAAACATTGCGTTATCCTTAAGGACCATTTCCCGCAGAACGGAAAAAATTAGTCAATTTATTTTTTCTGAAACAAAAGAGAACCTTTTAAACTGCAAATATTTTTCTATTTGCCTGGACGAAAGTACTGACATTAATAATATTTGCCAGCTGATAATATTTATAAAATTTGTGGACGAAAATTTAAATTGTTATGAGACTCTTTGGGATGTTGTTTCTCTTCACGAACATGTAACAGGGCAAATTTTATTCGATACGCTTTTTAAAACGGTTTTGCACCATCTGTGCAAACGCAACTTAGCGTATTTTTATAATTTTTATTGCAAAATTATAAAAATACGCTAAGTTGCGTTTGCACAGATGGTGCAAAAGTAATGACCGGGGAAAACAAAGGCCTAGCAGGTATTTTTAAAAGAAATGGATTTTCTGGCCCCTTTTTTCATTGCATTATCCACCAAGAAGCCCTATTCGCCAAAGAACTAAAAATGGTTAATGTAATGAGCACTTGCGTTAAAATAATAAAGAAAATAAGAGGTGGTCATAATGCTTTAACACATCGTAAATTTAAGACATTTATTGAGGAGCTACTCATGTACACAGAAGTTAGATGGCTTAGTCGGGGAAAATGCTTAAATCGCCTTTTTCATTTAAGAAATGAAGTGGCCAGTTTTTCGAAAACTTTGGGAGCTGACGCCGAGGAACTTCTAAATGTTTTTAATAATTCTGACTTTTTGATAGACTTTGCTTTTTGTTGTGACATTACTTCCTTATTTAATGATCTCAATTTATGCCTTCAAGGAAGAAACAAACTAATTTTCGACCTAATGAATTCCATAAATATGTTTAAAAGAAAACTTTCAATATTAATTAGTCAATTAGAGAATAAGAAACTAGATAGTTTAGAAAAAAGAAAACAAATATTTGTAGAACTACATATTAGTAGTTTAGGAAAAATAGATCAGTTCGTTTTTTTAATTAAGTCTCTGCATAAGACCATAGAAAGTAGAGTCCAAGATCTGGATTGCGTAACAAATATTATTGATTTGCATAATTTTCCACTAACATGTGATAGTAGTAATTTAGACGATTTAGTACGAGAAGAACTAGTTATTTTAAGAAATAATCTCAACATTCCGTTTGAAACGGGAAGAAATTTTTGGGCCTTAATTGATTTTTATTTATATATAGTATTTTTTAATTCTATTTTTTTTTTGCATTTTTTCCCACGTTTTAAAAAAATTAAAAAAAAAAATACTCCCAATTTTGTTCAATATATTTGCTCAGTGTAAAGCAGAGAAACATCACGCTGCTGGTCAGTGCAAAGCAGAGAAACGTCACGATGCAGAGCGCTGCGCGCCAACTTCGTGTTTTTTACACTCACACTAATGCAAGGCAAACTTGTGATAGTATGTGTGTGCCGACCGCTGCTCCAGATACTTTACTACCACATTAGTGGACATCTTCTTCACAGCATGTAGATAAACGAACTTCGTGAAGTGATCCAAAACAATGAAAATGCCTATATTGCCGCTTCGTGAGCGAGGGTATAGTCCTAGAAAGTCAATATAAAGCTTTTGGAAGAATCTCTGCGACTCTGAAGGATTTGCTAAGGGTGGCCTTAACGCCAGATTAGGAGCTTTCGAGGCCTTGCGAGTTTCACAGGCGCTAACATATCTTTTCACTTCCCCTACTAAGCCTGGCCAAAAGTAGTTACGACGGACTCTTTCAATAGTCTTGTAGATTCCCCCGTGCGACGACAATGGCTGATCGTGCGCTTTCTCTAAGGCTTCTCCAATAAGCCCCTTCGGAATCCACAATTTCCAATTGTAGCTGTCAAAGACAGGCTCTCCCACTGAATGCTCCGTTCGTCTGTAGACCATTCCATCGCAGACCTTGACGTCGGGAAAAGTGCTGCTCATCTCTTTAGCTCGTTCCACCAAATCCAAATATTCCGCAGACTTAAAATGCTCAGATCCCAAATCGACAATTAAACCATTTTGAAAATCTAAAGCTGCTAATTCGTCTTCACGTACCCTGGACAATACATCCGGAACCACATTAAGCTTTCCTCGTCTGTGCTCAATTTAAAACTTGTATGCCTGCAATTTTAGAGCCCACCTGGCCAAGCGGGAACTCAGGTCTGATTGCGACATAAGCCATTTTAAGGAGGCGTGGTCGGTTATAATAGTAAAATCCTGGCCTTCTACATATGCCCTGAAGCTTTTCAAACATACAATGGCTGCTAAGCATTCCTGCTCGGTCACAGAGTAGTTTTGTTGAGCCTTGTTGAGTTTTTTAGAAACAAATGCTATTGGACACTCATCTCCTTCAGGCGAAAGTTGTACTAGCACTCCTCCAACCCCGGTCTTGCTGGCATCGCAATGTATGTAGAAAGGCTGTGAAAAATCGGCACTTCGGAGTACAGGAGCTTGACTTTATTTAACTTTAAGCTCTTCGAACGCCTTGAATGCGGCTTCAGTAAATACAAACATCCTTTTTGGAGTAAGCAAATCCGTTAACGGCGATGTAATTGCAGCAAAGTTGCTTATGAATTTTCTATACCACCCGCATAGACCCAAGAAACTTCGTAACGCTTTGAGGGACTTGGGAATAGGAAAAGCGGTGATAGCGGAAATTTTTTCCGAATCCATTCGAACTCCACCGTCTCCTACAATACGACCCAAATATTTAACCCTCTTAGCACAAAATTTACTCTTCCCTATGTTTATGTTCAGACCAACTCTTTTAATATGGTAAGCTACTTGTTTGAGCATTTCTAAATGCCGTTCGAAGGTAGCCGAAACTAAAAGTAAATCGTCCAAATAAACAAAAACTTCGTTTCGCAGCTGTGGTGGAATTACCCTATCCATCAATTTGGACACGGTTTGTGTCGCATTGCACAGTCCAAAAGGCATCGCTTTCAACTGGTACAGGGGTCTTCCGGGAACAGTGAATGCAGTTTTATCCCTTGATGCCTCATCTAAGGGGACTTGCCAGTAGGCGTCCTTTAAGTCAAGACTTGTAATAAATTCAGCCTTGGGCAACCTGCTTAGAATTCCACTAATCTGGGGCAGCGGATACGCATCCTTTTCGGTCAATGCATTTATTTTCCTACTGTCCAGGCACAAACGAAATTTCCCTGGCTTTTGTACAATCACTAAAGGTGATGACCAGGCACTCTCGGAATCCTCGATGACTCCTAACTTTAACATTCGATCTACCTCAGCATAGTTTTAGTTCGATACCTTCGCCTAAGCCGGTCGTGTTTTTCTGTTGCTCCAGAATCTTTTGTTTAATTGCGTGATACAATTTTTAATTTAATCGCTAAATTAGCCGTCAAGTTCTGTGGTTCACAAACTCTTTCCTTTAAAAACAAATCCGAGCTCGGACAGTTAATATAAACGTATTTAATTTATAAACAAGCCAAATATCACCGTCAGTCCAGCAAACAATAACAAAGCATCCGCTATGTCACAGCAAGTATTGTGTTGTTGTTTTTATTCTCCCGCTCTCCTGCTTTACGACTCTCGGAGCTGCCGGTCCGTTACCACTCTAACGGCACTTTTCCCGCTCTACGCTTTGTGCGTGTCGCCTAAATCCACCGATCAGTGTATGCCCAACTGCTAATTTACGCTCTTAAATCCGAACGTTTTAGCTTGCTGCTCTTGATTACGCTGCACTCCACACGTTGCCTTAAGCTTTCGCCGCTCTTTCTTCGCTCTGCACAGTGACCTGTAGTGCTTTCAAAAATGAGTCTATCCTGCTCAGCTAAAAAATGCGAGTTCAACGGCGTAATTGCTGGCGAAACTTATTTGTTGTGCTGGCTAATCGAGAACACCGCGCATTGTAAGTGCTCCGGTGCTGGTGTAAATGGTCGCATTGGAGATCTTATTTCCAAAAGAATTGGATTTTATTGGACCTGCTCCGCGTGCCGTGAGATTACGGACGAGATGCGTTGGTTTATGCGGCAAACACGGACTGGCTTCATGGAGATCAAAAAGATGTTTGGTCACCTTCACGAGAAGCTGACAGCCGTGGAGTCCCAGTTTAATGGGCTAAAAATAATTAAGGAAACACCAACAAAAATTTCTTCTCCTCAAACTGGCCATTTAATGAACCATCTTACTCCTACCTATCCACCCTCATCCATGAGGGATCCTGGCTCCTCCAATAACTCACTAATGTACGTTTCATTAGTTTCTGATAACGCCAGTGAAATTGATAATAACTGCGTATCCTCGAATAACCTGGTGCATCCGCTGCCGGGTCCTTTCATATTGCGCCCTACCATGGAATCCACCTTGTCTCCTACTAGATTGTCAATTCCTGCTCCAGTGCTAAATTTTTTAACTCCCAAACCTATTTGTCCAGACCTGGCCCCAGGCTCTCATCCAGAGCCTGATCCTGGTGCCTTAAAAAATTTACCACATTCTGACAAAGCGGTACCGCCGGTATCCTCCGTTATAACGGTACCGCCAGTATCCTCTGGCCAAGTAACTCCTGATGTCCGACCATTAAACTTAACCGGCGCTAATGCCGGTGTTCATGATGGTCCTGGTCACTCCAAAAGAATTCGCAGGCCACTTCTGGCTGCGGTTAACGATGTTCATCCAGCAGGCGCAACCCGTAGACGCCTTGAAGCCGTAGCGCCACAGGCACTCCTGCCAAAAAAAAACATTTTTGTATCTCGTCTAAGGCCTGATACTACCGTTGACGAAATTAAAGGCCACCTAAGCGACGAGCTTCAAGCCTCTCCTGAACACTTTGTTGTTACAAAATTTAATTTTGCTTACAAAAGAAAAGTTTCATCGTTTAAAATAATTAATACGATTGTACTCGAGTTTGATCGGAAAGAACCATCTACAAATACAAATCCGTCAGTTCCAAAAAACTAGATTTTTTATTACATTATCAAAATGTCCGTGGCCTTCTCAGTAAGCTGTCTAGATTGCATGCAGATAGCGCTGCTTTCGATTTCAGCGTTATTGCCTTTACTGAGACATGGCTAAATCCTACGGTATCTGATAATGAAATACTTACCAATAATTTTTTTATCTATAGACGTGACCGTCCCTCTAAACGAGGTGGGGGTGTCCTAATCGCAGTGAAGTCTGAAATATCATCCCAAGTTATATCCATTCCAGATGTTGGTGATATTGAATTCATTTCAGTCGAAATATGTCTTCCTAACTGCAACATATTCGTAACCTGCTCCTATATTCCTCCTGGCTCAGAGGATTTGATTTATATGCGACACCTCTCCGCTATCCAGAATATCTCCTCATATGCCTCTGACTCTGACCATCTTATAATATTGGGTGACTTTAATATTCCTTACCTATCCTGGTCTCCTTGTGTCGATCTAATTGCCCTAGTTCCTGGCGATCAAAACGATTTAGTCGACGGTCTTATTGACTTATCTCTTGGTCAAGTTAACTCAATTTCTAACGCGAATGGAAGATTTTTAGATCTTATATTTGTGTCTGACCTTTGCGATGCCATTGTCACACGTACCACTCCATTGACCACTCCCGAGGACTATCATCATCCTACACTGCAACTATCCATTAGTGGTATTTTTCGAGTACCTAATACCTTCGAGGCCCCATTGCGGACTCGTTGTTTTCGGCATGTCAACTATTTGCAAATGTCGAGATCCCTTTCTTCAGTGGACTGGTCTTGTCTTGATAGTCTGAATCTTGATGAGGCTATTTCAACTTTTTATAAAGTCCTTTATTCCATATTTGATGAATTAGTCCCTTTCACAGTTGTTAGAAACTCTAACAGCCCTCCATGGTCTTCCAAACACTTGGCTCACTTAAAAAATATAAAAACTAAACTTTATAAGAAGTATGCCAAAACAGGACTTCATTCTGATTTTTCCAAATACAGCGTTGCTAAATCCAGTTACTTTCTGCATAATTCTGAATGTTATAACAGCTACCTCCTACGCTGTAAAAACGAATTTCGCAGCAATCCAAAATTATTTTACTCCTTCGTCAACTCAAAGCGCAAAGCCAACAGATTTCCTCCATCACTTCAATTATATAATGTATTTGCATCTAATGATCAAGATATTGGCAACCTGTTTGCGGATTTTTTCCAATCCACCTATTCCACAAATACTCCCAGGATCAATTGTAGCTACTCCTACCAGCTACCCCACACTGATGCCATTTTCAGCCCTCTAATTGATGAAGATGAAGTTCTGCGTAGCCTATCCTCGATTAAATTATCATTCTCTGCGGGTCCCGATATGGTTCCAAGCTGTGTCCTCAAACATTGCGCCACACCACTTGCAGTTCCACTGACTACGCTTTTTCAAAAGTCAATTGCTATCGGCACATTTCCAGCTATTTGGAAAGAATCCTCTCTTATTCCGCTACACAAAAAAGGTAGTAAATCTGATATCAGCAACTATCGCGGTATAGCCAAACTTAGTGCTATTCCTAAGCTCTTTGAAAAAATTATTTGCGATCAACTGCAGCACCAGTGTCGCTCCATAATATCCTCTAAACAGCATGGTTTCACAAAGTGCCGGTCTACAACAACTAACCTGCTTGAGTTTACGACCTTTATAAGTCTAGGCTTTAAATCCACAAAGCAGACTGATGTAATCTTTACTGACTTTAGTAAAGCCTTTGATTCAGTCAACCATGAGCTGCTGATCCACAAGCTCCTCCTCCTCGGATTTCCTCCAACTCTACTGACATGGCTTCGTTCTTATCTAACAAATCGTACCCAAAAGGTCCAGTACAACAGCATATATTCAAAATCTGTCAGCTCCAGCTTGACTTAAATAACCTTCAATCCTGGTGCCTAGTCAACAAGCTACTGCTTAATCCAGATAAATGTAAATCCATGTCATTTTATCGATCCAATCAACATATTTGTACATACTCAATAGATCACTTTGCACTTGAACGTATTGATACTGTCCTTGATCTTGGTGTCCTATTTGACCATAAGATTTGTTTTAATCGCCACGTCAGTACAATCTCCAATAAAGCTAAGTGCTTATTAGCTTTCATCAAACGCTGGTCCAAGGAATTTGATGACCCTTTCACCACTAAGCTCCTGTACGTCTCTCTTATTCGTCCTACACTTGAGTATTGCTCTAGTGTTTGGTCTCCATAATATGAGCACTATCAAAATATGTTAGAATCCGTCCAAAAGCAATTTCTCCTTTTTGCACTACGAGGCTTAAACTGGGAGGAGGGACGCCGTTTGCCTTCTTATAGAGACAGGTTGCGCCTCTTGGATCTACCTACCTTAAAGGATCGTCGGACCTGTTATGGTGTGATATTACTTCACAAACTCATCACTGGCGCCGTCGACTCAGTTGATCTGTTAGCTACCCTCAATTGGAACGTTCCTTGCAGAGCTACTCGACGATTCCGTCCATTAGCACTTCCTATGTGCAGGTCAAACTACTCCCGTTTCGACCCCTTCCGAATCCTATGTGTTAACTATAATGAACTTTACCATCTAAAAACCTTACCTTAAAAAATTTACCACATTCTGACAAAGCGGTACCGCCGGTATCCTCCGTTATAACGGTACCGCCAGTATCCTCTGGCCAAGTAACTCCTGATGTCCGACCATTAAACTTAACCGGCGCTAATGCCGGTGTTCATGATGGTCCTGGTCACTCCAAAAGAATTCGCAGGCCACTTCTGGCTGCGGTTAACGATGTTCATCCAGCAGGCGCAACCCGTAGACGCCTTGAAGCCGTAGCGCCACAGGCACTCCTGCCAAAAAAGGCCATTTTTGTATCTCGTCTAAGGCCTGATACTACCGTTGACGAAATTAAAGGCCACCTAAGCGACGAGCTTCAAGCCTCTCCTGAACACTTTGTTGTTACAAAATTTAATTTTGCTTACAAAAGAAAAGTTTCATCGTTTAAAATAATTAATACGATTGTACTCGAGTTTGATCGGAAAGAACCATCTACAAATACAAATCCGTCAGTTCCAAAAAACTAGATTTTTTATTACATTATCAAAATGTCCGTGGCCTTCTCAGTAAGCTGTCTAGATTGCATGCAGATAGCGCTGCTTTCGATTTCAGCGTTATTGCCTTTACTGAGACATGGCTAAATCCTACGGTATCTGATAATGAAATACTTACCAATAATTTTTTTATCTATAGACGTGACCGTCCCTCTAAACGAGGTGGGGGTGTCCTAATCGCAGTGAAGTCTGAAATATCATCCCAAGTTATATCCATTCCAGATGTTGGTGATATTGAATTCATTTCAGTCGAAATATGTCTTCCTAACTGCAACATATTCGTAACCTGCTCCTATATTCCTCCTGGCTCAGAGGATTTGATTTATATGCGACACCTCTCCGCTATCCAGAATATCTCCTCATATGCCTCTGACTCTGACCATCTTATAATATTGGGTGACTTTAATATTCCTTACCTATCCTGGTCTCCTTGTGTCGATCTAATTGCCCTAGTTCCTGGCGATCAAAACGATTTAGTCGACGGTCTTATTGACTTATCTCTTGGTCAAGTTAACTCAATTTCTAACGCGAATGGAAGATTTTTAGATCTTATATTTGTGTCTGACCTTTGCGATGCCATTGTCACACGTACCACTCCATTGACCACTCCCGAGGACTATCATCATCCTACACTGCAACTATCCATTAGTGGTATTTTTCGAGTACCTAATACCTTCGAGGCCCCATTGCGGACTCGTTGTTTTCGGCATGTCAACTATTTGCAAATGTCGAGATCCCTTTCTTCAGTGGACTGGTCTTGTCTTGATAGTCTGAATCTTGATGAGGCTATTTCAACTTTTTATAAAGTCCTTTATTCCATATTTGATGAATTAGTCCCTTTCACAGTTGTTAGAAACTCTAACAGCCCTCCATGGTCTTCCAAACACTTGGCTCACTTAAAAAATATAAAAACTAAACTTTATAAGAAGTATGCCAAAACAGGACTTCATTCTGATTTTTCCAAATACAGCGTTGCTAAATCCAGTTACTTTCTGCATAATTCTGAATGTTATAACAGCTACCTCCTACGCTGTAAAAACGAATTTCGCAGCAATCCAAAATTATTTTACTCCTTCGTCAACTCAAAGCGCAAAGCCAACAGATTTCCTCCATCACTTCAATTATATAATGTATTTGCATCTAATGATCAAGATATTGGCAACCTGTTTGCGGATTTTTTCCAATCCACCTATTCCACAAATACTCCCAGGATCAATTGTAGCTACTCCTACCAGCTACCCCACACTGATGCCATTTTCAGCCCTCTAATTGATGAAGATGAAGTTCTGCGTAGCCTATCCTCGATTAAATTATCATTCTCTGCGGGTCCCGATATGGTTCCAAGCTGTGTCCTCAAACATTGCGCCACACCACTTGCAGTTCCACTGACTATGCTTTTTCAAAAGTCAATTGCTATCGGCACATTTCCAGCTATTTGGAAAGAATCCTCTCTTATTCCGCTACACAAAAAAGGTAGTAAATCTGATATCAGCAACTATCGCGGTATAGCCAAACTTAGTGCTATTCCTAAGCTCTTTGAAAAAATTATTTGCGATCAACTGCAGCACCAGTGTCGCTCCATAATATCCTCTAAACAGCATGGTTTCACAAAGTGCCGGTCTACAACAACTAACCTGCTTGAGTTTACGACCTTTATAAGTGTAGGCTTTAAATCCACAAAGCAGACTGATGTAATCTTTACTGACTTTAGTAAAGCCTTTGATTCAGTCAACCATGAGCTGCTGATCCACAAGCTCCTCCTCCTCGGATTTCCTCCAACTCTACTGACATGGCTTCGTTCTTATCTAACAAATCGTACCCAAAAGGTCCAGTACAACAGCATATATTCAAAATCTGTCAGCTCCAGCTTGACTTAAATAACCTTCAATCCTGGTGCCTAGTCAACAAGCTACTGCTTAATCCAGATAAATGTAAATCCATGTCATTTTATCGATCCAATCAACATATTTGTACATACTCAATAGATCACTTTGCACTTGAACGTATTGATACTGTCCTTGATCTTGGTGTCCTATTTGACCATACGATTTGTTTTAATCGCCACGTCAGTACAATCTCCAATAAAGCTAAGTGCTTATTAGCTTTCATCAAACGCTGGTCCAAGGAATTTGATGACCCTTTCACCACTAAGCTCCTGTACGTCTCTCTTATTCGTCCTACACTTGAGTATTGCTCTAGTGTTTGGTCTCCATAATATGAGCACTATCAAAATATGTTAGAATCCGTCCAAAAGCAATTCCTCCTTTTTGCACTACGAGGCTTAAACTGGGAGGAGGGACGCCGTTTGCCTTCTTATAGAGACAGGTTGCGCCTCTTGGATCTACCTACCTTAAAGAATCGTCGGACCTGTTATGGTGTGATATTACTTCACAAACTCATGACTGGCGCCGTCGACTCAGTTGATCTGTTAGCTACCCTCAATTGGAACGTTCCTTGCAGAGCTACTCGACGATTCCGTCCATTAGCACTTCCTATGTGCAGGTCAAACTACTCCCGTTTCGACCCCTTCCGAATCCTATGTGTTAACTATAATGAACTTTACCATCTAATATCCTATGAGTGCTCTGCCAAGGCTAATTCGCTAAAAGTCATTGCGTTCCTTTCATCATCAACTTAATAACTTCTCCTACTTTTAATATTGTCCTTTTAAAAATATATGATGTTTACATTTTAAATACTATGTATATAATTTTAAGTTCATTGAGCAGTACATTGCTTTAAACAAAGAAATAAACAAATATATTAATTTTTCCATTGCTGGCGAAACCGGATAATGCCTTTGCTTCACGGGCTTGGCACTGCCTACGTCTATCACATGAGTGATTAAATTGGTTTTCCCCAATCCTTTTTGAGTAAATGAAGGAAACAAGTTCACCACATTTGCCAGTTTCGTTCTCTGATCACTAGCAAGGTCATGCATGCTGTACGGATTTTAGGTCCAGTTCGCATATGCTAGCCAATGTAGGAAGTAGATTGAACTTGCGCCAAAAGTCAATACCCAAATAATGGTTTGGATTCAGTGTTGGGACTATGTAAATGTCTTATTCTTCTGTTCTTTTGTCATAGCATAATGGAAGCCTCACTTTGCCAACTATTTCTTGTTTATTTCCATCTGCCGTGCTAACATTTGCTGCTATTTTCTTAAAGTTTATACTACTTTGTATACATTCTTGAGCCAAATTCCCTCCTAGACAACTCACGGCTGCCCCTGAATCTAACAGACCCTTCACTAATTGTTCCATCAGCTGCACAGCTACAAACGCTCGAGGATCAGCTTTTGGGTCTTCTAGAGCATTGATTTCTTTGATGTGACTCTGCAGCTGCTTTATTTCTGACCAGAATGTTTTCATCCTAGCTATGCTCCGAGAATCCGTCTGGTGATCGTCTGTTCTAGAATTTTCGGTCCCTACTTCAACTTCCTGCTCATCTCCTGGTAAGCACATGTGATCATATGAACTATTGAGAGAACTTGCAGATGTTCTGTCTCAGACTCGTACGTTTCCAAATCTGAATCGACGTCGTTTTCCTCATTGACCTAGCTTTGACTTGCTGAATCATATCCTACTAAATCTACAAATTCTGAGGATTTAACGCCATCTTCTAGACTTGCGACTCTGGGTGAGCAGGATTCGGGTTTGAGTTCTGAGCACGCGGAGCATTCTGTTTGTGTTGCTGCATCTGCGTGCTCCCGTGTAGGTTTTTTGCCAGACATTTGCTGCAATTCATTCGCCTGCTTGCACTGCATATGTCGGTGACCTTCTTGACGGCAATTCCAACAAAATTCTATCGCACCTATTTCACACTCAACATCTACTTCACTATCAGATATCTGTCCAACTTCTACCAGATCATCCTGTATTTCCGCTATATCTCGTTTAAAGGGCATTCTTTTTGCGTATCCATGAGTGCGGTTAACATTCTCCAAAAAGGACTCCCTACGTCGGCATACTTCGCGAAGATGTGACACACAGGTGATGTCTACCTTAAGGATCTCATGACGCATTTCAGGACGCAAGTTATTCTTAAGAATCCTAACAAGCTTGCTGTTTGATAAGGGCGTGTCCATCTTATCCAACAATGAACAGATCTCGTCATAGAAGTGGTCAAAGGATTCTTGTTCTTTTTGTTTTCTTTGCCTTATGAGTTCCTCTATATCCCCATTATCTCTATCATCTCGGAACTGCTGCCTTAAAGCTACACAAAGTCCGTTCCAGTTTATATTTCTGACAGACTTGTGATGCCTCCAGAAGAATTCTTTGGCTTTTCCCTCAAATAAAGAGCTAATATTGCGGCACATGACCTCAAAGTTTCCCTCTAACGTCTGGCTAGTAAGGGCTTCTAGTCGATAAATAAAATTATCTATGGATAAACCTGTGCCGGAAAAAGTAAGCTTCCACCCATTCATTATGTGATCCGGTCTTTGTGATAAGTCTGAGCCTCCACTTCCAATACTTCTGCCCATCGAATCCTCTCTACCTCTTTGCGAATTATCATCGCGCCAAGTATTCATTTGCCTTTCCTGATTGTGGTTTGTTTCTTCTGTGCCGGAGCCAATATTTAGGCGCTGAAAGAAGTCCTGAACATTTTTTTCTATTTATTGGGCCAATTTATCCGTCAAGGTGGTTAGGATTCGGTTTTCCATACTGTTCAGTCGATCTAGACCAGTAGAATTTGCCGTATTATCGGGAGTGTGATTTGATGTGACCGGAATTTCAATTTCTGATCCTGCCTGTAAGCTACACTGGCTTTGAGATCTTGTGTTTAAGCCGCCCGCCGATGGTCTTTCTAACAGCTTGCTAATGCAAACGGTATTACAGCTGGGACATGTTGTTTTTGCCATAAAATGGGTTCTAATGCAAATCTTATGAAAACTATGCCCACAAACTGTTTTTAATCACACTTTTAATCACAGTTTTGCACAGCGTGCAAGTGATTTTGCCACCAGCTTCATCATCAGTTACTGTGTTTATACGATGCCGAATTCACGCAATCATTTCACGCTTTTAGCCGATTCGTGTCTGTATAAACGCCATTTCGTGAATTCGGCAACACACGAAAGTTGACTATGATTTCAGCCTCAAAGCATGAATTGGTGGTGCCCAGCTCTGGTAACTCTGTTACAAATTATCAGCATTGCCAGATCGCTAGAAATAAAAAGCCCTTCATAGGCTAAAAGTTGAAAACTATCACCTATTTTTACCGGTCCGGCATTCCTATCAGCTGAGAGTGAAGAAAAGCATGGATTTTGGATGTGTCGTATAAACAGGTGATATTTCTAGATCGCGCTTTCATGAAATCGTGAATGTCATCGTATAAACATAGTAAGTGTTATCAAGCCCCATTGTGATGCAATTAAAAAATGGTTAAAGAATAAAGTGACAATTAATCAATGAGGTCACAAATAATAAATAATTAAAAAAAATAAATAAGATTGTTTTATGTAATATTAAAAAGTTTAGAAAGGAATATGCTATTGTTTAATGCGGTTGTCAAGGTTCGCAAACCTATGCACAACTCCGCCATCCGACAAAAGCAATTTACGATGAACTCTTCATTCGTTCACAGAGTGCTGGTATGGTAAAATTCTGAAATGATTGCCAAAATTCCAGGCTATCTGAAAATAATGAAGTGGCCATCGTTCGTGTATCAGACAACTAATATGACCTGGTTTAAACCTAGCCTGGGCGTTATGTTATAAATTCCAAGAGTCAATATAAATTTGTCTGAATACATCCTTAGGCAAACCTTAAATTGACTACGATATGGTCAGAAGATGAATCGAAATTTTCTCTATTCTGTGTTCCACATATTCAATTCTAGGTTTGTGAAGAATGAAAATGAAATAAAGAATTGTTTGACTGTTCGTTGGTGAGTCTCATAGTTTTAAAAAATAAATTTTCGCCCATTAAGCCCCACGTTTGGGCGCCATTATAAGGGATGAGGTTTTGAATTTTTTGGTAAAGCAAAGCCATGATCATGGGGCGGATGTTATTTAGGACTAGCAGCAGCGCACGCTATATATTGCCGGCTAGTACTCGTCGCTGGGTGTGGAAATTAGCCACTGCTCTCCTGCCCTTTTCGTACCGTCATCTCTCCTATAAACTTAGCGTGCTTGCGACACCAGAAGTCCGATCTAGACACAAAGAACACCTAGACACGTACTTAACAACCGGACAGAAAAACGACAGTCAAACAAAAAGTATTGCACATTGATTCAGGTACCTTTTCAGCCACTGCTGTTGTTGTGGCTGCATAGCCCACCCTGCCTGTGATCATCTTTTCCAGAGAAATACATATGTGATGACCCCTTCGCAAATGTCTTAAAAGCCTAGGACAGCACTGAGTTTAACATAAAACAAATCTAGTTACTACACTAAGGGAAAAAACCCAGTCTAAATTTAAGAACAAAGTTCTTAATTTAATAAATTTTGGTTCTTAAATGTTGTTCTTACTATAAGAATAAACGTTCTTAAAATAAAAACGAACATTTCTATATTAAGACAACTTTATTCTTAAATCAAGAAAATGTTGTCCTAACATTTAAAAGTATATATTGTATTTATGAAATACAAAAATTATAAATTTTTTGACCCATAATATACGAGAGAAAATTAATTTTAAAAAACCAATTTAATATTATACAAATTATCAAACAAGTAACATTTATTTAGACAAAAAATAATGGATTTTTAAATACTATTCTATTATATTTAAGTTTTTGAGATTTAAAAAGGTTGATAGAGTCATAATACATAGAGAATCTTACAATGTTAATTTACTTAAATACGCTTAATTCTAATATTCGATTTTCCATTGTTTAGCGCCGTTTTCTCGTCCGCATGTTAAATTTAAAGGGTTTTCGTTTTTAACTAAGTAACTGTTGCTTTTATAATCCGTACCTTTATATATTATTGAGTTGCTTAACTGAGCAATATGTAAATTAAACAGACAATCAATTTTACTTAAGCAACTTTCAATGTCATGGTTAAGTGGTAATGTGTTTTTTATGACAAACAGTGTTTCAACAGAATTCTCGAGTCTTAGTAAAAATTGAGAAAATTTAATACCTGACTAAATTGCCAAGGTATGAGGAGGATTTACAAAATGTCTGGCGCCCACACCTTTAAAGATTTTGGAAAAGTAAAAATGCAGTTTTATTGTATTTATCAATACCTATCGAAATGTAGAAGAAGAAATTTTTCAAATCGGACCATTCGTTAAAAAGTTATGCCAGATTAAAAATTTTATATCTCCATCTCCCTCGCACTCACTTTGGCTGAGTAACGGGTATCTGATAGTCGGGGCACTATACTATAGCGTTCTCTCTTTTTTTTTCATTATATTGTATTAAGCAACTCTTATGCGCTGCCCCTTAAGATATTATATATTATATATATATTATAGATATATTTTAGTACCCTCTCTCTCTCCTTCCTTCACTACAAAATTTTTGTATTTTTGCATGCGTCGGCAAAAACAAATAAAATGTGTTGCAGCGCTCCCGTTTCACTCATCGGACATGGGTGGTTGTTGTTATTTCAACTTCGGGAAACGTTCGGGATTGGTTTCCATTTTTCCCTTCCAAAATATACAATCCAAAACGCATCTTTTGGAATGCTTCTGGATGCGAATCTCATGTGTGAAAAAATTAGTTCTAGTCGATTTAAAAATACGTTTTTTTTAATTTCATTATTAATTCTTTAATTTTCTTCAATCTTTTCAATCAAATTAAAATTAAATTATATTAAATCAAATTATACTAAACTAAACCTACTTCTTCCCAATCCTCTTCAAATTCGTTGTCCTTGTCCGGTCCTTTGTCCTTTTGTTCGTCGCCTTTATTCGGTTACCATCTTTATACACCCGGTTTTTTTTCGAGTAAAGGCGGTTCGAAGATTTTTAACGAAGTCATCGTGTCTAGTTTTGAAATTTTGTTAGACTTAATTGCAACATTAACATCAACAATCTTTAACACTTACAGTACATAACTTGGTTCAATGCTGCAAATGAGGAGAACCCTTCCTTTTGCTTACAGCCCCCGTAGTTCATCTGCGTTATCAGTTCTGGGCTGATAACGCGGCTAAGGTTTCTAGAAAGCTAGTCCCCAATATAGAATTTAAACATCGAAATCGGAAAAAAATCAAAATACGCACGTTTTAAAATTAGAGGTAAATGAAAAAGGATCATATTTAAAGTAGCAAATATACTTACATATTTTGGCTCGTTCCCCAGTATCATTGACTCCACCTCTTTCAAGTCAGCGAGAGATTTGATGGGGAACTGAGTCCTAAGACTCGAGCTCCCCTCTCCGCTGACTTTCCGGAGCAGCGCCAATATATGGTGCTGTGTTTTTGCAACCAAGGCTGTCACCGTCTGTTTTTCAGCTTCCATCTTCGCCAACACCTCCCCCTTCAGGGCCAACAACTCCCCTTCCACGTCGACCTCCTTTTTGTTCTCCACCGGAGGTGGAGCAGGAGAGCAGGAGAGACCTGCCAGGAGGAGGGTGGGGAATGAGAATTTCGGGTACGAATCCATTTTCCTCAAAAAGAAAAAAAAGTTAGTACATTTTTCTAATTTCCTAGAGGAGGCATCTAAGTAAAATAAATAATGATTTTTTAGTTCAATAAACTGATAGGATAACTCTTAAAGAATATGTCATAAAAATTATTATTAAACTGCAGTTTATACAAAATACTTTAAAATTTATCAAGTAATTTTTATGACATATTCTTTAAGAGTTATCCTACCAGATTATTGAACTAAAAAATCATTATTTTTTTAATTAGATGCCCCCTCTTAAGCCAAAACTTTCTACAAAAACATTACATTTGTACGAAAACAGAACATTATACACACCTTGAATGCTGGACATAGCCTCCAAAAGAACAGAGTGGACTTGAGTTTGTTTGATTAAATGTTAAGTTTGGATTTTATTAAGAAATCAAAAAAGTATCTCAAGCCAAGGCGAATCCCAGGCGAACAAGCCCATCTCCCGCCCAATCGACCAAGAGGCGCAGTCGTATAACGCAAAAAATAGTAAAAACAAGAGAGAACGCTATAGTCGGGTTCGTGTCCCGACTATCTAATACCCGTCACTCAGCTAAAGGGAGTGCAAACGCTGTACTCGGGTTGGTGTCCCGACTAATAATCGTAACTCAGCTAAAGGGAGTGCGAGGGAGATAGATATAGAAATTTTGATTGCGTATAACTTTTTAATGAATGGTCCGATTTGAAAAATATATTCTACATTTCGATAGGTATACATATGCACAACAAAATTGCATGTATACTTCTCGGAAATCTTTAAAGGTGTGGGTGCCAGACACATTTTAAAATCGTTAGTGGGCGATTGTGGGCGTTAGAGGGGGCGTGGCACTCGGCTGAAATAAATTTGCGCTACGTAGGAAGCCCAAGAATATGCGTGGAAAATCTCAACCGTCTAGCTTTTGTAGTTTCCGAGATCTCAGCGTTCATACGGACAGACAGACAGACAGACGGACAGACGGACATGGCTAGATCGACTCGGCTGGTGATCCTGATCAAGAATATATATACTTTATGGGGTCGGAAACGCTTCCTTCTACCTGTTACATACTTTTGCACGAATACAATATACCCTTTTACTCTACGAGTAACGGGTATAAAAATTTAATAGTTATATTACTTTACAAACCATTTAAAATTATACATTACTTTACTTCTTTAATTAACTGTGAGTAACAGGGGAGTCAATACTATTTTATCAGACAAATAAAGAGTATAAATATATTTAAATTTTATTAACCGAAAATTTTTCTGAATAACTGTTCCAATTGCTATCAGTGTTTTTTCCCCAATAAATTTATCTTCTACAGCTTTTCTACCTGTTCTAAAATTGTATTTGGTTGTTTCACACTACACTTAACTTGCTGCACAAAATTTTCAAAACGATAAGCTGTAAATGTATTAATGTGTCCAAGTTCTCGAACGCAATCTACTAAGTGGAGCATATTGTGAACTTATAAGTTAAAGCTTCTTTCGGATAAACAGTGGTAAAGGTGCTGACAAAAAAATTGATTAACTCGCTTGCAGTGTCGACTAGTAAAATAAAATTTGGACTCAATAATGCCCTGTAAGCACACATTAGAAGAAGAATGTGATAATAACAGTCATCCGAAACTTTGTCCCTCAACAAAACTTGACTTGATACATATATATAAGAAATTGCCTATGCTCAACTGCTTTCCACCGTGCCAACTCGTCTAGGGATCTGAGTTTTCTTGCAAACTCAGAGGGCCAAAAGGGTTTTAAATTTAAAAGTTCTTAGTTAGTTTAAAAGTTCTTCTTTTAAAATGTTAGATATATCAATTTTTTAAATTTGAAATACAAGTTTTTTTATCAACAATTAAATGTATAATTTTTCTAGCAACTCCCAAGGCAATTAACTGCATTGGGTCAAGTGGAAAGGCTGTAATAATGTTTACTGGAATTTTTCTATTAAAAGAGGTTTATTTTGATAAAAAGATGTGATGTGGTGTGATGGAAAAGTTCTACCCCGAAAATGTTCATTTGTAAATGGCAAGCCTGAATATTCGCTATAAACAGTTACGTTAATAACCCGGTTGCCAGTTTGAAGGCAATTTATGCAACCGCTGATCGAATTTGTCCATAAAAAACCTTTCTGGGGCATCACAAATAAAATATCTTAATATTATTGTTACAGTTTTATGACCAACTTGGAATGGACTTTCAGAAAGTTCAACCAGCTCAGAAACAAAATCGGTCATGTAATCATCTACATTAGCAGGATTTCGATTGCCAGCATAAGACCCGATTAAAAACACATCACAACTGTAAACATTTTGAAAGTATCCCAAAACTGGCCACACGCTTGTACTCTAACTTTTAATAATCGGTAGTCCACAAATCGATTGTCCACATTGACATCTAAAATTAACTCAGAATTGTCTATCAATTTATCACTTATAAACTCAAAATAAGATTCGATGCCAATGTGGGTGTTCAGATAACCGCCTTAGATAAATTTAAATTTAGAAGCCCATTAGCCGATCGCGGAACGGGTAGGTTTTCTGAATGTAACATTTTTAGAAGTGCACCAAGTTGAACCCTAGTAACACTATTATTATAATACCAATCTACTATTTTTTCCGAAGACGGTTAGGTTTCAACTTTAACAAAAGCATTATTAAGTTCTATATCTGTTTCAAAGGAATGTTCAGTAATATGTTCTTTCTCAATTACAGACATATTTTGGTCCACAACTACAGAAATATTTTGTTCCTCAATTACAGAAACATTTTCGTTTTGTCTGTTTAAATTTAAAGCTAAAGCGACTGATATCTTTTGAGCGTTTTGAGCTAAAAGGTGCAAATTAGATCGGAAAAGTCCGGCTTTATAAAAAATATTTTTGGAATTTGTAAAGCCCCCGGAAAGTTATCATTTTGAAGCATTTTTCAAACTTAAAGGTCCTGCTTCTCAGAATCCTTGCATAGGGGAACATTTTTGTTAACGCAGTTTAATTTGGGAATTCGTAACGAATTCAAATTAACCACATCCATCAAGGTAGTTTTAGATATAATCTTGTGTTATTGCTTGTATTGGTACAGAATTATGCACCTGTGTTGAAAATTATGCTGTGTTATGTAACCGTTTTCAATTTTATGATTTTTCACAGATTCCCAGGATTACTAGATCAGTCCCTGCTAAAGTTAGCTCTCACATTGAGGCTCGAGAAGGCCAAAATCCCTTAGCAGGGACTTTATCTATTTGAGAAATGTTAGGCGGAAGTCGAGAAACCGAAACCAAATAGAGCGCATAATCTGTAAATATTATACATCAGGATTTACTCTACAGCTTTTTGTCTTTGTCATGTGAGTATCTGACGATGACATGGGAGAATTCTTTTTATATTTTGATAAGAACTTAGTTAAGTGTAAGCCATTTCTTTACTCCCTAAAATTATGCTTGAAGTGTTTTCAAATACTTTCGTTGTAATATCCTAAAGCCTCTAATGGTCCACTGTTGTTCATAATAATATAATATAATTGGTATAATCGAAAATAATAGAGTCCATCCATGTGAAACGGTTGGGATTTTTAACAATGGGAAACTCGTGTTCCGACAGAGCACATCCACCGTCCAATAATAGCTGACTTGAAGAACAGTTGCTCATGTCAACATTAACGAAGGGGTATTTCAACTCGGAAAAACTGTCGCGAAATGGCGTTCTCCTAATCTTATTGTACAATAAAACGATAAATAGCATTAGATAATAGTTAAAATTCATATCTGAACTTTTATAACATATCTTATAACGAGTATGCTTACATATTGCTGACTGGGGGAGAGCCTAACCTCCGTACCCCACCCATTGCTCTTACTACGCCTCTGTCTAGCCAATATTAATATGGCAAATTTGTAAACAAACATAAAATTGTGCTGTTTTGGAAATTTATAGCAACTTTTGAACTTTATAGGAGTAAAGAGTACTCTTTTAATTAATATTAGTAATTATTTACGAAGTGCAGAACATATTCTGAGACTTCGCTGCAAACATTGATGTTTTCGTACCCAGAACAGCTTACATTTTGGCCCACTCATAGCAACATGTTTTCGAACGCTTTTCCGCTCATAACAAAGTACAAATAATTCAACAATAGCCAAAAAACAATGAGCTTAAGCATTATTTAATTTTTTGCCGCCATCGATTTGATTTGTTCTCGCAGCCATCGTTCCATTTTTACAGTCAAAAGGAAGAATTCAGAGTTGCACCGCAAAAACATCGCCTAACAATCGCATAAAAGAGCCCGTCAAAGTCCGTCAAATTTGGATGGCGGACTAACTGGGAAATTTTCGGAACGGCAAAAGCTTACGGACCATTCGTTCAACGGATGGTGGATGGAGCTCTGTGGGAAGATCCTATAAAATGTCCTCATGAAAACGCCTTAAACATGAATTAAAGCCTAGTACTCAGTACGGCGAAAACTGCTAGCTAAGCATAGGAGTAAGCGAGAGGCAAATAGGTAGCTAAGGCCTTTAGCCGGGGACTTTTTTCACCGCGGTACTCAGATGAGCTAATGAAATGGTAGGGAAATAAATTAGAGGTAAATGAAAAAGGATCATATTTAAAGTAGCAAATATACTTACATATTTTGGCTCGTTCCCCAGTATCATTGACTCCACCTCTTTCAAGTCAGCGAGAGATTTGATGGGGAACTGAGTCCTAAGACTCGAGCTCTCCTCTCCGCTGACTTTCCGGAGCAGCGCCAATATATGGTGCTGTGTTTTTGCAACCATGGCTGTCACCGTCTGTTTGTCAGCTTCCATCTTCGCCAACACCTCCCCCTTCAGGGCCAACAACTCCCCTTCCACGTCGACCTCCTTTTTGTTCTCCACCGGAGGTGGAGCAGGAGAGCAGGAGAGACCTGCCAGGAGGAGGGTGGGGAATGAGAATTTCGGGTACGAATCCATTTTCCTCAAAAAGAAAAAAAAGTTAGTACATTTTTCTAATTTCCTAGAGGAGGCATCTAAGTAAAATAAATAATGATTTTTTAGTTCAATAAACTGATAGGATAACTCTTAAAGAATATGTCATAAAAATTATTATTAAACTGCAGTTTATACAAAATACTTTAAAATTTATCAAGTAATTTTTATGACATATTCTTTAAGAGTTATCCTACCAGATTATTGAACTAAAAAATCATTATTTTTTTAATTAGATGCCCCCTCTTAAGCCAAAACTTTCTACAAAAACATTACATTAGTACGAAAACAGAACATTATACACACCTTGAATGCTGGACATAGCCTCCAAAAGAACAGAGTGGACTTGAGTTTGTTTGATTAAATGTTAAGTTTGGATTTTATTAAGAAATCAAAAAAGTATCTCAAGCCAAGGCGAATCCCAGGCGAACAAGCCCATCTCCCGCCCAATCGACCAAGAGGCGCAGTCGTATAACGCAAAAAATAGTAAAAACAAGAGAGAACGCTATAGTCGGGTTCGTGTCCCGACTATCTAATACCCGTCACTCAGCTAAAGGGAGTGCAAACGCTGTACTCGGGTTGGTGTCCCGACTAATAATCGTAACTCAGCTAAAGGGAGTGCGAGGGAGATAGATATAGAAATTTTGATTGCGTATAACTTTTTAATGAATGGTCCGATTTGAAAAATATATTCTACATTTCGATAGGTATACATATGCACAACAAAATTGCATGTATACTTCTCGGAAATCTTTAAAGGTGTGGGTGCCAGACACATTTTAAAATCGTTAGTGGGCGATTGTGGGCGTTAGAGGGGGCGTGGCACTCGGCTGAAATAAATTTGCGCTGCGTAGGAAGCCCAAGAATATGCGTGGAAAATCTCAACCTTCTAGCTTTTGTAGTTTCCGAGATCTCAGCGTTCATACGGACAGACAGACAGACAGACGGACAGACGGACATGGCTAGATCGACTCGGCTGGTGATCCTGATCAAGAATATATATACTTTATGGGGTCGGAAACGCTTCCTTCTACCTGTTACATACTTTTGCACGAATACAATATACCCTTTTACTCTACGAGTAACGGGTATAAAAATTTAATAGTTATATTACTTTACAAACCATTTAAAATTATACATTACTTTACTTCTTTAATTAACTGTGAGTAACAGGGGAGTCAATACTATTTTATCAGACAAATAAAGAGTATAAATATATTTAAATTTTATTAACCGAAAATTTTTCTGAATAACTGTTCCAATTGCTATCAGTGTTTTTTCCCCAATAAATTTATCTTCTACAGCCTTATATACTGACATTTTCTTTTCTACCTGTTCTAAAATTGTATTTGGTTGTTTCACACTACACTTAACTTGCTGCACAAAATTTTCAAAACGATAAGCTGTAAATGTATTAATGTGTCCAAGTTCTCGAACGCAATCTACTAAGTGGAGCATATTGTGAACTTATAAGTTAAAGCTTCTTTCGGATAAACAGTGGTAAAGGTTTTTCTATTTTTCTATTAAAAGAGGTTTATTTTGATAAAAAGATGTGATGTGGTGTGATGGAAAAGTTCTACCCCGAAAATGTTCATTTGTAAATGGCAAGCCTGAATATTCGCTATAAACAGTTACGTTAATAACCCGGTTGCCAGTTTGAAGACAATTTATGCAACCGCTGATCGAATTTGTCCATAAAAAACCTTTCTGGGGCATCACAAATAAAATATCTTAATATTATTGTTACAGTTTTATGACCAACTTGGAATGGACTTTCAGAAAGTTCAACCAGCTCAGAAACAAAATCGGTCATGTAATCATCTACATTAGCAGGATTTCGATTGCCAGCATAAGACCCGATTAAAAACACATCACAACTGTAAACATTTTGAAAGTATCCCAAAACTGGCCACACGCTTGTACTCTAACTTTTAATAATCGGTAGTCCACAAATCGATTGTCCACATTGACATCTAAAATTAACTCAGAATTGTCTATCAATTTATCACTTATAAACTCAAAATAAGATTCGATGCCAATGTGGGTGTTCAGATAACCGCCTAAGATAAATTTAAATTTAGAAGCCCATTAGCCGATCGCGGAACGGGTAGGTTTTCTGAATGTAACATTTTTAGAAGTGCATCAAGTTGAACCCTAGTAACACTATTATTATAATACCAGTCTACTATTTTTTCCGAAGACTGGGTTAGGTTTCAACTTTAACAAAAGCATTATTAAGTTCTATATCTTTTTCAAAGGAATGTTCAGTAATATGTTCTTTCTCAATTACAGACATATTTTGGTCCACAACTACAGAAATATTTTGTTCCTCAATTACAGAAACATTTTCGTTTTGTCTGTTTAAATTTAAAGCTAAAGCGACTGATATCTTTTGAGCGTTTTGAGCTAAAAGGTGCAAATTAGATCGGAAAAGTCCGGCTTTATAAAAAATATTTTTGGAATTTGTAAAGCCCCCGGAAAGTTATCATTTTGAAGCATTTTTCAAACTTAAAGGTCCTGCTTCTCAGAATCCTTGCATAGGGGAACATTTTTGTTAACGCAGTTTAATTTGGGAATTCGTAACGAATTCAAATTAACCACATCCATCAAGGTAGTTTTAGATATAATCTTGTGTTATTGCTTGTATTGGTACAGAATTATGCATCTGTGTTGAAAATTATGCTGTGTTATGTAACCGTTTTCAATTTTATGATTTTTCACAGATTCCCAGGATTACTAGATCAGTCCCTGCTAAAGTTAGCTCTCACATTGAGGCTCGAGAAGGCCAAAATCCCTTAGCAGGGACTTTATCTATTTGAGCAATGTTAGGCGGAAGTCGAGAAACCGAAACCAAATAGAGCGCATAATCTGTAAATATTATACATCAGGATTTACTCTACAGCTTTTTGTCTTTGTCATGTGAGTATCTGACGATGACATGGGAGAATTCTTTTTATATTTTGATAAGAACTTAGTTAAGTGTAAGCCATTTCTTTACTCCCTAAAATTATGCTTGAAGTGTTTTCAAATACTTTCGTTGTAATATCCTAAAGCCTCTAATGGTCCACTGTTGTTCATAATAATATAATATAATTGGTATAATCGAAAATAATAGAGTCCATCCATGTGAAACGGTTGGGATTTTTAACAATGGGAAACTCGTGTTCCGACAGAGCACATCCACCGTCCAATAATAGCTGACTTGAAGAACAGTTGCTCATGTCAACATTAACGAAGGGGTATTTCAACTCGGAAAAACTGTCGCGAAATGGCGTTCTCCTAATCTTATTGTACAATAAAACGATAAATAGCATTAGATAATAGTTAAAATTCATATCTGAACTTTTATAACATATCTTATAACGAGTATGCTTACATATTGCTGACTGGGGGAGAGCCTAACCTCCGTACCCCACCCATTGCTCTTACTACGCCTCTGTCTAGCCAATATTAATATGGCAAATTTGTAAACAAACATAGAATTGTGCTGTTTTGGAAATTTATAGCAACTTTTGAACTTTATAGGAGTAAAGAGTACTCTTTTATTTAATATTAGTTATTATTTACGAAGTGCAGAACATATTCTGAGACTTCGCTGCAAACATTGATGTTTTCGTACCCAGAACAGCTTACATTTTGGCCCACTCATAGCAACATGTTTTCGAACGCTTTTCCGCTCATAACAAAGTACAAATAATTCAACAATAGCCAAAAAACAATGAGCTTAAGCATTATTTAATTTTTTGCCGCCATCGATTTGATTTGTTCTCGCAGTCATCGTTCCATTTTTACAGTCAAAAGGAAGAATTCAGAGTTGCACCGCAAAAACATCGCCTAACAATCGCATAAAAGAGCCCGTCAAAGTCCGTCAAATTTGGATGGCGGACTAACTGGGAAATTTTCGGAACGGCAAAAGCTTACGGACCATTCGTTCAACGGATGGTGGATGGAGCTCTGTGGGAAGATCCTATAAAATGTCCTCATGAAAACGCCTTAAACATGAATTAAAGCCTAGTACTCAGTACGGTGCTAGCTAAGCATAGGAGTAAGCGAGAGGCAAATAGGTAGCTAAAGCCTTTAGCCGGGGACTTTTTTCACCGCGGTACTCAGATGAGCTAAGGAAATGGTAGGGAAATACCAAAAATATACCAGATTTAGCGGATGAATTCCGATGAACCCCTTTAGCCGCGCCCCAAAGAATAGAAAATTTGATCTTTGGCTGTGTTTGTGCAGAAGCTGTGTGCCAATAACAAATTATAAATGGATGGAAGACGCCAAAAACCAATGAAAAACTGCCTGTAGGAGTTGTGCCAATACATATCGCCATGCCAACAGCAAATTGAAAGGTTGCGACCCAGGTCGGCTCAATACTTTGTAATATTTTAAAATTGGCGCCAGTTGATTTGTTTGCTGTTTGTGAACCCAGCTGATTTACAATAAGACCATGCTAGATGCAAAGCGGGTGAACTCTGAAAACTTCGGTCACACTACAAAAGAATAATATTTTTCGACTAGTGAAACTCTTAGCCGAACTGAGTACTAGGCTTTAAGCATAGAATGAACCATAGATTCAATGAATAATACAAATTAGTTCCATTTAAGATTTAATTCTCAGAATTATTTTTCCATCAGAGAAATCGTTAAAAATTTGGGAATATTCAACTTTGGCGTCAAATTCCAAAGACATGGGCAATGGTTCACAATGGGGACTATTTATAGGAAATGCCGTGATTCATTAAGAGTGGTTAATAATTAAGACAAGTAAATTTTATAGGCCACATAATTTCAAATATCGGCAAACATCGGTTTTTTGTATTCTTAGCTATACCGTGGAATCTGTAGGTGATAGAACATAAGTTTGTATGGGAATTTTACTCAGAAGCCAGTGCTGCCACAATCACCGAAGCAAAAATGGCTAGATTTGAAAAAATCAAAAAATGCATATTTTAAGCAGTTTTTTTTTTATTCAACCAAAAAAAATTCCAGTTTATTATGTTCAATATGTATTTCACGATGCAGCCAATGATCACGAAAATTTTGCTTATAAGTTTTCGGCCTTTCAAACCAATGACAACACACAGAACCACACGGCTAAAAATATGTTTAGATTTCTTTGAGACTTTGTTACAAAATTATTTATATTTACTTTATTTATTTACCTTGATGGAAGTTATAAAATCGTAACTATTTCTCCCGTTAAAAAAATCGTAAAATTATTTTGACTATGAAATTGGAAGGATAATAAGTGTTACTTTTCAAATGCTTTGACTGCAAAACAAACAAAGAATCAATTTGCCTGAAACACCTCCAAGGTTGAGGTCCTATTTCGTTGGGAAACTTTAATTAATCTATGAGCTTTCCTAGTTTCATATTTTTGAAAGAATTGGGAATAATCTTATCAGCCCACTTTGGAAGAGTCACGAGTTAACCTTTTTTCGTTTTGCCTTTTTTTTTTAATATGTAGTTAAGAACAGTTTAAAAAAGCCGTCACAAAAAAAAATGGATAAAACAAGTGGTTCTGTTTTCATTAAGTTTTTATGTATGTCCAAAACTATTTATCGCGATAGCAAGCACTGGAGTATCAAGAATTTACAGTGCTTTTGTCTTTGATAGCCACAGCTGTTGAAGGCCAGATTTTTCACAAAGCTATTCCAGAAGAACTTGAAATAATTTGATTGTTTTGTAAAAATCCATTCGAGGACATTAAAAGTGAATATCGTTTATTAATAATATAAAAAAAATTAATTTTAAAAAAATGTCGCAAGGAATCTTAAATTGGACGTTCAATCTCATAGGCTTAATTTAATGCCACTTATGTGTATGTTTCAAGAAATATTTAAAATTCCTAAGTTATTAGAATTAACAGTATTTAATGCCCAAAATAGCTTTATGAAAGACACGATTTCCCATTTAGCGAAAAAGTATCTTCAGCGAAACCGATTTTATGATTCCCTATGTACTGTACTTCGAAATAGACAATCCGCTGGGAAGCCATACAATTTTCATTTGTGGAGCTTATATTCGCTTTCCAACAATGCCTTGTTATCTTCTATCAAAGTTACGGTACCTACACATTTCCAGCTGCCTTAATTTTTACAGCTGATATGCAAAAATATAGAATAAAAAGGACCACGTATCCATTAATTCAAAAGCTCAAGGAATTAGAAAAAGGCATATCGGTTGAGACAGGATCTAAAACAGTTAAAGTATATTTATCATTTGGTGTAGTTATAGGGCATAACTTAAAAGTCAATTCTGTGAACAGCTTTGTTCGGTCGTTTAACTCGACTCGATTTTGTCGTGTTTGCAGACGATCAAAAGCAAGAAACTCAATTTGACTCCCATGAGAAGAAAGATTCCTAGAAATAAAACTAATTATATTTCAAATTGGCTCGACGTTAATGTTAAAGTAACAGGAGTCAGATTAAATTTGTAGGTATATTTAATGACTTAGCCAATTTTCATGTAACTGAAAAGTTCAGCTTTGATGTAATGCGTGACATATTTGAAGGGGTTGCTAAGTATGATGTGTGCAAAGTTTTTATAAAATTAATAAAAGCAAAAGTTCTCACATTAGGTACTATTAATAACAGAAACCATTTATTTCCTTACGGTGCTTTCTTTAGAACTAGCACGCTTACAAAATTGTAATCTCAACATGTCTGCGGCTGAAATAAAAAGCTTTCTTAATTGTGTGCCTTTTATAGTTGGCGACCTTGTTCCAACTGATAATGTCGACTGGCAATGGATATTAATTTTTATATAAATTGTTAATCTACTAGATCTAGTAATTTAGCCAGAGGTAGTATGTGAAGATTTGTGTAAGCTAAATCACATTATATTTGGTACTCAATTGTTTGGAGCTTTAAAGCCTGAACATCATTTCATGGTGCGATACGCATCGGCACTTGAAAAGTGCGGCCCTGTGAAATATCTATGGAGTATGCGCTCCGAGTCTAAGTTAAGAGAATTCAAATTAAATACCCAGCCATGTTTTAAAGCTAGAAAGGCTCTTATAAAATTTGGTAAGTTTTTGATAAATAATGAAGCTTCAGTTGAACTAATTTTCTCTTTTTTCATAGCTTGAATGTAGCTATTAAGAGCATTAACTACTTTATAGTTTACTCACACTTTGTGGGGTAACCTATCTAGTAAGCCAGTAACCCGATTACTCCAAAAAAGTGTTTCCACTGGGTTAACTTCAAATATCGGGTAATGACAGCTAGTGTTTGTTGTTTTTTTTGTGTTTATTTTACTAGGGATGGACCTTCAACGATAGGAAAATAATACAAAATATACCGTAATTAACCAAAAAATTCCCACAAATACCCAAGACTCTAAAAGTATCTCACTTTTGTCCACATCTAGTTGCCTACACAAAAAAACAGGGTTATGTCAATAACCCCATAACTCCACCCTAGTGTAAATAGGCTATTACTAGAATTGTGAGCTGTGAAAAAACAATAAATATACAATCCCTTTGTACGTAACTTACACTCAAAAATTTTTTTTTCTGAAATATAGAAAAAACAAGATATAACGCTATAGTCGAGAACTTCGACTATTAGATACCCGTTAATCAGGTGAAGGGAATGCGAGGGAGGTCGAGATATGCAATACCAATTTTTGCTCATAACTTTTTAATAAATGGTCCAATTAAAAAATGTTATCTACATTTTGGTAGGTACTTTTAAACACAACAATATTGAATTTATACTTTTCTTAAATCGTTAAAGATGTGAGCGCCATTTAAGGCGATTGTGGGCGCTTGACTGGGAGTGGCAATCGGCTGAAACAAACTAGCGCTGCGTAGGATCAGACAGACGGACATGGCTAGATCGACTCGGCTAGTGATTAAGAATATACATACATATATACTTTATGGGGTCGGAAGCGCTTCCTTCTACCTGTTACATACCTTACATAGTTTAAAAAATAGAACATTTGTTTTTCTTAAACATAATGGGTTTTTATACCCTTTTATTTTATTTAATTGCCTCTTCCCATAGAGTCCATTTGTGTGAAATGGTTTGGATTTTTGACAAATGTGAAACTCGTGTTCCCACAGAGCACATCCACCATCCGATAACAGCTGACTTGAGGAGCAGTTGCTTCTCTCAACATTAACGAAGGGGTATTTCAACTCGGAAAAACTGTCGCAAAATGGCGTTCTCCTAATCTTATTGTACAATAATACGATAAATAGCATAAGATAATAGTTAAAATTCATATCTGAACTTTTATAACATATCCTATAACGAGTATGCTTACATATTGCTGACTGGGGGAGAGCCTAACCTCCCGTACCCCACCCATTGCTCTTACTACGCCTCTGTCTAGCCAATATTAATAAGGCAAATTTGTAAACAAACATAAAATTGTGCTGTTTTGGTTATTTATAGCAACTTTTAAATTTTATAGGAGTACGTAGTACTCTTTTAATTAATATTAGGTATTATTTACGGAGTGCAGAACATATTCTGAGACTTCGCTGCAAACATTGATGTTTTCGTACCCAGAACAGCTTACATTTTGGCCTACTCATAGCAACATGTTTTCGAACGCTTTTCGCTTCTAACAAAGTACAAATAATTCAACAATAGCCAAAAAACAATGAGCTTAAGCATTATTTAATTTTTTCCCGCCATCGATTTGATTTGTTCTCGCAGTCATCGTTCCATTTTTACAGTCAAGAGGAAGAATTCAGAGTTGCACCGCAAAAACATAGCCAAACTATCGCATAAAAGAGCCCGTCAAAGTCCGTCAAATTTGGATGGCGGACTAACTGGGAAATTTTCGGAACGGCAAAAGCTTACGGACCATCCGTTCAACAGATGGTGGATGGAGCTCTGTGGGAAGACCCTATTAGGGGAAAATTCGCTATTGATTTTAGAAAAAAACAAGAGAGAACGCTATAGTCGGGTGCCCCGACTATCAGATACCCGTTACTCAGCTAAGGGAGTGCGAGGGAGATAGATATATAAAATCTTTGATCAGGCATAACTTTTTAACGAATGGTCCGATTTGAATTTCTTCTACATTTCTATAGGTATTGATAGTCACAATAAAACTGCATTTTTAGTTTTCCAATATCTTTAATGGTGTGGGCGCCAGACACCTTTCAAAAAATGGTGTAGGGCGATTGAGGGCGTTAGAGGGGGCGTGGCACCATTTTGAAATAAACTTGCGCTGCGTAGGAACTCCAAGAATATGCATGCAAAATGTCAATCCTCTAGCTTTTATAGTTTCCGAGATCTCAGCGTTCATACGGACGGACAGACGGACAGACGGACAGACGGACAGACGGACATGGCTAGTTCGACTCGGCTAGTGATCCTGATCAAGAATATATATACTTTATAGGGTCGGAAAAGCTTCCTTCTCCCTGTTACATACTTTTGCACGAATACAATATACCCTTTTACTCTACGAGTAACGGGTATAAAAACTAAACTTCTCTAAAAATAAAAAACAAAGTCGCCATTAAAAAAAATGTTTACAATATAGAAATATATTACAAAAAAAAAGGTTTTGCCATCTAGACATTTTTTCAGGGACCGTAAACAACAGTTATTATATTAAAATTTGCATGACTAAAAAAATCATCCACTTGGAAAAGTGTTACAAAAAATCAAGATCACCAATGAGCTCCAAATTGGTCAATTTTTGTAAGTCTGCCATGATTTTTATTTTTTTAAATCAATATTAACAATTTTTTTTTGATTTTTATTATAAAACAAAATTACATAATTAAGAATAATTAAGAAAAAGTGGAGTATTCTAACAACGGAGTCCCTGCATTTTGCACTAAAGTTAACAAAAATCGACATTAAAGTTTAGAAAATAACCACACCTTGAAAATTTCCTCAACATTAAGAAATTAGAGGTATTCAAACGGGTAACGGGTATCTAATAGTCGGGGCACCCGACTATAGCGTTCTTTCTCGTTATTTTTAAATTTTCTCGCTATTTGGGGTCCGAATCGTCATCGAAAATGTTTGATGCAAAATTGTTTAGAATAAAAATATCTATCGATCTATATAGTTTGGAGCCAAATTCGAGGTCTACAAGTGGTTCAAAAATGCATTAGAAAAATCGGGTATCCACCATTTGATTAATTGCTCCCCTCAGAGGTTGTGCCAATATGCACGCTAAACCAGGCCATTAAGCGTTAATTCATACTCAATTCTCAAAATCAAACATACAAATTTTGAGAAAAACGCCTAACAGTGAACCAACCTCAGATTTTTCCCATACAAAAAAGGCGGCCAAAAATGAATTCACCCGCGGCTCCCCTCGTAGAGGTTGTGCTCACATGCACGGTATAGGGGCAGATTGGGGATCGTCTTAAGAACGTTTCGTGAAAATTTCATGAAAATTAAATCCACAGTTTTTGAGAAAATTGATTTACAGTGGAGGGTGTTAAATGGTCAATACTTGAAATTTGCCGTTTCCCACTGCCCGCGGCAGTTAGATCCCTCACACCCATGACATCAATCATGTAAATATACATATATTCTATGCAAACTTTACGGAACTAATACAGCTCTCGCAGAGGTTGTGCCAACTTGCACGGTATCGCATTCGAAGGGGCATAAATTTAAGTAATTTCTCAATTAATTTCAGCGAAATCAAACCCACAGATTTTGGGAAAATAAAGTCTTTTCAATTAAGGCTTATTTCACGCGGTCACACTGTCCAGCCAGCGGGTGGACCCATGACCACTAGCACATATTGGCCGAACCTCGCCATCGAAGTGCTCTGTGAGTATCGCAGCTGCCGAACCTCACAATTTTCGAAAAGGTCGAGTGTCGCATGAGTGTCACATTTTGCCTGTCTCAAAAATCACGCGTCTGCACCGTGCACTTGCGATCGGACCCACTTCTGCCATTATCCTTGGCGTTGCACCCTTCCATTTTCACCACCTCGTCCTCTTCTGTAGTGCATAGTGCCCCGGAAGCAGAGCTTTTAAGCTAAATTCCGGATCGCAAATCCAAAACCCGAAGACATTAGGCGAGCCTGGTCGAGACCTTCAAGGGCTGGCGAAACCCGGGCCTCACTAAGTTGAAAAGCAAAGCTTCTGTCGGAAGGATTAAGGAACCCCTTTCATCGCAAACGCCAGTTATGGCTTGGCCACTACTACCGACCATTTTTCCCCATCAATGAATTAAAAACACCGCTGATGAGTGTTCTGCGTCCCGAAGGACGACAAGAAATGAAAAAGTCTGAGCCCAATGAACTAAGCCTAGAGATGCACAAAAACATAAATTTCACTATCGATGGCATCGATGTTCTTAAAAACGGCAATACAATTTCCAACTTTGATGTTTTCACTTAAACCCTTTTCCCATTGAGTCCATCCCATCCCTTGGAAGCAGTTGGGATTTTTGACAAGTGTGAAACTCAGATTCCCACAGAGCACATAACAGCTAACTTAAAGCACCTTAAAGCGTGGCACCTTTTTGAAAAGAACCGCTGCGTAGGAACTTCTAGAATCTGCATGCAAAATGCCTATCTTCTAGCTTTAAAATTTTCCGAAATCTCAGCGTTCATACAGACATGGCTAGATCGAATCGGCTAGTGATCCTGATCAAGAATATATATACTTTATAGTAGAGCTGAAAAAAAATCGACTGAAGTCGACTACAAGACGATAGTATGCTTTGCGATTATTCAGTCGACTACTATCGACTTTTACTCTACGAGTAACGGGTATAGTTAAAATAACAACAAACAAGTTTATTACACTTTAAACAAAATTGGCAACATAGAATAAATTTGAAGTAACCATTTCTTAATAAGGGAGCTCAACTTAAACGGAAATACTAAATAAATTTTTCGGGATACCTAGTCTGGGTATTTCCTAATCTGTTGAATTGTTGAATTTTCGTTAGCTGTTAATCAGCTGTTCCATACAAAGTCAAATTTCAGAAATATTAGCAATTGAACAGCCTCGAGTCTGTTGAAAATTTTGTTAAATCGTTAAAAACCAGAGTTGTCACCTTACTTTATTAAAAGTCATGGCAACTCTGTTACATTTAAGTATACATTTAAGTATCAAAATCAAAATCATATTTGTAGTTCTTATTACCTTGGTAACAATTTTAGACTGAAAATAATATCAAAAAACAAATTTTTTATGTTTAAAGTTTCGTGGAACTCTTTAACAAGTAACAGCTGTTTGAAAATTCCAGGGACCATAACAGTTATAAGTTTAATTAGTAAAAATCATTTTTAACGGTTATTTAAAATCTTTATTGTAAAAGTTTTAAAATAATTATTATTATCAATTTTTATAATATCCCTCATAATTAACTTTTATTTTTATTTTATAAATCTCGAATAACAGTTATTTATGATTATTGAAATAAAAGTCTCTCAGAAACTTTTTTCTTCAAATCAAAAAAATAAAAATCACTCAAAGACTTTTATTCTGACTTTTCGTAAGTAAAGTCTTTGAAAGACTTTTATTTTTCAAAAAAAAAAAGGCTTTTCCATATATTTCCCGAACTGTTCAAGTCTTAGGTACCAAATTTATAACATGGGTTTTTCTTAACAGTTTTAAAATTCTGGTTTATTCCCATTCCTCATCGCGGTTTTCGTATTCCCCAAATAATGAAACCCAGAATTACACAACTTCTAAGCTTAAAAGACACCATTTATTTTTTTTACTTTTTAACCACTCTTTAAAAATGCAATTTCATTGATCAATAACAATTTTTAAGGAAGCGACATTTTTTTCTCATCTTGTTTTTAAAATAAAAATGCGCATTTGTATAAATTTAATACATGCCTGCGCCCTGTGGCGGATCTAGGATTTTATTGTGGGTGCTGATATCAGAACAATTCCTTTCATTTTGTACCCAAGGGTGTGTGTGATATATTACCCATATCACCCCCCGTGGATCCGCGCATGCCTGTGTCATTTTCTTAACAAAAAAACAATCATTTGAAAATATGAAAATTAAAAACATTATTTATGTCATATTTTTACTGTTACATGTTGTTCTTTCTAAGACGTTCTTCTAAAAAAATAATCATTTTCTTTAATGATAGTAGGCCAATATTCTCAACTGGCTTATTTTAACCCCCCCTAGTATTTAAAATACAAATAAATATTTTTTATTTAGCTTTAATAATAAAATTTGTTGAAGTGTTTCGGCAGTCAAGTTACTGCGCAAATCTGTCAACACCAATTTCAATGCTGAAAAGGCCCTTTCCACGCTGACTTGTGTAGCGGGTACACTTAACACAATCTTGGCCATTTTATAAAGGTACGGATACGAATACTTCTTTTCTTCCCAGTATTTCATAACATCCATATCGATGGCGATTGAACTTGGGTTGGTCTCTATTTCTTCACAGCACAGAAGCAGTATGCTTCTTCTGCACCTCAATCATGGCAAGGGAGAAGACTTGAATTTTTTTTTCAGAGTATACCTGAGCGTTGATCCCTAAAATACTACGGTTTAATCGGGTAGCCGAATCCATTTTTAAGGATATAATTTTTCTTTTTACTGCTGAACAAATGTATTACTTCATTTTAATGAATTCAATGGATATGAGATCCACAATATTCCTCGATGTTATTGGAGTTATGTTGAGACTATTAAATATTTGTTCCATTAGCACCTTAAATGGTTGTGAGTCAAACAATGAAAACGATACCTTCTCAGCGGTTACAAGCTGCACGCATGCTCGCTCCACCTCTTGCTCGCCAATATAAAGAGAAATCCTTTTTTTCAGGCAGATCAATTCTTTCCTCACTTGAGCCAAGATTTTTCCACTCGGTTTTATGCTTGGTTTTTAAGTGCCGTCCCATATTGGTAATGTAATTACCTTGTAAGGCAAAACCGCAAATTTTGCAGGACACTTTCTACTCTCCAGCATTTTTATTAAAATATGAGCGAATATTTTTTTTTGCTTGCGTCCCATTTTATATTTTTATTGACCTTGATCACTAATTACAGGTATTTGATTGAACAATACAAAAAAATCTAAGGTAACTAGGTGAGTAAAACTTTATGCAAATATACACTCAACTATAAAGTAACGGTTTTTATACCCGTTACTCGTAGAGTAAAAGGGTATATTGTATTCGTGCAAAAGTATGTAACAGGTAGAAGGAAGCGTTTCCGACCCTATAAAGTATATATATTCTTGATCAGGGTCACTAGCCGAGGCGATCTAGCCATGTCCGTCTGTCCGCCCGTATGAACGCTGAGATCTCAGAAACTACAAAAGCTAGAGAATTGGGATTACCCACACATATTCTTTGGCTGCCTACGCAGCGCAAGTTTGTTTCAGCCGGGGACCACGCCCCCTCTAACGCCCACAATCGTCTAACGCTCACAATAAACGAGTTTAAAAAGTGTCTGCCGCGTGGAAAAGTAAAAATGCAAAAAAAAAAATAAAAAAATGTAGAAGAAATTTTCCAAATCGGACCATTCGTTAAAAAGTTATGCCAGATTTAAAAATTTTATATCTCCATCTCCCTCGCACTCTGTTTGGCTGAGTAACGGGTATCTGATAGTCGGGGTACCCGACTATAGCGTTCTCTCTTGTTTTACTTTAAAAAATGGCTACTTTATGGGGTCGGAAACCTCTCCTTCACTGAGTTGCAAACATCTGACTGAAATTATAATACCCTCTGCAAGGGTATAACTAGAAAGTTTAAATGAAATGTTAGATAGAGCATTTCAGTTATCGTAGTCAAATATAACAGTAAGGAAACAAAATAAAATACAAATTATAAAACGGAAATAAAATGTATTAACAAAACATGCACATAAAGCATTTCAAATGTCGCAAGCAACAATTTTTTTTAAACAAAAATCGCCGCTTTGTTTTCTTGTTCCTTACTAATATTTTTAAACACTCCTCCATTTTATTCCCTTTATCGGTAACATGATTTGTCACTGCTTAACGTTTATACAAAAATTAATAAAAGGTGATGTTCACTTCTCCTTACCCCTAAGTTCCCTAAACTGGAACAGGACAATTCGCCGGTATCGGCTCTTGTCTCTGTCATTGTGCAGGTCAAATGCCGCCCTTCATGATCTTTTCCGTGTTCTTTGTAATAAATATAATGATCTCAGTCATGTTTTGTTTTATGGAATCTCATCAGTGTCTAATTATAATAACTTAATATCGTTATTGTTCTCAAACTTGTAATTCTATGTGCCTACCACTCGATGTGAGCAGAGGCATAGCGTTAAAAAAATGTTGCCCTATGTGGTTAGGCGCTATAGTTGATAAAAATAATATGGAGAAGTTTAACAATAATAATAATAATAATACAAGTTTAAAAATAATAATAATAATAAGTATATTATTAATGTTTACAAGCAGTTCTTTGCTTAAATAAATACAATACAATGTATATTCTTGATCATGATCGAACTAGCTATGTCCGTCCATTTGTATGTCCGTCCGTGCGAGATGGGGTTTTTGATTTAGATTCATTAGCTTCTCATTCACTGCAAGTTTGTTATGCGAATGTGACACGCCCCCTCTAACGCCCACAAAACATTTAAACGCTAAAATCGGGCTAGCAACCGCATTTCAAAAGATTTTGTAAAAGTGTAAATGAGTGTTTGTTTTGATTCTTCATACCCATATACTCATCCAAAATGTTTCAAGTTGTACTATCACTGTGGACGGCAGTACACGTAGTGACGAAGCGCACCAGGAGAGTGTGCGAAGGCGACTACTATTATATAGCCGCAGAATTGAAAATCTGCTGAGATGGTCCGATCATAATGAGTAATCGAAAGGTATCGCAAAAACTAACAGAACTTTAAGAAAATCAATTGGCTTGGGAGAGAGAGCGGAGAAAGTAAAAAAGTGATAATTTCGAATTTTGGAGCTGTTGGGGCCGGTGGCGATAAATGGCCCTTTTTATAAGCAGACTTATATTTTTACTGATAATACGGGTCGAATGATATCATTTGAACGGAGCATCGTTCAAAATTTATTCCAAAATCAAGATTTTGGAGGACTTTCCAAAATGAAATGAAATGTCCCTTTGTTTGTGTGCATCAAATCGTGGTTTTAGGATCCTCTAATAAATTTTACTGTGTTAAGCAGCTGGACTTGAAAAACGTTTGTTCTACGACTTTTGGAAAAACCCGCCAGTTTGGCGGGAAATCATTAAAAAAAGCTAGATTTTGAAGGCTTATAGTTTCTAAACGACTTAAGCCAAAATTTAATTTAATATGCTAATCACGTTGCCTTTGTTAAAATTGGCTAAATGTAATAGTTTAAAATTTATGGCCTAAAGTTGTTTTTTTATATCACGTTTTGGTTATTTTCTAAGAAACGGCTCTAACGATTTAATTTTAAATTTGAAACTATATAGCCCTTGAGATTCCTCGACTTTTCATATATATCACTTTTTGTCATAAAAATGCGCGTTTGGAAGCAATTGAGCGATGAAAAGTGCAACCCGTTTTAGTTTAATATAGAAACACTTCATGCTTATTTGAATGCCCAAAAACCAACTAGATGAGAACAAATTCTTATTAGATATTTTTACGGTATAAGAAAAACATACAAGTTTGACATCAACTAACAATTTTTTGTTAGAAATTTATTATTAAAGGTCGTTAAACTAAAAAAAAATTGTTGATCGCATTTCGGATATCTGCGAAATTAATTCCTATACAAAGTATATAATTAAGTACGGGATACGGAAATCAAATGCTCTTGGCCTTTCCAATGAAAATTTGCTGATCTAAATTCTATCAGAATACATCACATAAGTATTATAGCAAAAGATATTGATGTTCAAAACAAAAACTTCTGATATAAAACAAAAACACCTCTTAACGAGGTAAAGGGTCGTGACGATCGCACCATCAGCATACAAAAGTTCTGATATCAAATTTTGTGACGAAAAATACTTTGTCATATGAGCCATAATGCAGCAACTTCCAGATAATATTCCACACTACTGAACTGGCATCAAAGATTTAAAGGAAGATGGAAAGTTCTTATCTACGCCCTCCGGGAAGTACTACCGTTTTTTGGGTGGAAAAAAGACATGCCCAGTAATAGAGGTGCATGCGTTCTTTTAGATGGCGGGTTGATGATGGTTGCAGGCTTATACAATATTTTATCTGCCAATCAGATAATGAAACATGAATATACGCAATATAAGTTGTAAGCTACATATTTCTTTTAAAATGCGTAAGCAAAACAAAAATGATTAAAAACAAGAAAGGAGGTTAACTTCGGCAAGCTGAAATTTATATACCCTTGCAGTTAAAACAAGAGATAACGCTATAGTCGGGTGCCCCGACTATCAGATACCCGTTACTCAGCCAAAGTGAGTGCGAGGGAGATGGAGATAGAAAATGTTTAATCTGGCATAACTTTTTAACGAATGGTGCGATTTGAAAAATTTCTTCATTTCGATAGGTATTGATAAATGCAATAAAACTGCATTTTTACTTTTCCAAAATCTTTAAAGGTGTGGGCGCCAGACACTTTTTAAACTCGTTTATTGTGGGCGTTAGGCGATTGTGAGCGTTAGAGGGGGCGTGGCCCCCGGCTGAAACAAACTTGCGCTGCGTAGTAAGCCAAAGAATATGTGTTGGTAATTCCAATTCTCTAGCTTTTGTAGTTTCTGAGATCTTAGCGTTCATCCGGACGGACAGACGGACAGACGGTCAGACGGACAGACGGACATGGCTATATCGACTCGGCTTGTGATCCTGGTCAAGAATATATATACTTTATAGGGTCGGAAACGCTTCCTTTTCCCTGTTACATACTTTTGCACGAATACAATATACCCTTTTACTCTACGAGTAACGGGTATAATAAATAAAAAGTTTATTCCTCACACCATTATTTCTGTTCCAGGAATTCCAGATTGCCTATTTATAATGTTGATATTAAATTGTCAAATATTTTTAAATATGTCACCTAGAAGTATGTAATTCTTAATTACATATTCCCAGATGTGATCTATATAGAAGTTTCGACGCCAGGTCAAGTCAATCACTAATTGAAACTATTTTGAGATTATTTCTGTGGGAGCCATAAGATATAGTGGTCCGATCCGACATATTTAATACCTTCAATATTTTCTATTTTCTATTTTGGGAAAGTTTAATCGCAATTTCTTTAAAACTGAGAGACTAGTTCGCATAGAAACGGACAGACGGAAATGGCTTGATGAACTCGGCTATTGTTGCTGATCAAGAATATATATACATACTTTATGTGGTCGGAAACGTCTCCTTCAGTGCGTTGCAAACTTTTAACTGAAATTATAATACCCTCTGCAAGGGTATATACATATCGAATTATAATGGTTGCAAAACAAATTAAATGAAAGTGCATTACTGCCATTAAAGCCTCAAAATTTCTTAAGAGTTGACATCCCGACGATGATAAATATTCAGTTGTGTCACAGAAACCGGGGACGGATTTGGGGACGGTTGGTTTAGAAACCAACTGATTAAAACCGTTGGTGTCACAGAAATTCGAGAGATTGCCTTTTTTCGAAAAATTACCGAAAAACGACTGCACTCAATATCGAATATTAAATAATTATCGAATTTTATTTGACTTATTTTGTCTATTTTCCAATTAGTTTTAAACTTAATTTATGTATTTCTTGCAAAATTACAAAAAAAAAAAATAAATAAATTTAAAGCGCATAATGTACACAATAATATGTTTACTCCTGAAAATTAGTACCGTTTATTAGTTTAAATAAATAATAAACACAAATTGTTTACTTTTACTTATTTGTCTTCTTCTTCTTCACCGCCGGCGTTTTATCCGGCAAAAATAGTTCATTTTTCACGACAGTGCTGCCACCTTTTTTATTAATTTCTCAATAACTAAAACCAGGGTATTCCCTAAACTGTTGAATTGGTGAATTGGTGAATTTTGGTCAGCTGTTAATCAGCTGTTCCATACAAAGTCAACTTTCCGAAATTTCAGCAATTCAACAGCCTCGAGGCTGTTGAAAATGTTGTTGAATAGTTGAAAACCAGAGTTATCACCTTATTTTACTAAAAGTCATGACAACTCTGGAACATTTTACTAGCATAAATTCGCATTATTTACTTTAAAATCAAATTAGCAAATCTATTAGTAGTTCTTCTTACCTAGCTAACCATTTTAGTCGGTAACAAACAATAAAAAATTGGGTTTTACATGTTTTAAATTCCGTTAAACTTTTCAACAAATAACAGCTGTTTGAAAATTCAACAAGAAACATTTTGGGTCGTTCCCTTAATTGCTGAAATTTTCTGTTGAATTTTCAACAATTCAGCAATTCAACAGTTTAGGGAATACCCTGAGTTTCTTTTAACATGAAATTTTTACCAAAAATAAGTTTTATTTTTATCTACAATACTAAGTGCCTTTGTATAAATAATTCATTAACGCAACATTTCGATAAATACTCCGAAATTTGGTATTTTAAGGTTTTAGCTATTTGGTAACACTTTCAGGTTGGACGGTTTGCCGACGGTTTTTATTAGCTAATTTTTTTGAGAGTTTTTATAAAAAGCATATTTTAAAATATAACACGAAGTAAATATAAAAATTGTAGTATGCAGATAGTTCATAAAATGCATTAGAGTTGTCTTAAATAGAAATTTAGGATTTAGAAACCGTCAAAAATGACGTCTGTGACACCGAGATTTGCTATTCGGGGGAAATTTGGTTGAAATGATTTTCTGTGACACCCCCCATTGCAACTTATTCCATTTGCCAAGCAGATAATGATTTACATTATAGTTTTTTCTTGGAAGACGTTGGTATATTATACCAGTAAATGGGTATATTGTATTCGTCGCAAAGTATATGACAAGTAAAAGAAAGCCTTTCCTACCATATCATTTGTATATATTCTAGATCAGGATCACTGGCAATACTCAACTAACCAACATTAAAAAAAGAATTAATACCAATCTTAAAATACAATTAATAAAACAAGGAATCCCCAGAATCTATCCGCATCAAGTTAGCAGAATTTGCAATTTATTTCTTATTGACAATTTGCCGTTATTTATCCGTAAATTATTCGTGAAACTATTAATTTTGCCGCTCAACTATTTTAAAAGTTATAAGATGTTCTGCTAACTTGATATGAATCAATATCAATATCAGTGCAACTCCTTAAATGTTAACTTTTCCAAAATGTTTTTAAATGGGATTTTGCCGTTATTTATCCGTAAATTATTCGTGAAAGAAAAAATTTTGTCGCTCTTAATTTAAGATTTATTTAAAAAAAAAACAGTTTTTTTGCTAATGTGATTTAAGTGCCAACTCTTAAAGGGGGAGAAATAAAGCCTTAAGTATAAATAGCGTCTACCATTAGGACTGCAATGTGTTAAACTTAAGTTTCAAAACCATTTTTGTGTACACAAATAAAGCCCAAATCAATATATCCCTTCCAATACACAACTTTTGACTATCTATCTTATACATACTTTCCATAAATGCAATGTACATACATATGTACCCTTTTAAGCTAAGAATAAGGAATATACGAAGTTATTCGGGCTGCTACAGAAATCGCTGGCGTTGAAGTCGTGTAACATTATTATTGATGCACTTAAGAAACTACTGAAAACATTTCAGATATTATAGGGGTATATATTTTTCAAATGGTTAAATTTTACATTTTTGTATATACTAAAAGTTCCGGTTTAGCCTTTTCATTTTGGTCTGCCGTATACGGTTTTTTTAGAAGATCGTCATAGACCGTCCAGTTTGCGCTCCTTCGGGAAAAAGCTTTGTAGTGCGGAACAAAATTTTGCATTCTGGTCGTAACTGAAGGACCAACGAAATCTACAAATCCGATTAACCCATACCGGTCTCCGTCCTTGGGGCTTTCAAAAAATTCGGGTATGGTTAAAATTGCCAAAGGATGGTCAATATCAACACCTATTAGCACAATATGACCTAAAAATATTAAATAATTAAATTAAATATTAAATAAATTAATAAATTAAATATTGTCCAGACGGACAAACAGATATTTCTTTAAACGATGGGGTGGCTTTAAAAATGAAATTCGCCAGGCTAACAATGTTGCAGCTGCAATCCACATTTTCAATAATATTTTTCGGTTGTTTTTTTTAAAAAATACGGAGCATGATTTGTGCTCGTTTTTTGTAAGTCTGAGCGTCAATTTTGGATTCAGACACATTAAAAACAGTGTCGAAAAAATCATTTTCACTCCTTTTCTTCTTTCTGTACTGCTTTAACGGAGCATAGTCTGCAACTCCAGCCAAGAGTACCTGAAACATACTGTCAAAGGCACAAGTGTTTCGTAAAGAAAAAGTTGAGCTATCTACATTAACTAACCCCAACTAAAATGGGCAATGGGGTACACCTTGCCGAAAAGACATCATTAATATCGCAGTTCTCATTGTTAAGGTAAAGGTTGCGTTTTTTTTGTCTTTTTTTGCGCCAACCCTCTCCAATTTTCTACCGCATTCAGCGCTATTCAGGGCGAATTATGAGAACATTCAAAACAGTCTTTGCAGACCTGTATATCCTTTCCGTCATCGTTTAGGATTCGTCCATCCTGGATAAGATTGGCACAAAGAAAGCAAATAGCTCCAGCCACAGTCAAGTCGGACAAATTATTCCTTTCGTCGGATACGTTGGTTATATCTAAAAGAGGTTCTCCAGAACTTGGCTGATTTTCGATTGTTTCCTCGATATTTTGGGAACTGCACTCCAGATATTTTTCTTTTCTTGAGCAATTGATCAATTTAGTGCTCCCGTCAAAATAGATTATAAGCTTCTCGACTGCTATGTCCATCCGGCATTTTGATTTTACCACCTTATTTTTAATAGAGTTAAACTCTATTTCGACCGGTGCGCTGCTAGCTGGAATTCTGCCGTATCCAAAATTGTTCCGGCCAAACTGGACCACAAGGGAATTGTCCTGATCTGCTTTAGCAGCCGTTTCGAGAACTGCTCGCATTCACGAGGATTGAGATCATCGCCTTTCTCGTTTTATACTATCTCATTTACCTCCGGAACAACGCTTGCATCACTCTCTTTTATACGGTCGTTTTGGAAAATTAAATCTAACTGAACCACAAGAGAAGGTGGGCGCATTCAAAATTTCAAAGTCACAGCAAAGTTTAAAAATCTTCATTTGTGAACAGCGTTTAAAAATTAAATAAAAATATATTCTTCTACAATGCATTTTTGATCCAAAGACACCTTATGTCCTCAATTTTTAGGACACTCATCAAAATTTTGTGAATTGTTTTGGAATTTTTAAAATTGTTTTTCTTACTTCCTTTACAGTGACGATTCACAAACTGTGCCCAAACCTGTCACTATTTCACGTAACTCATAACTATTTTTGAGAACAAGTTACCTTTGCTTTAAACATATTTATACATGGGCGTAAGTTATAAGCTGGAGGGGGATTACAGCTTAAAGTAACTTAGTAGAGCTTATGATTAAGATTCTAAGCATTCTTTTTTTTATTTGTCAACTAGAATATAATATTCACCTTCCTTTAAACTTTTCATGATGTCGAAACTACGAGGAAGTTGTAAAAATGACCGAAACAATTTTTGCTTCATTTATAGCCAATTTATTTTTAAAGAAAATATAAAACAAATAACGATAGATGTAGAGGACGCCTATTTAAGTTATTTTGGATTTAAAATGCAGGTGAACGAGAAGTGGACACCCAATGTTATATGCAAAACGTGCCAATTAAATGCTTTGGGCTGGACGAAAGGAGGGAAAAGGACCTTCGGCTTTAAAACGCCCACGATTTGGCGGGAACCACGCAACCATTTTGACGATTGCTATTTTTGCCGCTTTAACTCAAAAGGGATTAATAAGAAAAATCGAGGAACGTGGCAGTATCCAGAGACTGAATCGGCCCAATTACCAATACCGCATTCGGACATGCTTCCAGTTGAAAATGAGAACGAGAAGTTAAAGGCAAAACGCATTCGTAACAAGGATCAATATAAAATTCAGTTGTTCGATCAAAATGCCTTAAGTGACCTTATAAGGGATCTAAACCTTTCGAAAGAAGCTGGAGGTTCTAGCTTCCCGTCTAAACGATCGGAATATGTTATCGCCTGGGACAAACGTTTCTTTTTACCGGAATCGAGAAAAATACGGTACTATTCCCATTGGCCACTCCACGACATTAAAAGAGGAATATTCAAATATAGAATATGTTCTTCAAAAAATGGATTACGATAAACACCAGTAGGTCGTTTGTGTCGACTTAAAAATGGTTAATTTTCTGTTGGGCCATCAAAGTGGTTACACTAAGTTTCCATGCTTTTTGTGCCTTTGGGACAGTCGGGCTAAAAATTGCCATTCGAATAAAATTGTCTGGCCAAAAAGAAAAACAGAAACAATTAGAAAAAACAACGTAATTCATAAGCCCCTTATTCCAAAGGATAAAATTATCCTACCTCCACTGCACATAAAGCTGGGACTAATGAAGCAGTTCGTCAAGGCCTTGGACCAAGAGGGTTTGTGTTTCGGTCACATTAGGAATACATTTCCAGGCGTCAGCAAAGAGAAAGTTTGAGCCGGAGTTTTCGATGGACCTCAAATAAGGGAGCTGATGAAAGACAAAGTATTCCTTACAACAATGAATGATATTGAAAAGGAAGCATGGACATCATACGTTGAAGAAGCTCAGAATTTTCTAGGGAATAGAAAAGCGAGTAACTATGAAACATTAGTAACAAATATGTTAACTGGTTTTCAAAAACTTGGCTGCAACATGAGCATTAAAGTCCATTATCTCCACAGTCACCTTTCCCGGTTTCCGCCGAATCTGGGAGATGTAAGTAAAGAGCAGGGCGAAAGATTTCACCAGGACATAAAAACCATGGAAAAGAGATACCAAGGAAGATGGGATACGCACATGATGGCGGACTACTGCTGGAGTCTTGATAGATTCTGTCGAAACTCAACATGGTCAAGGCAATCTTTGAAAAGAAGTTTTTTTAATTTATGAAAGATTTCACATTTTTGCTACCTTCAGGGGATTTAAAAGGCGCTTTTTCTCATAAGCTTGCATTAAAATGCCAATATACTGCGGTTTCCAATTAATCTCAAGATATATCTGATGACGATAGTAAGATGTTCATAGAAAATATTCACATCTCTGCTGATTCCCTAACCTGCAACCGATCCGACACCTGTCATGCTCTTTTTAAACCTGAAGTCCTGGATCACGTATGAGCAGTCCTAGCGTAAACGATTACGATTGTCTTTGGAAGCACAGCATCCAGAGTTTCAGACAAGGACACCATCAAGGAGCGTCGCCGCAGACCGCGTCAAGAAGCAGAAGGACCCGACGAAAACGACACCGTCAAGGAGACCCACAGCAGAAGACATCAAGGAACGACAAGAAGCGAGGAACATGCGACTCCAACCAGGATCGCGTCCATTGCGAACTGATTACACAATTCCAGAAAAACCGAAACAATAAAGTTTTCCGATTCGTCCCAATCGGATATATTGCATTTTCTTGGGTTCACGGGCAGTCACAAAATACAAACTTGGTGGCAAGAACATACAATATCTCTGAGCTAGCCGCAGCATTTAAAAATTGGGGAGTCGGGTACATTACACTGGTCCAGTTAATCCGATTTTTTTTTTTTTACCAAAAATACGTTTTTTTTTTAAAGATGACCGAAAAAAGGTTTCATTTATTTAATGCATTAAACTAATTTAAGCCAAAGTTTCAAAAAGTTTGGGCCAGTAGTTTTGTTTTAGCCTATTTTCTGTTTAAAATTCCTTAAATATTGAAGGAAATGAAAAAAAATCTAGAAGTCACAGATGCTGATGACTACTTCACAAAATTTTTAAAAGCTGTTATTTTTAATAAGTAAAATATATAATATAGCTCGTATGCCTAACTTGTTTCCTAAAAAGGTGTATTCCTTGATTTTTACGGCTTTTTAAGAAATATGTACTTTGTTTTTCGAGTGACTAATTTACTAAAACCGCTCAACGCCGAATCGATGTTGTTTTACCTTTGTTTTCGGTAATCGTTTTGTTTTTAATTAGTACTCTAATTTGCATTGTCTATAATGTCCATAATGCATAGCTTAAAGTCATATGTTTTATATGCAGTATGCAACACAATTTTTTTTTTTGCAGGCGCGTTTAAAAGGGAAGTATCAAAGGAAGTATTTTAAACGACATAATATTTTTTACTTTTAGTTATTTTTTTTAAATTAAAATAAAACAATAAAATGTTCTTTTAGTTCTTTGGAACTAAGAAAAAAACGGATAAAACTGCATCCTTTAAAGATTTTTGGCCAAAAAATTAACTTTCTGGCCCAGTGTTTAACGGTTTTTAAGATCAATTGTCTTAGGACTGCATAAAATAAAGACGAAATATAAGGATCTATTCAAGGGTTTAAGCCCCTCACAGATTTGTAGGCTACGCCCATGTGCTTATATTCATAGCAAAACTACTTAGACCGTATAGATTTTTGTTATTTAAAATAGTGACAGGTTTGGGCACAGTTTGTGAATCGTCACTGTGAAGGAAGTAAGAAAAACAATTTTAAAAATTCCAAAACAATTCACAAAATTTTGATGAGTGTCCTAAAAATTGAGGACATAAGGTGTCTTTGGATCAAAAATGCATTGTAGAAGAAAATATTGTTATTTAATTTTTAAACGCTGTTCACAAATGAAGATTTTTAAACTTTGCTGTGACTTTGAAATTTTGAATGCGCCCACCTTCTCTTGTGGTTCAGTTAGATTTAATTTTCCAAAACGACCGTATAAAAGAGACATGTAACTATTTAATTCCGAAAATATTACCAAAATTGGTTGACCACTCTTGAAGATATATCCCAAAAGACTATGAAAATTTGTGATTTTAAATTAAAGATACCGCAAATACCAGAGCTGATGGACTATAGGCGTAGTGGCAACTTATGCTTATGGGGTTATTCCACTACATTGTTCGGCTCATTCATTTAAACATTCATTAGAGGCTTAGAAAGGGACCAATATATATGCATTTACTGGGATTTGTTTGGATAAGATGGCATGGTCATTCAGAATTTAAACGTTAAATTTAAACTTTAATTCAAATAACTTCATAGCTGTAAAATTAATAGTGTGTATCATGAAAGCAGACATTTTTAACACGCTTTTAAAATGTTTTGGGCTGTACAAAGTATTTGTACATACGTATTTATATTTAATTGTATCAATTTTATAAAACTTTATTGACGCATGACGTTATTTTTAGTTAGAAACGGAGTAATTAGGCCGCTGAAATATTTTTTGTATTGTTCTTATTTGTTTATATATTTATTATTGATACCATTTCATATTTTCTCTAGTGAATGAGCAAAATTGTACTTTTTAGATTCAATTTTGCTCATCGCTCCAGGTAATACCGTATGGTATTTTTTGTATTGTTCTTATTTGTTTATATATTTATTATTGATACCATTTCACATTTGCTCTAGTGAATGAGCAAAATTGTACTTTTTAGATTCAATTTTGCTCATTGCTCATCGCTCCAGGTAATACCGTATGGATGTATTTAACAATACCTCAAAAAAATACCGAAAATGCCCATCGGTTTTTACAATTTTTCTGATTGATTGCTCATTTCAGCCGACATATATCTGTCTTGCTCGCACCTGCGTAAAATCGTATAGGCTGAGAAAAATTTGGTCTAATGAATAAGCCGAACAATGTAGTGGAATACCCGCATTAGGAAAGCCTCATTGTTGTGGCCTCTTTTAGGTAATCGATAGATTATCCATTAATCGGTTAGGTCCTGCCAACTGGTTTTTAACAAACCCGCAAGCAGTGCCGGTAGACCTGCCAACTTAGCCATGTGGCATGGTATAATGGTCACCCGGGTCAACGACCCGGAATATTTGAATTTTGAAACAACGGATTTCTGACTCCATGGCTGGGCGAAGGGAAAGAGAGCGACAGATCAAAAAGTTGAAAGTCGAAGAAGGGCGTTTTGGCTGCTGCGCTGCAAAGTTTTTTTTTTGAAGTTTTAGAGAAGTTCAGTGTAAGCGAATTAACGAATTTTAAATCTCCTTTCAACGACATCGTCGGTTGCGCAGTTGCAGCAGCGCGCCAGTGAGAATTAAATAAATTGATTTATTTTTGATGAAAATAAGGCTCCGGAAAGTAGCTGGGAAGCAGGAACGAGTAACCCCTTGAGGTGAGTGGTCGATGTCCAGGAGTGAGGCCGTGCTCATTGGCTTTTCCTTCTAGGCTCGACCAGACCCAGTTAATTCTTGAAGAGATTAGCCAGGTCACGACGGCTGACCTAACTCAGTTTTTATTGGGAGTCCATATATCCAGTCGGAAGTACCACGAGGAGTGACCATAACCTGGCACTCGAGTTTTGCGAGACTGTTGCATAAGCCGGTCTTGGTAGTTTTCGCCGTGGAAGACCGACACGCCTCCCAAGTGGCGGCACCGGGAGCCAATAGGCTTCAGTCATTTTTTTTAATTTTAAGGATTTTTATAATTTTTTTTTATGTTAATTTTTTAATTATTTATTTGTGTATTTATTTATTTATTCCATATTTCGGCCCTTATTTATTTATTTATTCCATAATTTTTGGCCTTTATTTATTTATTTATTCAAACATTTACCTACTCATATATTTATATTATTTTTAAATTTATTTCGAAAATTTCTTTAAGTGTGTGTTAGTGCAGTTTTGTGTATTGTAATTTGTGTAATTAAATCAATCCATTGCTAGTGTTCCCCGCATCCCCCCCTTGAGAGCTCTTACGGGTAGGTTAGATCGAAAATATTTATAAACAATAAAAGGGACCCATAATTTTGTTAAAAAAAGGGAAGACAATTACAACATGCAGAATTAGACTATACATATACAAAACGAAAAACGACAACATACAAATTAATGTTTAATAAATTAAGATGAGTATGGAATAGTGAATTTTTATGTGGGGGAAATGTGAACCGGGTAATGTTTAGGTGAATTGTGTGTGTGTGGATTAGTTAGGGGCAGCTGCAAAAGAATAATATGTTGCAAGCAGGCTGCAAGGTCGGGAGGGCGATGCACGGTCTCCAATACACCGGGAGACCAATCTATTGAAACCAAATATATGTATTGCGAGAGGTTTTGTTCTGTTTTTTGAATTTGAATTTGAATGTAAACGTGCAGTTTGCTGTGTTGAGTAACGTTGATTTCTGTTAGAGGGTCAGCGTCACATTTATTGTTATGTGTGCGGTGGGCAGGGTTCGGGGACTCACGGCCCGGACTTGAGCTAGCCGGCGAAAAGCCCGAAAACCACACAGGTCCTTAAACAGGATCCTAACAGTATGGCGCCCAATTTTGAATAGCCGGCGAAAAGCCCGAAAACCACACAGGTCCTTAAACAGGATCATAACAGTATGGCGCCCAATTTGAATAGCAACACATTAATCTCCACGAGGAGAAAAGGATATTTCTGGCTAGTGGGTCTAATTTAGAGGGGAGCAGTTGCTCGAGAGATTGTTCTCTAATAGATGGTCCTAAAAATCAAAAATGTTTAAGTGGCGGACACGCCTATATCATTTAAGGTATATGTTCTTAAAACACAAGGACGACGCCAACTCAAATTAATAAAAGAGTTGACTTGCGAACTGTGATATAAAGAATCATAAACCATATGTGATATAAGTCTGTGATATAGCCATAATAAAGTATAGATATATAATATAAATTTTAAGTATTAGGAATAAATTAATCAGACTGAGACAAGAAGTAGCCGACGACTATGTCAGATGGATTAAGACTGGCATATCGCGATCAGCGAAAAGGGGGAAAGTCAGCAGCGACATTATGCAAACAATTTAAGATTGTGGAATACGCTCGAGTTGACAAAATGACAGTAAGCAGAACATATACGTACGGACGGTTAGTAAATCTACATACACATACATTGCATCTTGTTATAGATAGGTATTTATATATATATATACATTATAAATATAATTAGATAAAAAGGGGCAAACAATTCTTTGAATAAATGAAAATTAAAGTAAATTTATTACTGATTTTTGCTTTTCTGAGAGTCCAAAAAACACTGTGGCATCTGACGACCGGAGGCGAATTAGTTTAAGTCCTTTGTAGCGATCAGATGGAAGTTCAGGATGAAATTAATTAGTTTTATGTTATATGTTTTCTGGCATTTCTTAACTACAAATCGTCAATCAAAATTGATGATTTTAGTAGTTGACGAAGCCAGGCAGCAATGTTTGTTATTAATTCTCGGAAATACATATATGGTAACAATGAATATCTAGTCACTTACATACACGTCACGTCACTTACAATCCGGGGAACTTATTTCCCCCATTACACATTGAATTTGATTGGAAATCCGTCGAATTATTTGAATTTTTAATAGCGTTAATTTGCGTTCTCTATATCCGGAATAACTCGATTTGTCACATACATAAATTCTTTTTCTGTTGAACATGGCGGGTGAAGACAACGGAGAGGCGAATCAGGCAGAGCTAGGAGCTGTAGGATGGATGCCAGGGACAGAAGGGAGCCGATTGAGTTTACAACAAAGGGGAGTCGTTCCAAGGAGTCTGAATCTGGACCCAGCAGCCACTCCGCTTGGGACTTTTTCGCATGTTCAGCTAGATCCTATCCAGGAGCAGTACAGCCTGGAGAACGCCGAAGCACACCGATCCCAAAGTCGCAAAGAATTCCAGGGTATGATCCAGGCCTCCCAGGAACAGATTAGGGTGGATATGACACACCTCATGGATGTCCGGATCGATCAATGCATGCGGGCCGGATTCGCGGACTTGATGAAGAAGTTGGACCTTAGGGATGCAGCTTCAACGACGTCGTCAACCGGTTCAGGCGCTCCGCTGGGGTGTTCCAAAGGAAACCTGGGTTCGGAAAGCAACAGGAAGAACGGGCCACCAGGCGGTGAACGAATGCAACCAGGCCAGGTACAATCAAGGCAGAATCAGGGACAGAGGGTCGACGAAGTCAACAGGAATGGTCAGGACTATACAGCGAAAAACTCTTGGCAGAATTTTGGGCAAAACGTCGCGCAGAATTCCACGCTTTTGCATCCACAAGGAAGGCCAAACTGCGCAAGAAACCTCGGATTCTCGCCAGCACAGGCTTCCAACAACAATCCGGGACTTGGACAATGCAACCAGGCCAGATCACAAAGTGCCGATCCAGGAGTCCAGTTTAGATATGGTCAGTGCTGGGGTCTGGCTGGATCAGAATTACAAGATGGACGATCCGCAAACTTTCATCGTCAATATGCGCCGATGTACAAATGGGGCTTTGGTTTCTCTGGCAATCGTGTGGGCATGAATGTCGAAGATTTCCTTTTTAGGGTCGAGCATTTGCAGCAGCAATATGCAATGCCGTGGCCGGATCTAATGAGGGATTTCCATCGACTGTTAACGGAGGATGCGTCGGAATGGTACTGGTTGTTAATCCGTACCAGACCGCCAACGTCTTGGGTGGAGTTGCGACAGGCCATGGAGCGTCGCTTCGGCGACAAACGGAGCGACTATGACCGTATCCAGGACATTGCCGAGCGGAAGCAAAGACCCGGAGAGTTACTCGACGACTATTTTGCGACGATAAGACGATTGGTAGCCAGAGTGTACAACACGGTAGATCAGGACTGGATAATTCGGACTATAAAAAGGAACCTAGCGGAGCCAGTCAAGCAATAGGTATATTCGGTTCGAGTCTTTACGCTGGAGCACTTGCTGGAAGAATGCAAGGAAGCGGAAAGGGCATTTAGTCCAGAATATGGAAGGCGGTACGACCGAGTCTCTACGGTACCTCGGCCAAGACCAGAAACTAGGATTGGAAGAGTCGACGAGATCCGAGACTTGCCAGTGGACCAAGGGAACCAGGACTCTGTGGAACACCAAGATTATCCCATTGAAGCCGTCTATACGGGAGCGGTCAAGAAAGCATTGATATGTTGGAACTGTCGAAAGCCGGGTCACCTCTTCAAACAGTGCGGCGTTGCGAAAGTGAGTCAGTTCTGCTACAAATGTGGATTGGCAGACACACTAACGCCGCAATGTCCCAATTGTAAACAGGGAAACGCTTTTCGGAACGCAGGGTCAGCGGGCAATCAGCGTTCCATGAGGGAGTCCGCGGAAATGGAGAAACGACTACCAAACTGAGTATAGCGAAAAGGATTCCAGAAACGAACGATTCCGGCCAGGAAAATCCAAGTTACAAGGTTTATATGTCCCTACAGGAGAGAGTACGGCGATATAAAAAAGTACGGGATCGTTTGTTTGGTGAGAATCAGCTGGCTGGGATGAGGGTCATCACGATGAGGGTCAAGAAGGCCAGGAGCGGTTTAAAAGACGTAAACAAGACAGGCGGAAACTACAACAAACAGTGACGGCAATCGGATCGCAGGGGAACGGAAATAAAGATCCCCGTCCATATGCGGTAGTCCAAGTGGCGGGATGCGCGGTGAGAGGATTACTGGACTCGGGAGCGTCACTGAGTGTACTGGGAAAAGGATGCAGAGAGTTGGTCAGTAAGCTGAAAATCTCATGGAGACCATTCCACGCAAAAGTGAGAACAGCAAGCGGATCTACGCAGAATTTTCTGGGAAGAATCACGGTGCCCATCACGTTCAAGAATAATACAATGAACATGGAACTATTCCTTTGTCCTACATTGGAGCAAGAACTATATCTGGGAGTGGACTTTTGGAAAAGCTTCGACGTAGCACCGGAAGTTTTTGGAATCGAAGAGATCTTGTCCGGTTCAGAAGTTGAGAAGCCGCCGGAAAAGGCTGAGCCAGAACCGCATGATCAGAATGCAAAGCAACAACAGCAACTGGATGAGGTCAAGAAATCATTTCTGTCGTTTGATGAGAATGGACTGGGGCGAACTGGAAAAATGAAGCACGCCATAGAGCTGGTGCCAGGCGCTACGCCCGTCAAGGATCGCCACTATCCGGTTTCTCCAGCAGTCCAACAGCTGATATATGACGAAATCGATGAGATGCTCCGCTTAGGGGTCATAGAAGAGAGCGACAGTCCGTGGAGTAATACAATTACATTAGTATGGAAGCCAGAAAAGAATCGCATATGTTTAGATGCTAGAAAGCTCAATCAGAGGACCGTCAAGGATGCATATCCGCAGCAGAACATAGAGGGAATTTTGAGCAGGATAAACACGACCAAATTTATATCTAGCGTCGACCTCAAACATGCTTTCTGGCAAATCGAAATGGAAGAAAGCAGCCGGAGATATACAGCCTTCACTGTGCCAGGACGCCCTCTGTATCACTTTGTTGTGATGCCTTTTGGTCTCACCAATGCCGCTCAGCGCCTTTGTCGGCTGATGGACAAGGTGATACCGCAAAAACTAAGGGAAAAGGTGTTCCTTTATCTGGATGACTGATAGTGTCTCCAACGTTTGAAGAGCACTTGGTCACTCTGAGGGAAGTTTCCCAGTGCCTGAAGGAAGCGGGTTTGACAATAGGACTCAAGAAGTCGCATTTCTGCTTCAAGGAGCTGCGGTATTTGGGTTTCGTTATTGGCGGAGGGGTTCTGAAAACTGATCCCGGCAAGGTAGAAGCTATCAAAAACATGCCCATTCCCAGAAGTGCAAAAGAGGTAAGACGATTCCTAGGAACAGCCTGTTGGTATCGGAGGTTCGTCCAAAACTTTGCAGAAATGGCAGCCCCGCTGACAGATACACTTAAAAAGGGAAACAAGTTTGAGATGACCAAGGAGGCCACAGAAGCTATGAGGCGGTTGCAGGAAGCGCTCATGACTGCACCTGTTTTGCGACACCCAGACTTCGGCAGGAGATTTTTCGTCCAATGCGATGCTTCTGATTATGGAGTAGGAGCTGTTCTCTTTCAAGAAGAGGATGAAAAGGGCGAACGCCCAATAGCTTTCTTTTCCCAGAAGCTCAATTCTTGCCAGCGGAACTATAGCATGACGGAGAAGGAGTGCTACGCAGCGGTGTTAGCAATAAAACGGTTCAGAGCCTACATCGAAATTATGCCGTTCACGGTGATTACTGACCACTCAAGCCTGAAATGGCTGATGTCACTTAAGGACCTGAGTGGCAGGCTGGCAAGATGGTCGCTGAAGTTGCAAGCGTTTGATTTTGAAATCATCCATCGGAAAGGCTCGGACAATGTGGTGGCGGATACGCTGTCGCGAACGGTGGAAGAAATTGAGCAGGATGACGAGTGGCTACTGGGATTTGAAACTACTGAGTTCGAATCGGAGGACTACGTGGAGTTACGAAAAGACATGGAGTCCAACAAGGAGCAATTGCCGGATATAAAAGTGGTGGATGGTTTCATATTCAAACGGAATCAGGCGTGTGGTAGTCCCGAGCTCGAAGAGCATAGCTGGAAGCTATGGGTGCCGAGCTCATTGACTCCGATGATGATCGAGCAAGCACATTCGCCTCATACAAAAGCTCACGGAGGGATAGCGAAAACTTTAAATTTCTTGAGGCAGCGATTTTATTGGCCCGGAATGGTGGCTCAAGTCCGTAAGTTTGTGAGGGATTGTGAAGTATGCGCGGAGACGAAATCCACTAATAAGGGACCACGACCTGGCATTGGAGAGGAAACGGTTACGTATCGCCCGTTCCAGAAAATTTATATAGATTTTCTGAGAAAATACCCCAGGTCGAAGGGTGGGCACGCCTATATCTTTGTAGTAGTGGATCATTTCTCGAAGTTTGTGTTTTTGAAGGCAATGAAGGAGGCCACAACGGCGGCGGTAATTAAATTCCTGATTAAGGAAGTTTTCAACACATTTGGAGTCCCGGAGGTAATCCATTCAGATAATGGCAAGCAATGAAATGACCCAGAGCTACCAAATCAGACACACGAGAACCGCGAATCATTCTCCTTCGTCAAACGCTGCTGAAAGAGTGAATCAGTCCGTGCTTAACGCGATTCGAGCATACTTGGAGGAGGATCATCGCGACTGGGATTTGTTCCTGCCAGAGATCGAAGCAGCTCTGAGAAGCGCGATCCATCAGTCTACAGGGGTTTCACCGTATTTCGCACTGTTTGGACAGCACATGTACACAAGTGGGGCCGATTATCAACTGGCAAGGAAGCTGCAGTCTTTGGAGGACAGTGAGATAAGGAACCTACGTCAGGAAGATAGATTTGCATTGCTGAGAGACACGATCCGCGAAAACTTGCATAAAGCACACGAGTCTAGCGCACGATACTTCAACCGGAGGACGCGAGAGGTAAAGTTCAAGCCAGGACAAGACGTCTTCCGAAGAAACTTTGTTTTGAGCGATTTTAGCAAGAATTTCAACGCAAAATTTGCTCGGAAGTTTCTGAAGTGTAGGATCCGCAGACCGATCGGAAGCAATATGTACGAGGTTGAGGACATGAATGGAAAGTCGGGAGGAGTGCTACATGCAAAGGACCTAAAGCAGTGACAAAGAAAACCAAGGCGAACGAGAGCAGAACACGAAAGGATAGGAAGGAAATTTCAACCATCGATGAAAATCTGGAAGAGAAGATAAATATAAATCGGAAACCATTAGGATGCATTGTTCTGCAGCTCACGCAGAACATATGTATGTAAACAAGTAAAAATCTTCCTCCAGGGCAAGCGTCAAAACGGATGAGCGTCTATCCCAGGCAGGTTCGTGGGCGGTTTCCCTCGTTGGGCGCTTCTTGAGGCATCCAATAAGGCCCTGTGTGGACATCCATCAGCATCTGGTTTAGTCTTTATTTGCTTTTAGGCCAGTTTTTCACTGCCAATTCAATGGAAACGAGTTTAATTCTTGTCAGTGTGGTTGTTGTGGCCTCTTTTAGGTAATCGATAGATTATCCATTAATCGGTTAGGTCCTCTCAACTGGTTTTTAACAAACCCGCAAGCAGTGCCGGTAGACCTGCCAACTTAGCCATGTGGCATGGTATAATGGTCACCCGGGTCAACGACCCGGAATATTTGAATTTTGAAACAACGGATTTCTGACTCCATGGCTGGGCGAAGGGAAAGAGAGCGACAGATCAAAAAAGTTGAAAGTCGAAAAAGGGCGTTTTGGCTGCTGCGCTGCAAAGTTTTTTTTTTTAAGTTTTAGAGAAGTTCAGTGTAAGCGAATTAACGAATTTTAAATCTCCTTGCAACGACATCGTCGGTTGCGCAGTTGCAGCAGCGCGCCAGTGAGAATTAAATAAATTTATTTATTTTTGATGAAAATAAGGCTCCGGAAAGTAGCTGGGAAGCAGGAACGAGTAACCCCTTGAGGTGAGTGGTCGACGTCCAAGAGTGAGGCCGTGCTCATTGGCTTTTCCTTCTAGGCTCGACCAGACCCAGTTAATTCTTGAAGAGATTAGCCAGGTCACGACGGCTGACCTGGCTCAGTTTTTATTTGGAGTCCATATATCCAGTCGGAAGTACCACGAGGAGTGACCATAACCTGGCACTCGAGTTTTGCGAGACTGTTGCATAAGCCGGTCTTGGTAGTTTTCGCCGTGGAAGACCGACACGCCTCCCAAGTGGCGGCACCGGGAGCCAATAGGCTTCAGTAATTTTTTTTTAATTTTAAGGATTTTTATAATTTTTTTTTATGCTAATTTTTTAATTATTTATTTGTGTATTTATTTATTTATTCCATATTTCGGCCCTTATTTATTTATTTATTCCATAATTTTTGGCCTTTATTTATTTATTTATTCAAACATTTACCTACTCATATATTTATATTATTTTTAAATTTATTTCGAAAATTTCTTTAAGTGTGTGTTAGTGCAGTTTTGTGTATTGTAATTTGTGTAATTAAATCAATCCATTGCTAGTGTTCCCCGCATCCCCCCCGTGAGAGCTCTTACGGGTAGGTTAGATCGAAAATATTTATAAACAATAAAAGGGACCCATAATTTTGTTAAAAAAAGGGAAGACAATTACAACATGCAGAATTAGACTATACATATACAAAACGAAAAACGACAACATACAAATTAATGTTTAATAAATTAAGATGAGTATGGAATAGTGAATTTTTATGTGGGGGAAATGTGAACCGGGTAATGTTTAGGTGAATTGTGTGTGTGTGGATTAGTTAGGGGCAGCTGCAAAAGAATAATATGTTGCAAGCAGGCTGCAAGGTCGGGAGGGCGATGCACGGTCTCCAATACACCGGGAGACCAATCTATTGAAACCAAATATATGTATTGCGAGAGGTTTTGTTCTGTTTTTTGAATTTGAATTTGAATGTAAACGTGCAGTTTGCTGTGTTGAGTAACGTTGATTTCTGTTAGAGGGTCAGCGTCACATTTATTGTTATGTGTGCGGTGGGAAGGTTCGGGGACTCACGGCCCGGACATTTTGTCGGCCTGTGTAATCTAACCACAGTAAAAGTTGCATTCAATTATTATCGTCAGTTTTCGAGATATTCGTCAAACTGTTTGGCTGTATGGGCAAATGCCGCCAACTGCCATCGGGTGCGCCATGTTTTCGACGCTAACTTAAAATTAATTATTGCTCCTTTCACAGAGCGTGCTCCATGTTGCACGGTATCCCGAAAAATTGCTAATTAAATAAACCAACTACAGTAAAAGTTTCATTCAATTATTATCGTCAGTTTTCGAGATATTCGTCAAAATGTTTAGCTGTATGGGCAAATGCCGCCAACGGCCATCGGGTGCGTCATGTTTATATTTCTGCACTTAGTGTAGACACTAACCATACTAATAAATCGATAGTCATTCGATATTTGGCGCTACAGAGCACTAGCCATTTTAAATTTATATATTATGTTGCCTACCAGAGTAGATTACTATTGCTTAATTTACCTACACTTAAAAACCGTAGAATAATGCTTGGTACTATTTTTATGCAAAATCTTATAAAAGGTGATATTGACTCCGTAGAACTGGTAAACCGTTTAACTTTTAATGTTCCCGTTAGACTACACGAAATTATTACCCTCTTAATTTGCCTCGATGTACATCAAATTTTACTCTGCATGAGCCCTTTCGTGTTCTATGTAAAAATTATAACAATCTTTATCATTTAATTTGCACTTCAACATCTATCCCCGTATTAAAAACTAAAATTTTATCTCATTTGCTTCAATTTTAGTTGTAGTATTTGTAGTATTTGTTTCATATATTTTCCTCGCGAACTCGCATTTTTGCCCTTATTGATAAAGGGTCCCGCGCGTAACAAGCACGTGCTTGGTATCGTTGGGCCACTTGTTTGTACTGCTCGTAGTGCATCAACGTCCATCATATATTATACTAAGCTATAATCATTGTAATATCTCGCCCACTAAAGCTCGTTCGTAGCTGATCATTTTGACGACTATTTTATCAAAATCGGTTCAGCCGTTCCCGAGATATTGTCTCTTTTACTCTTAATTGCCGAAATACGCAGTTTTTACTATGCAGCCCTCGTTATATCGTTACACTGTTACACTGTACTTGTATTGTAAGAGCAAACCGCTAGATCTAAAGTTGCAAAAGAGTAAATAATAAATAAATCAAAAAAATTATGAGCGATAAGAATAACAAAAATAAAAAGGGTGGTGGCGAGCGGCCGGAGAAGAAATTGGATAACTCGGGGGTCCCCGAAGGGACCCCAGCATTGAAGTTCGAGAGGTGTTCTGTAAGTATTCTACCGTTATATAAAATACACTAGTATTTATAACCATTTTTTCAGAATTTGACATTTTATTTCGGCTGCGAAGTGCCTAAAAAGCGGAAGATTGAAGAAATGTATTCTCTTTTAAGCTATTTTCGCCAAAACGCTTCTAATGATTTCATGTTTTTAATTTGAAACTTTGTAGACCTTGAGATTCTTCAACTTTTCATATATAAAACTTTTTGTCATAAAAATGAGCGTTTGGATGTTTTTGAGCGATAAAAAGTACATCCCGTTTCAGATAAGTATAAAAAATATTTCATACTTACTTGAAAAGTACAATAAAGACATACAAAAGTTTGTCATCGACTAACATTTTTCAGTAATTCATTTATTATGTATAACTGCACATATAAAATTTTGTTAGGTTGGGATTTAGAACCAATTGGTGTCTTAGCCTTGCCAATGGAAATGCTATTACATTATTCATACGATTATTACAGCAAAAGTGTTTATAATTTCAATTTTATTAACATTATACTCGATCTCTCCGTGATGTTCTTGGTCTTGATATTGTCGTCCTACGACAGTCCCTGTCCCCGATGCTTCAGCGACAAGTATATTTACCTTTTAGATTTAGAAATGGCACTTGAGTTAGTGCTACGCCGATAGTTTGCAATGTTTCAAGCTATTACACTAACGGAATTTTTACCCTAAGAAACAAAAATAAATGAATACATAAATGAAATACATTTATATTTAAAATGCTTTCTCTTGCATAGGAAAATCAAATTTTTATTAAATCTGAAAATTAATATATCAGATTACCAAAAACTTTGTTTATAATTTATATTATAACTGGCGATACTCACATAAAATGGAAAAGATTCGTTTTTGAGAACAGATGAGTATTTTCTTCTGTATGATCTTCTAGGAGTTCAATTCCGTCGGTGGCGACCTTGCGCTTTAAAAGTTACCGATGTCAAAGAGAAAGAAAATAGGTTCATATTAATCATTAAATATTAAAATGAATATCGATCCCAAAATGCACTAAATAAACAAAATATATTATGATATACAGTCGCAAACTCACTCTCATAGAGATCAGTCGTGCCTTTCTATCATCGTCTCAAATCCAAAGCTTATCTTACAAGCCACAACAACAATTCGTAAACCCAACGGTAACTGCAAGTGCAAGAAGTGCAAGTGCCAAACATAACCTACGCGCCATACGTAGCATGATGGGAGACCCACCCGACCGGGGTCCACCTCCTAGCCACAGCAATAACTTGGAACTCTTAGAAACTATCGGCCCTAAATACATGACCATAGCTAGATAACTGCAAGTGCAAGAAGTGCAAGTGCCAAACATAACCTACGCGCCATACGTAGCATGATGGGAGACCCACCCGACCGGGGTCCACCTCCTAGCCACAGCAATAACTTGGAACTCTTAGAAACTATCGGCCCTAAATACATGACCATAGCTAGATCAGATCAAAATCTCGATCTAAGCAACATCTCACCATTCTTGATCAAGAAGCAAATTGATTTTACCTGCAGTGGTGAAGTTGATGAATGTAAAAAACTCAGAAACGGAACCCTATTAATTAAAACAAAAACAAACCTTCAAGCAAAGAGACTACTCCAACTCAAAGCTTTTGCCGATATAGCCGTAAACGTACAAATCCACAACTCTCTTAATTTTTCCAAGGGAGTCATATACAGTAATGACATTAGAGGTATCGACGTTGACGTAATAAAAAGAGAACTAGCTTCTCAGCGAGTCCACGATGTTAAGAAAATACTTAGGAGACAAAACGGTATTCTCACAGAAACCGGCCTCGAAATTCTCACCTTTAACACTCTTACTCTCCCGGAATATATTATGATCGGTTACCAGAAAACAAATGTTAGGGAATACATTCCCTTACCCCTCAGATGCAATAAGTGCTTTAAGTATAACCAAACGCACGATCGCAAACCTCAAGGCAGCAGCCAAAGCCACCACAAAAAAAAACCAAAAAAAAACCCAACTACGCCTGAGAATGCTTCTAGCGACTCATGCGATATGGAAATTAATTAAACATCAATCACCCTTACTAATCTAGATTAATGCTAAAAATAATTCAATGGAACATAAAAGGATACAAGAATTACTACCAAGACCTTCAAATACTCCTCAAACAATTTAACCCACATATAATTGCCCTACAAGAAACCCATATATCTCTCACAGAATCTCTACCTACCCCTGTAAACTTTTCTCTTTTCTGCAGCCAAAACACTAATGCATTCGGTGGCACAGCGCTTCTGGTGCATAATTCTATCTCTCACACCCAACACCAACTGACCCCAGAGTTTGAAGCTATCGCCATTCAGATAGATTCCAAAACTAAATTTACACTAATTTCCACATACATCTCTCCCAACAAACAATTTCGCTCAAACAACTTACTAAACGTCTTTTCTCCTACAAACCTACCCACTATAGTCCTAGGTGACTTCAACAGCTGGCACCCATATTGGGGTTCCCCCAGAGCCAACTCTAGAGGCAACATTGTTGCCAAATTTATAGACCGTTCAGACTACATACTCCTTAACGACAAATCTCCAACACACTATTCCACACACAACACATTTACACACATAGACCACTGCCGACATAGCGCCTGAAATAACGTGGAAAGTGATCGATGATCTTCATGGAAGCGATCATTTTCCCATCCTTATAACTATGTTCCCAAACACTTCCTCTCCATCCTTTGTCGCCAAACCATCCTTTAACCTGAACAAAGCAGACTGGACTCTATATGCAAACACCATTACGCAACTATGTTCCTCTACACAACCTTGCAACAGCAACGTTAATAAAGAAGCCGCACTTGTTAAAAAAAACACTTATACAATCTGCTCACATAGCTATTCCACAAAACACAACCTTTTCCCTCAAACACACTGTTCCCTGGTGGAATCAGGAACTTACAAAGCTAAAAAATACAAAAAACAATAAATTTAAACTTCTTAAAAGAAACATAAACACGATAAACATGCTAGAATTCAAAAAAGCAAACGCAAAATTTAGGAGAGCTATTAAAGAAGCTAAAAAAACATCATTATACAACTTCACTTCTGAAATTAACCCTAACTCTGACCCATCGAAAATGTGGGCCAACATTAAACGATTATGCGGCCTCTACCCTTCTAAACATATCCATGCCATACATAGCCCCCTAACGCAAACCACTTCTACATGTCCCTCAGAAATAGCCAACACCTTCGGCGACCTATGGTCAAAAAAAGCTGATGACTCAAACTTCTCCGACACATTTAGAACGAACAAAAACATCACAAACAATTATATTTATCACGAACCTTGTGATTCAGCCACTCAAATAGAAGGCAACATTTCCTTTATAGAGTTTCTATCCGCACTCAACTCCCTAAAAGGCTCCACACCTGGCATGGACCGGATATCCTATTCCATGATCCAGAATGCGCCTCCCTCCTTTAAAATCAGAATTCTTAACCATTTTAACTATATTCTAGATTCCCACATCCCTCAAGCCTACAAAGTCAGCCTCATACTTCCCATCCTCAAGCCACAAAAACCACAAATCGAACCAAATTCATATAGACCAATTTCCCTAAACCCATGTCTTGCTAAAGTCTTAGACAAAATCATTGCTAAAAGGTTGTGGTGGTTTGTTATCACCAACAAACTCATTCACAACAACCAGTTTGGGTTTAAAAGAGGAAAATCTGTTCTAGACAGTCTACTATACGTAGACCACCTAGCAACAAGATCCCTTTCCTTAAAACGACACCTATCGATTGTTTCCTTGGACTTCTCCAAGGCGTTCGACAAAATTGGTATCCACACTATCATCCAACAACTTCAAGAATGGAAGCTAGGCCCCCGAATCATCAAATACGTAGCTAATTTCATGACAAACCGGAAAATTATTGTCAAAAACGGTCGAAATATGTCCAACAGTTTTCCTCTCAGCAACGGCATCCCACAAGGTTCTCCCATCTCAGTCATTCTATTTCTAATATCTTACAACTCCCTAACAAATATTATCGCCCGCCCGAGGCAAATCCAATTCACGGCTTACGCCGACGATTTCCACCTTATCATCCAACACAAAAGAACGAAAAATCCCACCGTAGTTCTCACTTCCCTCTTCCAGGCAATTAAGAACTGGTGCTCCTACTCAGGAGCCTCCTTATCGGTTGATAAATGTCAAAGTCTTCATATCTGCCGCAAACATAATTGCAAATCAAAAATTCGAACCGGCTCCATTAACATTCCGGATTCCAACAATACCACAATTCTTGGCCTTACTCTAAACAATAGATACAATTGGACAACCCACATAAATAAATTAAAAACCAAACTCAGCAAGCCCTTAAGCATTATCAAACACCTTTCCAGTCCCAAACACAACACCAACACATCCACGCTTATCCAAATAACTAAATCCATCCTCATCTCCAAACTGGACTACTGCCTTCCCATATACGGGAACGCCCCTACCCACCTTATAAACAAATTAAAAACAAGAAAGGAAGCTAGCTTCGGCCAGCCGAAGCTTATATACCCTTGCAGATCATTCCTATTCATGTACAAAAACATAATATTTAAATTAACTTGCGTATAAGTTACAACAATCCAAATTTTAGCTGCTTTCGTATTACTTCGGCATTAACTTTTTGATCCTTCCTATGGCAGCTATATAATATAGCCGTCCGAATTTTGTTAAATTTTATTCGAAATTTTGAAATGTCAAAGAAAAGTCATATCCCAGAGGAGAAGACAATGTAATAAAAATCAACAAAGATATAATTTTTTTCCTATTAATTTCCATTTAATTTTCCGACCGTTCCTATGGCAGCTATATGATATAGTGATCCGATTTTATAAAAATTTAATCCGAAATTCCAAAATATTTAATAAATAATATTCCCAAGAGTAGAAAGTAATATTTCAAAAAACATCAAATCTAGAATTTTTTCCACGATTTTTTTTTCGATCCTTCCTATGGGAGCTATAAGATATAGCTATCCGATCCGGCCGGTTCCGACTTATATACTACCTGCAATAAAAAGAAGACTTTTGGGAAAGTTTCATTCCGATAGCTCAAAAACTGAGAGACTAGTTTGCGTAGAAACAGACGGACAGACGGACAGACGGACAGACGGACGGACAGACGGACGGACAGACGGACATGGCTAGATCGACTCGTCTAGTCATCCTGATCAAGAATATATATACTTTATGGGGTCGGAAACGTCTCCTTCACTGCGTTGCAAACTTCTGACTGAAATCATAATACCCTCTGCAAGGGTATAACAACAATACACTGCGCAATCAGAGCAGCACTAGGTGCTTTCAGGACTACTCCAACGAGCAACCTGCTAGTAGAAGCCAATATAGGCTCTTTCGACCACCGTATAAATCTCCTAACAGGCAAACTATCGAAGAAACTCATACACTCATTTGACACCCCCCTTAAAACCCTGACTAAAACCTCAAAAAAGAAATTTAAATACCCTAGCACAATAGACCGAGTAATTAACATATGTAAGGAACTTCACCTTCCCTTCAGTCCAATTAAAAACTATCATAACAAAAAGTACGACATGGAAATTATAAATAAAGCCACCAACACAACACTATCCAACTATAATAAAGCAAACACGCCCCCCTCAATCTATAAACAACTTTTCGAGTCCTTAAAAAACACCATCCCCTTTCACAACATATTCTACACCGACGGCTCTATGGCCAATGGTATAATTAGTTACAGTGTAACCAAAGAAACCTATCCCATCAAAGCTGGACTCCTTCCTCACTATTCATCCGTTCTCTCAAGTGAACTTATAGCCATCCACGAAGCCGTAAAACTTGCATTGAAAACCCCAGGCAAACATGCTATCTGTTCTGACTCCCTCTCTGCTCTAAAATCAATCATTAACTCCAACAACCACTCCTATTATCCCTCAACTATAAGAAACCTTATCATAAACCACTTCCCAAAAATCATACTAATTTGGATCCCCAGTCACATCGGCATAGTAGGTAATGAGAATGCTGATAATACAGCTAAAGAGGCCCAACAATTTCCGCTCATCTACACCCCAAACAACAACTCCAACGACATCTCTCACTTCCTAAAAAACCACAACAAATCTAAACTATCGGACATACTAAACAACGTTTCCCCTTGGTACAAAAAAATTCTTCATTCTTCCCCTCAAACCGTCGTTAACATATCCCCCAACCAATCTAGGAAAGCTCAAATCCTCATTAACCGACTCAGGTTAGGACACACCAAGCTCACAAATGCTCACTACATAGATAGGTCACTTTCAAATACGTGCCCGTTCTGCAACAACCCGACAATTAGCCTAAACCACATAATAATCAGCTGTCCCTCACTATCCCAACACAGAAGAGATATCTTTAACTCCGAAAACCCCATTCACTTCATTGCAAACCCTACTAACGTCAACATCAACAAAATCATCTCGTTCCTCCGTATAACTAATTTAGCACATACTATCTAAGAAAACTGTCCCGCAATAAAATATTCAGTCGAGCCGAAAGCCTTAGTTGCTAGCGCTCTAAAAATCCCCAGTTAGCTCATAGTTTTAACTGTAAGTTAGCTTTATATAAATAAATAAATAAATAAATATTATGATATAATATTTTTAAATTTAATACAGAAAAGTTATAAGTTATATATTTTAAATATGTGTTTGTATCAGAAAAATTATGCAGTGAGCTATTTTGATAAGTTTTCTGATTGTGCCTAGTTTCTTGTGCATTTCGGGATCGATAAATTGGAACGAATCACACGTTTCCGCACCACCATTGAGGTAGAGTGAGTGGCGCACTTTTTTTAACGTGGTGTCCCCCTGAGGCATAGTCCACGAGCTCTTTAATTTCAAATGCTCTGCAGCGCATTAGACCGTAGTGTCAACGAAAAGTCAAATTAACACAAAAGCAGGGAGATATCTCTCAACCAAATCAAATGTGGTTAATAATTATATTCAGAGTGACAAGTCAGGACAACAGCACTGAACATTACAATTGAAAACATTGGATAAAGACTCTGGCGAGCACAGTTAATTTTAAGCGACTTGGGGTCGGCTCAACATTGCTAACGTTCTCAGCCAAAGGCACTCATAACATTAAAGGGCTCTCAGGCAAATTTATGCATCAGATCAGTGGGTGAAGACTCTGGCGAGCACAGTTGCTCACATCGCTAACATTCTCAGCCAGTTAAGTCTGCATTCCTCTGCTCTAATGCTTCGCAAAGAAGACACCTAAGATTAGGTAGGTTTTTATAGTAATCAAGGGTGCATGGATTGCAAATATTTCTCCTACACTTGGAGCACAAAACTTGATCATCAAAGCTTGTCGATTTGCAGCAATGCAAACAAGTATTATATAGGGAATCACCATATCCTATTAGTGTCTCAAAAATGTATTTTCGAAACAAATAAGCTGGCTGTAAATTTATCATTGATACACCCTCCATGTAGCATTTTGCAAATTGTAAAACAAAAATGCCACAATTAAAAGAATCTCTTTGAATGTCGTGCTCTAAAGTCACACTTGTAAAACTCCTTTCACGTATATTGTCTAATAAATTTGTATAGTAGTTTATAAACTTAGAAGCAATTGGGGTTTTCCCAAAAGGATCTATGAATATAAACTGTTGTTTAAAAATATCTACAAATAAAATGCAAAAATGTCTATTGTAGCAGTGTGGAATTAATATATGTCGGCCGAGGTGGCCGATCTGCGCTCCCATCGAGACCAGCTGCGTGAACGAATGGATCATCTGGAGCGCGAGGTTGGTGAGCTGCGTACACTGCGGGAGAAAGTTGGGGGGGTGGAGACGAAATTATCCGCTCAGCACATAGCAAACAATGCATGCGACTTACGTCTGCACGAAGTCCCCTTTCAGGAGGGAGAAAACCTAAAAACACTGTTCAACCAGCTAAACTCACTAAAACTCACTCCGCCGCCAAGAATTCGGGACATTCATCGAGCGCGGAAACAACAAAACTCGATAGTTGATCCGGTTGTATTAATTAAATTAGATACCGTCCGAGAGAAAATCTCTTTGCTCCGATCGATTGGGTCATATCGGCGAGAGAACAAACAACAACTGAATTTGCATATGATGGGCCTCGACTCAAGCGCCACGGTCTATGTAAATGAGCAGCTTTTGAAAGAAAATTATCTTATCTTCAGAGAAGCGATGCGCCTAAAAAAGCTTAAAAGGTTTAATGCTGTGTTTACTCGAGGAGGTTTAGTCCACGTGCGCTGTACTGGAGGAGAGAGTTACTTTCGAATTGAGCGGATGAACGAGCTTTCAGCGCTCGCTCAGGAACACGAAGTCGGGTCCCAAAGCTCTCCCCCTCTCTCTTCCAAAACTCCATCAGCAGCTGCTAGCGAAGCTGGGTTTCACTCTTAAATTGTCACCTTATAACTTCTCATTAACACATAGTCTTATTCTAGTTACTCTTAATCAAGTATTTAATATAAAAGGAATTTCTCTCAATTTATTTTCTGTATTTAATGTTTGTGTTTTTGTTTTGTGGCGTATTGCCAAATTTTATCATATGAGGTCGCTCTCAATTACAATATCTAGGTTGTTTACATGCCTAACTTTTAATATACATTTTAAATGCTTTCCTTGATAAATAACCCCATTGAGAACAGCAACGTAGTTCTCAAGCTCTTATGCAAGCAATATAAAGGTCTTAAAATATGCCATATAAATGCCCAGAGTCTTACCAAAAAGATTGAAGAATTCAGATACTTGTTCGTTAACTCCGGAGTCGATGCTATATGTGTTTCTGAGACATGGTTTTCGTCCGATGCACTATGGGGAATTTGACCACTTTTTTTTGGCCAAAACCCATTTTCTGAAAGTCGGAATTTTCAAAAAAGTTTTAGTGCAATGCATTCACAATAGACCAATCTTTAGTGTTGCATAACAGAAATTATTATAGAGGGCGCCACAACAAAGGAATCAGCTGACAAACACAGCTGTTGCATTTGCACAGCACTGGCGCCTGCAATATTAAGTTTTCTTTGCAAACTTTGAATAGTTACAAGGGAATAACTAAACAATATTACTTCAATTTTTTTAATGAATTCCAATCTGTGTGGTTTGTATTATGTGTTTGTGAACGTCATTTGTAGAAAAAAGTCGTATTGTCCCCTTAATAGAGAAAAAATGTAAGTAGCCTTGTAAATGGATATTTTGGATAAAGTCTCATGTTCCATTAGAGATTTAAAGTGAGTCCAGAAGAGTCCATCCACGAGATCTATATTAATTGGAAGAGTATTAAATTCTTCTTCGAATAAATGTTATTAAAAATATCACTTTTTACGATTTTGCGAGAAATTTCAATTTTTAGGACATAACCTCAATTTGGCCAATGAAGATTTGTTTGGAAAGTGGTACGAAGCGAAGGGAAAAGTCGCGAAGGAGAATGCTGTGTTTAGCTTTATTAAAGATGCCATATCAGGAGTGGATTTTGAACAGTACAACGATATTGTAGACCAAGCAAGTAAAAAATTTTGCTACCGCTTGACGCAAATGTGGAAGAGTTCATTTGCTAATTTAAGTCAGTTTCATCGGAAGCATGCAGTTTGGCCAGTAGGTCGGCCAACACTACCTTACAACGAGAAGGGCTACAGATCTCGCAGAAGGCGCGCTGCAGATCTGGCCAAATCGGAAAAAGAAAATGTATGTTTGCTTATTCTGGCAGCAAGCGTGGCCACACGAAAAAATAAGCAAGCTGATCTTGCCAGTATTCTCAAACTTCTTTCGATTTGCCCCGAAAAAGCTAAATATATGCGCAAAGCAATAACGGCACCGAAGCCAAAAACGTTGTCCCCTAATGAGGCATTAGCTCTTCTTCTGGACCAAAATTTTACGAAAGAGCAATACTTAGCTGTACGGGACCAATCAAAAAAAAACCAATGCGATATATATCCATTATACAAAACGGTTGCTGACGTAAAAAAAATGTGCCGACCTGATAACTTTTCAGTAAGTGAAAACAAAGCTGAAGTAACGCTGCAGAGTCTTGTAGTCCACACAGCAAGACGACTCGTTAATTTGGATGGATGCTTTGGATGGGTTTTATATTACATTCTGACTCAATACTGTTTTACCCTGTTAAAGGCGTGCCACGCCCATTATTTTCCAATAAATAGAGCCTGATACTGTCACAGAACTTGATTTACTTGTTTATTAGTACTGTACCAATTTTTTAGAAATTTGGATAAGCTACCAAAAAAAAATGGGCGGTGCCACGCCCTCTATTTTTCTATTGATAATAGATATTGGTCAATTTAACCCGATGCTGAAATCAGAAGTCAAATATCTTGCTTCGTTCTTGAGTTATTAATTTTGGCCAAAAAAAGTGGTCAAATTCCCCATAGTGCGATGTTAGTGATTGTCTTGTCTCATGTGAAGGATTTAATTTGTATCGTGCTGATCGTGATGGACATGCGGGGGGTGTTGCAATTTATTTAAATAAGAGATTTAAAGCCAAAGTAGTCAAGAAAAATGAATCAAATAGTACAATAGAATATCTATTTATTGAACTCGTGGCATCTGTCCAAACAGAAAAATTACTTCTGGGTTGCGTCTACCGACCCAATCGAACCACTGACTATACCGAATTTTTTGCCCTTTTCTGTGATATATCTATGACGTATAGCAATATTATATTGACGGGGGATATGAACAGCAATGCTCTAAACGAAAAACATCTTGTCAATAACATGGAATCTGTGGGAATGACTATAGTGAATTCGTCATTTCCAACGCATTTTTCTAGTACCTGCAACACTCTCCTAGACGTATTTTTCGTAAACAAACCCAACAATGTTCTTTTATATGACCAGAGCTCAGTACCAGCATTCTCTAAACATGACCTTATATTCGTTACCTTTGACATTTCTATCGATAATACTGACCACCAAATTACTTTTAGGGACTTCAAAAATATTGACTACAATCTGTTAGCGTTTGAATGTAATCAATGTGACTGGAACGCGTTGTATGGTCTTGTTTCTGTCGATGAGCAAATTGATTGTCTCCAAAATAATGTACTGCATTTATATAATACCTGTGTTCCTATAAAAACCAGAATATTGAAACAAAATAAGCACCAATGGTTTAATAGCACTATTGAAAGTGAAATTAAAAGAAGAGATACGGCTTTTAAAAAATGGAAAAGGTATAAAGCAAATTATTTATATGAAGAGTTCAAAGCCTTACGAAAAAAAGTAACGGACTTAATTCACTCATGTAAATGCGCTTATTTTAATACTACATTTACAAATGCAGTTGATACTCGACAAAAATGGAAAGACCTTAAGGCACTAGGCGTTGGTAAGCCAAAACCTTCATTGGAAATTGATGTGGACATCAATGAATTAAACCAAAAATTTGTGCAATGCCAAGTACCTGAGGTGTCATTTAATGAGTACTGTGATCATGCTGAGACAAACAATGACTGTGATATAACCTGTGATAATAGATTTAGCTTTTCGTGTATTAGTGAATGTGATGTACTTGAAGCCGTCCTTAATATACGATCAAACGCAGTTGGACTTGATAACATAGATCCCAAATTGATTAAAATCATACTACCAAAAATTTTGCCACATGTTACTTTTGCCGTAAATAGTGTGCTAACCACTTCGACTTTCCCTAAAATATGGAAGGACGCCAAAATAATTCCTGTTCGTAAGGCAAATGGTGACTATAGGCCAATATCTATACTACCGTATTTGTCTAAATTAAGCGAAAACCTAATGGCCAAGCAAATCAACAAATATGTAGAGACAAATGGTCTGTTAAACAACGCGCAATCAGGTTTTAGGAAAAATAGGAGCTGTGTAACAGCCTTGCTGAATATAGTGGAGGAAACCAGGGAAAGCATGGAGGAAGGCAAAGTAACTCTACTGACCCTTCTAGACTTTAGCAAAGCCTTCGACACCGTGAACTATGATATTCTGTGCTCTAAGCTAATAAGAATGTTTAACTTCTCTGTAACAGCAGAGAAATTGATACGCTCTTACTTAAATTGCAGACGTCAAGCCATAGTTATGTCCAGTCAAACTTCCAACTATGAACAGCTCTCTAGAGGAGTTCCACAGGGATCTGTTCTAGGACCTCTTCTTTTCTCTATGTATGTTAATGAGCATCCAAATGTTGTGTCCTCGTGCAAAGTCCATATGTATGCCGATGACGTTCAAATGTGTGTATCGCGTCCTTTGTCCAGAATAAATGAATGTGTAGTGATGTCAAATACTGAATTGTCGGTAGTAAAAAAATGGTCGAAGCTAAATGGTCTACAAATAAACCCAAAAAAGTCTAAATGTTTGGTTGTTTATAAAAAATTAATCGATACCACTGCCCTGACACCATTAGTAATAGATGGTGAAGTCATTGAGTATGTTGAAAAAGCAAATAATCTGGGTATCATATTCAACAAAACACTCACTTAGAGCGACCATATTAACCAAGCTATTGGAAAAACATATGGTTCTTTAAGGTCACTGTTCCATACTCAAAAATTCTTACCAGAAGGGACAAGACTTCTAATGGCAAAAACCTGTTTAATACCGGCATTATTCTACGGCGTCGAGATATTCGGAAACAGTGATGCAACAAGTAAACAAAAACTTAATGTAGCGTTTAATAGTGTTGCGAGATATGTGTTTAATGTAAGACGTGGGCATCCGATTTCAAGTTTAGCGTACAAGATATTTGAAGTTGATCTTCAATCATGGATCCAATTCAGGGCATTAGTGGCATTGCACAAAATAATTAACACCAAAGAACCCGACTATCTCTACAAAAAACTAACACATACCAGTTCGAGACGAACGAATAACATTGCCTGCATAAGACACAAAAGAACTTTTTCTGAAAAACATTTCTTTATTTTTGCTGTTCGCTATTGGAACGAACTTCCCAATGGATTAAAAATAATTAAGAGCGTACCGAAATTTAAATCAACATTAATTATACACCTTAAAAACCGTTAATATAATGAGAGAAATTAGTTTAAATTAGTTTAAGTACCCCCAACATCAGTTTAAATTTGTAAAAAACTATATGTTTTAATGAAAATTTGTATCCCATTTTGTTCATTTTCTTTTCTTTATTTTTGTTTTATGTATGTTATATATAGTATTTTCATTTATTATGTGTCTTTTCTTTGTAACTGTCTTTAAAATAACTGTTTTTTCTTAAGATTATTATCAAAAGTATTGTAATTCACGTGACTAGCACATTAATATATAAGTTTAACTTGTAGTGCTAGGAATTTAAATAAATATTTATTATTATTAAAGAGAGGCCTCCGTCGTTATAGGCAGATTTAATAAGATCTTCATTTTTAAATCCATAATCATCAAGTTGACATGGAACATTTGTTATGCTCACATCATCATTATAATGGACTAAAGCAGTTAATGCGTCTAAGATAAAATTATACAGCCACTTTTTGTTCTGCAGTGTTAGAATATCATTTAGTTCAATGTGAAACACAAAACGAGAGCTATTCAAAGCATGTACAGACTCGAAGAGAGACTTACATGCTAACACGTAAAAACGAACATCTTGAATAAAATCGTTTATTTTAAATAATTCTGAGATAACTTTCTTAAAATTATCTTCCATTTTAAAACTATTATTTTCTAAAGTATAGGAATGATCCAATTGAATTGCATCATTCAACTCTTTAAAACGACAGGATTGCAAATGCTCTTCACGAACCTTGTTTAGTTGAGAAAAATCACTTTTAAATAATCCCACTTTAAGCTTTTTTGGGCCTTTTTTCTGCAAACTTTCTTTGAATGATGACAGTTTTTTGTCTGACATTTCTCTAAGAACTGCTTTCCGTTTAAAGGTAGGGTTTTTCGGCTTTGCCCTTATTACCTTACCATGGTCAGAGGGGAACCAGAATATTCTGGATGTTCAAGTTCAATTTGACGAACCACAGATTTTGAAAGGTCGTCCATTTTTCGGATAAATCTTCCCAATTTTATACCTTGGCTCGATTTAACAACATTGCGTTTTACTGTCTTAAGGAATGACTCGATTGGACCATTTCTGGGCCTTTTATTGCTATCATCAATATAAATGCCCATAACATTGGTCCAAAATGGAGCAAAGACTATATACTTTCCCAAAATAAAATCAGCCATTTTTGGATGGAAATAAATATTATTTTGGTCAGTTTCTGTCTGCATTGAAATGGTTTTCAAAATATCCTCAGCAAAACTATTAAATAGTAGCTTAAATTCACTCCTATCCGCTATTGATTTTAGGGATTCATCTTGAATTTTCATTTCTGGCTTATCAAATTGTTCGTATTGGCTCAAATCAAAAGTTGCTGAGCTACCTCCGGAAAAATAAGATATAGCGTATACAACTTTATTATTTATAAAAGGAGATAAAATAATGGTTGTTACGTTGCAAAACCATTCCTCTAAATCCTTAATATTAATAATATTAAAGGCCAGCCCGAGAGCATTTCTAATAAAATCACGCAATTCAATGTTTGCCAATCCAACAGTTTTGTCGATATCGGCACACATTATTTTGGCATAATGACTTGTACAAAATTGAACGCATACAAATGGAAACATAGCATTTTGGCCGTATAAAAAGCCATAGCACATTCGATTGTATTGCCCGTATCATAGCAAAACTAACATCCGTTATAATGCGTTTGCATATTGGACGCTTGATTTTATTGGCTTTACAAAACATATTTAATTCACTTAAAAAGCGACCAATATCATAGGCGCCGTGATTTTATAAAATGGCATGAGCCACATGGAAGACCGTTTTGTGCTCGGGAATATGTGCAACCAATGAGTAGAGAAGAATTTTTTTCTTCACAAATTTTATTGATTGCACTACGCACCCGGTAGCATCCATATGTAACGTGTCCTTCTTGATTTTACTCAAGAGGAGAATTATGTGCTCTTTGTTCCATAAGTACACTTTCAGCTTTGTCGAAAAGTTATGACATTTCATATCAAAAGCGTCTTTGAAAGGATCTTTCTCAAAATCGTCTTTACCATTCTCTTCTGATATAAAATTTCTATAGTACGATAAATGATTATTGATCATTTGATCGTTACCAATAAGAGCCCTGTTTGCGTTGGCATTATTGATCAATTTATTTCTAAATTCAAAAGCAGTGATGCCTTTAATGTCTTTTTTAGCCATAAATCGATTTATAGCCCTGCACTGAGTAATTTTTTTAGTATTTATGGAATGTTGTAACTGAATTCTATTTGAATAAATTTTAACATTTACATTATACGATCCCTTAAACTTAAAGAAGTTGCAAGATGGATCTTTGCAATATCCATAAGCAGTATATGAACCCTTATTAAGCCGAATAGACTTAAAATTTATCGAGCAAGCATTATTAACAGAAAAGAAATTTTCTCTTATAACGTGCTCTATACTCTGCTTCTCTGTAAACTTTGTGCAGCATTTAAAAACTGTTTCTTGAAATTCCTGAATTTGCATTTCAGCAATTAAAATTTCACAAGGCTCTGGCAAGCGATCCCGATTGGGATTAAAATTTACCATTTCCACGTCAACATTTAAACTTAAATTCCCAATCCGACAAGTCTTTCGAAGACATTTTAAAGTAGCTTCGATATGACTTTCATCTATTGGATTGAGAGAAGTAACGAGTGTTGGACTAGGCGAATCAATAATTAATTCATCCACTGGCTTTTCGTTATTAACTTTTGGCGTTTCCGTAATCGGAGTAGTCTTTAAGACTTCACCGTTTAAAGGACTAGGACTGCCACATTTAAGGTTGCAATTCTTTAAAATTCTTCTATAAGCCATTATTACGTTTTTTTTCCACATTTTGGAATGTTTATTTCTTTGAAAGAAACTAGATTTTTTAGTCAGACTAATATCTGTAAAAATATTGAGAATTATTTTAAAATCTTCTTCTTGTAGAACGCCTGTTGGTTTGATAAGACCCTTTTCTATTGCTTTGCAAATAGCTTTCGATAAAACTCCGGTACTAAGCCTAAAATTAAAAGAAATCTATTAAAACTTACTTCAATATATTAAAATATTTTTAAAACAGGAACCGAAATAACTGATTTTCTAAATTTTTCTTATTTTTAAATTTCTAAATTTTTACATATGTTTGTAACGTACAGAGAAGTAATTTCCAACCATAATGAAATAAATGTATATACGTATGATTTTGATTAATAGCCAGATGGGTCAAGTTAAGGTTTTAATGAGTTCACATTTGCTTTCCCCATTATTTTGGCCTTAAAACACTGAAGAAAAGCACGCAAAAGTAGAAAGACGCCAAACATACATATGTACATAGAATCTTATTAGGATTGAGTTAGAATTAATCTAAGACTCTTTATCCCAGAGCACATGTACACATAATTGAACATTGCTGTGCAATTCGGAAAGTTCCGGGGTGCTGATTAAACGTTTTTAAGTTGGAAAATGCTTCTTTCTACCCGTTACATACGTATGTACATTTGCTGGATTTCCAGAAAATTAAAAACACTTGCCGCTTGCTCAAAAATTTCTCCTCCGGATCCTTCTTCCAAGAATCGAACTCTGCATTTGGAAACACTGAAATGACAATTACAATATAAGCCAATATTAACAAAAACTGTAATTTTACTTACTCGTTTATCTCAAAATTAAAATGTGTATATGATCAAAAGTCACAACAAACATAAACACTTTCATATAACGGGGTGTTGTAAATAGTGCTGCCAGACTGTTTTGTAAGACCCGCGATATAACGAGGGCTGCATAGTAAAAACTGCGTATTTCGGCAATTAAGCCTAGTACTCAGTACGCCGAAAACAGCTGGCTAAGCACCGCGGTACTCAGATGAGCTAAGGAAATGGTAAGGAAATACCAAAAAAAATAACAGATTTGGCGGATGAATTCCGATGAACGCCCTTAGCCGCGGCCCAAAGAATAGAAAATTTGATCTTTGGCTGTGTTTGTGCAGAACCGGTGTGCCAATAACAAATTATAAATCCCAAAAACCAATGGAAACTGCCTGTAGGAGTTGCGGCAATACATATCGCCATGCCAACAGCAAATTTAAAGCTTGCGAAACAGGTCCGGCTCAACATTTGGTAAAATTTTAAAATTGGCGCCAGTTGATTTGTTTGCTGTTTGTGAACCCAGCTGGTTTACAATAAGACCATGCGGGTGAACTCTGAAAACTTCGGTCACACTACAAAAGAAAATTATTTTTCGACTAGTGAAACTCTTAGCCGAACTGAGTACTAGGCTTTAAGAGTAAAAGAGACAATTTCTCGGGAACGGCTGAACCGATTTTGATAAAATAGTCGTCAAAATGATCAGCTACGAACGAGCTTTAGTGGGCGAGATATTACAATGATTATAGCTTAGTATAATATATAAATTTAAAATGGCTAGTGCTCTGTAGCGCCAAATATCGAATGACTATCGATTTATTAGTATGGTTAGTGTCTACACTAAGTGCAGAAATATAAACATGACGCACCCGATGGCCGTTGGCGGCATTTGCCCATACAGCTAAACATTTTGACGAATATCTCGAAAACTGACGATTATAATTAAATTAAACTTTTACTGTAGTTAGTTTATTTAATTACCAATTTTTCGGGATACCGTGCAATATGGAGCGCGCTCTGTGAAAGGAGCAATAATTATTTTTAAGTTAGCGTCGAAAACATGGCGCACCCGATGGCAGTTGGCGGCATTTGCCCATACAGCCAAACAGTTTGACGAATATCTCGAAAACTGACGATAATAATTAAATGAAACTTTTACTGTAGTTAGTTTATTTAATTACCAATTTTTCGGGACCGTGCAACATGGAGCACGCTCTGTGAAAGGAGCAATAATTATTTTTAAGTTAGCGTCGAAAACATGGCGCACCCGATGGCAGTTGGCGGCATTTGCCCATACAGCCAAACAGTTTGACGAATATCTCGAAAACTGACGATAATAATTAAATGAAACTTTTACTGTAGTTAGTTTATTTAATTACCAATTTTTCGGGACCGTGCAACATGGAGCACGCTCTGTGAAAGGAGCAATAATTATTTTTAAGTTAGCGTCGAAAACATTGCGCACCCGATGGCAGTTGGCGGCATTTGCCCATACAGCTGAACTGTTACGCAAATATCTCGAAAACTGACGATAATAACTAAATGAAATCTTAACTATAGTTAGTTTATTTAATTAGCAATTTTTCGGGATACCGCGCAACATGGAGCACGCTCTGTGAAAGGAGCAATAATTAATTTTAAGTTAGCGTCGATTTTGAATTTGTAAGTCGGTTGTAGTGTCGGATAGTGCGGTTCATGTCATAGCTGTGCACGGTTCTTGTACTGGAGTAGGCGGGATTCTAATATCCGTTTAAAATTCGATCACTGTTAGTGGATTTTCTCGAGAACTGACGATAATTTTTTTATGAAATTTTCCAGAAACATTGCCTAATTAACCCCCTATCATCCTATAAACTCGAAATTGTGGAGCACGCTCTGTGAAAAAACTTATGAATAAATTGATTTTTAAGGACGTTTTTTGTATGGGCGGATTCAGAGGTTGGTCCACTGTTAACTGATTTTCTCAAAAACTGACGATAATTTTTTGATGAAATTTTCCTTATATGTTCTTCGAAAGACGAATTTTAAGGTCAGCTAGCGTGCATGGTGGAGCACGCTCTGCGAGTGGAGATATTCCCCAAAATGTGGGGACCTGATTTTTCGAAAGCATTTTTTTCATACTTCTGAACATTGTGCAGACTTCCTAATTACTTAGATCGATAGATAATTTCATTCTAAGCAATTTTGCATTTAACATTTTTCGATTCGGCCCCCAGAAGCCCCAGAAATCAAAAAATAAAAATTGGCCCCATGTTCCAGATTCCACCGTTCCACAATCGCCGCTAAAGTCACCGACGCTAATTTGACGCACATTATAATTATGCCCCTTCGAACGCGATACCGTGCAAGTTGGCACAACCTCTGTGAGAGCTGTATTAATTAAGTAAAGTTTGTATGAAAAATATTAATATATTGATGGTTTACGTCATGGCTCCGCACGCATCTCGCTGGCTGGACAGTGTGACCGCGTGGGAAAATCCATAATTACAAATACATGAATTTTACAAAATCTGTGGGTTTGATTTCGCTGAAATTAATTCAGAAATTACTTAAAATTATGCCCCTTCGAACGCGATACTGTGCAAGCTGGCACAACCTCTATGAGAGCTGTATTAATTCCGTAAAGTTTGCATAGAAAATATATGTATATTTACATGGTTGATGTCATGGGTGTGAGGGGTTTCACAGGCGCGGGCAGTGGTTAACGGCAAATTTCAAATATTGACCATTTAACACCCCCCACTGTAAATCAATTTTCTCAAAAACTGTGTGTTTAATTTTCTTTAGACGATCCCCAATCTTACCATATACCGTGCATGTTGACACAACCTCTACGAGGTGAGTCGCGGGTGAAATCAATTTTGGCCCCCTTTTTTGTATGGGGAAAATCTGAGGTTGGTTCACTTTTAAGCGTTTTTCTCAAAATCGGTGAGTTTGATTTTGATTAATCTTTCAGACATGAAGCTTGAATTAACACCTTATAGTCCGGTTTAGCGTGCATATTGGCACAACCTCTGTGAGGGGAGCAGTAAACCAAATGGTGAATATCCGATTTTTCTAATGAATTTTTAAAACACTTGTAGACCTCGGATTTGGCTCCTACCTATATAAATCAATATATATTTTAATTATAAACAATTTTGCATCAAACATTTATTGATTAAGCCCCCAAATAGGGAGAAAATTTAAAAATAAAAATAGCCCCAGTGTTCCAAATTCCACCGTTCCCCTTTCGTTGCTAACTCGTCGACGCTATTTTGACGTACATCAACTAATATTGCTAAAACTAAGGATTATGTGAATATCAGAGAACAGTCACACTACGATAAAACCGAGATGCGGAAACAGGTTGTAAAACCACGCTAACATAAAAATTGAAATTCCCATAGACTCCATCCGTGTGAAACGGTTAGGATTTTTGACAAATGTGAAACTCGTGTTCCCACAGAGCACATCCACCATCCGATAACAGCTGACTTGAAGAGCAGTTACTCAAGTCAACATTAACGAAGGGGGATTTCAATTCGGCAAAACTGTCGTTAAATGGAGTTCTCCTAATCTTATTGTAAAATAATAAAATAAATAACATAAGATAATAGTTTAAAACATATCTGAGCTTTCATAACATATCCTACAAGACCCTATTAGATCAAAATCATGTTGATAGTAACTTCAAATCCATTCTACATTTTTGCGGGGCCTTTGATGAAATTTTTAGATAGTATAAAATGATAAAAACGTTTAAAGAATATAATTTCTACGAAGATCCTAAGATGATTCTAATTGATGAAAGAATTTCAGAAGATGTTCATAGGGAAAATCCTACTTTGGGACCCAAACCAAATAATATTTATGTAATGCCTCTTTCCTTTATGTTCCTTCTGACTGAAATCAAAATCCCTCTTCAAGGCTATAAAAATGTGAATAAAAAATTGGCGATCCGAAGATGCGAACTTATATTTAATGTTAATAATATTTTGGGTTAAGCATAAATTAGCATCTTCGGATCGCCAATTTTTCATTCACACTATTCGGTTGTGGAACGAACTGCCACAACGTCTTAAAATAAATAATAGCACTACGCAATTTGGGGACAATTTATTTACATTTTTTAAATCACAAATTACCAATTACAATTAACACGAAAGCAGCTAAAATTTAGATTTTTGTAACATATACGAAAGTAGGTCTAAATGTAATGTTATTTTAAGTTAATAGGAATGATCTGCAAGGGAATATAAGCTTCGGCTGGCCAAAGATATCTTACTTTCTTGTTATCGCTCAATTACATCCAACCGAGCATTTGTATGACAAAAAGTGTTATATATGAAAAGTTAAGGAAAAAATCATTAGAGGCGTTTTTGAGGAAATAGCTAGTAAGTGAATTAATTTTTAATTAGTTTCTAATTAATTCGTCGTTTAGAAACTATAAGCCTTTAAAATAACTTTTTTTTATTGCTTTCCCGCCAAACTGGCGGGTTTTTCCAAAAGTCGTAGACCAAAAGTTTTTTATAACCAGCTGCTTAACACAGTAAAATTTAGTTTAGGATTAATTTATTCATTACATTAATTTTACATTTTGGATCTTGGGCCCGGCAATTCTTCATCTATGAGCAAATCGCTGACGATTAAATCAACACATTTTTTTGCCGGGTTTCAGTCCTACGCTTTTCTTGCTGGCGGAGAAATAGCTTTTTGTATACCTTAAATAGCTCAAAGCGCACCGAATAGGCGGGTGAGAGTAGGACCTTAAACATTTCCATACAAATGTGGACCGCCCTAATGTACAAACATCATGGGACGTTTTTAACAAACCAATTGATCTTTTGATGACATAAATTAAAAATGAATTACCTATACGAAAATGTTTATGAATTACACTGCGATACAAAATTAGTGTTTTTTAAATTTACCTCGCAGGATCCAATAAATTTGAATTTGTTACAAATTTCCAAATTAAACTGCGTTCTGCAAAAAGTTCCCCGATGCAAGGATATTTGGATATGTGGAACTCTTTATCTTTCAAGCCCCATACTCAAAATAATTTTAAAATTAATGGGAAACAAAATTAAAAGAAATCATCAATCTGCTAACAGGAGTGCAAGGGAGATGGAGATATAAAACTTTGATCGCGCATAACTTTTTAACAAATGGTCCGATTTTAAAAATTTCTTCTACATTTCGATAGGTATTTATAAGCACAATAAAACTGAATTTTTACTGAATTTTAAAATCGTTTAAAGCGATTGTGGGCGTTAGAGGGGCGTGGCTGAAACAAACTTGCCCTGCGTAGGAAGCCCAAGAACATGTGTGGGTAGTCCCAACTTTCTAACTTATGTAGTTTCCGATATCTCAGCGTTCATCCGGACGGAGAGACAGACATGACTAGATCGTCTCGGCTAGTGAAACGCTTCCTTCTACCTGTTAAATACTTTTGCACGAATACAATATACCCTTTTACTCTACGATCTCTGATAGTCGGGGCAACCGATTATAGCGTTCTCTCTTGTTTTCTTTTTAATTACTTAAAAATTTGGGAAATCTGTTTCATGTTACATAAGATTTAAGACAAGTGGTAGTAATATGTTGGCAATCCGGTCTTTCCATATCTTTTAGAATTCAATTCAGGCAGGTAGACCCCCTTTCATTTTGAATGCGCCTATGTTTCACATATGCACACAAAAAGGAGAAAAGCGTACTACCAAAGATTATACATATATAGAGGGGACATCTCCTACACCGTCGCCTGCTAAAAGGAACAGGATTTCCAACACTTTCTTCTAAAAGGAACAGGATTTCCAACACTCAAAGAACCACCTTCTCACTTTCCCGGTGGGATATCCAAATAAACATACATACATACATATCTAAAGAAGTAACGTTTTTGTAAATGCCATTAACAAACCAACAAGTGTTTATTATTACCTATCGATATGTAGAAAAATTTTTAAAAATTAAACAGCCACTAGATGGCTTTGACGAGTGCATATGTACTATATCCCTCTCACTCGCACTCCCTTTAGCTGAATAACGGGTATATTATAGTTTAAGTACTCTTGTTGATATCTAATTATTAATTTTCAACACCTAAAATTTGGTAAAAGTCAAATTTCGAAATTCCAACCACTTTAGAAGTTAAGCATTTAAATAGATCTACTTTTTTTTTAACCAAATATTGATGCTGGAGCTGATTGGGATCACTGGGGGGACATGTCGGATCATATATGAGAGCCATAAGATATAGTGATCCGATCCGGCTCGTTCTATAAGATATAGACATACGATCGGCAAGCGCTTTTTGTATAATTCAACATTCAGAAAATGGAAAACTTACATATTGGTCGGCATTGCTGTCGCTTATATGCTGATCGACGGAAGCCAGATCCTCGTCCGTCCGCATTGGGAATGCTTCCTCCAGCTTTTTCTTTCTTTGGACTTCGTCCTTTATGAATTGCTTTTTTACTGAGTGCACTGAGCACTGAGAGTGCCTTCGACTTCGGTAAGGGCCGCTAGTTCTTCCTTAATCCCCCGAACTTGAACGAGGACCTGCACCATATCCTTTTTGAATCCTAATTTAATTTAAAAACGAGATCTGACAAACGTGCCGTGACCAGCGATATATCAACCCAAACCATGTTGAAGAGCACGTGTCTATTGAGACGTTAGGTAAGCACAAGCTACGCGTTTCACCGATCGTTTCTCCTTATAGTTACCATGATGGAGTTTTTTTGATGTGCTAAGTGTTGATAGAGAGGAAAATGGCACTCTTCCAGATGAACCTGCCTCTCAATATCATGAGAGGAAAATCGCGGACCAGAGCGCGAGCGGGACTTTGTAGCGCACGCACTTGTCAGATCCAACCCTGAGCCGCAGCTCTATCCAGCGCCGAAAAAGCTGGACTAATCCGATCAAACCCAGTAACATGATCCCGGTACTTTGACTACAGGTTCCGACAATTAATGAAATTTTTTAAAAGCTCCGAGATATTTGGTGAGTAAGGACTGGTCCATTACTATTGGAGGATCGAGTTCCAGCACAGAGGATCGCCGCATGGTATTTACTGGTTTATAGTGCCCCAAAGCTAGAAGGAGCGAATAAAGACTTATATCTTTAAAGCAATCAAAGCGAAATAAAAAAAAACAAAAACTAGCCATGTCCGTCTGTCCGTCTGTCTGTCCGTCCGTATGAACGCTGAGATCTCGGAAACTATAAAAGCTAGAGGATTGGCATTTTGCATGCATATTCTTGGAGTTCCTACGCAGCGCAAGTTTATTTCAAAAAGGTGCCACGCCCCCTCTAACCGCCCCCTCATTTTTTGAAAGGTGTCTGGCGCCCACACCTTTAAAGATTTTGGAAATGTAAAAATGCATTGTGATTTATTGTGATTTTCAAAACCTATCGAAATGTAGAAGAAATTTTTTAAATCGGACCATTCGTTAAAAAGTTATGACCGATCAAAGTTTTAATATATCCATCTCCCTCGCACTCCCTTAGCTGAGTAACGGGTATCTGATAGTCGTGATAGCGTTCTCTCTTGTTTTTTATAAAGATTAAAAATGCCGATTTGCAGAAAATTGCAATTGGCATTGTTCCTGGTAAATTTAATTAAAAAATGATCGTCAGTTTTAGAGAAAATCACCTAACAGTGTTTGAATTTTAAACGGATATTAGAATTTTTGTGGTTGGGGACTGTTTGACAATTATAACAGTTGATTTAACCAAGTTTTTTTTTTGTGTACTCATAATTTCCTTACTCATTTTACAGATTCCCAAAACTCCTGCCAGCCGCACTGCCCATTTATTCGCGTTTTCTTGACGAATCAGGAAAGCGGAAGAGGAAGGCTACGTTAGCAGACGCACAGGAGAGCGACTACAACAGGATCATACAGGAAATAATCAACAAGTATTACTCGGCTAAGTTAACTGTTCAGCCCTTTATAATTGTAGTAGGCTAACAATCACCATTTCTTAAAGTAAGCGTATTAAAATGATATGAAATGCTTAGAAAAGAAATCTATACTTAAGGACTTTAAAAAGACTCGCTCAGTTATATGCTGGTCCGCCCAGAGGCCCATCTTTCGGATGCAACAGAACTTCCAGGAGTAATAAAGCAGGCCATTCACAGTCGAATTTGTTCGGCGAACATTTTCGCGAACACAGGCAAGATGAAATCGTTTCTATCTTTGTCGAACAAAACGTCGAACAAATTTCTACGAAAATTGAACGCGAACACTACCACCAACGACGAACACACGAACATGTTCGCCGAACACATTCGACGCTACCGCTGCCAGATTTGGCATAGTTTGCTTTTGAGCGATCCAGAATTCCAATGGATCTGTTTGCCAACTAGCATTCGGTATGCTAAAAAAAAGTTTAATGAAGTTGTATGGTTTTGTTATGCAGATTCAAAAAACTGTCATTTTCGCTAGAGGCTAGAATTTAAATAAATAATAAATTATATATGTATACTAATAGTACCGTAAGTTTTTAATGATCTTTACCTTTTCGATTTTTTCCTAAAAATGAGTGTTGAATACTGGCTTGACTTTAACGTTCTTCTTTGGTGGTGCTCAAAAATATACATTTATAATTTATAATAATTTTCATATACTTAATAAAAAAAATGTTGCACTTTATAATTGTAGTAGGCATCTCCGAGGAGGAACTAGAAGGGTTTTATGTATTTTTTAACAATAAGCTTCTGAAAATGTCAACCTTTATTCAAAGTCTAGATCTGTTCTTCAAAATTTTTCAAATAATGGGCTTTAAGTACCCGGATGCGTGCAGTGACGCATGGCTATTTTTACAAACAAATTTATATTGCACTAGCAGGGTCGGTAGCCCGCAGCTTCGCCTGCGGAAACTAAAATATAAAATGAAGCTACTTATTTTAAATTTAAAAAATTACTAATTTTCAGCCTATAAACCGAGAAAAGATTTTATTAGAACTTTTTTACAAAAACTTGAAAAAACCCATTATGTGTTTTTTTTAAATCTTTCTTAAGGAATAAATAAACTTAATTTCATAAAAAAAAAAAGAAAACAAATTGTTTAAAGATATACATAGCTCTCCAACAACAAATATGATAATTTTGGTTAAGATTTACGATTTACGATTTTCGCAGTTGAAAAAATTATTTTCTCCAATTCTAATTTTAATAAATTGAAGCAATACTATTGCCCTTAAGTGGACAGACACTCATATTATAAGTCTAAGAACATTTTTGAAAGGAATGAAAATTTTAGGCTGGATTTTATTTTATCGGTCCTTCAAAACAAATCCTGTTGATCTTGGCCTTGCTACCTCCTTCTACCTTTTCGCCTTTGTTAATTGTCCCTGTATTTTTGTTTATCAAAGACTAAATTTTAAAACTATTTAAACCGAGTTCCGTTTACTTCTTTTAAAGATGTTACTTCTTGATAATTAATTAATTACCTAAGAATGAAGCCAAGGTAATTTATGCACATAGGTAACGAAAATGTAAATAATAACCAAATACTCTTGGCGATTTTGATACCACAGTAGACAACTCTTATAAAGGAAAGAAATATGTATGCGAAGCAATGTAAAAAAATCAATTGGATATTAGCCGCACTTTAGAATTATTATTATATGGTATTATAACGACAGGAAGACAGGTGGAAGGGGGTGCCGTGAATCAAATTGTTTAAACATTTCCATTTGTTTAAACAATTTGAGGCACGTGTAAGGAAGAGCAAGAGAATCAATTGATTTGAATATTTAGTGTTCTTTTAATATTTTCAATGCGATTTGAATTTTAAAACACAAAAATCTGTAAGAAAATGTTTTAAATCTGTTGGGGAATGTAAATGAAATATTCTTTTAGGAAAAGGATATCAGTATTATCGTGAATTTGAATCTAAGCGAATCTCACTTCCTTAGTCAGCTGCAATGCGCACACACACGTACACACGCACATATCTAGTGGATGTGTGTTAAATACGCATTTTTTTGTTAATACATATTTAGTGCGTGTGTGTGTACGCAGCGGAGCGAATTAATGTTTTTTTTGTTTTTTACAAATCCACAGTTTGTCAATAACTCAACGTTTGAAAACTAATAGATAGTTTGGAAACATTTCGTCTTAGCTGATCGGGTTCTTGGATTTTAAAAATAACTTTAAGGAAAACTTCGACTGTATAACTGTCTCCAAATTCTAAAGCTGATCGGAGCAGCATGATTTTGCATACAGGAAAATCTTTTTTAAAATTTAACGTTTAGCTAAAAAAAATGGTGCAAAAGAATCGATTTTCGATATAATCGATTTTTGAACCGCGCTTTTTAAATATGCTGTCATTTTTCATTTTCCTTTTCTTTAAAGGATGATTCATGCCAAGAAACGGTTTCCCCGAATACTATAAATGATTCTAACCATTTAGCAAACTTAAAACTTTATGTTTTGCTTTGAATCTATATAAAAATAACTCAAATTTCTAAAGTTGTCATCCAGGGTATTCCAACACTTGCTTCAAAGTCGGCAAATATTTGAGTAATGCCTCTTTAATTTTTTTAAATCGGTTTTTGAGATCCCCAATCTCTTCGATGAAACAACACAAAATGGGAAAGTATTTATACCCGTTACTCGTAGAGTAAAAGGGTATATTGTATTCGTGCAAAAGTATGTAACAGGGAGAAGGAAGCTTTTCCGACCCTATAAAGTATATATATTCTTGATCAGGATCACTAGCCGAGTCGAACTAGCCATGTCCGTCTGTCCGTCTGTCCGTCCGTATGAATCTCGGAAACTATAAAAGCTAGAGGATTGGCATTTTGCATGCATATTCTTGGAGTTCCTACGCAGCGCAAGTTTATTTCAAAATGGTGCCACGCCCCCTCTAACGCCCTCAATCGCCCTACACCATTTTTTGAAAGGTGTCTGGCGCCCACACCATTAAAGATTTTGGAAAACTAAAAATGCAGTTTTATTGTGACTATCAATACCTATCGAAATGTAGAGGAAATTTTTCAAATCGGACCATTCGTTAAAAAGTTATGCCTGATCAAAGATTTTATATATCTATCTCCCTCGCACTCCCTTAGCTGAGTAACGGGTATCTGATAGTCGGGGCACCCGACTATAGCGTTCTCTCTTGTTTTGAATTGTAATGTTATGAAAACATAGCAAGTGGAGACATTTTTTGAAATGAGATAAAAGCGTTTCCAAAAAAAAAAAAAAATTCCTCATGGTACCATATTTTGATGACTTTGAAATCAACAATCCTTTGGGAAGTCATAAGACTTCTATTTGTGGATCATATTTCAATTTTCCTACCATGCCACAATATCTTTTATCAAAACTAGACTACATTTTTTTAGCCGATACATTTCAACCTCACATTTAAAGGAGCTTGGTTATGAGCGCGCATTTTAACATTTTGTTAACCAGTCAAGGGAATTGCAAGAGGGTATTGATATTGTAATTGATGGCAAAACACATACTGTTCATTTTATATTAGTTCTACTAGTCGGTAGCTTCATGGGTTTCGTACAGTCCTTTAACGCTAAAGGAGAACGCTTGTAGAGAACTAAGCCTCAAATGCAAAAAGATGCATTCGAAATTAAAGATTTGAAAACTAACTGTCACTTTTACGTTCGCCAATAAAAGTTATGGTCAACAAAATGCTGACTATTATTTTTAAGTTGTATTTGTCTCCCAGGGACTTGAATTTTATCAACGACTACATCCCTGGTTCAAAAGCTCGGGAAAGTGATTTAGATACTTTTTGAAACCTTGTCAAATCAAGTCTACGGCATCCAGATGAATCTGAAATATGCGTAACAAATTGTAAAGCCGCTGCGCACCGCCTAAAACGAATTATTTGTTACTATTTATTTCTTTTGTGGATTAAGGATCCAAAAAGGCAATAAATGAAGGGGTGAGCACATGGCCTTAAAAATTTCATAAAAAAAAGTCCACCCTAATGTACATACATACATATGTACACAGATATGTACATATTACGGTTGTCGAATTTTTATCGTATCGATGATATTTGGTTTTTAAAAAAATATCATTAATGATCTGGGTATTCCCTAAACTGTTGAATTGTTGAAAATTGTACATTGTACATTAGGGTGGACTTATTTTGTATGAAATTTCTAAGGTCATACTCTCACTCCCTTATAAATTGCTTTTTTCTATCCTTAATCCATAAAAGAACGAAAAAGTAAAAAATAATTAGTTTCAGGCGGTGCGCAACGGCTTTAAAGTTTATTACGTATATTTCAGATTCATCTAGATGCCGTAAACTTGATTTTATACTTTGACAGTGTTTGACAGCTTTCCCGAGATAAGTCGTTGATAAAATTCAAGTCCCCTGGGAGACTTAACTTAAACAACTTAAAAATAATAGTCAGCATTTCTTTTACCACAAATTTTATTGGCGAACGCAAAAGTTACAGTTAATCTTCAAAATTATAATATAGAATCTCTATTTTAGTGGGAGTCACACAAAAAAAAACATGTCGGGTCGGGCATCGAACTCGGTCCTTTTTGTTCGGAGACAGAAGCTCTACAGGCTAGGCTACGTCCAACTGTTAAGAGGCATACAATAAACTTCTACTTGACTCTCTTATTCGAACGGAATAAAAAAGTTGACAAGTTAAGAAAGGAAGAAATATTTTACGATTCGTACAAGTTATTTTACTGAAACTTTAGGGCCATTGCGCACCGCCTAAAATATGAAATAAAATTTTTCTGTTTTCACATACATTTTTTTGGCACAGAATCCTACCATTTCAGATGCTGAGCTCAATCGACCTTCAAAAAGTCCACTCTATTGTACATACATATGTACATTAGGGTGGTCAAAAAATGAAATCCCATTCTCACCCATTCACATGGTAGATAAAAGTGAGCAAAAAATTTATGTGAAAACTAAAAATTTGTTCATGGAATATAGACCTTGCGAAACGTCCTCAAAGTTTTCTTCAAAATTACACATACGACACGTATAACAGTTCGAATTTGGACGAAAGAAATCGTTTTCCCATTTCTAGTCTTGTCAAATTATGAAATTCGTTGGAATAATTGGTTAAAAAAAGGGAGAGAAAAACATCAAAAGAATTGTTAAAATCTATGCCATCCAGATTAAAAAAACTTTTTGATCGAAGGCAACAGTGCGTATTGGTGATAATTTTTGAAGCCAATTCGCAGACCCTAAATTGCGATTTTTTCAAAAAATTGCTTTTGTATACCTTAAATAGCTCAAAGCGCACCGAATAGGCGGGTGAGAGTAGGACCTTAAACATTTCCATACAAATGTGGACCGCCCTAATGTACAAACATCATGGGACGTTTTTAACAAACCAATTGATCTTTTGATGACATAAATTAAAAAAGAATTACCTATACGAAAATGTTTATGAATTACACTGCGATACAAAATTAGTGTTTTTTAAATTTACCTCGCAGGATCCAATAAATTTGAATTTGTTACAAATTTTCAAATTAAACTGCGTTCTGCAAAAAGTTCCCCGATGCAAGGATTTTTAAAGTGGAACTCTTTATCTTTCAAGCCCCATACTCAAAATAATTTTAAAATTAATGGGAAACAAAAATAAAAGATATCATCAATCTGCTAACGGGAGTGCAAGGGAGATGGAGATATTAAACTTTGATCGCGCATAACTTTTTAACAAATGGTCCAATTTTAAAAATTTCTTCTACATTTCGATAGGTATTGATAAGCACAATAAAATCTACTTTTCCGAAATCTTTAAAGTTGTGGGCGCTAGACACCTTTCAAAAAATGGTGTGGGGCGATTGTGGGCGTTAGAGGGGGCGTGGCACCTGTTTGAAACAAACTTGCGCTGCGTAGGAACTCCAAGAATCTGCATGCAAAATGCCAATCCTCTAGCTTTTGTAGTTTCCGAGATCTCAGCGTTCATACAGACGGACAGACAGACGGACAGACGGACATGGCTAGTTCTACTCGGCTAGTGATCCTGATCAAGAATATATATACTTTATAGGGTCGGAAAAACTTCCTTCTCCCTGTTACATACTTTTGCACGAATACAATATACCCTTTTACTCTACGAGTAACGGGTATAATAAGAAAGGGGTGTGTCAAGCCTACGCACGACAGAAGTGAAACTTCTAGTTTGAGATTTGGGAGGCCGACCCCAGAAAGTATACATATATATTCTTGATCAGCATGACATAGGAATAATTGGAAAAATAATTGAAAAACTAAAAACTTCGTTGTTTTTCGACATATTACCTATTGCTCTTGAGAATATCAGTTTTTTAACTGTCCTGAATTTCGTATTAAATTTTATAAAAATCAGACAACTATATCATATAGCCCCCATAAGAACGATCGGAAAACTGAAGTGAAATTAATACGAACAAAATTATAGCATTTTTAATTTTTATTGTATTATATATATATATATATATTTTTATTTTATTTTTTCAGAATAGATATTTTATTTTCTTTTTTACTTACGATCTCTTTCACTGTTATAGTTTTTTTTTCTAATTACTTCAAAGATCAGAAATGGGCGAGAACGAACGCACTGAGAAAGCGACCGACGCACGCTGGCCGAGCGAGGCGAAGAGGACGCGGCGATTACGGTTTGTACAGTCGTACAAATGGTTTTTTATTTCGCTCTTCTTTGGTTGCGTTCACTTTTCACTGTTATAGTTTTTTTTTTCTAATTACTTCAAAGTTCAGAAATGGGCGAGAACGAACGAACGAAAAAATCTTAGAGAACGACCCGATTAAATGGCCCGCGTTCCAGTGCAGTATGACCGTGGCTTACTCTGCTCAAAATAACAAAGAGCCTACTAGGGATGTCAAAAATATATCAAAATATCAATATATCGATATTTTTGAAAAAAATATTTATATCGTGATATTTTTTTAGCCAAATATAACAATATTGATATTTTATTTTTCGAAACTAATAAAATAAGAAATTTAACAAAACGTATTATTTTGTTTATACTCTTCTAGTGCTATTACTTTAAAGTCTTGTTTCTTTTATGTTAGCTTATTTACGCGACTAAAATTTTTAAATTCAACTGAAAAAATTAAATATCAAAAGTATATGATATATCGATGTTCTTTTGGCGATGCATTAAATATCATATTGATATTTTTCTTGAGGAAAATATATCAGCGATACGATATTTTAAAAATATTTGACATCCCTAGAGCCTAGACTTTCAATTTTTGGACAATTTGACGGAAAAATGACATTAGATATGGCTGCGACTATCTTACTATTTACCAATCATCATGATGATATTGCCATATTTCCTTGCCTCTCTCAAAACTGGGTCATCGGTCGAATTCAAGGCCATGTCAGAGTAATCCCGGAGCGAACTAGGATTAATTCAAACGGCCAGATCGTCCCTCAGATTCTCCACAGGGGGGCGCCACTACGTTCTGGGGATACCCTGCCTACACTAACGATAACTCCCTTGCCTCGATTTCTATCTTCTCCTAGCCGGTTCGGTTCCAACTTAAAATGCAACAAAATCTGCATATAAATTACTCACGCACAATGGGGCGAAAAAGGAAATTAAATATGTAAAAAACCATCATGTGGTGAATTTGATTAATGAAAATTTGTTGTTGTACAAAAATTGTAAGGAACCAAAAAAAATTATTTTTGAGAACTAAAAATATATATAAATAATTAACTTTAAGGGTTTTAAGTTTCCCCGATATTAGTACAAAAGGGAATATTTCGGTTCTATTTCAATATTTTTTCATATAAATTGGGATTAGGACATTATTTATCAATTTAAGTCAAGGTTTAGAATTTTTTAAAATTGGTTAGTGAATAGTTAATAGCTAATCTAATAGATGTCATAGCATTGGTCAAGGAAATATTGCATATATTCAAAAAAAATTGCGTTTAAATTAGGTTTCAGATAATAGGTGTAAATTTGTTTTTAGCATTAGTGTAAAGTCGTTTTTCATGTAAATTCGCATATGCCCAAAAAAATATGCTAAGCTAAGTGTAGGAGAATCGTGCGCACCAAGAACGTGTAAAGAAAGAAAGGATAACAAAATCTGGAATGATACCGTTATGTAAAGTTCGGCAACATCGCAGAGTGCAGCTAGTCATTGAAAATTGTAGTTATTCGTCATTCAAAACTCAGTGAGTTGGTACTCTGCCATCTTGATCCTGGCGAGTGATAAGAATAAAATAATAAACAATAAACTGACCAGATTGTTAGGTCAGTTAACTGATTACATTTGTTTATTTCTTTATTCCTATTACTCGCTAGGATCAAGATGGCAGATGCAGAATTTGTATTAGATGGCAAAAGATATGTAATAAAAAGAAAAGGAGAAAATGATGACGAAGAACAAGAACAGCCAAAACGGCAACAACATCAAGAACAGGAACAACAGCAAGAGCAGCAACAACAAGATAATTTTAAGGAAGAACATCTAGATCCCAGTAAATATTTCATATTATTACTTATTAATTATTTTAAATGAAGTCCTTTAAAAATCTTTTTCTTATATTTCAGCACATGATCTATTCAAACACACTGCATTCGTTCAGAAAAACTCAAGAGACAAACATGAAAGAGTGCAAGATCTACAAACACTTTTCTACATACCATGTATGAGGAACCAATGTCCAAATTGCGGATTAATAAATTATTCGCCCAATACTCATGCAGGCATATGCATCCAAGAGGAAAATAATATTAAATGTAAACATTGCTATGTTTGCACCACTGATTTTGTTAAATTGAGGAAACATCGATGCTGTAAATTATTTGACCAGAATATAAATTTCGCTATAAATAATCGAATTCCTTCCCTAAAACGAGGTCTTTATTTTAAAGTGACAAGTGACAATAATATAACTACATGGACCAAATACTATCCTAATGATAAAGAAAAAATTGATTTTATAAAATTAAGCTGTGAGATAAACGATATAGTTTTAGAAAATAAACCATTTAAATTGTAACGGTGTGTGTATTTTTAATCACAAGCAAATGGGGAACAAGGGAAACAAGCTACATGCAACAGGGCCTTCAGCACCTCATCGATGAAGGTCGCACATTCCTTCTGTAGTCCATTAGCACTCGCATTTCGATGTAATCCGACTCCGTCTTTAGTTTAGTAGTGATATTAACCCCAATATAAACTAGAAGTTGCATTTTATAGGATTTTAGAGCCAGCAAATAGGTGCCAGAAGTTCGCAATTTCAACTAAATCGCATATTTTAACAGTTTAAACTAGGACAGAAACCACAGCCACTACTACGAGTGCAGGCAGTCCGGCATCCAAAAGGATGAGGAGCAATCCGAGGCCAGGAGTCTACACCTCGCAATACACGCCCAAGGATACCTGCTCGATCGCCATTCCCACCTCGGCCCTCCTGGGATCCACGGCCATGCCGACCGACGGAGGACGCTCCCATTGCCAACTGTCCAACGGCGAACTGATTGTATCCGCCTCCCTGCTGCGTCAAATAAAACTGTCCGAGGATGTCTACAGCTTCAATGCCATATTCGAGCTGCAAGGCGGCCAGGTTCGCGTCCGTTTGGTCCGGGATGTGGCCAGGGAGGACGAGATCGTGGCCTGGTTCGGCGAGGAGCTGGTCCTCCTCATGGGCATTCCCTTCCTGACGCCCTTAAATATTCAAGGTAAGCATCGCTCAAGTGTCCCAGATTTCATTTAATTTATTTTTAAAACCAGAATCTCAAATAAAAAAATTTTTTTTTAATAAATTAAAATATTTAGGATATACAAATATTGTATCATTTATGTTTGGAATATACACAAATCAGAAATTAAAAATTGGTTTTAAAAACAATTTTTTTTAACCTACTTTTTTTTAATACATCTTTTTAAATTCAATTTTTTTTTAATTACCATTTTATTTCTTTGATTGGCGGAGCCAAATAATATGATTTAGTGATGAATACTAAACTAACCCCAATGTTAATTTCTGATAATTGCAGGAAACAGTCGGTACACGTGTCACCTGTGCCACTTGACCTTCGAGACTCCGCACCCACTGAAGATTCACTTGGCTCTGGGTTGTGGACGCAGTGCCATGGACATCCTGTGGATGCGACTCCACTACGCTCTGAAGGCGGCGGCCCAAAGTCACACAGCAACGCAACAGCAACATTCACCCATTCCGGAGGCTTCGTCCACCTCCTCGGCCTCGCCCACCCACTCGCCGCCGCTGCCGCAGATGCCACCCCGTTTCTCCGCCTTCCGGCCGATCGCAGCCCTTGGCCAGAGTTTGCCCATGACAACGACAACGACGACGCCAGGAACCACTCTATCCTATCTGCCCTCCATTTCGATGGCCACCGCTCCATTGTCCGCTCATCCCATGAATGCCGCTGCCCAGATCGAGCCCATAGTCAGCAATATGGGTGCCTCCAAGCAGGGTCATCTGTGCATCTATTGCGGCAAGGTGTATTCCAGGAAGTATGGTCTCAAGATCCACATACGAACCCACACCGGATTCAAGCCGCTCAAGTGCAAGTTCTGCCTAAGACCATTCGGTGATCCAAGCAATCTCAATAAGCATGTGAGGCTGCATCTCCAGACGCATCCGGGTAGTTCCTCGGGCGGATCAGAAGGTGGAGCAGGAGGTGGTGGTGCCGGCAGCGATGTGGACATAGAGGGCGAAGCGGAAACAGGTTACCAGTGCCACACGTGCCACAAATCATTTCCTCGTCGCCGGGATTTGCAGAGACACATGGAGACGCGGCATGGCGGTTCCCACTCCCATTCCCAATCCCAATCCCGATCCAGCACCACTAGGAGAAGGAAGCTTTTCCGACCCTATAAAGTATATATATTCTTGATCAGGATCACTAGCCGAGTAGAACTAGCCATGTCCGTCTGTCCGTCTGTCTGTCCGTCTGTATGAACGCTGAGATCTCGGAAACTACAAAAGCTAGAGGATTGGCATTTTGCATGCAGATTCTTGGAGTTCCTACGCAGCGCAAGTTTCTTTCAAACAGGTGCCACGCCCCCTCTAACGCCCACAATCGCCCTACACCATTTTTTGAAAGGTGTCTAGCGCCCACAACTTTAAAGATTTCGGAAAAGTAAAAATGCAGTTTTATTGTGCTTATCAATACCTATCGAAATGTAGAAGAAATTTTTAAAATCGGACCATTTGTTAAAAAGTTATGCGCGATCAAAGTTTTATATCTCCATCTCCCTTGCACTCCCGTTAGCAGATTGATGATATCTTTTATTTTTGTTTCCCATTAATTTTAAAATTATTTTGAGTATGGGGCTTGAAAGATAAAGAGTTCCACTTTAAAAATCCTTGAATCGGGGAACTTTTTGCAGAACGCAGTTTAATTTGAAAATTTGTAACAAATTCAAATTTATTGGATCCTGCGAGGTAAATTTAAAAAACACTAATTTTGTATCGCAGTGTAATTCATAAACATTTTCGTATAGGTAAATCTTTTTTAATTTATGTCATCAAAAGATCAATTGGTTTGTTAAAAACGTCCCATGATGTTTGTACATTAGGGCGGTCCACATTTGTATGGAAATGTTTAAGGTCCTACTCTCACCCGCCTATTCGGTGCGCTTTGAGCTATTTAAGGTATACAAAAGCAATTTTTTGAAAAAATCGCAATTTAGGGTCTGCGAATTGGCTTCAAAAATTATCACCAATACGCACTGTTGCCTTCGATCAAAAAGTTTTTTTAATCTGGATGGCATAGATTTTAACAATTCTTTTGATGTTTTTCTCTCCCTTTTTTTAACCAATTATTCCAACGAATTTCATAATTTGACAAGACTAGAAATGGGAAAACGATTTCTTTCGTCCAAATTCGAACTGTTATACGTGTCGTATGTGTAATTTTGAAGAAAACTTTGAGGACGTTTCGCAAGGTCTATATTCCATGAACAAATTTTTAGTTTTCACATAAATTTTTTGCTCACTTTTATCTACCATGTGAATGGGTGAGAATGGGATTTCATTTTTTGACCACCCTAATGTACATATGTATGTACAATAGAGTGGACTTTTTGAAGGTCGATTGAGCTCAGCATCTGAAATGGTAGGATTCTGTGCCAAAAAAATGTATGTGAAAACAGAAAAATTTTATTTCATATTTTAGGCGGTGCGCAATGGCCCTAAAGTTTCAGTAAAATAACTTGTACGAATCGTAAAATATTTCTTCCTTTCTTAACTTGTCAACTTTTTTATTCCGTTCGAATAAGAGAGTCAAGTAGAAGTTTATTGTATGCCTCTTAACAGTTGGACGTAGCCTAGCCTGTAGAGCTTCTGTCTCCGAACAAAAAGGACCGAGTTCGATGCCCGACCCGACATGTTTTTTTTTTGTGTGACTCCCACTAAAATAGAGATTCTATATTATAATTTTGAAGATTAACTGTAACTTTTGCGTTCGCCAATAAAATTTGTGGTAAAAGAAATGCTGACTATTATTTTTAAGTTGTTTAAGTTAAGTCTCCCAGGGGACTTGAATTTAAGTTTGGGGATCTCAAAAACCGATTTAAAAAAATTAAAGAGGCATTACTCAAATATTTGCCGACTTTGAAGCAAGTGTTGGAATACCCTGGATGACAACTTTAGAAATTTGAGTTATTTTTATAAAGATTCAAAGCAAAACATAAAGTTTTAAGTTTGCTAAATGGTTAGAATCATTTATAGTATTCGGGGAAACCGTTTCTTGGCATGAATCATCCTTTAAAGAAAAGGAAAATGAAAAATGACAGCATATTTAAAAAGCGCGGTTCAAAAATCGATTATATCGAAAATCGATTCTTTTGCACCATTTTTTTTAGCTAAACGTTAAGTTTTAAAGAAGATTTTCCTGTATGCAAAATCATGCTGCTCCGATCAGCTTTAGAATTTGGAGACAGTTATAAAGTCGAAGTTTTCCTTAAAGTTATTTTTAAAATCCAAGAACCCGATCAGCTAAGACGAAATGTTTCCAAACTATCTATTAGTTTTCAAACGTTGAGTTATTGACAAACTGTGGATTTGTAAAAAACAAAAAAAACATTAATTCGCTCCGCTGCGTACACACACACGCACTAAATATGTATTAACAAAAAAATGCGTATTTAACACACATCCACTAGATATGTGCGTGTGTACGTGTGTGTGCGCATTGCAGCTGACTAAGGAAGTGAGATTCGCTTAGATTCAAATTCACGATAATACTGATATCCTTTTCCTAAAAGAATATTTCATTTACATTCCCCAACAGATTTAAAACATTTTCTTACAGATTTTTGTGTTTTAAAATTCAAATCGCATTGAAAATATTAAAAGAACACTAAATATTCAAATCAATTGATTCTCTTGCTCTTCCTTACACGTGCCTCAAATTGTTTAAACAAATGGAAATGTTTAAACAATTTGATTCACGGCACCCCCTTCCACCTGTCTTCCTGTCGTTATAATACCATATAATAATAATTCTAAAGTGCGGCTAATATCCAATTGATTTTTTTACATTGCTTCGCATACATATTTCTTTCCTTTATAAGAGTTGTCTACTGTGGTATCAAAATCGCCAAGAGTATTTGGTTATTATTTACATTTTCGTTACCTATGTGCATAAATTACCTTGGCTTCATTCTTAGGTAATTAATTAATTATCAAGAAGTAACATCTTTAAAAGAAGTAAACGGAACTCGGTTTAAATAGTTTTAAAATTTAGTCTTTGATAAACAAAAATACAGGGACAATTAACAAAGGCGAAAAGGTAGAAGGAGGTAGCAAGGCCAAGATCAACAGGATTTGTTTTGAAGGACCGATAAAATAAAATCCAGCCTAAAATTTTCATTCCTTTCAAAAATGTTCTTAGACTTATAATATGAGTGTCTGTCCACTTAAGGGCAATAGTATTGCTTCAATTTATTAAAATTAGAATTGGAGAAAATAATTTTTTCAACTGCGAAAATCGTAAATCGTAAATCTTAACCAAAATTATCATATTTGTTGTTGGAGAGCTATGTATATCTTTAAACAATTTGTTTTCTTTTTTTTTTTATGAAATTAAGTTTATTTATTCCTTAAGAAAGATTTAAAAAAAACACATAATGGGTTTTTTCAAGTTTTTGTAAAAAAGTTCTAATAAAATCTTTTCTCGGTTTATAGGCTGAAAATTAGTAATTTTTTAAATTTAAAATAAGTAGCTTCATTTTATATTTTAGTTTCCGCAGGCGAAGCTGCGGGCTACCGACCCTGCTAGTGCAATATAAATTTGTTTGTAAAAATAGCCATGCGTCACTGCACGCATCCGGGTACTTAAAGCCCATTATTTGAAAAATTTTGAAGAACAGATCTAGACTTTGAATAAAGGTTGACATTTTCAGAAGCTTATTGTTAAAAAATACATAAAACCCTTCTAGTTCCTCCTCGGAGATGCCTACTACAATTATAAAGTGCAACATTTTTTTTATTAAGTATATGAAAATTATTATAAATTATAAATGTATATTTTTGAGCACCACCAAAGAAGAACGTTAAAGTCAAGCCAGTATTCAACACTCATTTTTAGGAAAAAATCGAAAAGGTAAAGATCATTAAAAACTTACGGTACTATTAGTATACATATATAATTTATTATTTATTTAAATTCTAGCCTCTAGCGAAAATGACAGTTTTTTGAATCTGCATAACAAAACCATACAACTTCATTAAACTTTTTTTTAGCATACCGAATGCTAGTTGGCAAACAGATCCATTGGAATTCTGGATCGCTCAAAAGCAAACTATGCCAAATCTGGCAGCGGTAGCGTCGAATGTGTTCGGCGAACATGTTCGTGTGTTCGTCGTTGGTGGTAGTGTTCGCGTTCAATTTTCGTAGAAATTTGTTCGACGTTTTGTTCGACAAAGATAGAAACGATTTCATCTTGCCTGTGTTCGCGAAAATGTTCGCCGAACAAATTCGACTGTGAATGGCCTGCTTTATTACTCCTGGAAGTTCTGTTGCATCCGAAAGATGGGCCTCTGGGCGGACCAGCATATAACTGAGCGAGTCTTTTTAAAGTCCTTAAGTATAGATTTCTTTTCTAAGCATTTCATATCATTTTAATACGCTTACTTTAAGAAATGGTGATTGTTAGCCTACTACAATTATAAAGGGCTGAACAGTTAACTTAGCCGAGTAATACTTGTTGATTATTTCCTGTATGATCCTGTTGTAGTCGCTCTCCTGTGCGTCTGCTAACGTAGCCTTCCTCTTCCGCTTTCCTGATTCGTCAAGAAAACGCGAATAAATGGGCAGTGCGGCTGGCAGGAGTTTTGGGAATCTGTAAAATGAGTAAGGAAATTATGAGTACACAAAAAAAAAACTTGGTTAAATCAACTGTTATAATTGTCAAACAGTCCCCAACCACAAAAATTCTAATATCCGTTTAAAATTCAAACACTGTTAGGTGATTTTCTCTAAAACTGACGATCATTTTTTAATTAAATTTACCAGGAACAATGCCAATTGCAATTTTCTGCAAATCGGCATTTTTAATCTTTATAAAAAACAAGAGAGAACGCTATCACGACTATCAGATACCCGTTACTCAGCTAAGGGAGTGCGAGGGAGATGGATATATTAAAACTTTGATCGGTCATAACTTTTTAACGAATGGTCCGATTTAAAAAATTTCTTCTACATTTCGATAGGTTTTGAAAATCACAATAAATCACAATGCATTTTTACATTTCCAAAATCTTTAAAGGTGTAGGCGCCAGACACCTTTCAAAAAATGAGGGGGCGGTTAGAGGGGGCGTGGCACCTTTTTGAAATAAACTTGCGCTGCGTAGGAACTCCAAGAATATGCATGCAAAATGCCAATCCTCTAGCTTTTATAGTTTCCGAGATCTCAGCGTTCATACGGACGGACAGACAGACGGACAGACGGACATGGCTAGTTTTTGTTTTTTTTTATTTCGCTGTGATTGCTTTAAAGATATAAGTCTTTATTCGCTCCTTCTAGCTTTGGGGCACTATAAACCAGTAAATACCATGCGGCGATCCTCTGTGCTGGAACTCGATCCTCCAATAGTAATGGACCAGTCCTTACTCACCAAATATCTCGGAGCTTTTAAAAAATTTCATTAATTGTCGGAACCTGTAGTCAAAGTACCGGGATCATGTTACTGGGTTTGATCGGATTAGTCCAGCTTTTTCGGCGCTGGATAGAGCTGCGGCTCAGGGTTGGATCTGACAAGTGCGTGCGCTACAAAGTCCCGCTCGCGCTCTGGTCCGCGATTTTCCTCTCATGATATTGAGAGGCAGGTTCATCTGGAAGAGTGCCATTTTCCTCTCTATCAACACTTAGCACATCAAAAAAACTCCATCATGGTAACTATAAGGAGAAACGATCGGTGAAACGCGTAGCTTGTGCTTACCTAACGTCTCAATAGACACGTGCTCTTCAACATGGTTTGGGTTGATATATCGCTGGTCACGGCACGTTTGTCAGATCTCGTTTTTAAATTAAATTAGGATTCAAAAAGGATATGGTGCAGGTCCTCGTTCAAGTTCGGGGGATTAAGGAAGAACTAGCGGCCCTTACCGAAGTCGAAGGCACTCTCAGTGCTCAGTGCACTCAGTAAAAAAGCAATTCATAAAGGACGAAGTCCAAAGAAAGAAAAAGCTGGAGGAAGCATTCCCAATGCGGACGGACGAGGATCTGGCTTCCGTCGATCAGCATATAAGCGACAGCAATGCCGACCAATATGTAAGTTTTCCATTTTCTGAATGTTGAATTATACAAAAAGCGCTTGCCGATCGTATGTCTATATCTTATAGAACGAGCCGGATCGGATCACTATATCTTATGGCTCTCATATATGATCCGACATGTCCCCCCAGTGATCCCAATCAGCTCCAGCATCAATATTTGGTTAAAAAAAAAGTAGATCTATTTAAATGCTTAACTTCTAAAGTGGTTGGAATTTCGAAATTTGACTTTTACCAAATTTTAGGTGTTGAAAATTAATAATTAGATATCAACAAGAGTACTTAAACTATAATATACCCGTTATTCAGCTAAAGGGAGTGCGAGTGAGAGGGATATAGTACATATGCACTCGTCAAAGCCATCTAGTGGCTGTTTAATTTTTAAAAATTTTTCTACATATCGATAGGTAATAATAAACACTTGTTGGTTTGTTAATGGCATTTACAAAAACGTTACTTCTTTAGATATGTATGTATGTATGTTTATTTGGATATCCCACCGGGAAAGTGAGAAGGTGGTTCTTTGAGTGTTGGAAATCCTGTTCCTTTTAGAAGAAAGTGTTGGAAATCCTGTTCCTTTTAGCAGGCGACGGTGTAGGAGATGTCCCCTCTATATATGTATAATCTTTGGTAGTACGCTTTTCTCCTTTTTGTGTGCATATGTGAAACATAGGCGCATTCAAAACGAAAGGGGGTCTACCTGCCTGAATTGAATTCTAAAAGATATGGAAAGACCGGATTGCCAACATATTACTACCACTTGTCTTAAATCTTATGTAACATGAAACAGATTTCCCAAATTTTTAAGTAATTAAAAAGAAAACAAGAGAGAACGCTATAATCGGTTGCCCCGACTATCAGAGATCGTAGAGTAAAAGGGTATATTGTATTCGTGCAAAAGTATTTAACAGGTAGAAGGAAGCGTTTCACTAGCCGAGACGATCTAGTCATGTCTGTCTCTCCGTCCGGATGAACGCTGAGATATCGGAAACTACAAAAGTTAGAAAGTTGGGACTACCCACACATGTTCTTGGGCTTCCTACGCAGGGCAAGTTTGTTTCAGCCACGCCCCTCTAACGCCCACAATCGCTTTAAACGATTTTAAAATTCAGTAAAAATTCAGTTTTATTGTGCTTATCAATACCTATCGAAATGTAGAAGAAATTTTTAAAATCGGACCATTTTTTAAAAAGTTATGCGCGATCAAAGTTTTATATCTCCATCTCCCTTGCACTCCTGTTAGCAGATTGATGATTTCTTTTAATTTTGTTTCCCATTAATTTTAAAATTATTTTGAGTATGGGGCTTGAAAGATAAAGAGTTCCACTTTAAATATCCTTGCATCGGGGAACTTTTTGCAGAACGCAGTTTAATTTGGAAATTTGTAACAAATTCAAATTTATTGGATCCTGCGAGGTAAATTTAAAAAACACTAATTTTGTATCGCAGTGTAATTCATAAACATTTTCGTATAGGTAATTCATTTTTAATTTATGTCATCAAAAGATCAATTGGTTTGTTAAAAACGTCCCATGATGTTTGTACATTAGGGCGGTCCACATTTGTATGGAAATGTTTAAGGTCCTACTCTCACCCGCCTATTCGGTGCGCTTTGAGCTATTTAAGGTATACAAAAAGCTACTTCTCCGCCAGCAAGAAAAGCGTAGGACTGAAACCCGGCAAAAAAATGTGTTGATTTAATCGTCAGCGATTTGCTCATAGATGAAGAATTGCCGGGCCCAAGATCCAAAATGTAAAATTAATGTAATGAATAAATTAATCCTAAACTAAATTTTACTGTGTTAAGCAGCTGGTTATAAAAAACTTTTGGTCTACGACTTTTGGAAAAACCCGCCAGTTTGGCGGGAAAGCAATAAAAAAAAGTTATTTTAAAGGCTTATAGTTTCTAAACGACGAATTAATTAGAAACTAATTAAAAATTAATTCACTTACTAGCTATTTCCTCAAAAACGCCTCTAATGATTTTTTCCTTAACTTTTCATATATAACACTTTTTGTCATACAAATGCTCGGTTGGATGTAATTGAGCGATAACAAGAAAGTAAGATATCTTTGGCCAGCCGAAGCTTATATTCCCTTGCAGATCATTCCTATTAACTTAAAATAACATTACATTTAGAGCTACTTTCGTATATGTTACAAAAATCTAAATTTTAGCTGCTTTCGTGTTAATTGTAATTGGTAATTTGTGATTTAAAAAATGTAAATAAATTGTCCCCAAATTGCGTAGTGCTATTATTTATTTTAAGACGTTGTGGCAGTTCGTTCCACAACCGAATAGTGTGAATGAAAAATTGGCGATCCGAAGATGCTAATTTATGTTTAACCCAAAATATTATTAACATTAAATATAAGTTCGCATCTTCGGATCGCCAATTTTTTATTCACATTTTTATAGCCTTGCAGAGGGATTTTGATTTCAGTCAGAAGGAACATAAAGGAAAGAGGCATTACATAAATATTATTTGGTTTGGGTCCCAAAGTAGGATTTTCCCTATGAACATCTTCTGAAATTCTTTCATCAATTAGAATCATCTTAGGATCTTCGTAGAAATTATATTCTTTAAACGTTTTTATCATTTTATACTATCTAAAAATTTCATCAAAGGCCCCGCAAAAATGTAGAATGGATTTGAAGTTACTATCAACATGATTTTGATCTAATAGGGTCTTGTAGGATATGTTATAAAAGCTCAGATATGTTTTAAACTATTATCTTATGTTATTTATTTTATTATTTTACAATAAGATTAGGAGAACTCCATTTAACGACAGTTTTGCCGAATTGAAATCCCCCTTCGTTAATGTTGACTTGAGTAACTGCTCTTCAAGTCAGCTGTTATCGGATGGTGGATGTGCTCTGTGGGAACACGAGTTTCACATTTGTCAAAAATCCTAACCGTTTCACACGGATGGAGTCTATGGGAATTTCAATTTTTATGTTAGCGTGGTTTTACAACCTGTTTCCGCATCTCGGTTTTATCGTAGTGTGACTGTTCTCTGATATTCACATAATCCTTAGTTTTAGCAATATTAGTTGATGTACGTCAAAATAGCGTCGACGAGTTAGCAACGAAAGGGGAACGGTGGAATTTGGAACACTGGGGCTATTTTTATTTTTAAATTTTCTCCCTATTTGGGGGCTTAATCGATAAATGTTTGATGCAAAATTGTTTATAATTAAAATATATATTGATTTATATAGGTAGGAGCCAAATCCGAGGTCTACAAGTGTTTTAAAAATTCATTAGAAAAATCGGATATTCACCATTTGGTTTACTGCTCCCCTCACAGAGGTTGTGCCAATATGCACGCTAAACCGGACTATAAGGTGTTAATTCAAGCTTCATGTCTGAAAGATTAATCAAAATCAAACTCACCGATTTTGAGAAAAACGCTTAACAGTGAACCAACCTCAGATTTTCCCCATACAAAAAAGGGGGCCAAAATTGATTTCACCCGCGACTCACCTCGTAGAGGTTGTGTCAACATGCACGGTATATGGAAAGATTGGGGATCGTCTAAAGAAAATTAAACACACAGTTTTTGAGAAAATTGATTTACAGTGGGGGGTGTTAAATGGTCAATATTTGAAATTTGCCGTTAACCACTGCCCGCGCCTGTGAAACCCCTCACACCCATGACATCAACCATGTAAATATACATATATTTTCTATGCAAACTTTACGGAATTAATACAGCTCTCATAGAGGTTGTGCCAGCTTGCACAGTATCGCGTTCGAAGGGGCATAATTTTAAGTAATTTCTGAATTAATTTCAGCGAAATCAAACCCACAGATTTTGTAAAATTCATGTATTTGTAATTATGGATTTTCCCACGCGGTCACACTGTCCAGCCAGCGAGATGCGTGCGGAGCCAAGACGTAAACCATCAATATATTAATATTTTTCATACAAACTTTACTTAATTAATACAGCTCTCACAGAGGTTGTGCCAACTTGCACGGTATCGCGTTCGAAGGGGCATAATTATAATGTGCGTCAAATTAGCGTCGGTGACTTTAGCGGCGATTGTGGAACGGTGGAATCTGGAACATGGGGCCAATTTTTATTTTTTGATTTCTGGGGCTTCTGGGGGCCGAATCGAAAAATGTTAAATGCAAAATTGTTTAGAATGAAATTATCTATCGATCTAAGTAATTAGGAAGTCTGCACAATGTTCAGAAGTATGAAAAAAATGCTTTCGAAAAATCAGGTCCCCACATTTTGGGGAATATCTCCACTCGCAGAGCGTGCTCCACCATGCACGCTAGCTGACCTTAAAATTCGTCTTTCGAAGAACATATAAGGAAAATTTCATCAAAAAATTATCGTCAGTTTTTGAGAAAATCAGTTAACAGTGGACCAACCTCTGAATCCGCCCATACAAAAAACGTCCTTAAAAATCAATTTATTCATAAGTTTTTTCACAGAGCGTGCTCCACAATTTCGAGTTTATAGGATGATAGGGGGTTAATTAGGCAATGTTTCTGGAAAATTTCATAAAAAAATTATCGTCAGTTCTCGAGAAAATCCACTAACAGTGATCGAATTTTAAACGGATATTAGAATCCCGCCTACTCCAGTACAAGAACCGTGCACAGCTATGACATGAACCGCACTATCCGACACTACAACCGACTTACAAATTCAAAATCGACGCTAACTTAAAATTAATTATTGCTCCTTTCACAGAGCGTGCTCCATGTTGCGCGGTATCCCGAAAAATTGCTAATTAAATAAACTAACTATAGTTAAGATTTCATTTAGTTATTATCGTCAGTTTTCGAGATATTTGCGTAACAGTTCAGCTGTATGGGCAAATGCCGCCAACTGCCATCGGGTGCGCCATGTTTTCGACGCTAACTTAAAAATAATTATTGCTCCTTTCACAGAGCGTGCTCCATGTTGCACGGTCCCGAAAAATTGGTAATTAAATAAACTAACTACAGTAAAAGTTTCATTTAATTATTATCGTCAGTTTTCGAGATATTCGTCAAACTGTTTGGCTGTATGGGCAAATGCCGCCAACTGCCATCGGGTGCGCCATGTTTTCGACGCTAACTTAAAAATAATTATTGCTCCTTTCACAGAGCGTGCTCCATGTTGCACGGTATCCCGAAAAATTGCTAATTAAATAATCCAACTACAGTAAAAGTTGCATTCAATTATCATCGTCAGTTTTCGAGATATTCGTCAAACTGTTTGGCTGTATGGGCAAATGCCGCCAACTGCCATCGGGTGCGCCATGTTTTCGACGCTAACTTAAAAATAATTATTGCTCCTTTCACAGAGCGCGCTCCATATTGCACGGTATCCCGAAAAATTGGTAATTAAATAAACTAACTACAGTAAAAGTTTAATTTAATTATTATCGTCAGTTTTCGAGATATTCGTCAAAATGTTTAGCTGTATGGGCAAATGCCGCCAACGGCCATCGGGTGCGTCATGTTTATATTTCTGCACTTAGTGTAGACACTAACCATACTAATAAATCGATAGTCATTCGATATTTGGCGCTACAGAGCACTAGCCATTTTAAATTTATATATTATACTAAGCTATAATCATTGTAATATCTCGCCCACTAAAGCTCGTTCGTAGCTGATCATTTTGACGACTATTTTATCAAAATCGGTTCAGCCGTTCCCGAGAAATTGTCTCTTTTACTCTTAAAGCCTAGTACTCAGAGTTTCACTAGTCGAAAAATATTATTCTTTTGTAGTGTGACCGAAGTTTTCAGAGTTCACCCGCATGGTCTTATTGTAAACCAGCTGGGTTCACAAACAGCAAACAAATCAACTGGCGCCAATTTTAAAATTTTACCAAATGTTGAGCCGGACCTGTTTCGCAAGCTTTAAATTTGCTGTTGGCATGGCGATATGTATTGCCGCAACTCCTACAGGCAGTTTCCATTGGTTTTTGGGATTTATAATTTGTTATTGGCACACCGGTTCTGCACAAACACAGCCAAAGATCAAATGTTCTATTCTTTGGGCCGCGGCTAAGGGCGTTCATCGGAATTCATCCGCCAAATCTGTTATTTTTTTTGGTATTTCCTTACCATTTCCTTAGCTCATCTGAGTACCGCGGTGCTTAGCCAGCTGTTTTCGGCGTACTGAGTACTAGGCTTAATTGCCGAAATACGCAGTTTTTACTATGCAGCCCTCGTTATATCGCGGGTCTTACAAAACAGTCTGGCAGCACAATTTACAACACCCCGTTATATGAAAGTGTTTATGTTTGTTGTGACTTTTGATCATATACATATTTTAATTTTGAGATAAACGAGTAAGTAAAATTACAGTTTTTGTTAATATTGGCTTATATTGTAATTGTCATTTCAGTGTTTCCAAATGCAGAGTTCGATTCTTGGAAGAAGGATCCGGAGGAGAAATTTTTGAGCAAGCGGCAAGTGTTTTTAATTTTCTGGAAATCCAGCAAATGTACATACGTATGTAACGGGTAGAAAGAAGCATTTTCCAACTTAAAAACGTTTAATCAGCACCCCGGAACTTTCCGAATTGCACAGCAATGTTCAATTATGTGTACATGTGCTCTGGGATAAAGAGTCTTAGATTAATTCTAACTCAATCCTAATAAGATTCTATGTACATATGTATGTTTGGCGTCTTTCTACTTTTGCGTGCTTTTCTTCAGTGTTTTAAGGCCAAAATAATGGGAAAAGCTAATATATACATATATACATTTATTTCATAATGGTTGGAAATTACTTCTCTGTACGTTACAAACATATGTAAAAATTTAGAAATTTAAAAATAAGCAAAATTTAGAAACTCAGTTATTTCGGACCCTGTTTTAAAAATATTTTAATATATTGAAGTTAGTTTTAATAGTTTTCTTTTAATTTTAGGCTTAGTACCGGAGTTTTATCGAAAGCTATTTGCAAAGCAATAGAAAAGGGTCTTATCAAACCAACAGGCGTTCTACAAGAAGAAGATTTTAAAATAATTCTCAATATTTTTACAGATATTAGTCTGACTAAAAAATCTAGTTTCTTTCAAAGAAATAAACATTCCAAAATGTGGAAAAAAAACGTAATAATGGCTTATAGAAGAATTTTAAAGATTTGCAACCTTAAATGTGGCAGTCCTAGTCCTTTAAACGGTGAAGTCTTAAAGACTACTCCGATTACGGAAACGCCAAAAGTTAATAACGAAAAGCCAGTGGATGAATTAATTATTGATTCGCCTAGTCCAACACTCGTTACTTCTCTCAATCCAATAGATGAAAGTCATATCGAAGCTACTTTAAAATGTCTTCGAAAGACTTGTCGGATTGGGAATTTAAGTTTAAATGTTGACGTGGAAATGGTAAATTTTAATCCCAATCGGGATCGCTTGCCAGAGCCTTGTGAAATTTTAATTGCTGAAATGCAAATTCAGGAATTTCAAGAAACAGTTTTTAAATGCTGCACAAAGTTTACAGAGAAGCAGAGTATAGAGCACGTTATAAGAGAAAATTTCTTTTCTGTTAATAATGCTTGCTCGATAAATTTTAAGTCTATTCGGCTTAATAAGGGTTCATATACTGCTTATGGATATTGCAAAGATCCTGTTACATCTACCAAGTGTGACAACATCATCCGATAAAGACAACAATCAGTTATGTAAGTGATCATGCAGACAACAGGTGCAAAAACAATAAGGTCACGTGTCAACCACCGTTGTCAATTACGTAAGAATATCTAACCCCACCTGCTAAGTTACATAATTGCCGTGGGAAACGCTTAGCATGCAGAAAAGTTCCACGTGGCCGGCGGCACGCGCCGGATGCAGAAACAAGAAGATGACACCTATGGTGAACAGGTGGATGCACTTGCGTGGCCTGATTTAAATACCGCTGACACACGGAAATTGGACACTTTGCAGGTGGATGCACCGGCGTGGCACTCTAACTTCACCATGTGGGAGTTCAAGCTGGGTGTATTGATGAGAAGAGATTCTGGATGGAACGGGAATTTTAATAGGAACGATGGAATTCACCTCTTTCCGATCTTAGTCCCGGCAAACCTTTATAAAGAGCCGCATCTGAAAAGGGAGGATGAGAAAAAAAGAATCGGGCAAAAAGTGAACAGTGAACCTAAAAGGCTAAGTTAACAGGATCCAAGGAAAGGCATAAGAACCTAGTCCTTAACACTAAGGACATTCTTAGTCTTCCTGAAAAAAAAAAGAGAGGACGAAGCCAATCCTGACAATAGTCCTGCAAAAAAAAAAAAAAAGGACTAAAGGATCCAGGAACAAAGCAATATATAGTTGGTCCTGGCCAAAACATATGCAATATGGGAGGAAAGACCTCCAAGGCCGACAACGACTCAGCTAATGTTGTCAACAATGTTCAAGTAGTCGATCACTCAGAACAGATTGATAAACTATACAACGTCCTGATCATTATTGCTGTCCTTTTGCTCCTTAATGTGGCTATGAATGCATATGTAATGCACAAGCGCAATTTGAGGAAGAAATACACAGTGAACAATAGTGATATCGAACGCGCTCTGGGTTTAAATACCATTTCGCAGCAATAAGTTGAAATCAACAAGAAAAAAAGAAACAATTATACCATAACATTAACAAAACCATGGGAGGAACGAACTCCAAGGACATAGATCCTAATTGCCAAATACAAATAATAGACCACAATCGACAAATCGCGGAAGTGTTCTATATTCTCGTTTTTATTGCCGTGCTCCATTTAATCCGAATCGCGATGAACATCCGAGCATTGCGAAAAGTACAACACAATAATCAGTTTGCAGTATAAGTGTGCCGAGAAGATAAGTGCATGAAATAGTAAACCGCCAACGGCGCCAAAGTATAAATCTACTGGAGTGGAGTGGAATCGGAGTGGAGTGAAGACCCGTCTACCCGCGACAGTCGTGTGCCACGAAAAACGCTCGATCGGCGAAATTATATATTATTATTTTTGTTGTGCGAACTTAATCTCAACCATATGTATAACTTAGTGTGATAAGTGAAGCATAACCACATATTGGGTCCTCAAAAGAGTTTAGACATGCACAAATATATATTTAACAATTCTTCAAGGTTACAGCCTGTACAACAGTAAGGAGAGCTCTCTTCGCTGGAGATATTAGAGGGTGAGTTTTACGGAACCCAAGTTCCACTCTCTATATTTTATTTTTCTTATATATATATATATTTGTGCATATACAAAAAAAATACATAATGTTAACTACGAAAGTTATTGCTAAAACTTATGAGAAGGATTCAGATTTTAATAGTCGATCCGAATATGTTTTAATGAAATGTTCACTTCCAATATCTGTTAATGAATTCGAACAAAAATATATGGATCTATACAACTTAGATTTTTCTCCGATTAGCCATTGCACTAACACTCAGAAAGCGATTGTTATATCTACCCTTCCGTTTACCAAGGTATATTCTGTCATTGAAGAAAATCAATTTCTCGGGAGAATTATGAAGTTTGTAATTACTCGTAAATAATATGTTCCGGGAATCAAATCTTTACTTTCATAGATTATCTTAAAGAATATTATCTTAAAAAGTAGTGTAGAACCGTACTACGAAAAATAATATTATTTTTAAATTTTACCATTAAGTACTCTTAAATACTTATACTTTTAAAATTATACTTAAAATATTAAGTACCTCTAATTAACCTATATTTATAATAATATTAAGCATTTATATCACAAGTGCATGTTAATAAAATTTAGTTCTAACTGAGTAAGCTAACTACATTTAATGATTTCTAATTATTAGCATACCTTTTTATTATTGGGCACTATTTTGTTAATTTACTTTATTACCTCTTAGTTAATTTTAACTACTTTTAATATCCATGTTAACCATATGTATAGGTAATATGTCTATAATAGTGTAAACTCTGTATTCAGTTTTTTTTTATTCAATAAAATTTTCTTTTTCAGCGGGAGGTATCCGCTCTTATATTTGCATGTTCAAATATAAGCAGCCCACAGAGCGACCTTTTTGTCGTGAATAGTCTGCAAATCTTTTTGCTGACGTGCGCGCTTTTACAAGCGATCAATTCGATACCTTCCGTAAAAAAATACCTTGTCATTAATTGGTAATGCCAGTGTCATAAACAAAGATTCTTAGCCTATACGTTATGATTTATTTCAATATCTATTTATTAAAATTTATCGTGTGAGGAAAAGTCTCAACATGAGTTGCTAGGTTCACGTTTAAAAGGGGGTGCTGATTCCACAAGTGAAGTAGGTCTAGAATAATGACGACGACTTCTTGACAGACGACATTAACATTAGGGGATCAGATTGCAAGGCTAGCACTGATCCAATGGCACACAATTTGTGAAAGGGGAGGGTAACAGCCACAAGCTGCCGATCGTATTTCGATTAAGTGCTCGAGTTAGCTATTCGGGGAACTTACGGGCAGCTGAGACAGATGACAGACTAAACAGACGATCTCTATTATTTTTCCCAGGCACTTTAAATAATTCTTTCTGGTTATGCGGGAGAGGTGAGATGATTACCAAGAACCCACCCCATCCGTCGAGCTCAGCCGGCAAAATGGTGCCTGAACATCGGACTCATCTCCCTCGGCCCATGTCCTCAGGACAGGGCCCTAATACGCCTACGTAACAATCCATCTTGCAACTTCTTTAAGTTTAAGGGATCGTATAATGTAAATGTTAAAATTTGTTCAAATAGAATTCAGTTACAACATTCCATAAATACTAAAAAAATTACTCAGTGCAGGGCTATAAATCGATTTATGGCTAAAAAAGACATTAAAGGCATCACTGCTTTTGAATTTAGAAATAAATTGATTAATAATGCCAACGCAAACAGGGCTCTTATTGGTAACGATCAAATGATCAATAATCATTTATCGTACTATAGAAATTTTATATCAGAAGAGAATGGTAAAGACGATTTTGAGAAAGATCCTTTCAAAGACGCTTTTGATATGAAATGCCATAACTTTGCGCACTTTATTCAGTTTTTATCGACAAAGCTGAAAGTGTACTTATGGAACAAAGAGCACATAATTCTCCTCTTGAGTAAAATCAAGAAGGACACGTTACATATGGATGCTACCGGGTGCGTAGTGCAATCAATAAAATTTGTGAAGAAAAAAATTCTTCTCTACTCATTGGTTGCACATATTCCCGAGCACAAAACGGTCTTCCATGTGGCTCATGCCATTTTATAAAATCACGGCGCCTATGATATTGGTCGCTTTTTAAGTGAATTAAATATGTTTTGTAAAGCCAATAAAATCAAGCGTCCAATATGCAAACGCATTATAACGGATGTTAGTTTTGCTATGATACGGGCAATTTTAAAAGAATTTAACGGCTTGGATAATGTCGAATACAATCGAATGTGCTATGGCTTTTTATACGGCCAAAATGCTATGTTTCCATTTGTATGCGTTCAATTTTGTACAAGTCATTATGCCAAAATAATGTGTGCCGATATCGACAAAACTGTTGGATTGGCAAACATTGAATTGCGTGATTTTATTAGAAATGCTCTCGGGCTGGCCTTTAATATTATTAATATTAAGGATTTAGAGGAATGGTTTTGCAACGTAACAACCATTATTTTATCTCCTTTTATAAATAATAAAGTTGTAGACGCTATATCTTATTTTTCCGGAGGTAGCTCAGCAACTTTTGATTTGAGCCAATACGAACAATTTGATAAGCCAGAAATGAAAATTCAAGATGAATCCCTAAAATCAATAGCGGATAATGAATTTAAGCTACTATTTAATAGTTTTGCTGAGGATATTTTGAAAACCATTTCAATGCAGACAATGCAGATTTCAATGCTGACCAAAATAATATTTATTTCCATCCAAAATGGTTGATGTTATTTTGGGAAAGTATATAGTCTTTGCTCCATTTTGGACCAATGTTATGGGCATTTATATTGATGATAGCAATAAAAGGCCCAGCAAGGGTCCAATCGAGTCATTTTTTAAGACAGTAAAACGCAATGTCGTTAAATCGAGCCAAGGTATAAAATTGGGAAGATTTATCCGAAAAATGGACGACCTTTCAAAATCTGTGGTTCGTCAAATTGAACTTGAACATCCAGAATTTTCTGGTTCCCCTCTGACCCATGGTAAGGTAATAGGGCAAAGCCGAAAAAACCTACCTTTAAAAGGAAAGCAGTTCTTAAAGAAATGTCAGACAAAAAAAAAAAAAGAAAGAATTTGTTCCCAATAAACCGAGAACAAATAACAGGCCTAATAATCGGCTTTCCACTGTGCCTAATAATAGGCCTTCCGCTGTGCCAAAAAACTAACAGGTTTATTTTTGGCTTATCAAAATGTTAGAGGACTAAATATGAAGCTACCAAAGCTTTATGCTGACTCCTCTGCATTTACTGAAGATATTTTGGCTTTTACGGAAACTTGGCTGAAACCAGAGATATCTGACTCTGAAGTTTTGTCAATGAACTTTAACTCCTACAGGACCGATCGCTTCCCGCGTAGGGGGGGTGGTTTACTGATTGCCGTTACCTCTAGTTTAACATCGGAGAGACTTAACATTCATATCCCTAACGATATTGAATTTGTTAGTGTCAAAGTTTCCATTCAATCCTTATCTGTTTTTGTAACCTGCTCTTATATTCCTCCTGGCTCTGATTTAATAATTTATGAGCACCATCTGTCTGCTATAAAATCTGTTCTATCCTTTCTTTCCAACAGAGACCTTTTGATTGTTTTGGGTGACTTTAATCTCCCTAATATCTCTTGGTCTCTTCCCACTGACTCACTTGTCGCTACTCCTTTATCCGCCCATGATTTTGTGGATGGCCTTTTAGAATTATCGTTACAGCAAGTAAGCTTTATAGGAAATTCATTAAATAGACAATTAGATCTAGTATTTGTTTTAGATCCGCATGAAGTCACTGTAGCTAGAATTGACGCACTAGTTGTACCTGAAGACCGATATCATCCAACTTTGGAATTGACAATTGGCCTCCCCTGTACTGATACCCTTTCTCCTTTAGTTCCTCAAACTAAAAGGAGATGCTTTCGTAAATGTGACTATAATAAACAAAACTACATGATTTCGGAATATAATTGGACTGATTTGTACAATTGCATGGATATTGACAGTGCAATTGAACTTTTCTATAGCGTTTTAAACACTTTTTTTGACGAATGCGTTCCTGACAGTCTTCCTCCGAAGCTAAACAGGCCTCCTTGGTTTAACAATGCGCTTCAAAGACTTAAAAATCTTAAATCCTACACTTATAAAAAGTATAAAAAAACGGGTAAGCCATCTGATTTTGCGAAATTTGTTGTGGCTCGTTCAGATTTTAATGTTCTCAACAGTCATTGCTATTCCATGTATTTAAATCGATGTAAATTCGAGTTTTCAAATGATCCGAAGCAGTTTTATAACTTCGTTAATGCCAAGCGTAAGTCTTCGGCATTGCCTTCATCGGTACGTTTAAACTCAAAAGAGGCATCGTCGGATTCTGAAATTGCGGATTTATTTGCCGAGTTTAATTGTATTTTTACCCCTGTAATTACCGAAAGTTCTCTTTTAAAGGATTTATCAACAACAACGCCAACGTATTCTCCCGGTCCTGATGGACTCCCTGGGAGTGTGCTTAAGTTTTGTGCTTCAACCATTTGTAAACCGATTCTTAAACTTTTTCATTTGTCTATTTCATCATCAGTTTTTCCAACTATCTGGAAGGACTCTTTCATTATTCCACTCCACAAAAAGGGTGCGAAGGCGGATGCCCAGAATTATAGAGGCATTTCTAAATTGTCGGCAATTCCAAAAGCATTTGAATGTATTATTACTTCTCATTTGCAGCATTTATGTTCCTCGCTAATGTCACCGTGACAGCATGGTTTTGTTAAGCGAAGATCGACCACCACCAACCTTCTTAAACTGTCATCTATTGTAATAAATGGATATAAGAATAACATGCAGACTGACGTTATATATACAGATTTTAGTAAGGCCTTTGACTCTGTTAACCACTCTCTCGTTTTATTCAAATTAGATCAGCTTGGGTTTCCATGTAATTTATTAACTTGGATTTCAAGTTACTTGAATGGTAGGACTCAGAGGGTTATATTTAAGAGCGCTTTTTCTAAAATGATCAACGTGACATCTGGAGTTCCTCAAGGTAGTCATTTAGGCCCTTTGCTGTTTACTTTGTTTATTAACGATCTTCCCTCTATCGTAGCTCATTCTCGTGTACTAATGTACGCTGACGATGTTAAGCTTTGTTTATCATATAAAGATGTAGGGTCCGGTTTCAACTTACAGTCAGATATTGAGTGTTTTCAGGGATGGTGTGAGTACAATCTTTTAAATCTGAACTGCCTTAAATGCAACGTTATGACTTTTTATAGGGGTACTCCTACGTTTATTAGTTATTCTCTTCAAAATAAACCACTCGACCAATTAACGATTTAGGTGTTCTTCTCGACCCAAAACTTAACTTTGATTGCCACATAATGGCCACTGTCAATAAAGCTATGAGTGTTTTTGGGTTTATAAAGCGTTGGTCAAAGGAATTTGATGACCCTTATACAACCAGATTATTATATACCTCCCTTGTCCGTCCTATTTTGGAATATTGTTCTTCAGTTTGGAGTCCACAATATCAAGTGCACATCGACCGTATTGAGTCGGTGCAAAAAAAATTTCTCCTTTTTGCCCTTCGTAGTTTGAACTGGGATCAAAACGTAAGGCTACCTTCCTACCAGAGTAGATTACTATTGCTTAATTTACCTACACTTGAAAACCGTAGAATAATGCTTGGTACTATTTTTATGCAAAATCTTATAAAAGGTGATATTGACTCCGTAGAACAGGTAAACCGTTTAACTTTTAATGTTCCCGTTAGACTAACACGAAATTATTACCCTCTTAATTTGCCTCGATGTACATCAAATTTTACTCTGCATGAGCCCTTTCGTGTTCTATGTAAAAATTATAACAATCTTTATCATTTAATTTGCACTTCAACATCTATCCCCGTATTAAAAACTAAAATTTTATCTCATTTGCTTCAATCTTAGTTGTAGTATTTGTAGTATTTGTTTAATATATTTTCCTCGCGAACTCGCATTTTTGCCCTAATTGATAAAGGGTCCCGCGCGTAACAAGCACGTGCTTGGTATCGTTGGGCCACTTGTTTGTACTGCTCGTAGTGCATCAACGTCCATCAAATATAAAAAACTGTCATCATTCAAAGAAAGTTGGCAGAAAAAAGGCCCAAAAAAGCTTAAAGTGGGATTATTTAAAAGTGATTTTTCCCAACTAAACAAGGTTCGTGAAGAGCATTTGCAATCCTGTCGTTTAAAAGAGTTGAATGATGCAATTCAATTGGATCATTCCTATACTTTAGAAAATAACAGTTTTAAAGTGGAAGATAATTTTAAGAAAGTTATCTCAGAATTATTTAAAATAAACGATTTTGTTGAAGATGTTCGTTTTTACGTGTTAGCATGTAAGTCTCTCTTCGAGTCTGTACATGCTTTGAATAGCTCTCGTTTTGTGTTTCACATTGAACTAAATGATATTCTAACACTGCAGAACAAAAAGTGGCTGTCTAATTTTATCTTAGACGCATTAACTGCTTTAGTCCATTATAATGATGATGTGAGCATAACAAATGTTCCATGTCAACTTGATGATTATGGATTTAAAAATGAAGATCTTATTAAATCTGCCTATAACGACGGAGGCCGACATATAATAATTCCACACTGCTAAAATAGACATTTTTGCATTTTATTTGTAGATATTTTTAAACAACAGTTTATATTCATAGATCCTTTTGGGAAAACCCCAATTGCTTCTAAGTTTATAAACTACTATACAAATTTATTAGACAATATACGTGAAAGGAGTTTTACAAGTGTGACTTTAGAGCACGACATTCAAAGAGATTCTTTTAATTGTGGCATTTTTGTTTTACAATTTGCAAAATGCTACATGGAGGGTGTATCAATGATAAATTTACAGCCAGCTTATTTGTTTCGAAAATACATTTTTGAGACACTAATAGGATATGGTGATTCCCTATATAATACTTGTTTGCATTGCTGCAAATCGACAAGCTTTGATGATCAAGTTTTGTGCTCCAAGTGTAGGAGAAATATTTGCAATCCATGCACCCTTGATTACTATAAAAACCTACCTAATCTTAGGTGTCTTCTTTGCGAAGCATTAGAGCAGAGGAATGCAGACTTAACTGGCTGAGAACGTTAGCGATGTGAGCAACTGTGCTCGCCAGAGTCTTCACCCACTGATCTGATGCATAAATTTGCCTGAGAGCCCTTTAATGTTATGAGTGCCTTTGGCTGAGAACGTTAGCAATGTTGAGCCGACCCCAAGTCGCTTAAAATTAACTGTGCTCGCCAGAGTCTTTATCCAATGTTTTCAATTGTAATGTTCAGTGCTGTTGTCCTGACTTGTCACTCTGAATATAATTATTAACCACATTTGATTTGGTTGAGAGATATCTCCCTGCTTTTGTGTTAATTTGACTTTTCGTTGACACTACGGTCTAATGCGCTGCAGAGCATTTGAAATTAAAGAGCTCGTGGACTATGCCTCAGGGGGACACCACGTTAAAAAAAGTGCGCCACTCACTCTACCTCAATGGTGGTGCGGAAACGTGTGATTCGTTCCAATTTATCGATCCCGAAATGCACAAGAAACTAGGCACAATCAGAAAACTTATCAAAATAGCTCACTGCATAATTTTTCTGATACAAACACATATTTAAAATATTGTTATAACTTTTCTGTATTAAATTCAAAAATATTATATCATAATATATTTTGTTTATTTAGTGCATTTTGGGATCGATATTCATTTTAACATTTAATGATTAATATGAACCTATTTTCTTTCTCTTTGACATCGGTAACTTTTAAAGCGCAAGGTCGCCACCGACGGAATTGAACTCCTAGAAGATCATACAGAAGAAAATATTCATCTGTTCTCAAAAACGAATATTTTCCATTTTATGTGAGTATCGCCAGTTATAATGTAAATTATAAACAAAGTTTTTGGTAATCTGATATATTAATTTTCAGATTTAATAAAAATTTGATTTTCCTATGCAAGAGAAAGCATTTTAAATATAAATGTATTTCATTTATGTATTCATTTATTTTTGTTTCTTAGGGTAAAAATTCCGTTAGTGTAATAGCTTGAAACATTGCAAACTATCGGCGTAGCACTAACTCAAGTGCCATCTCTAAATCTAAAAGGTAAATATACTATTAGTCTACATTATATTTACGTTCCTAATCATTTTTTAAAAATTCTTTAAAGCGCGCCGACTTTACGCTTTACTGGCAGCAAGACGAGCTTTATCGCAGCATTTTCCGCCACATCTCCGGCTTACACGATTCCATTTGCAAACGATCATCAAGGACCTGCCGAAGGTGCTGATCGGTGCACCGAGGACTTGTCGCTGGAGCTGGAAGCATCGAGGACAGGGACTGTCGTAGGACGACAATATCAAGACCAAGAACATCACGGAGAAGATCAAGTATAATGTTAATAAAATTGAAATTATAAACACTTTTGCTGTAATAATCGTATGAATAATGTAATAGCATTTCCATTGGCAAGGCTAAGACACCAATTGGTTCTAAATCCCAACCTAACAAAATTTTATATGTGCAGTTATACATAATAAATGAATTAATAAAAAATGTTAGTCGATGACAATCTTTTGTATGTCTTTATTGTACTTTTCAAGTAAGTATGAAATATTTATACCCGTTACTCGTAGAGTAAAAGGGTATATTGTATTCGTGCAAAAGTATGTAACAGGGAGAAGGAAGCATTTCCGACCCTATAAAGTATATATATTATTGATCAGGATCACTAGCCGAGTCGAACTAGCCATGTCCGTCTGTCCGTCTGTCCGTCTGTCTGTCCGTCTGTATGAACGCTGAGATCTCGGAAACTACAAAAGCTAGAGGATTGGCATTTTGCATGCAGATTCTTGGAGTTCCTACGCAGCGCAAGTTTGTTTCAAACAGGTGCCACGCCCCTTCTAACGCCCACAATCGCCCTACACCATTTTTTTAAAGGTGTCTGGCGCCCACAACTTTAAAGATTTCGGAAAAGTAAAAATGCAGTTTTATTCTGTTTATCAATACCTATCGAATTGTAGAAGAAATTTTTCAAATCGGACAATCCATTAAAAAGATATGAGCAAAAAATGAAACAGCCACTAGATGGCACTAGTAGCTTTGACGCGTGCATATATTAATCTCTCTCCCACTCCCTTTAGCTGAGTAACGGGTATCTAATAGTCGAAGTACTCGACTATAGCGTTCTCTCTTGTTTTTATACTTATCTGAAACGTGTTATACTTTTTATCGCTCAAAAACATCCAAACGCTCATTTTTATGACAAAAAGTTTTATATATGAAAAGTTGAAGAATCTCAAGGTCTACAAAGTTTCAAATTAAAAACATGAAATCATTAGAAGCGTTTTGGCGAAAATAGCTTAAAAGAGAATACATTTTTGGATAGTTATTTTAAACATTTGTATTTAGCCAAAGTCAATTAAGGCAGCGCGATAAGCACGATTCGGTATCTTAAGTCGTTTAGAAACTATAAGCCTTAAAAAATTAGATTTTTTTATTGATTTCCCGCCAAACTGAGGGTTTTTCCCGAAGTCGTAGACCAAACTGTTTTTATAATCAGCCACAATCAATTTATTTAGTACATTACTTTTACATTTTGGAGCTTGGGCCCGGCAATTCTTCTTCTAAATGCAAATCGCTGACATCTATGTCTATATCTTGTTTTTGCCGGGCCTTAGTCCTACGGCTTCCTCGCGGGCTGGACGGGGAGCTTCTTCCTCGCTCTCCGAAGGAGAGGACTCTTCCATCTTCCGCTTTTTAGGCACTTCGCAGCCGAAATAAAATGTAAAATTCTGAAAAAATGGTTATAAATACTAGTGTTTTTTATATAACTGTAGAAAACTTACAGAACACCTCTCGAACTTCAATGTTGGGGTCCCTTCGGGGACCCCCGAGTTATCCAATTTCTTCTCCGGCCGCTCGCCACCACCCTTTTTATTTTTGTTATTCTTATCGCTCATATTTTTTTGATTTATTTATTATTTACTCTTTTGCAACTTTAGATCTGGCGGTTTGCTCTTACAATACAAGTACAGTGTTGTAAGACCCGCGATATAACGAGGGCTGCATAGTAAAAACTGCGTATTTCGGCAATTAAGAGTAAAAGAGACAATATCTCGGGAACGGCTGAACCGATTTTGATAAAATGATCAGCTACGAACGAGCTTTAGTGGGCGAGATATTACAATGATTATAGCTTAGTATAATATATAAATTTAAAATGGCTAGTGCTCTGTAGCGCCAAATATCGAATGACTATCGATTTATTAGTATGGTTAGTGTCTACACTAAGTGCAGAAATATAAACATGACGCACCCGATGGCCGTTGGCGGCATTTGCCCATACAGCTAAACATTTTGACGAATATCTCGAAAACTGACGATAATAATTGAATGCAACTTTTACTGTAGTTGGATTATTTAATTAGCAATTTTTCGGGATACCGTGCAACATGGAGCGCGCTCTGTGAAAGGAGCAACAATTATTTTTAAGTTAGCGTCGAAAACATGGCGCACCCGATGGCAGTTGGCGGCATTTGCCCATACAGCTGAACTATTACGCAAATATCTCAAAAACTGACGATAATAACTAAATGAAATCTTAACTATAGTTAGTTTATTTAATTAGCAATTTTTCGGGATACCGCGCAACATGAATCACGCTCTGTGAAAGGAGCAATAATTAATTTTAAGTTAGCGTCGATTTTGAATTTGTAAGTCGGTTGTAGTGTCGGATAGTGCGGTTCATGTCATAACTGTCCACGGTTCTTGTACTGGAGTAGGCGGGATTCTAATATCCGTTTAAAATGCGATCACTGTTAGTGGATTTTCTCGAGAACTGACGATAATTTTTTTATGAAATTTTCCAGAAACATTGCTTAATTAACCCCCTATCATCCTATAAACTCGAAATTGTGGAGCACGCTCTGTGAAAAAACTTATGAATAAATTGATTTTTAAGGACTTTTTTGTATGGGCGGATTCAGAGGTTGGTCCACTGTTAACTGATTTTATCAAAAACTGACGATAATTTTTTGATGAAATTTTCCTTATATGTTCTTCGAAAGACGACCTTTAAGGTCAGCTAGCGTGCATGATGGAGCACGCTCTGCGACTGGAGATATTCCCCAAAATGTGGGGACCTGATTTTTCGAAAGCATTTTTTTCATACTTCTGAACATTGTGCAGACTTCCTAATTACTTAGATCGATAGATAATTTCATTCTAAACAATTTTGCATTTAACATTTTTCGATTCGGCCCCCAGAAGCCCCAGAAATCAAAAAATAAAAATTGGCCCCATGTTCCAGATTCCACCGTTCCACTATCGCCGCTAAAGTTACCGACGCTAATTTGACGCACATATAATTATAAGTAATTTCTGAATAAATATTAGCAAAATCAAACCCACAGATTTTGTAAAATTCGTGTATTTGTAATTATGGATTTTCCCACGCGGTCACACTGTCCAGCCAGCGAGATGCGTGCGGAGCCATGACGTAAACCATCAATATATTAATATTTTTCATACAAACTTTATTCTCTAGCAGTTTTTTTTGCAGGTTTTGTAAACTTTTAAAATCGAAAAATGCCTTAGCATACAATGTTAAATTTAAAAATATGCGAAACTAAGTAAATTATAGAGAAATATTGAACAGAGTGACCCAAAATTAACAGGAATAAAGTCCGATTGTACTTTTAATAAACTTCAACATTTTTCAGAAGTATAAAACTTTGCTCTCGACATACTTCACGATGTATTCGAAGGCATTTTACGCTACGATATTTCGCATATTATTATGCATCACGTTAGTACTAAAATATTTGATATAGAAACATTAAATTTACGAAAAACCAATTTTCAATACGGTACGGCGGAAATCTAAAATATTTGCAGTTGAACTATTCAAAAAAATTTAATATTAAAGCAACAGCACGTGAGCTTCTCACTTTTGTAACATATTTCCCATTAATGATAGGGGACTTGGTTCCCATTGAGAATACGGTTTGGAAATTTGTGAAAAATGTTCTTAAGTTAATCAATATAATTGGTAATTATCTAATCAGAGTATACCATCGATGATTTAAAATCTTAACCTACCATAATAAGGAATACCCCATTTTATTTAATGATTCATTAAAGCCAAAGCATCATTTTTTATTACATTATTATGATATAATACAACAGTCAGGACCTCTTAAGTATTTGTGGACTTTTCTTTTGAAGACAAACACAAAAGGCTGAAGACATACGCAAAAAATACGACTTCTCGAAGAAACAATATTGTGTCCTTGGCAAACAAGATAAGTATTAATTTTGCAAATTAAATACAACAAAGCAAATCCAAGTTATGATAAGCACTTGGATAAGCACTACGAAATGAAGTTCAATAGAAATCTGTAAATTGATCAGGCCTGGTTAATACTGCTGAAAAATACCAAATATTTGGTTTCGCAGCTAACTTCCACACTCCACTCACCAACAACTTTGTATGGGATTGGCGCGTTAAACGGTATATGGATGCAAACGCGATGCGTCCATAATGGAGAAAGGGCCTATGTTTTGCCGTTCCGGAAATTTCCCAATTAGTCCGCGATCCAAATTTGATAGGCTTTTTATGCGATAGTTGGGCGATTTTTTTCGGTGCAACTCTGAATTCCTCCTCTTGACTGTGAAAATGGGAATGGAAAGAACAAATCAAACCGATGCCAAACTTCGATACACTAAGGGCCGTTTTCTCGTCCGTTTGGTAAATTTAAAGTAAACCTTGAAATCGTATGGGAAATCAGAATTTAAATCTTACTTAAAATCGGCCATTGTAAATTAAGTTCAATAATGCTATCATGAAAAATTATATATATATAAATATATATATTTTTGAATCTGTAAAATCATGCTGCTCCGATCAGCTTTAGATTTTGTGTAACGGATTTAAATTCCAAGTTTTATTGGTTTTATTTTCAAAATCTCGATCAGCCAAGACGAAACTACTTTTTAGTTTTGAAACTTTGAGTTATGCACAAACTGTGGATTTGTAATTGATTAAACAATTTAATCAATTTGATTCACGGCCTGTCTTCCACATTATTAATATTATTCTAATCAAGGTGAAAAATTAATTATAATTAATTTAAAAAAAAATTCTGAAACAAAATACCAATATCAATGGTAAAATGCGGTTAATATCTTGATGCATGCATGTCATAGTCAAATACATAACTTAAAGTGATTTATCTTATGCAAACAATCCATAAGAGTTTTAAGAAGAATTAAACAAATACATAATGGGTTTTTGCAAGTTTTTGTATTTTCTTAGTTTGCGAAAGGCAATTTTTAATTTCCGATTTTCCAAAAAGACTTCCTTGCCAACATCAATCTGGTGGATTTCCAACCCACCCACTGATCTGATGCATAAATTTGCCTGAGAGCCCTTTAATGTTATGAGTGCCTTTGGCTGAGAACGTTAGCAATGTTGAGCCGACCCCAAGTCGCTTAAAATTAACTGTGCTCGCCAGAGTCTTTATCCAATGTTTTCAATTGTAATGTTCAGTGCTGTTGTCCTGACTTGTCACTCTGAATATAATTATTAACCACATTTGATTTGGTTGAGAGATATCTCCCTGCTTTTGTGTTAATTTGACTTTTCGTTGACACTACGGTCTAATGCGCTGCAGAGCATTTGAAATTAAAGAGCTCGTGGACTATGCCTCAGGGGGACACCACGTTAAAAAAAGTGCGCCACTCACTCTACCTCAATGGTGGTGCGGAAACGTGTGATTCGTTCCAATTTATCGATCCCGAAATGCACAAGAAACTAGGCACAATCAGAAAACTTATCAAAATAGCTCACTGCATAATTTTTCTGATACAAACACATATTTAAAATATTGTTATAACTTTTCTGTATTAAATTCAAAAATATTATATCATAATATATTTTGTTTATTTAGTGCATTTTGGGATCGATATTCATTTTAACATTTAATGATTAATATGAACCTATTTTCTTTCTCTTTGACATCGGTAACTTTTAAAGCGCAAGGTCGCCACCGACGGAATTGAACTCCTAGAAGATCATACAGAAGAAAATATTCATCTGTTCTCAAAAACGAATATTTTCCATTTTATGTGAGTATCGCCAGTTATAATGTAAATTATAAACAAAGTTTTTGGTAATCTGATATATTAATTTTCAGATTTAATAAAAATTTGATTTTCCTATGCAAGAGAAAGCATTTTAAATATAAATGTATTTCATTTATGTATTCATTTATTTTTGTTTCTTAGGGTAAAAATTCCGTTAGTGTAATAGCTTGAAACATTGCAAACTATCGGCGTAGCACTAACTCAAGTGCCATCTCTAAATCTAAAAGGTAAATATACTATTAGTCTACATTATATTTACGTTCCTAATCATTTTTTAAAAATTCTTTAAAGCGCGCCGACTTTACGCTTTCCTGGCAGCAAGACGAGCTTTATCGCAGCATTTTCCGCCACATCTCCGGCTTACACGATTCCATTTGCAAACGATCATCAAGGACCTGCCGAAGGTGCTGATCGGTGCACCGAGGACTTGTCGCTGGAGCTGGAAGCATCGAGGACAGGGACTGTCGTAGGACGACAATATCAAGACCAAGAACATCACGGAGAAGATCAAGTATAATGTTAATAAAATTGAAATTATAAACACTTTTGCTGTAATAATCGTATGAATAATGTAATAGCATTTCCATTGGCAAGGCTAAGACACCAATTGGTTCTAAATCCCAACCTAACAAAATTTTATATGTGCAGTTATACATAATAAATGAATTAATAAAAAATGTTAGTCGATGACAATCTTTTGTATGTCTTTATTGTACTTTTCAAGTAAGTATGAAATATTTATACCCGTTACTCGTAGAGTAAAAGGGTATATTGTATTCGTGCAAAAGTATGTAACAGGGAGAAGGAAGCATTTCCGACCCTATAAAGTATATATATTATTGATCAGGATCACTAGCCGAGTCGAACTAGCCATGTCCGTCTGTCCGTCTGTCCGTCTGTCTGTCCGTCTGTATGAACGCTGAGATCTCGGAAACTACAAAAGCTAGAGGATTGGCATTTTGCATGCAGATTCTTGGAGTTCCTACGCAGCGCAAGTTTGTTTCAAACAGGTGCCACGCCCCTTCTAACGCCCACAATCGCCCTACACCATTTTTTTAAAGGTGTCTGGCGCCCACAACTTTAAAGATTTCGGAAAAGTAAAAATGCAGTTTTATTCTGTTTATCAATACCTATCGAATTGTAGAAGAAATTTTTCAAATCGGACAATCCATTAAAAAGATATGAGCAAAAAATGAAACAGCCACTAGATGGCACTAGTAGCTTTGACGCGTGCATATATTAATCTCTCTCCCACTCCCTTTAGCTGAGTAACGGGTATCTAATAGTCGAAGTACTCGACTATAGCGTTCTCTCTTGTTTTTATACTTATCTGAAACGTGTTATACTTTTTATCGCTCAAAAACATCCAAACGCTCATTTTTATGACAAAAAGTTTTATATATGAAAAGTTGAAGAATCTCAAGGTCTACAAAGTTTCAAATTAAAAACATGAAATCATTAGAAGCGTTTTGGCGAAAATAGCTTAAAAGAGAATACATTTTTGGATAGTTATTTTAAACATTTGTATTTAGCCAAAGTCAATTAAGGCAGCGCGATAAGCACGATTCGGTATCTTAAGTCGTTTAGAAACTATAAGCCTTAAAAAATTAGATTTTTTTATTGATTTCCCGCCAAACTGAGGGTTTTTCCCGAAGTCGTAGACCAAACTGTTTTTATAATCAGCCACAATCAATTTATTTAGTACATTACTTTTACATTTTGGAGCTTGGGCCCGGCAATTCTTCTTCTAAATGCAAATCGCTGACATCTATGTCTATATCTTGTTTTTGCCGGGCCTTAGTCCTACGGCTTCCTCGCGGGCTGGACGGGGAGCTTCTTCCTCGCTCTCCGAAGGAGAGGACTCTTCCATCTTCCGCTTTTTAGGCACTTCGCAGCCGAAATAAAATGTAAAATTCTGAAAAAATGGTTATAAATACTAGTGTTTTTTATATAACTGTAGAAAACTTACAGAACACCTCTCGAACTTCAATGTTGGGGTCCCTTCGGGGACCCCCGAGTTATCCAATTTCTTCTCCGGCCGCTCGCCACCACCCTTTTTATTTTTGTTATTCTTATCGCTCATATTTTTTTGATTTATTTATTATTTACTCTTTTGCAACTTTAGATCTGGCGGTTTGCTCTTACAATACAAGTACAGTGTTGTAAGACCCGCGATATAACGAGGGCTGCATAGTAAAAACTGCGTATTTCGGCAATTAAGAGTAAAAGAGACAATATCTCGGGAACGGCTGAACCGATTTTGATAAAATGATCAGCTACGAACGAGCTTTAGTGGGCGAGATATTACAATGATTATAGCTTAGTATAATATATAAATTTAAAATGGCTAGTGCTCTGTAGCGCCAAATATCGAATGACTATCGATTTATTAGTATGGTTAGTGTCTACACTAAGTGCAGAAATATAAACATGACGCACCCGATGGCCGTTGGCGGCATTTGCCCATACAGCTAAACATTTTGACGAATATCTCGAAAACTGACGATAATAATTGAATGCAACTTTTACTGTAGTTGGATTATTTAATTAGCAATTTTTCGGGATACCGTGCAACATGGAGCGCGCTCTGTGAAAGGAGCAACAATTATTTTTAAGTTAGCGTCGAAAACATGGCGCACCCGATGGCAGTTGGCGGCATTTGCCCATACAGCTGAACTATTACGCAAATATCTCAAAAACTGACGATAATAACTAAATGAAATCTTAACTATAGTTAGTTTATTTAATTAGCAATTTTTCGGGATACCGCGCAACATGAATCACGCTCTGTGAAAGGAGCAATAATTAATTTTAAGTTAGCGTCGATTTTGAATTTGTAAGTCGGTTGTAGTGTCGGATAGTGCGGTTCATGTCATAACTGTCCACGGTTCTTGTACTGGAGTAGGCGGGATTCTAATATCCGTTTAAAATGCGATCACTGTTAGTGGATTTTCTCGAAAACTGACGATAATTTTTTTATGAAATTTTCCAGAAACATTGCTTAATTAACCCCCTATCATCCTATAAACTCGAAATTGTGGAGCACGCTCTGTGAAAAAACTTATGAATAAATTGATTTTTAAGGACTTTTTTGTATGGGCGGATTCAGAGGTTGGTCCACTGTTAACTGATTTTATCAAAAACTGACGATAATTTTTTGATGAAATTTTCCTTATATGTTCTTCGAAAGACGACCTTTAAGGTCAGCTAGCGTGCATGATGGAGCACGCTCTGCGACTGGAGATATTCCCCAAAATGTGGGGACCTGATTTTTCGAAAGCATTTTTTTCATACTTCTGAACATTGTGCAGACTTCCTAATTACTTAGATCGATAGATAATTTCATTCTAAACAATTTTGCATTTAACATTTTTCGATTCGGCCCCCAGAAGCCCCAGAAATCAAAAAATAAAAATTGGCCCCATGTTCCAGATTCCACCGTTCCACTATCGCCGCTAAAGTTACCGACGCTAATTTGACGCACATATAATTATAAGTAATTTCTGAATAAATATTAGCAAAATCAAACCCACAGATTTTGTAAAATTCGTGTATTTGTAATTATGGATTTTCCCACGCGGTCACACTGTCCAGCCAGCGAGATGCGTGCGGAGCCATGACGTAAACCATCAATATATTAATATTTTTCATACAAACTTTATTCTCTAGCAGTTTTTTTTGCAGGTTTTGTAAACTTTTAAAATCGAAAAATGCCTTAGCATACAATGTTAAATTTAAAAATATGCGAAACTAAGTAAATTATAGAGAAATATTGAACAGAGTGACCCAAAATTAACAGGAATAAAGTCCGATTGTACTTTTAATAAACTTCAACATTTTTCAGAAGTATAAAACTTTGCTCTCGACATACTTCACGATGTATTCGAAGGCATTTTACGCTACGATATTTCGCATATTATTATGCATCACGTTAGTACTAAAATATTTGATATAGAAACATTAAATTTACGAAAAACCAATTTTCAATACGGTACGGCGGAAATCTAAAATATTTGCAGTTGAACTATTCAAAAAAATTTAATATTAAAGCAACAGCACGTGAGCTTCTCACTTTTGTAACATATTTCCCATTAATGATAGGGGACTTGGTTCCCATTGAGAATACGGTTTGGAAATTTGTGAAAAATGTTCTTAAGTTAATCAATATAATTGGTAATTATCTAATCAGAGTATACCATCGATGATTTAAAATCTTAACCTACCATAATAAGGAATACCCCATTTTATTTAATGATTCATTAAAGCCAAAGCATCATTTTTTATTACATTATTATGATATAATACAACAGTCAGGACCTCTTAAGTATTTGTGGACTTTTCTTTTGAAGACAAACACAAAAGGCTGAAGACATACGCAAAAAATACGACTTCTCGAAGAAACAATATTGTGTCCTTGGCAAACAAGATAAGTATTAATTTTGCAAATTAAATACAACAAAGCAAATCCAAGTTATGATAAGCACTTGGATAAGCACTACGAAATGAAGTTCAATAGAAATCTGTAAATTGATCAGGCCTGGTTAATACTGCTGAAAAATACCAAATATTTGGTTTCGCAGCTAACTTCCACACTCCACTCACCAACAACTTTGTATGGGATTGGCGCGTTAAACGGTATATGGATGCAAACGCGATGCGTCCATAATGGAGAAAGGGCCTATGTTTTGCCGTTCCGGAAATTTCCCAATTAGTCCGCGATCCAAATTTGATAGGCTTTTTATGCGATAGTTGGGCGATTTTTTTCGGTGCAACTCTGAATTCCTCCTCTTGACTGTGAAAATGGGAATGGAAAGAACAAATCAAACCGATGCCAAACTTCGATACACTAAGGGCCGTTTTCTCGTCCGTTTGGTAAATTTAAAGTAAACCTTGAAATCGTATGGGAAATCAGAATTTAAATCTTACTTAAAATCGGCCATTGTAAATTAAGTTCAATAATGCTATCATGAAAAATTATATATATATAAATATATATATTTTTGAATCTGTAAAATCATGCTGCTCCGATCAGCTTTAGATTTTGTGTAACGGATTTAAATTCCAAGTTTTATTGGTTTTATTTTCAAAATCTCGATCAGCCAAGACGAAACTACTTTTTAGTTTTGAAACTTTGAGTTATGCACAAACTGTGGATTTGTAATTGATTAAACAATTTAATCAATTTGATTCACGGCCTGTCTTCCACATTATTAATATTATTCTAATCAAGGTGAAAAATTAATTATAATTAATTTAAAAAAAAATTCTGAAACAAAATACCAATATCAATGGTAAAATGCGGTTAATATCTTGATGCATGCATGTCATAGTCAAATACATAACTTAAAGTGATTTATCTTATGCAAACAATCCATAAGAGTTTTAAGAAGAATTAAACAAATACATAATGGGTTTTTGCAAGTTTTTGTATTTTCTTAGTTTGCGAAAGGCAATTTTTAATTTCCGATTTTCCAAAAAGACTTCCTTGCCAACATCAATCTGGTGGATTTCCAACCCCCGCACACTGGTTGATCTAGTATGGCAGAGGCGGCCAAAAATACTTCCAGTTGGAATATTAAGCTGCAAATGTTTGTACTGCTATATAGACCCAACTAAATAAATAAAATAAAAACAAATAAAAATTATACGTTAAGGCCCGAAAATATTAGAAAACCACACTTTAAGACTTAAATTCAATTGTATACTTTTAGAGAAAAGAAATCTCTGATTAATTTATAATATTTTATGAAAATTTTATTTTTATACAAATACAAAATAAAATAAAAATACGTTGTTGAAATATATATTATCTCAAAAGAATTAAAAAATACAATTTTAAAATATACAATTGAGCAATTGAGATTTTATTCTTGGACTTTGATGCACTATGGTCAGTACAAACAGGTGGCCCTTACGACACCAAGCAATGCTTGTTAACGCGCGGAGCCCTACACCGTTTTGTGCGAGTAAACGTAATCGCGGACAAAGGAAAGAAGAATTTCACAATAGACAATAAAAAATACATGCAGGTCAAAAAACGAATAGTCAGATACATAAAGTAAAACTAATTAGTTGCTAAGTAGGACAGTATTATTGATTTACAGATAGGCAGTGAGTCGGTAGTAGATATTAGGTGATATAGTCTATTATAGTCATTGCAAAGTACTCTAAAAGGTTCATGCATTGCATAATTAGAGATACAATGATTTAAAACTAAAGGAATATAGTTTCTAGTGAATCTATTAGGCACATTAAAATCCAGGCGACCCAATAACTCGGGACTCTCCACATCACCATGAATAAGATTCCTAATAAACGTAATACCAAGCATAGTTCTACGGTTAACTAATGATGGTAAGTTAATTAGAAGTAGTCTACTAGAGTAGGATGGCAGTATTAGGCTTGTATCCCAGTTAAGTCCCCGTGAGGCAAATATTAAAAAGTTTTTTTTGCACAGACTCAGTCCGGTCCATATGCACCCCATATTGGGGACTCCAAACAGGAGCGCAGTACTCAAGAATTGGTCGGACTAATGAAATAAACAAGGTCTTTGTGACATAGGGATAATCGAATTCCTTCGACCACCTTTTGATAAATGCAAGCACGCCTCTGGCTTTACTTACCATGGTAGTAATGTGATCAGAAAATTTTAGTTTAGGATCCATGTAGACTCCAAGGTCGTCAGAATGCCTTATTCTATCTAACACACAACCGCTCAAAGTATAAGTTGAATAGTGAGGGCTGACACGAAAAAAGGTCATTAGTTTACACTTAGAACCATTTAAATTTAATTTATTATTTATGCACCAAGTTTGAAATGCATTGAGATCAGATTGCAAAGCTAAACTTTGCGCAGGATCATTAAATTGCAGGCACAACTTAACGTCATCTGCGTACATAAGTACACGTGATTTCGTTAGGACTAGAGGAAGGTCATTTATGAATAATGTAAACAGGAGCGGACCATGATGACTTCCTTGTGCTACACCGGACGTGACTCGGATTAGGGATGAAAAAAAGTTTTTAAAAATGACCCTGCCATTTAAATAACTTAAGATCCACCAAAGAAGATCATCGGGAAACCCTAAAAGGTCCAATTTCCGAACTAGAATCGGGTGGTTTACAGAATCAAACGCCATATTGAAATCAGTGCAAACCACATCCGTCTGCCGATTTTTTCTAAAACCATTGATCACAAATGAAGTAAACTCCAAAAGGTTGGTTGTCGTTGACTTACGTTTTATAAATCCGTGTTGACAAGAGGAAATAAGAGACCTGCAACTGTGTTGGGGCGTAATAATGTTCTCAAATAGCTTTGGAATAGCTGACAGTTTTGAAATACCTCTGTAATTACATGCGTTCAATTTGCTCCCCTTTTTATGAAGCGGGATAACAAACGATTCCTTTCATATATGTGGGATATCTGACGTTTCTATTGACTATTTGACCCTATGCAAATCTAAAAGAAGTGAGCTTTCACTTCAAACCGGACAAAAAATTAAGTTTGATTTAGGCATATCATATGGGTAACACTGATCTGACGGACTTGTGGTTTAAAAAAACTGTGCAAAAAGATCGGCTATGGCTTGATCAGTGTTTGCAGCAGAATTTTCAAATTTTAGTGTTGATGAGTAACATGAAGATTTACGCTTTGTGTTAACAAAATTATAAAACTGTTTTGGATATAGGGTAAAATGTGTCTTTTTACTGGGCTTTAAGCACGGTAAAATCCGACCGAGCACTTAAGTATCGGGAAAAGGCAGCTTGTGATCCGGAAACTCTAAACTTTTTGTATAGTCTAGACTTCACATTTTTAAGTCTTGATAACTCTTTACTAAACCACGGAGGTTGGGTTGAAATTTTAGGATAATACGTAGGAACGCATGTGTCAAAAATTGCGTTTAATGCATTATAAAATATACATACATTTGATTTTGTACCCATGTCGATAGTCAGCTCCAGCGTTGGGTGATATGGGTCTTCTGGTAAAGTTATTGGAGAGGTTCTAGCTATGCAAACACCTTCTGGACTTGAAGCAAAGCATAGATCCAGTAATCGTCCTACCAAATTTTGAACATGGTTTACTTGAGACAATGAAATATCAAGCAAACCATCAAGGAAATCATGCTGCGTTGAAGGTAACAATATATTCGATGTTTTAACGGTGGACCATGTCGCCCTAGGTATATTAAAGTCACCTAAAACTATTAACTGATCCCTGTCTGATAGTTTACTTGAAATAAACTGGATAGCGGACAGATGCTTAGCATATATTGGGAATTCGGATGACGGCGGAATATAAGAACATGTTATGTATATAGAAATACCCGGAAGGGATAGTTTTATACACAGAAATTCAATGTCAATTATTCCGTTGGACGTTATTTCTTCAGACGTTAATTCAGAGTCAACTGCAATTAAAACTCCACCTTCACGTCGGGAGGGACGATCAAGCCTGTAAGTTGTGTACTTACTTGGAAAGACTTCGGAACTAAGAATTTCCGGTTTTAACCAAGTTTCTGTGAACACAATAACATGGGAAGACAAGGAAAAACTATCAATAAACAATTTGGTCAGCTTACTTCGTAAACCTCTTGTATTCTGATAGGAAAGCAGAAGGAAAGAATGTAGTTGTTTGAGATAGGTAAAGATGAAGATGTGGATGGCTCTTTAAAGGGATTTCCAACTTCCTTTGAACGAATTTTCTTTTTTCTAGCTTCGTACTCTTCAACAAAAATGCCTGCAGGCCAAAAATTGGCTGAGCACATAGTTGCAAAATGAGCACATGGAACACCGATCTTAAATGATGATACTTTCCTAGCATATGGAAAATTAAATTGTTCAACATTTAAATCATCAATCTGAACTTTGTTACGGATATAGGCCGTAATGTCCAGGGATGAAAGATCAGGATTCAGCCGAGAAACAAAAATTTGTTTCCTCTGCGGTACACATGTGACTGTTTTAGGTACCACGCATGTGACAGTTTTTGGTAGTGCAGCATTTATGGCTGGTGGTTTGATGGTGTTGCACCGAAAAATGCCTATGCGTTGTCAGCCTATCTTAAAATTAGCGTGCTGCGACAACTTCGTCTTACAAATACGTATAGACATGCACTGTGAGACGTAACTACAACCGGAGAAAACATAACTACGAACTTGACACCTGACGTTCTAAGACATACACATTTTACTTACAACCACTGATCTTGTTGTGGTCGATAGCCCACCCTACCTTGGCCGTTTCTTCCTTTGAAAGACTTCCCTTACGGCCCCTTTGCCACATCCTACCGGCGCTGCCCCAGCCCGAGTTCAACTACTAATTTCCTTTCGCAGTACATTATAATTTATTTAATAAAAACTAATATGAACATTAAACATAGAAACATAAAAGTAAATTAGAAAGTTTAAAAATATGGGGACGTAATTAAAAAAAGTATCAATTAACATTTAAACATTAACTCAAAATATATTCTAAAAGGGTTGTGCCCTAGATTGCATTCGCAAATCTTAAACATCAAATTTCGCTTAGGCGACTGCAGGCCGAGCTGCCAAACATATAAACGAAAACAAAACAGAAACCATATGCGCATCCGCTAGAACGAAAACATCGTCAGCAGTGCGAGATAAAAGCTACCAGGCGCGCATGCGGGATTGCTAGCGAACGCTGATGTCGCTGCTCATGCGCCCGAGTGGCGGCGAGGGGAAAAGGGAGGGATGTTAGCGCGCTATGTTCTTATCTTTTCTTTGCTTCGCTTTTAGTTGTCGCGATGCATTGCGCCTGTGCGCTTCGGCCTATTTTTTTTGTCGCATCCTACGTTGAAAGCGCTTCCATACAAGGCTACCGCATCTGTGGAGTAAAAGATATTTCACAGCCAATTTCGCCTGCCTCGCGCATATTATGTAATGTTTTTTCTTTGCCTTATTTGTTTTGCTCGCGCTACTTCGACTTTCGTTCTGGTTTTGTTTTAAGGCTTTTTGTTTATCGTTTTGGTTTTAAATAAAAGTAATAAAAAAAAAGAAAAGTAACTTAATCAACTAAAATCTAATGTTATTTTTAAAGGGTTTGGGCGGGAATAAATTCCGCTGGATTGGGAGCTCCGATTTAGGAAGGAAACCAAATGGTCGGAAAAGATTTGTGCGTTACGCCGAAACTCCGGAAGCTGCGGCCTTTCCTCTGCGTCTGGCCGATGAATGGCTCGTCTGGCTTCGACGACGCCCTTATACAATTCTCTTTGGGTGGCGCTTAAAAGCGCCGTTGTCCAATAGTGGCGACTCGCGCCTCAGATGCCACGAGTTAAGACGCCCTGTGGTAGTACCGCCTCTCAGTGAATTCTGCCTCGAAGCGTTCGTCGGTCCTGTGCCACAAAGCCTAAATTAGCGGTCTAGCCACCCTCAATTCGCAATCTTTCACTCACCCTTCGCAAGCCACTGCAGTTGCAAGTGGCCAGAAAAACACACAAAAGTTATTTAAAGTGTACGCTGAAGCTACGTTGAAGCTGCAACAAGAGCTTATTAGCATTCAGTTACCACACATGACAATCTTTTTCTTTACCCACTTTTAATTTCACACTTGAAAACTCCGCCATTCAGCAACGGAGAGGCGCTAAAATCTTTGCAACTCCTTGCTCTCGATCGACTCTCCTAGCAACCCACACAGCCACAATTTCCCGGACCTATTAGGAGCGCAGCATGTTGCTCAACCTCTCCCAAATGTTCCTAAGCCCAAATGATGCTAGGCATCCGCAATGAAAATGTTGCTAAGTTCGACGGTGCAGGTCTAAGCTAAGCGTTAGAATTTTAGGTACCTATCTGGTACACGCGCCCTTACATGTTTTATATTTGTGTGAGTAAATTGCACGGGGCAGCTCAATAGTGTGCGTGTGCAGACCGCAGTTTTACAGTACACCCAAAAAAAAAACCAAAAGTTTACATTTAATGAGCGTTGTATTAAAAATATACTACAGCTAGTATTAAGCTGCCAGTATTAATTCAATACTAAAAAATATAAGGAGCAGACTCAATAGTGTTAAGTTTATGACCTGAGTTTAATTTCTAAACCGCAGTTTCGATTTTCGTTCCTGGTGTGAAGCCAGGATGCTCTGGTGTGGAACCTGGACATTTCTAACAGAAAAAGTGTTACCGCTTTTTAATGTTATTCGACGCGTTAATATTTTAAGGGTTTGACATTAGTGTATTTTGTAACCGACGCTGCGGTCTGTTTAAGGTAATATTCTCAAGAAAATTTTAATATTTGCTTTTGGGCTTATTTGAAAAGTAAGTTAATTTAAATTGTGTCTTAGTGCTTAACTAATGAGTAATTTCTTTCCTTTTACCGACACCAACTTCAAATCCGCTCCAGATGCCGGGAAACTAAGGATCTTGCAATTGGTAAAACGGCTGGCTGCATCGGCACAAATATGCATACATACATACTTATTGTGTACAAGTATTGTATTGTATGTTTGTTAAATTAAAAATTACCTTCAGTAATTTATAAAAATGTTAAAAATATTTTTAAATATAAATAAAAAGTAAAAAAACAACATTTGTGAATTTTGGCTTTTTAATACGGGGTATAATATATATACTGGCATTGCTAAAATAGTATGAAATGTATACTAACATTTCCACAAAATAGCTTAACATGTATACTAACATTGCTAACATAGTATACTCTGTATACAAAATAGTATAAAACTAAAACCACATAGCATAGCGTTTATACTAAATAGTATACAAAATAAACTACCAGCCTAAATTTCAGTACACTGAGTGAGTATAAACTGTATACTCGTTAGTTTAAACTAGACAACTTCGAAAGTTTCTTTTGAATACTTTCGAAGTTATTAGGTTAATACTCAGAGTATCGAGAAATTTTTGACACTCAATAGTTTAGTTTTAATGTACAAATAGTTTAATTTCTATGTACATTTTTTTTGGGTGTATAAGTGAGGGCAGAGCGTGAGCAGAACAAAACCCTATGCTCACTTAATAGGGCGCTGCCGACCGCTGATTTAAAGCACAAACCAATATGACGAAAACAACAAACACAAAATATGCACGAACACACAAGAGTCAGAAATTTGCAAAAAGTTGCAGGTCAAATTTATAACATAGACTAAGAAAACATTCACTAGTATTTATAAATTAGTTACATTAAAGGGTAAGACGGGACTCACAACTTTTTCTTTATCTGAAATCTATGTATACACAAAAATACACCACTCGACAGGTCACTGATGAAACACTAATTTTAAAACAATAACACAACACGTAAGGACATAAACATTACCCAGTTTTATAGTACATACCTTTATTTTCATTTTTTTATATGCCGTCGATTTAATAGTAGAAATTAATTTTTTTGTGGAAGCTAATTATTAAGCTGCGTTGGCTGTAACGCGAACGTGTTTTTTTTTGTCTCACCTCACTTGCTAATCGTAGCGCGTACAAATTAGAGAGACCAAAAATGAAATTACCGTTCGATTAATTCCTCTGTTAAGAAATATTTTAAAGACAAAAAATCAACAATTTAATTTTTTTTTTTGCCTATGAAATCAACCGGGCGAGCAGGAGGATTGCTCTGAGCTGCTGAGCTTTTTGTATAGCCGGTTGGTAGAGGACATCCGTTGACCCTTCGCGTTCAGATGAACCGAAGTGCCGACATGCGACTCTTGCCGTAAATCCGAAAAGGGTCATCCTTTGACCTACAGGGATGTACGGCAAACCCTCCAGCTGATGATTCAATCAATAGATGAATTCGAAGGTGGCAAAATAAAGTGTTCAAATTGCCGCAATCGCGCAGATAGTCATGTGTGACATGTGGTGGAATATAAAGTATATTGTGTGGCAATTGCCAGTGGACTTCTACACCGCCTTGCCATGCCAATGAGTTTCCAGATGTCAAGTTCCCCCTGTTGTCCTCGCAATGACTGCAGTCCATGATGTTAATTTTCCCAAGATCATCGTTTTGGTGTAGTGTCGCTTGAACAATTTAAGCATTATATCGATGTGCATAAAGTCAGCAATGCAACTTTCGAAAATGCAATTTTTTTTCTATCGACAATTTGCCGTTATTTATCCGTAAATTATTCGTGAAAGAACAATGTCGGGAGCAGACAAATCTTTACAGCCAAATTAAAATTAAAATGTAAACAATCGATTGTTATCTATTGCAATGAGATCACTGTAAACTACAGCTGCCAGCATTAACAGCTCTCTCACTCTCTCACTCTCTCGCTCTCTTGTCGTTGTTCTTTTTCTTTGTCGCTCACATAATTTTTGTCACTTTGGTTTGGTTGCTCGTTAATCGGAAGAGATATACATTGTCGTTGTCATTGTTGCGCCGCAATTTAAACCCAAATAAATATATATATTATAACGAATAAATATACGAGTAATTATTTGAATAAATAAAGCTGCCAAAAAGCTGGCAGCGTCAACAAACAAAATTTGCCGCTCAATTATTTTTAAAATTTTGAAATGTTCTGCTAAGTTGATATCAACTTAGCAGAACACCCACACCAAAGTGCAAAATTTGCAAAATCTTTTTTAATGGGAATTTGCCGTTATTTTGCCGTAAAATATTCGTGAAAGAAAATATTTAGTTGCTCTTGTTTTAACATTTTTTTTTTTAACCTTAGATTTTGGGTGGCCTACTTAAGAGATTTTTACTCATTACGGTGAAAGTTACTAGTTTACAGTCAACATACTATGCTTTGACATGCATTTCTGGTACAATATGAAATCCATAAAAAATATGAAGAAACGTATTAACGACTTAATTTTTGGGCACTTTAAAACTTTTTTTATAGAGCTTTTTCATTATAAATATATGTTACCAGAGATTCAAGACAAGCATTAGAATATTTGTTATAAACAGTGCCTTCAATAACACAGGAACACAAAATTAAACTTTGTGAAATTTCCACGAACCATTTCAACTTTTCTATGATATTTGGGTGCTCCTGAGTAAAAGTCTAATTCAAAATTATTTCCATCACCTACAGGTTCCGCGGTATAGCTAAGAATACAAAAAACCGATGTTTGCTGACATTTTAGAATTACCTTTATTAGTTTCGGTAGGACCTACTCTCAATGCATCACGGCACTACATCACAAAATAGTCCCCATCGTGAACCATGGCCCATGTTTTTGGAATTCGACGCCAAAATTTTCACAATTTCTGTGATGAAAAAAGAATTCTGAGAATTATATCTTAAATGGGACTGATTTTAATTATTCATTGAATCTATGGTTCATTGTATGCTTTAATTTCGGTTTAAAGCGTTTTCATGAGGATATTTTATTGGATTTATTATACCAATAAAACCGTTGTTTTGATTTTATTATCTACTCCAAAATGTTGTCAAATTTGAAATTTTTGGGTACCCAAAATCAGCAACTTATAATATTGTTCTCACATTTATATTTATTTGTTATTATTTTTAAAAAACGTAAATAAGATATTAATTGTTGTTGAAATTTAATAATAATTATTGTAACCATAATAATTATTGATGATTTTCATTTATTTTACTCAAAAACAAAACTCAGATGGCACACGGCATGAATAAGATTGTGTGCCAATTTGATTTCAAATCCATGTTACGCGACCCATAAGCTACAAACTGGATTTCGTAAAATATTCATAAATATTCAAGAAATAATACACATAATAATAATTAAGATAATGAAATTAAAAAAAATGTAGAGTAAAGCCAGGGTCAGACGATCAAATTTATAAAGGATTGCCATAGAAATCAATTATTGATTTTTAACATTTTTAAAAATTTTCTATGAAATTAAATAATTTGATCGTCAGATCGTGGCGTACGCCATTTTCTAAGTGTTGTTAAATAATAAAACTTCGTTTGGTAGTATTGATAACACTTGAATTGGCGAAAAATACCTAATATACCTTTAATATACGTAACCTTTATTATTTAAAATCATTTACCGATCATTTACCCTCTGATCAGCTGTTTTATGTCGGGTATCTACAACAAATGCTATGAGAAGAAAAAATCAAATATGGCAAATGCAGGCGCAACAGTTCTGGTCCCAAGAAGTCTCAATCGGCCTGGCTGAAATAAATGTAATATTTTGATTATGTTAAACAACTAATTTTATACAACCATTTAATGAACACCGCACACCATTTACCACTGGTGAAGATTAAAACCATTTCAAGTAACACTGAAATGCAGAATTTGTGTTGAAAATAGCATCTGGAGGTGAATTTATTTATTAATGGCGAAAACTATCTTTATCTATCTTAAGGTCATACATTGCCCGCGAATAAATATTTCGTTTAAATAATATTTTTCAGGGACCGTAATCATTAAAGGTTACGTATATTAAAGGTATATAAGGTATTTTTCGCCAATTCAAGTGTTATCAATACTACCAAACGAAGTTTTATTGTTTAACAACACTTAGAAAATGGCGTAGGCCACGATCTGACGATCAAATTATTTTATTTCATAGAAAATTTTTAAAAATGTTAAAAATCAATAATTGATTTTTATGTAAGTTAATGGCAATCCTTTATAAATTTGATCGTCTGACCCTGGCTTTACTCTACATTTTTTTTAATTTCATTATCTTAATTATTATTATGTGTATTATTTCTTGAATATTTATGAATATTTTACGAAATCCAGTTTGTAGCTTAGGGGTCGCGTAACATGGATTTGAAATCAAATTGGCACACAATCTTATTCATGCCGTGTGCCATCTGAGTTTTGTTTTTGAGTAAAATAAATGAAAATCATCAATAATTATTATGGTTACAATAATTATTATTAAATTTCAACAACAATTAATATCTTTTTTACGTTTTTTAAAAATAATAACAAATAAATATAAATGTGAGAACAATATTATAAGTTGCTGATTTTGGGTACCCAAAAATTTCAAATTTGACAACATTTTGAAGTAGATAATAAAATCAAAACAACGGTTTTATTGGTATAATAAATCCAATAAAATATCCTCATGAAAACGCTTTAAACCGAAATTAAAGCATACAATGAACAATAGATTCAATGAATAATTAAAATCAGTCCCATTTAAGATATAATTCTCAGAATTCTTTTTTCATCACAGAAATTGTGAAAATTTTGGCGTCGAATTCCAAAAACATGGGCCATGGTTCACGATGGGGACTATTTTGTGATGTAGTGCCGTGATGTATTGAGAGTAGGTCCTACCGAAACTAATAAAGGTAATTCTAAAATGTCAGCAAACATCGGTTTTTTGTATTCTTAGCTATACCGCGGAACCTGTAGGTGATGGAAATAATTTTGAATTAGACTTTTACTCAGGAGCACCCAAATATCATAGAAAAGTTGAAATGGTTCGTGGAAATTTCACAAAGTTTAATTTTGTGTTCCTGTGTTATTGAAGGCACTGTATATAACAAATATTCTAATGCTTGTCATGAATCTCTGGTAACATATATTTATAATGAAAAAGCTCTATAAAACTAGTTTTAAAGTGCCCAAAAATTAAGTCGTTAATACGTTTCTTCATATTTTTTATGGATTTCATATTGTACCAGAAATGCATGTCAAAGCATAGTATGTTGACTGTAAACTAGTAACTTTCACCGTAATGAGTAAAAATCTCTTAAGTAGGCCACCCAAAATCGAAGGTCCGATTTTTTTTTGAAAATGTTTAGCTTATTGGGTACACAAGAGAAATGTACACTAGCCGGCATAATTATTTTGACAGATTTTAAAGTTAAATCTACTCATATTTTGAATTTATAATATACACTTTTGGCACCTATAGAAAGAGCACTTCGATTCCGTGTAAATGACACAAAAATGTTCTAAACACAAAGCTTACTTAATATAAACTGGAAAAAAAAATTAAAATCTCTGTCATTGTATTTTTTCTGTAAAAAAAAATTTCTAAAAAAGGGCCACACCGAGCCCTTACATTTCTGTTGTGAGCCCAATAAGCCAACAATTTTGCAAAAATTCGGATTTTTGATTTTAAGTGGCCCACTTTAGGGACTTTTCTCTAATGGGAATTAAAAATCGTCATTCATTATGTTCATCTCTATGGTAGGCCATTGCAAATGTGGTAGCAAGTTAAAGGCCGAAATATTGCCAAACGTTGATCAGGATGTAGTAACGAACTGATTATTGAGGTCTGCTCGCTACGAGATTCGTGCGGCTAGCTCAGTAAGGTTGTGTGTTCGTCCCACCAAATTTATATAAACGTGACCGCCCAGTAGATCAGTGAGAAAGCACAGAATTCACGGGTTCTTAGTGGGTTTATTGCGGGGTGGCTCGGCTGGCCTTGGTATTGCCACTGGTGGCCGTCGATGACTTCTAGTCGCCTTGACGACTCGGTGCTCTCCTCGTCGATTTAGCGTTCTGGTTCTGTAGCTCCCTCGACGATCCTTGAAGCTCTCTGAAGATCCTTGAAGCTCCCTGAAGATCCTTAAAGCTCCCTGAAGATTTTTGAAGTTCCCTGAAGATGATCGGCGCTGCTCGTACCTACTGCGTAGAATCGATCACTACTCGTAGCGCCTTGAACTCGCCAGGAGATCAGCTGCGCGGGTTTAGGGAAGCGGCACCGTTCTCAGACTAGGGTGAACAGTGGCCGCGCTCTCCAGGAATGTCTCCTTTCGATACACCACCGACTGTCCCTTGCTCTGTCCCGGATGGTCCCACTAGTGTTCCACTCAGATCGCGCTGGCAGTCCAAGTTACGCAGGGATACTGCCGAGCGCTTCACCTCGCTTCTACGCCTAGTGCAAACGAACGTTCCGCCCTAGCTTCACCCTTTGGCTTATCGTCCGTGACGTTTCCTCGTAGCTCGATCTGTCGTGGTGTGTGGCTTGACGTAGCGTGGCTTGACGTAGCGTGGCTTCTGGTACTCGGGGTCTTGGTCGTACGCCGCTCCGGGACTACACGACTCAAACCGTAGGGCTCTTTTGGAGTTCTCCACTCGAGACCACAAACGATTGACCGATCTCCCTTCTGGCTGATCGCGCCAGGACCTGCTTAGGCAAGGCACACTGGGTCTAGATAGGTTTCTCCCCGAGTTCACGATTTCTTGTCGCAGGCTTACACCGCTCAAACTCTGATCGACTCTCCAGGCGAGATGCGAGGATTTAGTTGAGACAGGAATGAAAACGGATTGCCTTGATCTAGCCGTGTGACGCCCTCTGGACCTCAGCTACCCATGTCTCAATTCGGAGATTCCTGGTGATCCAATCCCGAACGTCTCGACGTAGCGATCTTGCTCCTTGTAGGCTCCCACGGCGTTGCTTCCGGCGACTCGACTTGTTGTTTTTCACTTGTAGTTCACTGTACTGGCTGACTTGCTCACTTTGATATCTTGACTGATCTTTATAGATTGACTGATCGTGATCGACTGATCTTGATCCACACTCTTGATCGACTGATCTAGCTGCCAGCGCCCGGCGGCTTTATATAGGGCCTCCGGGAACCGTTATTTCGGTCTCCAAACTCTCTCTCTCCGCTTCTTGGTCTCCAAACTCTCTATTTGCGAGTTTCTCTCCATTTGCTCTTTGCCGCGCCGCTACTACGCTAATCTTGCCGCGTAAATGGTAAACGGCCGGCCATCCACTGTTGCAGGAATTTGTGGGGAGTTATTCAACTCCTCACTATGTTTATAAGGTCATGTGCACCGCTAGTGACGGCAAAAAATCCTGCGCAAAACGACAGCTTCGGGGCGAAACACGCAGTGCTTTAGTTTCCAGTTTGGAAAAAGAGTCAACAATTTATTTTAGAGCCAAAAAAGCATCAGAGCTAATGGGGTCGGATGATGATGTGGAACACCCTCTCCTCTACACTGCCTCAGTTTGCAGGAACGCAAAATACCAAGCCGCCAAAAAACGGCACCGCAAGGCAGATCCGCTGGACGCCATATCCGACCTCAAACGCAGCCGGATCGGTCAAGCTGTTATCCGGGACATCGGAAACGATCCCTTACTGGTTAATATTTGGTCCCCGCATTAAATTCGGGCTTATAACAAGCTTCGAAAGCAAAGCCGACTATGTATCGATGCCTCCGGGGGCCGATTTATGGAGTATGTCCACGTTGATGTACAGAAGTCGCACCACATTTTCCTGCACATTGCAGTGCTTCATTCTGAGTTTGGGCAGTTTGTCGTGACAATTACTTCGTGGCTTTTAAGATGGATACAGAGCGGAGTACAGAACCCTAAAGAAGTGGCAATTTAATAAAACCTAAACCAAACTTAAAACCAATATAAAAATTAAAATTGTTTGCAGGTGTGTCATTCTTCAAGGGCCCTTTTGCCTGCGTGTTGTTTGGCTTTTGCTACCTTCGACACGGTGGAAGCGTATGCGGACGCTTGCATAACCAACAATTTGCCGCGCTCATACATTCGCATAGATGTCGCGCACTATATAAAAAACTGGGCGATTTCTTCAAAAATGGGAAGAAGCTCGTAAAACGGTTTTACCTCTTTGGAATCGGCCAGATAATTCTTTCCACCAGTGTAGATGATGCCCGAAAAGTTATAAAGGCTTTATTAATCATATCGTTAAGCAAAAATCTGTCCAGTTTATAGAAAAGCGTGCGAAAGAGAAAGGATTGCAGGAAATAGAAAATATTGTTGATGCAACTGAATCAGCACAGAATAATAGTTCAGGTAAGCTATATTAGTTCAGTTTATTTGCTTAATGTTAATTGCAATAGATATATTAATAAACTAGAAAATAATTCAACATTAAACATCTTTTTTTCGTCAGGGGTGTCCCAAAGCGCTTTTGAGGATGAGGACCCAGTTCGCACGACAGGAAGCTATCTTTCTCATTGGGCTTCGTGCTTAAAAAATGAAGTCGATGAGCTTTTAAGAAACGAGGAAGGGGACGACCTGAACCCTCATGAGTGTGAACCGTTTTCTAAACGTCTACTCAAGCACATCAGGACTATGCCACTGTGGTCCAGCGTTGTCGGATATGGAAGGATTCCAGCCAGCAGCGCGCCTGTGGAAATCGAGTTCAGATCAATCAAGAACGAGGTGATTAAGTCTAGATGCCGCCTGGACCTGGGTGTTGAGAAGCTAGTTACGTACTTCAACGGTAGCACAAAACTCATCGACTGCTCTGTGAAAGGGGAAAATCGTATGGACACTAGGGTTGTCCAAAAAATGAAATCCCATTCTCACCCATTCACATGGTAGATAAAAGTGAGCAACAAATTTATGTGAAAACTAAAACAATTTTTATGGAATATAGACTTTGCGAAACGTCCACAAAGTTTTCTTAAAAATTACACATACGACACGTATAACAGTTCGAATTTGGACGAAAGAAATCGTTTTCCCATTTCAAGTCTTGTCAAATTATGAAATTCGTTGGAATAATTGGTTAAAAAAAGGGAGAGAAAAACATCAAATGAATTGTTGAAATCTATGCCATCTAAATTTAAAAAACTTTTTGATCGAAGGCAACGTATAGGTGATAAACTTTGAAGCCAATTCGCAGACCCTAAAACGCGATTTTTTCAAAAAATGGCTTTTTGTATACCTTAAATAGCTCAAAGCGCACCGAATAGGCGGGTGAGAGTAGGACCTTAAAAATTTCCATGCAAATGTGGACCGCCCTAATGGACACCAATGATCCGAAGACTGTTGCCAAAACTGCGGAAACAGTTGTTCAGCATAATGAGTCGATGGCCGAATGCCATCTCGAATTCGAGTCACACCTGCACCTGGACTCCGAATTCCATCTTACATTCAACGATCTCGAAACAAGCTAGAGCTCAAGATTCCTTCACGAGCCATTATTAGACATCAGTTCGGGTCTTAATAGCTCAACCACTGACTTCGCCGCAACGGATGAGTCAAACACTTGCTACCTGTGCAAAAAAAGTGTTAAGTGTGGCCCAGTTCTCGATGATGATGGCGAAAATATCCAGATTTGCAAGAATTGTTCACCCAGAGTGACATTAAATAACGTCGAAAACTGGAGGGGTTTGGGGCAACAAACAAAAAACCATAAAAGGCACATGTACCTCAATAAAGAGAACGGAGACTTTAACAATCTCTTTACAACAAAATGTATTCCCTGGCCCATTTTGAAAAATGGCAATGATCCCACTCTTAGCCTGGTAAATGTTAATGGGTCTACATTTTCTATGCAAAATACCTATGCCTTCGACAGCATTTTTCAAATCCTGTTAGCGGGAGTGTTCGACTCTGAAAAAGTCAAGCTATTTGTGCAAGAGGAACGGAGTAACAACAGTTTGTTCGAGACTGTCTTAAATGTGATCGATACAAAAATTACGGCCAATACATATAAAAAACGAGCTGAAATTATGCTCAAGTTTTGTAAAAAGGAGGCTAAGTCGAGCGTGATCGAAAACGTTGATTGATATTGGTATGAGCTACATGTACTTATTTTAAAAGTCAGACCATTAATGTATTTTATACTTTCTAGGACACATTTTTCTAATTGGTGTAGACATTGACAACCCAGGTAATTTCAGCAATTCCGACATCTTTTGGATTCCCAAAATATGGTGATCTTTATAATTTATTAGGGTTTATCGATTTTGTTGGTCCTCCCGTGACTACTAGGATAAAAATTGTGTGCCATTGTAGAGCGTTTTCAAGAAGGAGAACAAACTGGACAGTTTACGATGACATGTTAAACAAAACACAAATTCCGAAAACAAATCATAGTGCCAAGCCGGAACTCTTGATTTACACAAAAATGTAATATTAAATAATTAACAAAACAAAAAATTATTTAAAATCAAATATTTTGTCTTGGGTGGGAAATGGTTTTTTAAGAAAATATTCATATCTTAAATAAATACTTAAAACATAAACAACATAATTTAACATTTTTCTTCACGAATAATTTACGGATAAAAAATGTTGTTCTTTCACGAATAATTTACGGATAAATAACGGCAAATTGTCGATAGAAAAAAATTTGCATTTTCAAAAGTTGCATTGCTAACTTTATGCACATATTATATCGAAGATACAAGTTTTAAACGTTAAAATTAATTTGCTTGCTTGGGCGAGTAATATTTGTAAATACTTTGAAATACTAAACAAAAGAAAAGCTAACTTGTGTATAATTTTTCGGGACTTGGTATTCATGGGAATGATAAAAATAATATCCTCCGAATTTTGGAAGTTCTAAAAAGCAAGCTAAATGCAAAAGAAAGTTTAAAGAACTTGTAAAAGGCTAGAATATAGAAGAATAAAAAAAAACAAATTTATAAAACTAGGAATTAAGTAACTACTCTAATTTATAGAAGAAATTGTCATTGACGCAAAATGTCTAAAATGAAGGGCAAATTTTTTGTGTGTAATACAGATGTCCGTATTGAAATTATTTTATTATTTTATTATTATTATTATAGGGTCTTCCCACAGAGCTCCATCCACCATCCGCTGAACGGATAGTCCGTAAGCTTTTGCCGTTCCGAAAATTTCCCAGTTAGTCCGCCATCCGAATTTGGCGGATTTTGACTGGCTCTTTTATGCGATAGTTAGGCGATGTTTTTGCGGTGCAACTCTGAATTCTTCCTCTTGACTGTAAAAATGGAACGATGACTGCGAGAACAAATCAAATCGATGGCGGGAAAAAATTAAATAATGCTTAAGCTCATTGTTTTTGGGCTATTGTTAAATTATTTGTACTTTGTTATGAGCGGAAAAGCGTTCAAAAACATGTTGCTATTGGCTAGACAGAGGCGTTGTAAGAGCAATGGGTGGGGTACTGGAGGTTAGGCTCTCCCCCACTGAGCAATATGAAAGCATACTCGTTATAGGATATGTTATAAAAGCTCAGATATGTTTTAAACTATTATCTTATGCTACTTATTCTATCATTTTACAATAAGATTAGGAGAACGCCATTTTACGACCGTTTTGCCGAATTGAAATCCCCCTTCGTTAATGTTGAGTTGAGCAACTGCTCTTCAAGTCAGCTGTTATTGGATGTGGATGTGGATGGAAGCTCTATGGGAACACGAATTTCACATTTGTCAAAAATCCCAACCGTTTCACACGGATGGACTCTATGGGAAGAGGCTAATAGACTTTGTTATCGTAGTGTTTTTATTCATTTTTTTTGTTTTATTTTTCTTTAACTTTTTATTTCAATTTTTATGTTAGCGTGGTTTTACAACCTTTGTCCGCTTCTCTGTTTTATCGAAGTGTGACCGTTCTCTGATATTCACATAATCCTTAGTTTTAGCAATATTAGTTGTTTAGTTTAGAATATTAGTTGCACGCTAAACCGGGCTATAAGGCGTTAATTCAAGCTTCTTGTCTGAAAGTTTAATCAAAATCGAACCCACCGATTTTGAGAAAAACGCTTAACAGTGAACCAACCGCAGATTTTCCCCATACAAAAACGGGGGCCAAAATTGATTTCACCCGCGACTCACCTCGTAGAGGTTGTGTCAAAATGCACGGTATATGGGCAGATTGGGGATCGTCTTAAGAACGTTTCGTGAAAATTTCATTAAAAATTAAACCCACAGTTTTTGAGAAAATTGATTTACAGTGGGGGGTGTTAAATGGTCAATATTTGAAATTTGCCGTTACCCACTGCCCGCGCCAGTGAAACCCCTCACACCCATGACATCAACCATGTAAATATACATATATTTTCTATGCAAACTTTACGGAATTAATACAGCTCTCATAGAGGTTGTGCCAGCTTGCACAGTATCGCGTTCGAAGGGGCATAATTTTAAGTAATTTCTGAATTAATTTCAGCGAAATCAAACCCACAGATTTTGTAAAATTCATGTATTTGTAATTATGGATTTTCCCACGCGGTCACACTGTCCAGCCAGCGAGATGCGTGCGGAGCCATGACGTAAACCATCAATATATTAATATTTTTCATACAAACTTTATTCTCTAGCAGTTTTTTTTGCAGGTTTTGTAAACTTTTAAAATCGAAAAATGCCTTAGCATACAATGTTAAATTTAAAAATATGCGAAACTAAGTAAATTATAGAGAAATATTGAACAGAGTGACCCAAAATTAACAGGAATAAAGTCCGATTGTACTTTTAATAAACTTCAACATTTTTCAGAAGTATAAAACTTTGCTCTCGACATACTTCACGATGTATTCGAAGGCATTTTACGCTACGATATTTCGCATATTATTATGCATCACGTTAGTACTAAAATATTTGATATAGAAACATTAAATTAAAACCAATTTTCAATACGGTACGGCGGAAATCTAAAATATTTGTAGTTGAAATATTCAAAAAAAATTTAATATTAATATTAATATTTCCCATTAATGATAGGGGACTTGGTTTCCATTGAGAATACGGTTTGGAAATTTGTGAAAAATTTACTTAAGTTAATCAATATAATTAGTAATTATCTAATCAGAGTATACCATCGATGATTTAAAATCTTAACCTACCATAATAAGGAATACCCCATTTTATTTAATGATTCATTAAAGCCAAAGCATCATTTTTAAATGCATTATTATGATATAATACAACAGTCAGGACCTCTTAAGTATTTGTGGACTTTTCTTTTGAAGCCAAACACAAACGGCTTAAGACATACGCAAAAAATACGACTTCTCGAAGAAACATTATTGTGTCCTTGGCAAACAAGATAAGTATTAATTTTGCAAATTCAATACAACATTTTAAAGTCCAACGACTAGTACTCAGCAAATCCAAGTGCTTATCATATCAAAAAACAAAAATATACGAAATGAAGTTCAATAGAAATCTGTAAGTTGATCACCGCGTTTCACCGATGGTCGAATTCCGAATGCTCGAGCCCTTACCTATGAAACTCCTTATAGTTACCATGATGGAGTTTTTTTGATGTGATAAGTGTTAATAGAGAGGAAAATGGCACTCTTCCAGATGAACCTGCCTCTCAATATCATGAGAGGAAAATCGCGGACCAGAGCGCGAGCGGGACTTTGTAGCGCACGCACTTGTCAGATCCAACCCTGAGCCGCAGCTCTATCCAGCGCCGAAAAAGCTGGACTAATCCGATCAGACCCAGTAACATGATCCCGGTACTTTGACTACAGGTTCCGACAATTAATGAAATTTTTTAAAAGCTCCGAGATATTTGGTGAGTAAAGACTGGTCCATCACTATTGGAGGATCGAGTTCCAGCACAGAGGATCGCCGCATGGTATTTACTGATTTATAGTGCCCCAAAGCTAGAAGGATCGACTAAAGACTTATATCTTTAAGGCAAGATGCAAGATCAACAGCAACACAGAACAACATTTGAACAAATATATAGGCTGCAAAGGAACAAACAATTGGGGTGTTTATATCTGTCGAAATTGCCCTGTTAAACGCTCAATCAGAACAGTCCAATGAAGAATATAATGAAATATCAAGAAATGATGTATTTGACGAAATTGGATTGGATACAGTTCTTCAAGACGCGCTAAATATTGATAGAGAAGAAAATGACCCTGCCTCCAAGAAATACTTTAAATACTTTTTTATCATTTATCAAAATACCAAATTATGGAACTGATTGCCAGCCTCTAAGATATACTCGGCGCTCTTTTGGACTGAAAGAGGATGCTCCGGGCCAAAAACTTTACCGTTGCCATTATCATTATCTTTGGGTGGGGGAGTGACTCTAATGTCAGAGGCCATGGCAGGGATAACTTGGCCAATGGTCTGCCATTTTGTTTTCCACTTATATACGGGAAGACAATTGAAATTTAAGGCCGGAAGTCTATTGATGCAACAATGGAAATTACTTTCATAAGATCAAAAGAAAGAATTGGAACTACCAATTTTCCCCATCATTGGAAAAAAAAGCACCGCTGATGAGCGTGCTGTGTCTGCCGGAGCAGCACAATGAACTTTGCCTAGAGATGCAAAAACATCCATAGAACCATCGATAGCATTGATGTTTATAAAAACGGCAATACATCGATGTATATTTTCCAACTTCATTGTTTTCACTTATACCCTTTTCCATGAGGCCCATCTGTTGGAAACAGAAGTGTATTTAGAGTAATGTCATGGTCACTTAAAGCGTCAAATTAGCGTCGGTGACTTTAGCGGCGATTGTGGAACGGTGGAATCTGGAACATGGTACCAATTTTTATTTTCTGGGGCTTCTGGGAGCCAAATTGAACAATTTTAAATACAAAATTGTTTAGAATGAAAATATCTTTCGATCTAGGTAATTCGAGAGCCTAGACGATTTTCGGAAGTATGAAAAAATGCTTTCGAAAAATCAGGTCCTCACATTTTGGGGAATATCTCCACAATGTACGCTAGCTAGGTCGTCTTTTGAAGGACATATGAGAAAACTTGCATCAAAAAATTATTGTCAGGTTTTGAGAAAATCAACTTCTGAATCCCCCTATACAAAAAAAGGCCTTAAAAATCAGTTTATCCATAACTTTTTTCACAGAGCATGCTTCACAATTCCGAGTTTTAAATAGGCATTATTCCGGGTAAATTTAATAAAAAAAACAAGAGAGAACGCTATAGTCGGGTGCCCCGACTATCAGATACCCGTTACTCAGCCAAAGTGAGTGCGAGGGAGATGGAGATAGAAAAGTTTTAATCTGTCTTAACTTTTTAACGAATGGTCCGATTTGAAAAATTTCTTCTACATTTCGATAGGTATTGATAAATGCAATAAAACTGCATTTTTAAAATTTTTTCCAAAATCTTTAAAGGTGTGGGCGCCAGACACTTTTTAAACTCGTTTATTGTGGGCGTTAGGCGATTGTGGGCGTTAGAGGGGGCGTGGCCCCCGGCTGAAACAAACTTGCGCTGCGTAGGAAGCCAAAGAATATGTGTGGGTAATCCCTTCTACCTGTTACATACTTTTGCACGAATACAATATACCCTTTTACTCTACGAGTAACGGGTATAAAAATCTAAGAGGCATTACACAAATATTTGCCGACTTTGAAGCAAGAGTTGGAATACCCTGGATGACAACTTTAGAATTTTGAGTTATTTTCATAAAGATTCAAGGCAAAACGTAAAGTTTTAAGTTTGCTAAATGGTTAGAAACATTTATAGTATTCGGTATTCTAGTATTTTTTAACCAAATATTGATGTTGGAGCTGATTGGGACCACTGGGGGGACATGTCGGATCATATATGAGAGCCATAAGATATAGTGATCCGATCCGGCTTGTTCTATAAGATATAGACATACCATCGGCGAGCGTTTTTTGTATAATTCAACATTCTGAGAATGCAAAACTTACATATTGGTCGGCATTGCTGTCGCTTATATGCTGATCGACGGAAGCCAGATCCTCGTCCGTCCGCATTGGGAATGCTTCCTCCAGCCTTTCGTTTCTTTGGACTTCGTCCTTCATGAATTGCTTTTTTAATGAGTGCACTGAGCACTGAGATTGCCTTCAACTTCGGTAAGGGCCGTGTAGGATGGCTTGTCTTTTGGCTAAGAATGCTTTCGACCCAAAAGTAGGCAACAGAGTTTGGTCAACATGGTTTTGAATAAAGATAATCTCTTGACCCAGAATTCCCAAACTTCACCAAATTGGTGAATAGGCTTGAGCGACAGGTCGGTCAGGGTCCCGACCCGAAGTCAATTTCGTTTAGAGTTACACCAAAATTACCAGTGGACCGAAACAGAACAAAGTTGCAAGTGCAGTGAGAATTAATTTTTTTAAAAATTTGAAATCCGAAATTCCCGGCAGTTGCCGTCACAATTGTTGTGAAAAACTAAAGTGCTAAAGTGCCAGCCCCTAGTGGGTAAGTCTTGTTGGTGCGAGAAGGTGGAAAAATTGGTGTTTGAACGCCCTAATGTTTTTAGGTGGCACCTGGTAGTTACATAACCTCTGTGCGCTAAAAGCCAAGCTTGGTGGAAGAAGTGGGAAAGGCCAACCGGAAGAAATCCCAAACGGGCAACCAATCAACCCTGCAACCAATCTACCCATCAACCAATCAACCAACCAATCAACCGAAGCTGCAGCAGCCTCCAAATCCCGCATCAACAACATAGCGCTGGAAATTTTACTTTTAATTTATTTTTCTACATACACTTTTATATGTTGTAGAGTAGCCCAGTAGGCAACAAAATTTAGGCTAGGGACAATTTACCGGCAATACCGTCCATAAGCCGTAGGGAAACAAAGCCCCAAGAAAAAAAAATGAAATAATCATCCCCTGAAATACCAAATCAACCTTAATCCCATTTAAAACTTAAAAGCAACGAATTTTACGCGTCATTTTACGCCGCTAGAAACAGATCGGAAGCAGAAATTTAGTTTAAGTAGTTTTAAGAGTATAGCTTTAACTATCAAAGAGAAGGTCATTAGCAGGAAAACATGCATTAGAGCAGAGCAGTCCCTTCTTCCCGTTTTCGTTTCCCTTACCAATGTGAGTAAACTGCAATGTAGTGTCCCGAGAGTTTCAACTACCTTTAAAAAAAAAAAAAAATAAATAAAGTCGACCCATGCAGTTAAAGGGAAGTCTAAGTCATTTACAAAAAAAAAAATTATTAAAATTTAAATCTTTATAAATGCCGAGCTAAAAAAGAAAAAAAATCCAAACCCATACATTTTCTCCCCGAAAAAAAACCAACCCACATCTCCCTGTTGAGAAAATTTAAAAATGCAAGCCACAACGATAATGGCATAAAATTACACATTCTCTACATTACTATTGATCTCTGTAAACTATGAGCCTTATTTACATGAGCTCAGGAAAATTAAGCGATCGCTACATTTAGTTTTTATACATTATATTTAAATTTTTATGCACAACTTATACTGTAATCATTTCTTAGGATCCTAATGCTCTTGTTTAGAATTAATTTTTGTCATTTAGTAGGATTATTAGCTGCGTCTAGAAATATATCCCCGACCCCCTCTACTTGAAATTACTGCCGGAACCAGCGCGTGCTCAACGTAGTCTACCGTACCATCTGCTCGCAATACGTGGTTCGCTACAGTATTTTAATATATAAGCCTAGTACTCAGTTCGGCTAAGAGTTTCACTAGTCGAAAAATATTATTCTTTTGTAGTGTGACCGAAGTTTTCAGAGTTCAACCTCTTTGCAAGTAGCATGGTCTTATTGTAAATCAGCTGGGTTCACAAACAGCAAACAAATCAATTGGCGCCAATTTTAAAATATTATAAAATGTTGAGCCGGACCTGTTTCGCAAGCTTTAAATTTGCTGTTGGCATGGCGATATGTATTGCCGCAACTCCTACAGGCAGTTTCCATTGCTTTTGGGGTTTTTCTTCCATTTATAATTTGTTATTGACACACCGGTTCTGCACAAACACAGCCAAAGATAAAATTTTCTATTCTTTGGGCCGCGGCTAAAGGCGTTCATCGGAATTCATCCGCTAAATCTGGTATTTTTTTGGTATTTCCTTACCATTTCCTTAGCTCATCTGAGTACCGCGGTGAAAAGGCTTTAGCTACCTATTTGCCTCTCGCTTACTCCTATGCTTAGCTAGCAGTTTTCGTCGTACTGAGTACTAGGCTATAACAATAAACTTATTTGGCGCCCAAACGTGTGTGGCCCGATTCTGTCATGGCGACAGATCGATCCGGCAAGGCCAGATCCATTAAAAAAATATATATATATAACCGTCAGTAACATCAGACGTTAATCAAGGGAATCTCCACAGCATTCATCCTCTAGATTAGGTGCATCGAGGAGTGATTGAAGAATCAAAGCTCCTTGCATACTATTAGGCTGCTGGAAAAGGTTTAGCTATTTAGCTTTAACGCCGCTACCTAATTAAACTTACGCATGCACAGTGGTCGGGGTTGTATGGAGCCTCGGCCATAAATACTTCTAGATGTGCTATTGCTATGAAACTTTTACCAAAAATCTAAAAAAAATTGTATAAATATATGTTACAAAAATTGGCCAGATCGTACCACTATATCCTATAGCTTCCATAGGAACGAATTTCTCAGTGGTTGCGTTCACATGAGAGAGCAGTCATAAATTAATTTCTTGTAATCATAATAGGCTGAACTTTTTAATGTAAGTTATTTACAAGCTTAGAACTGTAATATAAAAGTGTAGGAGTGATTACTTACTCCCACCTCCCACGCCCACCTGCCCAAAAAAGTTATAACAAGCAAAACAAACAATAATAAAAAATGATATAATATTTAAATGGTTTCATCAAATAGCATATCCTGAGTTTTTAAGATCATTAAATAAAGCAATCAGCACACTTTTAATTCTTTGGGGTTTAGCTGCATTTATTCTCCCAAATGCTAAAAAATGCTTTCGAGAATACTGGTAGTTGGTATTGATTCCTAATAAAATAATACATTAATAAAACGACAAAATAATCTAAAAACATAAAACAAAAAACACACAGCAAAAAGAAGCAAGCAAAACAGCAAAAACAAACTACAACTAAGCACACACAGACACAGAACAAAAAAGTGCTTCCTCCTAGATAGAGCTGCTAAAATAAATGAGGTTAGGTTGCATTTTTTAATGGCACAAGTGCATCGGCAAGTTTCGGCAGCTGAACAAAACATTTTTATAATCTTGAAATATTAATAAATAACAGGATATAAACATCATTGGGGGTAACCGGGGGAAAGCACTTAAAACTCTACATATAACATTGTAATGCACACCATTTACGAACTAAATAGGTCGCACTTTTTACCACTTATTTACACAAAACACAGGACAAGTTATTAATATATGTATCTGTATAAACAAAGTATATACCGTTATGAACAATATCCATTATAAAAGAATGGGATTAAACCGTGCTATATAATTTATTAGAATTTTTTTAATTCACTGCGTTGCACTGCACTGTTGACAAATTGCAAGTAAGTAAGCAATTGTTCGCACTTTACATTCCTGTGTTGGAAAGTCCCGTTAGAAATTCAAAAAAAAAACTATTGTGTCGTAAAACTTAGACAATTAGCTGATCATAGAACCGGGTTTCGGTAGAATATCTCAAAATAATTTTTTTTATTTTTGGCCTATGGCAGCGACCACTGTGGGCGTTGTTTATTGGCTTAATAAATTGGCCATCCCGTCTTTTAGCGTAGGGAGTACTAATATTTTTGTACTGGAGTTTAATATGGAATTGTACAGAACACTTGTTGCCTGGTGTATCTGGTATAGTCTGTGTTTAATGCGAAGTTAAAGAATTTTATTAATACAAGATGTTAAATGTAAGATTAAGAGTCTGTTTTCGAGAATCTGAACAATAGGAGCCGGATGTTGCCGTTTTGCCATGCGGTGAACCGATTAAATAGGTATTTTCGTTAATAGATTGTCATCTGAAAACAATATCTTTCACCATTCTAGTCAATTTTTTTTTGTAATTTATTTTTGTTTTGCGTATTAATCTTTTTGTAGTGCAGTTTTAGGCGGAATTGTACAGAACACTTTTGGCCGTTTGCCTGGTGTCTGGTATAGTCTGTATATAATACAAGTTACAAAAAGTTATTTGATACAAGATCAAGATGTTAAATGTAAGATAAATGAATCCGTTTCATAAAAATCCTAATTGTACAGGAGCCTCTTGTCGCCGTTTGCCTTGAGGTGAACCGTTTTTTTTATTGTTTTTATGTTCATGGTTCGACATCGGAAAACGACATCTTACACTTCTAATTCCTTTCATTAGTAAAATTTTAGAGTCAATAGTATTAAATATCATTACCGACAGGACGTATCTAGGACAAGGAACTTTAAATAAGATAGCAGAAAACGATTGCATGGCACCCCATATTTTTGAAAGTTTTATTTGATTTTTTCGATTATTTATTTATTGATTTATGTTTTGTTTATTTATTATTTTTGCTTACTATTATTTATTATACCCGCTACTCGTAGAGTAAAAGGGTATATTGTATTCGTGCAAAAGTATGTAACAGGGAGAAGGAAGCTTTTCCGACCCTATAAAGTATATATATTCTTGATCAGGATCACTAGCCGAGTCGAACTAGCCATGTCCGTCTGTCCGTCTGTCTGTCCGTCTGTATGAACGCTGAGATCTCGGAAACTATAAAAGCTAGAGGATTGGTATTTTGCATGCATATTCTTGGAGTTCCTACACAGCGCAAGTTTATTTCAAAATGGTGCCACGCCTCCTCTAACGCCCTCAACCGCCCTAAACCAATTTTTGAAAGGTGTCTGGCGCCCACACCTTTAAAGATTTTTGAAAAGTAAAAATGCAGTTTTATTGTGATTATCAATACCTATCGAAATGTAGAAGAAATTTTTCAAATCGGACCATTCGTTAAAAAGTTATGCCCGATCAAAGATTTCATATATCTATCTCCCTCGCACTCCCTTAGCTGAGTAACGGGTATCTGATAGTCGGGGCACCCGACTATAGCGTTCTCTCTTGTTTATTTTATTTATTTATTTTTATTATTAGGTAGATATTTTTTCCAATTATTATTGCAAGATTCCTGAGCTATAGGTTTTTTTTGAAATGCCCCTCGCACACAGTACAGAAGACCTAACTAAAATAGTAGAGAACGTTTGTCAGATCTGCGCAAAAGTTATTTCCTTTCCGATCCAATTGCTACACACTAGTTGCGGTCACGACTTTCACCGAAATTGTTTCGTTACAAGAGCGGGGAAAACAAAAATCTGTCCTGTCTGCTCAAGCTCACTATCCGTCCCATCAGCGGAGAACTTAGCAGTTGATACTCCAACTAAACCTTCTGGCTCGAGAACCAAAGCTCCAATACAGCCTCCTAACGTAGTAACAAGGTCAAAAGCTAGTCAAAACAAAACACCAGCCGAAATCACAATGCCTACTGGCAACGACCAAGAACCGTCTTCAGCCCCGACTGAACCTCCAAGTGATTTTCAGTCGACAATGGCCGAAGCTATCAGAATGGCCATTGCAGAAGCCTTGACGACTGCATTGGCCCAACAAACAAAATGTTTCGCTGACGCTTTGGCCCAACACACAAGAACCATGACCCAAGCGATCGCAGGGAATTCGCAAGCCCAAGCGGCAAATGTTTCGCCTAACCAAATAACGTTAGACCCAATGTATAACCAAGGTAATATCGATCCCCAAGTCCCACCCAATGACCGTAGAAGACTTTATATACCGAGTAGAAGCTTTAGCGGGTCAATCGTTGGAAGGAAATCTTGAACTAGTGGCTCAGAATGCTAATTTGCTGTTTGACGGAATCGCGAGCGATTGGTACTGGCGTTTTCACAAAAGTGTATCTGTAGTGCGTTGGTACGATTTAGTTGAGGGACTTAAAGGTCAATTTAAGGATGACCGTACTGATAGAAATATCCGAGCGGAAATAGCCCAAAGAAAGCAAAGGGGAAGCGAATCATTTGATGACTTCTACCGGATAATCTCTTCCCTCGCAGATAGACTGTCACAACCCATGTCTGAACAAGCGTTGGTAGAAACGCTTCGAGCCAACCTTCTACCAGAAGTACAGCATGAAATTTTGTATGAGCGCACAAGAACCGTACAAGAATTGAGAAGTCTCGTCAGAGCTCGCGAAATTTTTATGCAAAGTGTAGGGAAGCCGCAGGGATTCACACAGCGTCACGGACCACCCAGGCGGCAAGTTTGTGAGGTGCAATGCAGGTAGAGTCAGTAACAGAGAGCGAAGAGTCGGATGACGACCTGGAATTAGCGGCTATAAATGGGAGATGCTGAAATTGCAAGGAAAAGGGACACCAGCATACAAAGTGCCCAGTGCCGGAACGGGTTTATTGTTTTGGATGTGGAGAAGACGGCCAATACAGTCACACCTGCATCAAGTGTCACCCGCCAAAAAACTCAGGAGAGCGTGCCACAAGGGCACGCAAACAGATGGTCTCGAAGGCCACGATGCCCGATTAGGTAGATCCAGTTTACCAATCCCAAATACAAAAGCAACGGTCGAGATTCTTTCCAAAACAGAGTTAGAGAGCACTAATACAAAAGTTAAAAAAAAAAGGAACGCAAGCTGCTTCTCTCAGCCATAGTGGGGCAACTTAACGATTCTTACGCTCAAGTGGAAATGTTGGGTAAATCGGTAGTTGGCTTACTGGACACTGAAGCGTCAGTCAGCTGCATAGGTGGAAGACTGGCTGCAGAGCTTCCATAACTAAATATAGAATATTCTAGAATAATAGCAGGAATTCGAACAGCAGACGGCCAGACCCAACAGATAACTGGTCGGCTAACTACGGAAGTCTCCTTCCGGAGCGATAAGAAAACATTAACCTTCTATGTAGTACCAACCCTAGCAGGAGATTTGTATCTGGGAATAGATTTTTGGAAGCATTTCCAGTTATTACCCGAAGCTTTCTGGGGCAACAATCCAATAGTGGCAGCGTTAGAAGAACCAATATCTCGTGAGCTCTTACCAGCTTTTCCCGACGTACACTGCGAAAGGACTGGAAAGGACCCAACTACTCTCACATTCCATTGATGTGGCTCAAGCAAAACCCATAAAACAAAGGCACTATGCTGTATCTCCAGCAACAGAAAAACTTATGTATGCGGAACTGGATAGAATGCTAGAGCTAGGTGTAATAGAGGAGTCGACCAGCGCTTGGTCCTCACCAGTAGTTCTGGTCCAGAAACCTGGCAAAGTAAGGCTGTGCATTGATAGCCGAAAGCTAAATGAAGGGACGGTTAACGACGCATATCCAATGCCACTTATTAATGGAATTTTAGGTAGGCTCCCAAAAGCTGAATTCATAACTAGTTTGGATCTAAAAGATGCCTTCTGGCAGATCCCGCTAGATGCCAATTCAAGGGACAAAACGGCATTCACAGTACCTGGAAGACCCCTCTGTCATTTTGTTGTTATGCCCTTTGGGCTATATAATTCTCCCCAGACTATGTGTAGGCTAATGGATAAGGTGATCCCAGCGTCTCTAAGGAACTAGGTGTTTGTGTACTTAGACGACTTACTAATAGTCTCAGATACTTTTGAAAGACATATAGAAGTTTTGAAAGAGGTTGCGTCTCACCATGTGTACGGCCCCTGTGTTGCATAGCCCAAATTTTGATGCTCCGTTTTCCATCCATTGTGATGCAAGCAACACTGGAGTGGGCGCTGTTCTAATGCAGGACGACGCCGAGGGAAACGAAGTTCCAATCTCCTTTATGTAGAAAAAACTAAACAAATGTCAATCAAATTACACGGTCACAGAGAAGGAGTGTTTGGCAGCTGTTTTAGCGGTAAAAAAAATTCAGGGCATATGTGGAGGGACAAGAGTTCTCAATTATAACCGATCACGCGTCCTTAAAGTGGCTTATGTTCCAGGGAGACGTCAGTTCTCGGCTGGCACGATGGGCCCTAAAGTTGCAGGGATTTAAGTTCAAAATCAGCCACAGAAAAGGAAGCCAAAATGTAGTGCCAGACGCCTTGTCAAGGACTTTTACGGAAGACCTTTCGGTCTTAGAAATATCTAGTTTAGTGGATATGGATGCCAGTGAGTTTAAAGGGAAAAATTACGAAGATCTAAAAGCAGCTATTTCCACAGGAGTACAACAATCAGGTGAGGTTAAGGCCAGCAACGGATTTGTTTATCGTCGCGCTGAGCACGCTGCAGACGAGAAAGTGGCAGATGAATCCTGTTGGAAGCTGTGGCTTCCTAAAGAGCTAGTTCCAGATTTGTTGAAAAAAACGCATGAAGATCCCTTAGCAGCACACTGTGGCATAGCCAAAATGTTAGAAAACTTGAGAAGATATTTCTATTGGCCAAATTTAGCGGTAGACGTCAAGGATTTTGTCAATAGGTGCGAAGTGTGCAAGACAACAAAGCATCCCAGTCAGTCTTTAAGACCAGCCTTGGGAAATACTGGTCAATCGGAAAGGATTTTTCAAAGGCTCTACGTCGACTTTTAAGGGCCGTACCCTCGTAGCTCGGAAGGGCATATAGGACTTTTTATTGTAGTCGATCATGCTTTAAAGTTTCCCTTTCTGAAAGCCGTGAAGAAATTTACCACCGAGGCTATTCTCCCATTCCTGGAAAAGAAATATTCCATTGTTTCGGCGTACCGGAAACTATTATTTCCGATAATGGAGTGCAGTTCAAATCAGTGGCGTTCAACGGTTTACTCGAGAAATATGGAATCGCACACTCCTATACGGCGATTTACGCTCCACAAGCCAACGCTTCAGAAAGGGTGAATAGATCAGTGTTAGCTGCCATCAAGGCGTACATAGATCCGAGTCAAAAGAACTGGGATAGTAAACTTAGTAGCATCTGTTGCGCGTTGAGGTCAAGTTTTCATTGGTTTTTGGTCAGCACATGATAGTAGATGGCAAATCCTACAAAATCATTAGGGAGCTAGGATTGCTAGAGGATAGAAATGTACAGTTCGATAAGAATGACTCGCGGGACATAATAAGGCGTACCGCTCAGGATTCGATGGAAGCCCAAAGGGAATGAAATGAAAGGGCTTATAACTTGCGAAGCCGAATTGTGTCTTACAGACCGGGTCCCGACCCGAAGTCAATTTCGTTTAGAGTTACACCAAAATTACCAGTGGACCGAAACAGAACAAAGTTGCAAGTGCAGTGAGAATTAATTTTTTTAAAAATTTGAAATCCGAAATTCCCGGCAGTTGCCGTCACAATTGTTGTGAAAAACTAAAGTGCTAAAGTGCCAGCCCCTAGTGGGTAAGTCTTGTTGGTGCGAGAAGGTGGAAAAATCGGTGTTTGAACGCCCTAATGTTTTTAGGTGGCACCTGGTAGTTACATAACCTCTGTGCGCTAAAAGCCAAGCTTGGTGGAAGAAGTGGGAAAGGCCAACCGGAAGAAATCCCAAACTGGCAACCAATCAACCCTGCAACCAATCTACCCATCAACCAATCAACCAACCAATCAACCGAAGCTGCAGCAGCCTCCAAATCCCGCATCAACAACATAGCGCTGGAAATTTTACTTTAAATTTATTTTTCTACGTACACTTTTATATGTTGTAGAGTAGCCCAGTAGGCAACAAAATTTAGGCTAGGGACAATTTACCGGCAATACCGTCCATAAGCCGTAGGGAAAAAAGCCCCAAGAAAAAAATGATATAATCATCCCCTGAAATACCAAATCAACCTTAATCCCATTTAAAACTTAAAAGCAACGATCGAGATCGAGATCGTCACAGTGAGCTCTCTTATAAAGTGCTGTAGTTGATTTTCTCTTTCACAGGCCCGTCGAGAAGCGCTTCATCGTGGGAACCAAAGTGAGTAAACTGCAATGTAGTGTCCCGAGAATTTATAGTGCCCCAAAGCTAGAAGGATCGACTAAAGACTTATATCTTTAAGGCAAGATGCAAGATCAACAGCAACACAGAACAACATTTGAACAAATATATAGGCTGCAAAGGAACAAACAATTGGGGTGTTTATATCTGTCGAAATTGCCCTGTTAAACGCTCAATCAGAACAGTTCAATAAAGAATATAATGAAATATTAAGAAATGATGTATTTGACGAAATTGGATTGGATACAGTTCTTCAAGATGCGCTAAGTATTGATAGAGAAGAAAATGACCCTGCCTCCAAGAAATACTTTAAATACTTTTTTATCATTTATCAAAATACCAAATTATGGAACTGATTGCCAGCCTCTAAGATATACTCGGCGCTCTTTTGGACTGAAAGAGGATGCTCCGGGCCAAAAACTTTACCGTTGCCATTATCTTTGAATGGGGGAGTGACTCTAATGTCAGAGGCCATGGCAGGGATAACTTGGCCAATGGTCTGCCATTTTGTTTTCCACTTATATACGGGAAGACAATTGAAATTTAAGGCCGGAAGTCTATTGATGCAACAATGGAAATTACTTTCATAAGATCAAAAGAAAGAATTGGAACTACCAATTTTCCCCATCATTGGAAAAAAAGCACCGCTGATGAGCGTGCTGTGTCTGCCGGAGCAGCACAATGAACTTTGCCTAGAGATGCAAAAACATCCATAGAACCATCGATTGCATCGATTTTTATAAAAACGGCAATACATCGATGTATATTTTCCAACTTCATTGTTTTTACTTATACCCTTTTCCATGAGGCCCATCTGTTGGAAACAGAAGTGTATTTAGAGTAATGTCATGGTCACTTAAAGCGTCAAATTAGCGTCGGTGACTTTAGCGGCGATTGTGGAACGGTGGAATCTGGAACATGGTACCAATTTTTATTTTCTGGGGCTTCTGGGGGCCAAATTGAACAATTTTAAATACAAAATTGTTTAGAATGAAAATATCTTTCGATCTAGGTAATTCGAGAGCCTAGACGATTTTCGGAAGTATGAAAAACTGCTTTCGAAAAATCAGGTCCTCACATTTTGGGGAATATCTCCACAATGTACGCTAGCTAGGTCGTCTTTTGAAGGACATATGAGAAAACTCGCATCAAAAAATTATTGTCAGGTTTTGAGAAAATCAACTTCTGAATCCCCCTATACAAAAAAAGGACTTAAAAATCAGTTTATCCATAACTTTTTTCACAGAGCATGCTTCACAATTCCGAGTTTTAAATAGGCATTATTCCGGGTAAATTTAATAAAAAAACAAGAGAAAACGCTATAGTCGGGTACCCGTTACTCAGCCAAAGTGAGTGGAGATGGAGATAGAAAATTTTTAATCTGGTATAACTTTTTAACGAATGGTCCGATTTGAAAAATACATTTCGATAGGTATTGATAAATGCAATAAAACTGCATTTTTACTTTTCCAAAATCTTTAAAGGTGTGGGCGCCAGACACTTTTTAAACTCGTTTATTGTGGGAGTTAGGCGATTGTGGGCGTTTGAGGGGGCGTGGCCCCCGGCTGAAACAAACTTGCGCTGCGTAGGAAGCCAAAGAATATGTGTGGGTAATCCCAATTCTCTAGCTTTTGTAGTTTCTGAGATCTCAGCGTTCATACGGACGGACAGACGGACATGGCTAGATCGACTCGGCTAGTGACCCTGATCAAGAATATATATACTTTATAGGGTCGGAAACGCTTCCTTCTACCTGTTACATACTTTTGCACGAATACAATATACCCTTTTACTCTACGAGTAACGGGTATAATGATCGTCAGTTTTAGAGAAAATCACCTAACAGTGTTTGAATTTTAAACGGATATTAGAATACCTGCAACTCTAGTACAAGAACCATGGCCAGCTATGACATGAACCGCAGTATCCGACACTACAACCGACATACAAATTCAATATCGACGATAACTTAAAAATAAAAATTTCGCCTTTTACAGAGCGTGCTCCTTGTTTTACGGTATCCCAAAAAATCAGAAATTAAATGAAATAATTTTAGTAAAAGTTCAAATCAATTATTATCGTAATTTTTTCATATATTTGTCCAACAGTTTGGCCGCTAATGGAAGAGTCCGCTATGTTTTCGACGCTAACTTAAAAATAATTATTTTGTCTCTCACAAAACGAGCTCCATGTTACACGGTATCTCAAAATATCAGAAATAAAATGAACTAATTATAGTAGTCAGTTTTCGAGATATTTGCCAAACATTTAAGCTGTATGGGCAAATACCGCCAATGGCCATCGGGTGCGCCATGTTTCTATTTCTGCACGTAGTGTAGACACTAGTCAATAATAATACATCGATACTCATTCGATATTCTAAAATTATTTTATAGCCTCTTCCCATAGAGTCCATCCGTGTGAAACGGTTAGGATTTTTGACAAATGTGAAACTCGTGTTCCCACAGAGCACATCCCCCATCCACCATCCGATAACAGCTGACTTGAAGAGCAGTTACTCAAGTCAACATTAACGAAGGGGGATTTCAATTCGGCAAATCTGTCGTAAAATTGCGTCCTCCTAATCTTATTGTAGAATAATAAAATAAATAGCATAAGATAATAGTTTAAAACATATCTGAGCTTTTATAACATATCCTATAACGAGTAAGCTTTCATATTGCTGACTGGGGGAGAGCCTAACCTCCCGTACCCCACCCATTGATGGCAAATTTGTAAACAAACATAAAATTGTGTTGTTTTGGTAATTTATAGCAACTTTTGAACTTTATAGGAGTACAGAGTACTCTTTTAATTAATATTAGTTATTATTTACGAAGTGCAGAACATATTCTGAGACTCCGCTGCAAACATTGATGTTTTCGTACCCAGAACAGCTTACATTTTGGCCCACTCATAGCAACATGTTTTTTAACGCTTTTCCGCTCATAACAAAGTACAAATAATTCAACAATAGCCAAAAAACAATGAGCTTAAGCATTATTTAATTTTTTCCCGCCATCGATTTGATTTGTTCTCGCAGTCATCGTTCCATTTTTACAGTCAAGAGGAAGAATTCAGAGTTGCACCGCAAAAACATCGCCTAACTATCGCATAAAAGATCCCGTCAAAGTCCGTCAAATTCGGATGGCGGACTAACTGGGAAATTTTCGGAACGGCAAAAGCTTACGGACTATCCGTTCAACGGATGGTGGATGGAGCTCTGTGGGAAGACCCTATAACATAAGATTATATAAAACAACAATGCCGATTTTACTCTTATTCACAATCAAATAAAAACACCTTTTTGGCAAGGTTAGAAACTAGTGACGATCGCACCTTCAAAATATAAAAGTTCTGATATCAACATTTGTGACAAAAAATAATTACCCTTGTCATTAAATAACTTTTTAACATTTTCTCATTCGGCACGCACCAACAGCTCAACATTTCAACTTGCACTTTCACCGCCCTCTCTCCCAAACCAATTGAAATTCATTAAGTCTTGGTGTGCAATCCTGTTAGTTTTACCGATACCTTTCGATTGGTTTCTCATTCGTTATGATCGGACCGTCACAGTAGATTTTCAATTCTGCGGCTTCGCACACTCTCCTGGTGCGCTTCGTCACTACTTGGTCTGCCGTCCGCAGTGATTCCTATCGCAAATATGTACATTTGAAATGCTTTGTCTGTATATTTTTATACCCTTGCAGGGGTATTATAATTTCAGTCAAAAGTTTGCAACGCAGTGAAGGAGACGTTTCCGACCACATAAAGTATATATATTCTTGATCAGCACCAAACGCCGAGTTAATATAGCCATGTCTGTCCGTCCGTTTCTACGCAAACTAGTCTCTCAGTTTTCAAGCTATCGGGCTCAAACTTTCCCAAAAGTCTTCTTTCTATTGCAGGTAGTATATATCAGAGTTGTGACTAGTTAACTACTTTTGTAATGCAGTAGTCATTTCATTAGAAATAAAAAAAGTAATGCTAATGAAAACACCTTTCATTGGCATTGAAAAAAGTAATGCTACTCAAAATTATTTCATTGGCATTGGAAGCTTTCAATGCTACTGAAACACATTTCATTGGCATTGGAAGCTTTCAATGCTACTGAAAATATATTTCATTAAATTCCCCAAAAACAATGCTACTTAGAAATGTAATTCCAAAAAGCAATGATAGTTAAAAAATTTTAGTTACCATTGTTTTTGAAAAAACCTACTTTGTTGTCTATTAAAGCTATCACTTTTCAAGAAAAAGATCTCAAGAAGACGCTAGTTCGTATCCCTAGCCTATCATTAGTTGCTTTTTTGAGATTGACTAACTAAGAATGTTAATCAATAGAACCGCGAGTTCTTGAGAAGAGGAGGAACATTCGCTCCCCCGGTCAGGATGACCCCACCTAGGATGAAGCGCGAATTCTTCAGAAGAGGAGGACCCTTTGGTCCTTGGCGCAGAAAACGCATGTCGTCTCGCTGACACCGCGAATTCTTCAGAAGAGGAGAACCCTTTGCTCCTTAGAACATCACTTTTATAACTGCTTTAAATATCAAATTACGAGAAACGTTAGAACATGTTATTAAATTTTAAAATATTTTATTAGCTCCTAAGATAAGTAACTCTTGGAAATAGGCATTTTTATTTGTGGAAATTTAACAATTTAACAACGGTGACAATACTACATTGTCATCTTATCCAGAAATCGCCAGGGTGTAGACGCTTTAGCCTTCTTCTGGTGGATGGATTCGCCAAGGATGCAGCAAATTGGTTGGTGTGTGCCAGTAGCGTCTCGAGTTCATGTTGATTGGCTCTCTTACTGAGGGGATGTATAGGTCGCTGACTAGGACCACTTCTCTGAGCAACGGTGAATTTTTAAAAAATTTGGTTTGCTTTTAAAATGACTAATTTTTCAAAATGACCATCTAATTTTGTCTCTTCTTGCCATTGACCATTCCTGCATAGCTGAAGAGGCGCTCTACTGGGGCAGAGGAAGGCAACGGGGTATTGTATTTCATAACAGTTGCTCTAATGGTTGGGTATTTGTTTAAGCTTTCAATCTCTTCATCCCGGTCTATTAAATATCGGTCAAGTTCTTCGCTTACTGGGGATCCTTGAAATATTAGATCTGTTGAAGAAATACAAATTATAAATCTGTGCAAATTTATAAATAGTAAATAAGTATTTATAAAATTAATTATTTACCTTCAGTTACCTCTCCAAAATCAAAAAAGGTAAACTTTTTGAGCTTTGAAGGTATTTTGGTGACATCATCTGAAAACTTGCTTGCATGTTTTAAAAACATGGCTTTTAGTTTTTGATCGGTCCACTCGGGAGCAGTCTGACGTATTGCTAATTTTTTATGGCCTGACAAGAAACTGCGGCAACAAAGGCATAGTGACATTTTGGATCCACCTCAAAAAATCCCGTGAATCGTTGCTGTAGAGCAGCCAACAGTGGTGGAATTCGGTCGCCTAGGTAACTCAACTCCCCGTTCTCAAGCATCTTTTCCCATTTAACTTTGATCGTTAACAGAGTCGGGACAAAATATCCATAGAACATGTTGGTTTCGCCTTGTAAAAAATCAAGTCCTGACGCCAATGGCTCCATTATTTTACAGTACTCTTCCATGTAGTCCAATTCTGTCGGTGTAAGCTCTGACAGAGTCAGCGCCTTAAACAATTTGGTGCCTAAAACGCAATAAATGTTTTAGCGCATCATACAGAGTGTTCCAACGCGTTTGGCATGGCGTCTTTAAGGAGCATCCTAAGATTGACTGTATTATTTCTGCTGTTTTTGGACGGTTACTCTTATTCCACACAGTTGAACATCTGCAAAAACATTTAATACAAAATTTGTTTTAAAATCAATTTGTTATTTTCCTATACCTTTTAAGGAGATTCTTATGGTCCTCATACACTCTGCTGTCTGCCTTTATTATATTGGTAAAATCCGTCGTCGCAAGCAAGTTTAACGTATGGCAACCACACCTATAATGCTTGGGCATTCTAAAGGTTGAGATCTCCAAATATTGCGGAATGTCATCCGTGGTTTCGTCTCCTATGTTTTCCGAGTCTTCTGAACCGACTTCAAAATTAGATTTAAAAGAAAAATAATTATATGACGAAGTTATATATAAATATAATAAACATACACTCCAATCTAAATTCTTTGAACGCCTTGTCAAAATTGCTACCATTGTCGGTGATAGTGCAGACAATTTGGTCGTTTGTTAGAAAAAATTCTTTATTAAGGGCTTGCGTCGTTTCAGCAACTCTATTGAACGTGTGACTTCCAAAAAGTCGCCTACACGCCAAAGCAACCGATTGCCTTACAAATTTCTGGTCGATCTAGTGACACGTATACCCGAAGAAGGATTTCTTTTTTGTCGACCATATATCTGCTGTTATGCAGACGTATCTTACTTGTTTTAAACAGTTAATTAAATAGCTTCTGTGAAAATCAAATTTATCATCAAGTATTTTCGTCAACATTTTTCGGCCCGGAACCTTGACAGGCATTTCTTCGAAAAGAGCTTCAAAGGATGGGTTCTCCACAATATACAACGGCGAAAACGAATCCACGACAAACTTTAAGACTTTTTCGTCAAACGCTGCCTGCCTAACACCACCTTTTCTTGCCCTTTTAGAAAGTTGCTGTTTTTTTCCAAATATTTGTCATATTCGGCGGAATGTTTGTCCTTCAGGTGGTTTATGAAGTTAGACGTAACTTTAATAGATCCAGCTTTCTTGAAGTGAATGGACAAAATTGGCAAGCAGCCAAAACGCCATTACACGCTCTTTGGTGGTTTGTTTCAGACACCTGAATTGGATATGAACGATAATAATTAACAATATTTGTATTCGATTAATTCTAAAGTAAGCTTTCTTGGTACCAGACTGTGTAATCTTAAAATATTTTCCAGTTAATATTAACGGTAGTTGTGCCTTTTCTAGAGCGCTACCACAACCAGCTTCGACAGCACTAACCATAGTGCTAGATCTTAATTGAAAAACAAAAAAAAGAGTAAAATCCATCTAGTTTGTTTAATATACCTACGAGCAGTATGATGATGAAGACATCGATCCATTATCTTCAGTTAGGATAAACGACAATTATCCGTTCTCTGAATCACTACCATCTTCGACTGCACTAACCAAAGCGCTAGTTCTTAAAAAAAAATATTTATAATCCATGAAGTTTATTCAATATAGATACTTACGAGCAGTTTGATGAGAAAGACATCGATGTATCACCAACGTCAGATAAATAATAAATAAATTCACTTTTACTATCCATTTCGCACTTTATTAAGTTTAACTTTAAAAAATTTGAGAGACAGTATATTACAGTAAGGGCCGGTTTCTCGAGTGCCGGCTAAAGTCCCTGATAGCTATCTGTTCGAAAAAGATAATCACCAGATAAACTTATCGTAAAAGCAAATCGGTTTTCTCGACGCCTTTAATTTATCTGATCGAGAAGCAATTACAGAGTGCTGTTAACGCACAGAATTGTGCTGTAAAGCGCAAAAAATGGAGTGCTTTGATTATTTGAACAGCTGTTTGGGTATAATTCAAAGGCAAAGTCAGCTGTGATTTCGTTTCTTCTTCTTAGTTGGCTTTGGGAAATCAGCTGTCATTCTATCGAGCCGAAAACGCCTAGCAGGGAGTCCAAGTCCCTGTCAAAGTTAGCTCTCACATTTTGGCTCGAGAAAGCCAATATCGCTTTGCAACCAAATTTGGACGCCAAACAAGGATGATTTGGTTAGAAGAGATTTTTGGGACACATCTGATAGCTACGTTAGCAAGTTTAGAAAACGTTTATGTGAACTGGTTGACCGACAATTTTTTAATAAAACAGGCACGGTGAAAGTTATATAAATGTTCATGACCGAACAAGCAAGGCTATTTCTCTTATGAATTCAATTCAATTTTCTGTACATTTTTAAATCTCCTTAGCCCAAGAAGAGTCATCGATAAAAGCGTAGTTAAAAAATCTAAAATAGCTTAGCGAAGAAATATATGATTTATGTATTTCAATTCCTCCGAAATCAAGAAGTAACGGATTCTTCGAACATTGAGACAAAGTTCTGAAGAATTCGCGGTATAAATATTTTTTATACTTGGTGTCAGCGAATCGACATTCGTTTTCTGTGCCAAGGACCAAAGGGTCCTCCTCTTCTGAAGAATTCGCGGTTCAACTATTTTTCATCCTCGGTGTTAGCAAATCGACGAGCTTTCCCTGACCTGTGGAGCAAATATTCCTTCTCTTCTAAAGAATTCGCGGTTTTATTGTTTTCTCTGACCTGGGGAGCAAATGTTCCTCCTATTTTAAAGAATTCGCGGTTTTATTGTTTTTACCTTCTTGAGTCGTTATTACATGGTCAATCTCAGAAAAGCTACCAATTTTTAGCCAGGGATAATAAAAGTTATAGCTTTAATGGAGAAAAGAGAACATTTATTACAAAACTATGGTAATTAAAATTTTTTAACTATCATTACTTTTTGGAATTACATTTCTAAGTAGCATTGTTTTTGGGGAATTTAATGATATATATTTTCAGTAGCATTGAAAGCTTCCATTGCCAATGAAATGTGTTTTCAGTAGCATTGAAAGCTTCCAATGCAAATGAAATAATTTTCAGTAGCATTACTTTTTTGACAATTTAATGAAATTTGTATTCAGTAGCATTACTTTTTTCAATGCCAATGAAAAGTGTTTTCAGTAGCATTACTTTTTTCATGATATTTCAAAAACAATGCTAATGCTTATAGACACAACTCTGGTATATATGTCGGAACCGACCAGATCGGACAACTATATCATATAGCTCCCATAGGAAAAATCGGAAAAAAATCGAAAAACAAATTCTAACTTCGGTGTTTTTTTAAATACTACATTCTACTTTTGGAAATACTATTTATTAAAATCGGATGACTATATAATATAGCTGCCATCGGAACGGTCGGAAAATTAAATGGAAATTATTAGGAAAAAAATCATATCTTCGAAAGCAGCTAAAATATAGATTGTTGTAAAGTTAAGAGGAATGATCTGCAAGGTAGGGTTGGTTAAAAAATCGATAGCAATATCGATGGTTTACAAACATCGATGGCTTAAACCCACAATCGATACTATCGCTCAGAAAAATAATTAAATTTTACATGTAATTTTTGGAATATTTTAAGAAAAGTATATTTAAAGTATATATTTTAGAACACGACGGTATTTCCATTGCTAGGTCTCAACATTACATTTTGTTTCACTTTAATCGCAGTAAAATTAAGATCTTTGTCTTATCCATTCGTTTTATGATACAAGTGTAAATTTTCAATTTTTTTTTTCATTAATGTCCTTAATTTTTAAAATTTGATTTTTAATTTTCATTAATTTCCGATACTATTGATAATATCGATAGTGACCACCATCGATAGTGTCCACCATCGATGTTTTAACAACCCTACTGCAAGGGTATACAAGCTTCGGCTGGCCGAAGCTAACTTCCTTTCTTGTTTTTTTTTTAATTGATTTTGGTTTATTCTTAAATACCTCAATGCGCACCGTATAGGCAAATGAGAGTATGACCTTACAAATTTCCATACAAATATGGACCGCCCTAATGTACAGACCAACATTACATATAATTATATAAAATAAATCTGCCGATTTGACCCTTATTCAAAAGTTCCATAGTCATAAAGAGGTTTCGTCAAAATAATTATTATATATATCGTACCCTAGTACCTTAGGGAGGCGTTTATAGTACTTAAAACGACGTATACCACAAGTCTGTAGCTTTAGAAGTTCACAAGTTACAGGTGTGTGAAATTGAGCTATTTATAGCTCTTTTCCTGCTAAACTAGCGGGTATTTCCGAAAGTGGTAGAACTTAAGTTTCCATCCAAACTTTGACGGGCTGTCCTATGCGATAGTTCGGCGATCTTTTTTCGGGGCAACTCTGACTTCTTCCGCATGATTGTGAAAATAGGAACGTTGAGTGCCCGAACGAAATTGTTTAAATAATTCAGAAAAGCATTTGCAAACAGGTTGCTATGTGTGGGCCAAAATTTAAGCTGTTCAGTAAACTAATATTAAAAAAGTGCGGTATATACTCTATAAATCATATTTTTTTCCTTTAAATTACCAAAAGAGCACACTTTGGTTTTGTTTACAAATTTGAAATATTAATATTTGCTACTCACAAAACAAATTTGATTGTTAAAGTGACCTTTTTGGATATAATTCTACGATATTATACGACAGTTTTGCCGAGTTGAAGCCCCCTTCGATTATGTTGAGATAAGCTCTTTAAGTCAGCTGATATCGCATGGTGAACGTCAAAAATCCCAACTGTTTCCAACAGATGGAGTCTATATGAAGGGGGTATTAGTGCAAACATTGAAGTAGGGAAAAATACATCGATGTATTGCCGTTTATAAAATCATCGATAATGACACAGACTTCTCATATTTCAGTGGGTCTTCGGGACCACAACGCGCTTATCAGCGGCGTTTTTAATGCTATGATGGGGACAAATTGTAGTTCCGGAACTTTTTTTTATTTTATTACTTTGGGATATACTTTTTTTATATATTTTTACTTTTGAACAAAAATCGGATTGGCTTGCCCAGTGAGCAGTGTGCGGCTGGCACAAATATTCAATTCCTCCTCCTTGGTTACTACGTGCAACTAATGGGCAAACCTTGCCATGGACGTACACTCTGAGAAGTAAAGTTGCCAAACAATGCAATTCCAAAAAGGTCGAAAATGTGGCCCTTTATTGCATGCGTGATCATCATCCTCGTCGTCTTCCGTTGTGCATAGTGCCTCACTTGCAGAGCTTCCAGGTAAATTCCAGATTGCATATCCGAAACCCGAACGGTGAATATCATCTTTGATTCGTAGCCCTCGTGGTAATGGTCGCAAATCACCTTATCCGTCTTTACTGTGGTGTTATCCGGATTCATTTTGTGGACGTCAGCTAAGTGTTTCTTTAGATTATATGTAAATTCTCTCCTTCTTCAAAGTTCTACTACACTCTTTGATTGGACTTGCGTTTCGTTCCACTCGTTAATGTTTTATATGAAGATTCATTATTTTTCGTAAATTTATTTATTTTAATTCACTTTCGTACGATCTGACTATAATGTATTAGCACACAATATCAAAGCTTACGGCTTTTCCCATCGATATATAATAGCACGATCAGCTCATAACCACACATACTTTCGAACCGCGATTTAGTTGTTGATAAATTCCGGCGAAGAGCCCAGGTCTACTTACAACTAACAATCAGAGTGGAAGTTGTATTGCCAAAGGCAGTATTTAAATTTGAAACATCTTTTTGATATCAGTTCTCTTTTTTCTTCAATTAGTTCGTTAAGTTGTACTTCGAACACGAATTATCAAACGGATCTGCAAGGATGCGATCCACCACTCCCCACTAATCAGATACCGGTCGTGACCAGTCGTCTAGCAAATCCAACCCCGAGCACAAGAGCTCGCCTGGGATTATGGTACAATTATACCATATTATAATTGTACCATGCCTGGGATTATCTGAGTCAATACAAATAGGCACCGAATGAGGTCACAAAACTTTTAAACGAGGTCGAAAGCTAACTTCGGCAAGCCGAAGTTTTAATACCCTTGCAGATTCCACGAATTAAAATTTGACTAGAATAACAACATGAATTTATAAAAATATTTTACAATTGAAAAGAATACATTTTTTTAATTTTCCACCCTATTGTTCCTATGGGAGCTATAGGATACACTGGTAAAAAAAAATGTAAATGTCACTACTTTACCATTGTTTCAATTATTTTTCCCAGCAAAATAGATCCTAACATGAAAATAATAAAATCGTATATGTCGCAAAGTTAATAATTTCTTAAATATTTATACCCGTTACTCGTAGAGTAAAAGGGTATATTAAATTCGTGCAAAAGTATGTAACAGGTAGAAGGAAGCGTTTCCGACCCGAAAGAGTATATATATTCTTGATCAGGGTCACTAGCCGAATCGATCTAGCCATGTCTGTCTGTCTGTCTGTATGAACGCTGAGATCTCGGAAACTACAAAAGCTAGAAAGTTGGGATTACCCACACCTATTCTTGGGCTGCCTACGCAGCGCAAGTTTATTTCAGCCGAGCGCTACGCCCCCTATAACGCCCACAATCGCCCACAAACGATTTTAAAATGTGTCTAGCGCACATTTTTTAAGATTTCGGAAAAGTATAAATGCAATTTTGTTGCGTTTATTTATACCTATCAAAATGTAAAAGAAATTTTTCAAATCGGACCATTCGTTAAAAAGTTAAGCCCGATCAAAGTTTTTTATCTCCATCTCCCTCGCACTCCCTCTAGCTGAGTAACGGGTATCTGATAGTCGGGGCACCCGACTATAGCGTTCTCTCTTGTTTTATAGTAAATTCAAAGATTTGTGTATTTAATTTGACTCTTTTTTTCACCCAGAATCTTTTGCTTTTAATTTAAAAATTTTTGATTATTTTTTCAAGTGAGCGCCTTAAATATTTACTTTAATTTTGAAAATGGAGTTATTTATTGTCATTACGAACAAATATATTAGTGTGAACTTAAAGACATTCTGCCTCGATAGGAAATAATATGGGCATGGCTCAAGTGTCAAGGGCTAGGTTCTGATACTATTTTTGTGCTCGGCGGTACCAGGTTTAAGTCCCGCTGACAACACAACTTATTTGTTTTTTTTGTTAGTTATTAGTTTCTTACAACTTTTTTAATACAATATTGTTCTTAAAATTGTGAAGGAAATGTTAAATATGCTTCTTAAAAACTTTTTACTTACTCTGACTCAGCCGGTTTTCGAACCGGGGCCCTCTCGCATCAAAGGTAGACGCCTTACCCATTGATCCATCGCACCATGTTATGCGCGAGTGGATAAGTTCAACTTAAATGTAAAGTTAACACGAGCCATAACACATATAACTTTTTAAAACTAAAAATGCAACTTTTCACTTATACATTTGATGGAAATTTAATTTAATATTATTTGTATCTTGACTTTCAAAATAATTTAGATTATTTAGATTATTTATTAATATTTTTCCTAGCGCGACAAGTGATTACTTATATTTATAGCGCTAGTCACAATGAATGGTATACAAAATATAACTTTAGCTTATAACTTCTATGCTTACTGTTAACCTTATACATTTCATTAGATTTCATTAAATATTATTCTATTATTATTATTTATTTATTTCTAATTTTTGTAGTGTGTCAATAAGGCATGTTTAAATTGTGGAACACTCTTAATTGTTTTGAGGCGATGTGGTAGTTCATTCCAAAAACGTACAGCAAAGAGAAAGAACTGATTTTCAGAGACTGACAGTCTATATTTGCGACATATTACATTATTTGTCCTTCGGGAAGATGTAAAAATCAGTTCTTCATACAAATAGTTAGGCTCCTTGGTATTTATAATTTTATGAAGAAGCAATAATGCCTTAAGTTTAATCCAGTCGGACAGGTGAAGATCAAATATTTTATGGGAGAAACGCGAGATGGAGTGCCCCCTTTTTACATTAAACACATATCTAGCAACACTATTAAATACAACATTTAGCTTTTTCTTACTTTGAGCATCACTATTACCAAATATTTCAACTCCATAAAATAAAATCGGGGTGACTATGGCCTTTGCAATTAAAAGACGGCAGTTCTCTGGTATGAAAGACTGGGTATAATTAAGAGTCCTAAGGCATCCATATATTTTCCCTACCACCTGAGTGATATGGTCATTCCACTTCAAACTTTTATTAAAAGTAATACCTAAATTTTTCACTTTTTCCACATACTCAATGGTTTCATTCCCTATTTTAAGTGGTGCCAAAACGCTTGTGTCTATTTCGGTTTTATGGATTACAACGCATTTAGTTTTGCTAGGGTTAAGCTGGAGACCGTTTTTGAAAGACCAATTTTATAAAACAGCTAGCTCCTTGTTGACTACAGAAACACATTCATCAACTTTGTCCCCTGAGGGACACCCCTTGTCAGCACAAGGAAGGATGAGCTTTCCGTTGGTGTTACAACTGCCTGTCTTCTACCAGTCAAATAGGAACGAATTAACTTCTGTGCCGTATTAGAGAACATGAACTTATTCGCTAGTTTTGAACATATAATATCGTGATTCACAGTGTCAAAAGCTTTGCTATAATCCAGCAGTGTCAGTAGTGTTACGTTACCCTCGTCTAGTTTTTTCCTAATGTCTTCTACAATTTTTAATAGAGCTGTCGTACAGCTCCTCGATTTCCTAAAACCCGACTGAGCCTTATTTAAAAAATTCTGTTCTTCAATATACTTATTTATTTGGTCAGCAATTAAACGTTCGCCGACTTTAGCCAAGAATGGTAGGACTGATATTGGACGAAAATCTTTGTTCGCTTTCGGAATAGGGATGATTCTTGCATCCTTCCATTGATCAGGGAAATGTGATGTAGTGAACATTGTATTTATTATGAACGTTATGTGGGGTAAAATTTTTGGTAAGATAATTTTTATAAATTTCGGGTCTATTCTATCAAGTCCGACAGCATTCAAGTGAATGTTTAAAACAGATTGCAGGACATCACACTCATTAACACAGGAAAAACTAAATCTACTATCACAGGATATATCACAGTAATCATTATATTCAGTATGCTCAGACAAGTCAGTATAGGAAACCTCAGGTACTTCACATTGCACGAATTTCTTATTTAGCTCATTAACGTTTATATCCAGGTCAGCGATAGCTTTTTGTTTTCCTATTCCTAAAGCCTTAAGTTCCTTCCAGGTTTTTCCCGCCACTAGAGCATCTTTAAACTTTCTATTATAGTAGTCACTTTTAGCGGGATATATCAGTTTGTTGACATTTTTCCTAGCAGTCTTAAATTTATTGAAAAAGTTACTAGTTTTATACCGTTTCCATTTCTCATGGGCCTCATCTCTCTGCCTAATTGCTATACAGATATTTCTGTTAAACCATTCGTGCTTAAATCGTTTAGGAGTTATAATTTTAACGGGAACACACAAGTTATACAGACGCAGGACATTTTCTTGGAGAAAATCTATTTGTTCATTTACAGAAATTAAACTATACATAGCATTCCAATCACACACATTACAGTTAAAATTTAAATTCTCGTAGTCAATCGTTCTAAAGTCTCTATATGTCTTGGGTGGTTGGTCAGTGTCGTCTATAAATATGTCATAAGAGATGAAAATAAGATCATGTTTTGAGAAGGCAGGTACTGAGACCTGGTCATATAAAAGTGTGTTATCCAGTGTACTTACAAAGAATACGTCCAAGAGGGTGTTACAGGTACTAGTGAAGTGTGTTGCGTAAATTGAGTTTACCAGGTACATTGCAGCAGTTTCCATACTATTGGACAAATGCTTCTCCAATAACATGTTACTGTTAAGGTCACCGGTTAGTAAAATTTCATTATACGTCAAAGATAAATCCTGAAAAAATGATATGAAATCAGTATAGTCAATTGTTCTATTTGGCCTGTATGCACATCCTAAAAGCATTTTACTTCGGCAGGAAGAACCAGTTAGCTCAATAAATAAATATTCTACCAAACTGGAAGCGTCATTAATGCAAATTAAATTAGCTTTAAGTCCCTTACGAAGATATATTGCAACACCCCCAGCATGTCCATCACGATCGGCACGGAATAAGTTATAACCATCACAAGATACAAGTTGATCACTAACAAGAGACGAGAACCATGTTTCAGAAATGCAGACAACATCAACACCTGAGTTAACAAACAAGTATCTAAACTCCTCTATCTTGTTGGTCAAACTCTGGGCATTTATATGGCATACTTTCAGGCCATTTGTTTTTTTACAAAGAAGCTCAACCATTGTCCTGCTGTTTGTTTTGGAATATGTTATGATATTAGCCATTCAAATCGATTTTTAAAAATCCCTATTCTAATTAAGAGCGCCCGCTGACAATTAAATACATGGTGACACATAAATAAACAATTACACTTAAGAAATAAAATTAAGAATAGAAAACCTATACTAGCAAATACATAAAGGAAACTAATGAGACATTTAGCGAAATAAATTATTTTGTGAAACATTTTGATTCTGATTCGCCTCCAGCAACGCAAGCTCTTTTGTGTTGATAACTCGTACGGGCTCAGCGTTTGCAGATACCTTAACGAAAACAAAGGCTCGGCGACAAAAAACAGCTGAGAGAAGCTTTCGTTTTTTCATGCCCATTGCTGCCTTAAAAATTTCGTAGTTGTAACGAGTCAGCTGTTCATTCACGTAAAATGGGACCTGAGAGTCAAAACCCAACTGCTGTAGACTCAGCTGTTTCTTATGTTCGCGGCGAAATTGTCCAATTCGCCGTAGTAATTCGATCTTGTCGCTCACGTGTTCCATTTTTACTATTATGGCCGGGTCGACTGTGGTTTTATTTTCGGTACGTCGTCGGATTCGGTGAATGCTATTTAGTTTAAGGGCCGGTGTGTCAAATAAACTTTTTATTCAAAATAAAGGGTTTATATTCCGGATAAATTGCGAAAGTATTTAATCGGATTATAAAACAACATTGATTATACTATGTATATAACATACTATTTATAATAATAAAAACTACTATGGCGACTTTGGTTTTCAACATCCGTTTCGAATATAATTCCCTTGGATTTGATTATTTTTATATTTGACCAAAGGTTTAAATATGCTTTTTATTAAAATCAATGATTTATTTATTTGATTCAACTATGAAAAGTAATAAATGAAATCAACTAAAACAAGAAGCAAGCTAGCTTCGGCCAGCCGAAGCTTATATACCCTTGCAGATCATTTCTAATCATTTACAAAAATTTTAGCTGCTTTCGTATTACTTTGGCATTAATATTTTGATCCTTCCTATGGCAGCTATATAATATCCGTCCGAATTTTGTTAAATTTAATACGAAATTGTGAAATGTTAAAGAAAAGCCATATCCCAGAGAAAAAGAGAAAGTCAACAGCCAGTTCCGGAAGTGACCCTGTTTCTGGAAGCCAACCTGAGGCACAGAATTCGGTGCTGACTGTACCTATCGATACAGTAGGAACCGCTTCTGGGTCCCAGACGAGCGAGGTTCAGAGGGGTCGAAAGAGACTGTCGGTTGTTTCATAGAGGAAGCAACTATTCGTATCTAGATTTACCCCAGATACAACATCCGAGGATGTTTTGAAATTTATTCGTGAAAAATTCCCATCCGAGGACATTGCTGTTGAACAATTTCGTTCTTCTTACGCTGTTTAAAGAAATTCTTTCTGAAAGCTTTTGGCTTAATGATGATTTGGTTATAAAAGAATTTGTTTCAAATAAACCGAAAACAAATAACAGGCCTCCCATGGTGCCAAAAAACTGAAAAGTTTATTTTTGGCTTACCAAAATGTTAGAGGACTTAACATGAAGCTACCCAAGCTTTATGCTGACTCCTCGGCATTTACTGACGATATCCTGGCATTTACAGAAACTTGGCTAAAACCAGAGATAACCGACTCTGAAGTTTTGTCAAACAGCTTTAATACCTACAGAACCGATCGCCTTTCCCGTAGGGGAGGGGGTGTTCTGATCGCCGTTACCTCTACCTTAAATTCGGAGAGAATTCACTCTCATGTCCCCAATGACATAGAATTTGTTAGTGTAAAAGTTTCCCTGGAATCCTTGTCTAGTTTATGTTCTAGTTTATGAGCAACATCTATCTGCTATTAAATCTATTCTATCCTCTCTTTCCAACAGAGACCTTTTAATTGTTTTGGGTGACTTTAATCTCCCTGATATTTCTTGGTCCCCTTCTACTGACTCACTTGTCGCTATTCCCTTATCCGCCCATGTTTTTGTCGATGGCCTTTCTGAATTATCGTTACAGCAAGTTAGCTTTATACGAAATTCATTAAATAGACAGTTAGATCTTGTGTTTGTTTCAGAGCCGTCTGAAGTCACGGTTTCTAGAATTGTCGCTCTTGTGGTACCAGAAGACCGATACCATCCAACAATGGAATTGACAATTTGCCTCCCTTACCTTGATACCCTCTCTTCTTTAGTTTCTCCAACTAAAATGAGATGCTTTCGTAAATGTGACTATAATAAACTAAACTTAATGATTTCGCAATATAATTGGACAGATCTTTATAACTGTATGGACATAGAAAGTGCCACTGAACTTTTCTATAGCGTTCTAAACACTTTTTTTAATGAATTGGCTGATAGGCATCCTCCAAGGCCGAACAGGCCCCCCTGGTTTACAAATGCGCTTCAAAGACTTAAAAATCTTAAAACAATAAAAAGTATAAAAAATGGGGTAAGCCATTTGATTTTTCGAAATATGTGGTGGCTCCATCTGATTTTAATGTTCTTAACAGTCATTGCTATTCTATGTATTTAAATCGTTGTAAATTTGATTTCTCAAATGATCCGAAGCAGTTTTAAAACTTTGTTAACGCTAAACGTAAGTCATCGGCTTTGCCTTGATCGGTTCGTTTTAACTCAATGGAGGCATCGACAGATTCTAAAATTGCTGAATTATTTGCCGACTTTTTCCAAACCACTTACAGCTCCTCTTCATGGTCAAAATCAATCCACCCTAATCCCGTAGGATCTCTTAAGAGATTTAACAACAACAACGCCTACTTTTTCTCCCTGTCCTGATGGACTTCCTGGGTGTGTGCTTAAGTTGTGTGCACAAACCATTTGCAAACCTATTCTTAAACTTTTTCATTTGTCTATTTCATCATCAGTTTTTCCAACTATCTGGAAGGACTCTTTTATTATTCCACTTCACAAAAAGGGTGCGAAGGCGGATGCCCAGAATTATAAAGGTAAATCTAAATTGTCGGCAATTCCAACAGCCTTTGAACGTATTATCACTTCTCATTTGCAACATTTTTGTTCCTCGCTAGTATCACCGTGTCAGCATGGTTTCGTTAAGCGAATATCGACTACCACCAACCTACTTGAATTGTCATCTATTATAATAAATGGATTTAACAATAAAATGCAGACCGACGTTATATATACAGATTTTAGTAAAGCCTTTGACTCTGTTAACCACTCTCTTCTTTTATTCAAGTTATTTCAAGTTATTTGAATGGGAGGACTCAGAGGGTTATATTTAAGAACGCTGCTTCTAAAATGATCCACGTGACATCTGGAGTGCCCCAGGGTAGTCATTTGGGCCCTTTTCTGTTTACTTTGTTTATTAACGATCTTCCCTCTATCATAACAAATTCTCGTGCACTAATGTATGCTGATGATGTTAAGCTTTGTTTGACATACAACAATATAGAGTTTGGATTCCGCTTACAATCAGACATTGACAATTTTCAAGTATGGTGTGCGTATAACCTCTTAAATTTGAACTGCCTGAAATGTAATGTAATGTCCTTCCACAGGGATACTCCTACGTTTATAAGTTATTTGCTTCAGAACTTGCCACTTGACCGTATATATTCAGTAAATGATTTAGGCGTTCTTCTGGACCCGAAGCTTAAATTTGACTGCCACATAATGTTGACTGTCAACAAAGCTATGAGTGTTCTTGGGTTTATAAAGCGTTGGTCAAAAGAATTTGACGACCCTTATATAACCAAATTATTATTTACCTCCCTTGTCCGCCCTATATTGGAATATTGTTCTTCGGTTTGGAGCCCACAATACCAAGTGCACATTGACCGTATAGAGTCGGTACAAAAACAATTTCTTCTTTTTGCCCTTCGTAGTTTGAACTGGGATCAAAACGTAAGGCTACCTTCCTACCAGAGTAGACTATTATTGCTTAATTTACCGACACTTGCAAATCGTAGAAAAATGCTTGGTACTATTTTTATGCACAATCTTATAAGAGGTGATATTGTCTCTGTAGAACTTGTAAGCCGCCTAAATTTTAATATTCCCGTTAGACTAACACGTAATTATTATCCTCTTAATTTGCCTCGATGTACATCAAATTTGAGTCTGCACGAGCCCTTTCGCGCTCTATGTAAAAATTATAACAACCTTTATCATTTAATTTGCATTTCAACTTCTATCCCGGTATTAAAAACTAATATTTTAACTCATTTGCTTTACTCCTAATTGCTTCTTTATTCTCATTATGTGTCCCGTTTTTTTTTGTTTTATGTATTCTTCCTCGCGAACTTGCATTCTTGCCCAAATTGATAAAAGGGCCCCGCGCGTAACAAGCACGTGCTTGGTGTCGTTGGGCCACTTGTTTGTACTGCTCGTAGTGCATCAACGTCCATATATATAACAAAGATAATTATACCCGTTACTCGTAGAGTAAAAGGGTATATTGTATTCGTGCAAAAGTATGTAACAGGTAGAAGGAAGCGTTTCCGACCCTATAAAGTATATATATTCTTGATCAGGATCACTAGCCGAGTCGATCTAGCCATGTCCGTCTGTCCGTCTGTCCGTCCGGATGAACGCTGAGATCTCAGAAACTACAAAAGCTAGAGAATTGGGATTACCCACACATATTCTTTGGCTTCCTACGCAGCGCAAGTTTGTTTCAGCTGGGGGCCACGCCCCCTCTAACGCCCACAAAGTGTCTGGCGCCCACACCTTTAAAGATTTTGGAAAAGTAAAAATGCAGTTTTATTGCATTTATCAATACCTATCGAAATGTAGGAAAAATTTTTCAAATCGGACCATTCGTTAAAAAGTTATGCCAGATTAAAAATTTTCTATCTCCATCTCCCTCACACTCACTTTGGCTGAGTAACGGGTATCTGATAGTCGGGGCACCCGACTACAGCGCTCTCTCTTGTTTTTTTCCTATTAATTTCCATTTAATTTTCCGACCGTTCCTATGGCAGCAATATGATGTAGTCATCCGATTTTTTAGAAATTTTATTCGAAATTCAGAAATATTTAAAAAATAGTATTCCCAAAAGTAGAAGGTAATATTTTAAAAAACACCAAAGCTAGAATTTTTTTACTTTTTTTTTTTTTGATCCTTCCTATGGGAGCTATAAGATATAGTTGTCCGATCCGGTCGGTTCCGACATATATATATGTCGTCATCTGAATGACAAAAAGTAAAAAGTCATTTTTTAATCCAATAAAAGATGAGAATTATTTATTTAAAAGTCCATTTAATAATAAAATATAAAAAAATAAATTTTCAAATATGTTAGATAAATAAAAATTACTAAAAAAAATGTTTTATTAAATTTTATAAATTTTTATTTTTAATAAAGAAATTTAAAAAAAATAAAAAAAACATTAAATAATACAAAAAAAAAAAATAAAAAAATTTGAAAAATATAGTTCATTAAATGAACGGTTAAATAAATAATTCTCATTTTTTAATAGATTAAAAAATGACTATTTACTTTTTGTCATTCAGATGTTGACAAAAGACTTAAAACTTAACTTTAAATCATTTAAAATTGTAAAAGGACTAGTAAACGATGATAAAACACGAATTCCATAGGGATCCGATAAGAGTGAGAGAGTAGCCCTACATGCTGCGACGTGTTTTCATAGGGAAAAGCCGAGGCCTTGTTAAAAAAAATTCGATATTTAAAAAACTAAAAATGGCTCCAACTTTTTACAAAAAACGATTGTAACTAACAATATGGCGCAAGAGTTAAAAAAAAGGACTTTTGGGAAAGTTTGAGCCCGATAGCTTTAAAACTGAGAGACTAGTTTGCGTAGAAACAGACAGACAGACGGACCGTCGCGACGGACAGACGGACAGACGGCTAGATCGACTCGTCTTGTCATGCTGATCAAGAATATATATACTTTATGGGGTCGGAAACGTCTCCTTCACTGCGTTGCAAACTTCTGACTGAAATCATAATACCCTCTGCAAGGGTATAAAAATATTTGTTTTCACTATGCGCTTTTACCATGATCAAGGTATGCACAATAGCTTTTACACTGCGCAAAATATCTTCATTTATTGAAAGCTATATCCGATTGTTCCTATTGGAGCTATAGGATATAGACGTCCGATCGGGGCCGTTTTCAAACTTGATCTGCGTACACATGTTTTAGGACGACTGTAAAAGTTTCAAATAGCTAGCTTTTAAACTGAGCTCGCAAATGGTATTGAAACAGACGGACAGACGGACATGGCTATATCGACTCCCGTATTGATCCTGATCAAGAATATATATACTTTATGGGGTCGGAAACGTCACCTTCACTGCGTTACAAACTTCTGACCAAAATTATAATACCCTCTGCAAGGGTATACAAAATAAAGAAACTTAATAAAGGTGCGGTATCTGCGGCGTTGATAACTTACAGACTATCAAAAGAGTCGCTAAAGTTTAGCTCCCGGACATCACATTCTTCGAGTAATTGACTATTGGTCAATATCTTCGCATCTGTCCATGTTGCTTATTATCAACTGGTGGTACTCGGGCGTTGTCTTCGCATAGGGCGGGTTTACGGGTTTGGCAACTCTGCGCTCGATAATAGCAAACAACTATCGATGTACCTCACTTCTTCTCGAGCACCGTATCGAGTTTTTCTTAATAGCCTCAAAACGATTTCTCATTTGTATACCCTTGCAGAGAGTTTCAAAATTTCAGTCAGAAGTTTGCAACGCAGTAAACGAGACGTTTCGAACCACATAAAATATATATTTTCTTGATCAGCACCAACAGCCGAGTCCATCTAGGCATGTCCGTCTGTCCGTTTCTATGCCAACTAGTCTCCCCATTTTTACGCTATCGCGATGCAACTTTTTCAAAAGTCGTCTATATATTGCAGGTATGCCGGATATGACCATTAAATCTTTGGGGTGTTAATTAATAACAATTTAAAAACAAAACTTAATACAAAGCAACATTTTTTCAGATTAATTTTTATGACCTGATGTTAACTTCCTTTCTCGTTATCACTATTTCACCCCCATTTATAATGGCTTTTTTAAAAATATTAATAATAAGAGAGAATTCCAGTGCCCCGACTATCAGATACCTGTTACTCTACTAAAGGCATTACGAGGGAGATTGAGATATGAAATTTTGATAGCGCATAACTTTTTAATAAATGATCCTAGTTTAACAATTTTGTATGAGTTTATAAGTATTGCTAATCGAAACAGAAAATGTGGTTTCCATAGCAAGATATTCAAATTTGTAAACTAGCGCCATACATATATTAGAAGAAACTTTGAATGCATATAACTTTTTAATAAGTAGTCCGATTTTTTTATTTGGGTGTTAGATAAATATTAATAACACTAGTTTACAACCAAAATACACCAAGAAGGAATGAAAGAAGAATGGTAGTTCCTGGTAGAGTAGGACCCCTAGATCTAAAAAATGAAGCCAAATAATTTTTTTCTGGGTAGGGGAGTGTAGGGTAAGGTGACGAACGATATGTTTTTTGAATGTAACTTTTTTAAAAATCAATATTTTTCAAAAGTCTAACAGCAGAAAGTTGCTTACATCTACTGAGCAGATTAATGTAAAATTAGAAAATTCGAAATTCCATCGGAGCTAAATCCAACAGCGTTTGGCGTGAACCCTTATTTTTTTGCACTTACAAAAGATGTAGGGTAAGGTGACGAACGATTTATTATTTAATGTAACATCCCCAAAAATCAATATCACTATGGACGGCAGTCCATGTAGTGACGAAGCGCACAAGGAGAGTGCGAAGGCGACTACTATATATAGCCGCAGAATTGAAAATCTGCTGTGATGGTCCGATCATAATGAGTGATACACCAATCGAAAGGTATCGCAAAAACTAACAGGATTGCATACCAAGACTTAAAGAAAATCAATTGGCTTGGTAGAGAGAGCAAAGAAAGTAAAAAAGTGAAAATTTCGAATTTTGGAGCTGTTGGGGCCGGTGGGGATAAATGCCTCCTTGCATTATTTTAGTTGTGTTCCAATTGCAAATACGCGTCGAATGAGGGGTCATATGATAAAATCCGATGCTCCGTTCAAAAGCCAAAATAAGATTTTCTTCTTCTTCCCAAATGCGCTTGTCTGTTTGTCCCAAAACGTTGGTTTAAAATCCTGGAAATTTTATATGGTGTTAAACAGCTCGATATAAGAAACATTAGTTCTACCACTTTTGGAAAAACTCGTTAGTTTAGCGGGAAAACAGCTAAAAATGGCTACATTTTGTAAGCCCATTACTTGCGATATACTTAAGCTACAGACTTGTGCTTTACCTCGTATTAAAGGTATTTTGAAGTACAATAAACGCATTCTCAACACTATTTATGTATATGCAATAGCTTAAAAGTTATGCACAAAACCATTTATTTAGCTTTTTTTATTTTTCTCAAAAACGGCTCTAACGATTTTCTTTAAACTATATAGCCCTTGAGATTCCTTAAATTTTGATATATAACACATTACTGTAAAAAGTCACGTTTAAAAGTTATTCAGAAACAAAAATAGCCACTTTAGCCAGCTTAGAAGAATAAACGCTGCCCAAGCATTCAATTTTGTACGTGCGTATCCAAACTGTATTTCAGGGTCTTGGAATCATTTCAATTGTTTTAAGAAGTTCCAAATATGAAACTTTTGTTTTACGACTTTTGGAAAAACCCGCTGCTTTAGCGGGAAAAATCTAAAAATAGCTAAATTTCGTAAGATCGTAAGTTCTACACTACTAAAGCTACAGACATGTGCTATACCTCATTTAAAAGTTATTTTGAAATACTTGAACGCCTTTTTAAGTTAATTCGTTTAAATCCAATAGTTTAGGAATTATGGTTGAACCATTTAAATTTAAATGAATACATTAGATCCTGTGAGAGCAAATGTAAACAAACAAAAACTTCTGATATCAAATAAAAACACCTCTTAACGAGGTAAAAAAACTAGTGACGATCGCACCTTCAACATACAAAAGTTCTGATATCAACATTTGTGACGAAAACTTTTTACACTCGTCATCAAATACACTTTCTGAAATTTTCTCATTCGGCACGCTGCACACCCAAAAAAAACCAAAAGTTTACATTTACTGAGCGTTGTATTAAAAATATACTAGGGGTAGTATGAAAGTGTAACTATTAAATCAACACTAATTAGTTTAAACTGTATACTTTGTAGTGTATGTGGTATACCAAAGAGTATAAGGCGTAAACCTGTAGTGTAATTTGTAAACTAATTATATTCGACTATTTAGTGTATTATTTACACTTGTAGTTTCAAAAAAAAAAACTTTCTGTTGTATAACAAAATGTAGTTTCAACGTACTACAAAATAGTTTCATGCCTACACTTTATAGTATTAAGGTTACACTAATTATTATAAGAGTGACAATCTGTAGCATACATTTTATACTGACGGAATGGTGTGAAACTAGGACGATAGCGTTTATTTGTACATATGCCTTGGTGTGAAACCAGGAAAAAAGCGAGTATACGAACACAAAAAATGATTGACGCGTTTGTGATTATTATGATAAAAAATGACCATAGAATCTAAACTATTTGTACATTAAAACTAAACTATTGAGTGTCTAAATTGTGTTGGGGCCATTGATGGAAAGCATGTGACAATAAAAGCACCACACAACTGTGGTAATGGCGATAAGCTTTCTGAATTTGAGCACGGATGGTCATAAGGATTTTCTGCGAAATCCAATTCGCGATCTCCAACTTCAAATGAAGTTTTAAAAGTTCTTAGGTGCAAATATATATAAGAGTTATTAATATGGAAAAGAAATAAAAGTGTCTTACTTTATTTGGGTTGAAAGATCTGGCAAAAAGGACATGTCTTTCGCAAATTCCCAGCTTATCTCCGAGAAATCATTAAAGGAGGGACTTGGAATTGGTACACCTCCATCGCTTCCGCTCTTGAAATGCTTTGAAGAATCTGTTTTCTTTTGATATCGGAAGCTATCGCGAAGAGAGGCCCAAGCCGTCTTGCAAGTAGTTACTGCGTTATAGTAACCATTTTATAATGGTAATTTTATTATCAATAATTTAACGATAAGCTTACGTGGTTTATCCAAGCTGGTAGCAATAGAATTCCACGCATTCTTCACAGCATTCACATCTAAATGCTTCTTGTGGGTGAGATCCCAAAGAACCGGATGCTGACGAACCTGGCTGATTATCATCTCTTTTCTTCGCGAGAAAAAGACTCCAGGCGCCTCTTTCTTTGAGGACCTCTATTCATTTTTGAAAGTTTCGTTTCACAACTTCGCAGTCAATATAAATGAATTTGTTTATTTCATCTTTCAAAAACATTCGTTCCACACGTACCTCATATTTATACAAAGTGAAAAAACTGAGTAGTCTATGAAACATTCTATCTATCTTAAGAAGTGCTAGCCAAGGAGATTAGTAATTAGTAGTAGTTATAGTAATTATGAAATCGGATGTAATATAGTTTCCGGAACTATACAATACCAAAAAAAAATTGTATTATATAATTTAAACTAGAGAAAAAAAACAAGATCCACACATTTCACAAATATTGACAGAAGGAAAAATTTCAAACACTTTTTGGAGACGAATCTAACAAACTGAGTACTCTCCGACGAAAAGGTGTAAAAATATTTTTGTCGTGAAATTTTTCAGCTGTCAATTTTGTATAGGAATTTTCGTTTCGTTGCCTTTTTGATTGAGGTGAGTACAAGGCTTATGAAAAAAAATATTTTTTTCTCAAAAAAAAGGCGGGACCACGCCTATTTATCCAACAAAAATTCCTATAAATTTATTATAGTAAAATCAAAAAACAAAATTGTGAAATATTGCGTCGTTTTTAAGTTATTAATTAATGCCATAAAAAGTGGTCAAATTCCCCATAGTGCAACGTTTTGGGACAAACAGACAAGCCCACAAACTCACAAACTGACAAACAGAATTAAATTTTCATTTTGGGAAGAAGAAGAAAATCTTATTTTGGCTATAACTTTTGAACGGAGCATCGGATTTTATCATATGACCCCTCATTCGACGCGTATTTGCAATTGGAACACAACTAAAATAATGCGAGGAGGCATTTATCCCCACCGGCCCCAACAGCTCCAAAATTCGAAATTTTCACTTTTTTACTTTCTTTGCTCTCTCTACCAAGCCAATTGATTTTCTTTAAGTCTTGGTATGCAATCCTGTTAGTTTTTGCGATACCTTTCGATTGGTGTATCACTCATTATGATCGGACCATCACAGCAGATTTTCAATTCTGCGGCTATATATAGTAGTCGCCTTCGCATACTCTCCTTGTGCGCTTCGTCACTACATGGACTGCCGTCCATAGTGATTTTGTCAAAGTTACCACTCTTTCGCCGTATGTTAGAAAGAAAACACAAAATCAATATTATCTTCCGAACGGAAGACACAATTTACATGCAGAAAAATCTGTCTTGCCATGGCCGATTACGAGAAAAAATTGATTTTTTTAGACCGTTGATGACCAAGCGATTGTGTTTTTAAAGTCTAAAAGTAGGATATCGACCAAATGGACAATCTGAAAAAATACCAATATATTTTCCTTTAAAAGCCATAAGTTTAACGGATTTTATCCCACCGGTTTCAAAGTGGTTAAGTGGTTAAGGGTCGGTTTCTCGAGTGCCGGCTAAAGTCCCTAATAGCTATCTGTTCGAAAAAGATAATCACCAGATAAACTTATCGTAAAAGCAAATCGGTTTTCTCGACGCCTTTAATTTATCTGATCGAGAAGCAATTACAGAGTGCTGTTAACGCACAGAATTGTGCTGTAAAGCGCAAAAAATGGCGTGCTTTGATTATTTGAACAGCTGTTTGGGTATAATTCAAAGGCAAAGTCAGCTGTGATTTCGTTTCTTCTTCTTAGTTGGCTTTGGGAAATCAGCTGTCATTCTATCGAGCCGAAAACGCCTAGCAGGGAGTCCAAGTCCCTGTCAAAGTTAGCTCTCACATTTTGGCTCGAGAAAGCCAAAATCGCTTAGCAGGCACTTTTTCTGTTCGATAAATGTTAGCCGGCACTCGAGAAACCGGCCCTAAGTGGTTTTTAATATGCAAAAGAATGCTTGTTTAAATTTTTTGTTTAAGTGTTTTGGAAAAATTATTTCTGTGCTTGCTGAGGAATAACGTTTTATGAGTAAGGCGCCTTCTCCTGTTGGTGCGAAGGAGTGATTTTTTTGTATCCCTGGAATCGGTTTAGCATTTTGAAATCTTGGTTTTAGTTTATCCTGCATGGAAGTTGCTTCAATACCAAAATCGCTTTTATGCAGTAAAAGATTTGACATCTGATATCTGTTTTTATAGTGCTGAGCAGCTCCATCAGTGCAGTATATAATTTTGTTTATGTCACCACAAACCTCTTTCATCCGGTTTATTAAAATTCCTTGCATTATATACACAGCTGCAGTGTCATGAATTAGGCTGTCGGACAACAGTACTAAGCTACTATGCAGAACATCTCCGTTTTCCTTGTAATAAAATACTAATGGATGAACAGTACACTGATCGTTGTTGTAGTGAAATGACTGTGCTGAGTCCTGCGCTACAAAAGCATAGTTTTCCGAAAAATCGCAAAGCACAATTACTTCTCCAGGATTAATATTTACTTTTAATTTTTTTTATATAATTAGTTTGCTCTGTCGCGATAAAATGATGCGATTTTAAATTAATAAGTCGTTCGCATAGTAAGTCAACAAAATCGTCAACTGTTAAAGTTTGGGTTAGTAATCTTGTCCTGTCAACCGCTTCCCATGTCTCAAACTCAAACTTTTCATTCATATCTTCATGTAGTAAATTTTTTAACCTCGTCGAAAAAATATTTACATCGGGGCAACTTAGACACTCGTTTAAGTAGCACTCGGGATTTCGGTCTGGACACACGAGCTGATCAAGGCAATCCTTATAGTTGGTTAGAGGTGCTTCCGAATTTCTGGTAAGATTGGTGATATCTTTCGCAGCCAGCATTAACTTGCAGTTCTGATGATAAGTACAGACACACACAGAATGAGTGCCACTTGAACCTGCTAAGACACAGTATTTTGGCCTTAGCTCAGCCAATTTTCTATGTCCAACTTTGCAGGATGGGTTTTCAAGTTTAAATTGGCTATGTAAATCATTTAGATTATCTAGTACCATCATTTTTTGCATTACTTTTCTTTCGTCATTAATGCTAACCGCTATTTTATCTTTCATGCCAGGCATTACACGACTGTGCTCCTCGTAAAATCGTTCAACCTTTTTCACAGTGTCTTCCGGTAGATTTTTTCCTTTTTTAGCTATAGGCTCACTAAATACACCTTTTTTTTCTTTTAATTTCTTGGACTTTTGAGCTAAGTGCCTTGAAGTACAGAACTCTCGGCTAATTTTTCGAGCACTCCAGGAAGATGGGGCCACTGTTAAAAGTTGTAAATGCTTACAATAGCTTCTTGTCAGGTGAAACTTCGCTTTAATGCTGTCAAGCATCTCTTCCTGTTCTAATTCACGACGTGATCGACATTGAAAAGTTTCGCACTCCATATCACTTTGCTCGTCCATATTAAGGGAATCCGAGGAATTATTGGATAAGTTTTCATGGAGATGACCGGGTCTCAATTTTGATTTCAATTCAATCCGTTTTCTGCAGATGCTACAAACTTTGACTTTTTTTGTAAAAACGGGAATTTTGATCGAATCTCTTGAGAATTTCTTTTCTCCAGGGACCCGTAGTGGATATGCGCATCGATCGCCGTGGGGCATCCTAAAAACTGAAAACTTTGAAACTCAAACAATGACGATTTATAGAACGACAATAACACAAAAGAAAACTAATAGGTTACTTACTACACCAAATAATTTAATTGAAGATCATGTTGTGTTTCTGGAAATTATCAATCTCAATTTTCCTGAACAAAAACAAGAGAGAATGCTATAGTCGGGTGCCCCGACTATCAGATACCCGTTACTCAACTAAAGCAAGTGCGAGGGAGATGGATATATAAAACTTGGATCGGGCATAACTTTTTAACGATTGGTCCGATTTAAAAAATTTCTTCTACATTTCGATAGGTATTGATAAACACAATAAAACTGCTTACTTTTCCAAAATCTTTAAAGATGTGCGCGCCAGACACAGACACACACACACATAAAATCGTTTAAGGCGATTGTGGGCGTTAGAGGGGGCGTGGCGCTCGTCTGAAATAAACTTGCGCTGCGTAGGAACTCCAAGAATATGCATGCAAATTGCCAATCCTCTAGCTTTTATAGTTTCCGAGATCTCAGCGTTCATACGGACGGACAGACGGACATGGCTATATCGACTCGGCTTGTGATCCTGATCAAGAATATATATACTTTATAGGGTCGGAAACGCTTCCTTCTCCCTGTTCCATACTTTTGCACGAATACAATATACCCCTTTACTCTACGAGTAACGGGTATAACAAGCATGCTTTTGCAAAGTAAAAATATTTTATGAAATAAAATCTTAACTAATAACTCGATAAAGATCCCACTTTGAAACCGGTAGGATAAAATCAGTTAAATTTATGGCTTTTTAAGGAAAATATATTGGTGTTTTTTCAGACTGGCCCTTTGGTTGATATCCTACTTTTAGACTTTAAAAACGCAATCGCTTGGTCATCTACGGTCTAAAAAATTCATTTTTTTTCCTCGTAATCCGCCATGGCAAGACAGATTTTTCTGCATTCGAACCATGTAAATTGTGTCTTCCGTTCGGAAGAAAATATTGATTTTGTGCTTTCTTTCTAACATACGGCGAAAGAGTGGTAACTTTGACAAAATAGGTATGAGGTAAAATATTGGGACCAAAGGGCTTTACAATCAATGTGGTACTGTCCACATACAAAAAAAAAGGGGGGTGGCCGGGTTGATATGGAACGTCCCATATTTAAAATTTTTGTCGTGTACGTCATATGTAAGATTCGACGAGTTCGTCACATTACCCTACTCGTCACATTACTCTACACTCCTCTAGTATTATTTAATTACTAACTTCCGCATTTATGTACCAATTCCGCCGTTCTAATTCGATGTACAACTAAGATGAACTAATATTGCTAAAACTAAGGATTATGTGAGTATCAGAAAACGGTCACACTACGATAAAACAGAGAAGCGGATACATGTTGTAAAACTACATTAACATAAAAATTGAAATAAAAAGTGAATGAAAACACTACTATAACAAAGTCTAATAATAATAATGAAATAATTTCAATACGGAAATCTGTATAACACACAACAAATTTGCCCTTCATTTTAGACATTATAAAGAAGTAAGCTTTTCTTTTGTTTAGTATTTCAAAGTATTTACAAATAACACTCGCCTAAGTAAGCAAATTAATTTTAAAGTTTAAAACTTGTATCTTCGATAAAATGCTAACATATATTTGCATATGTCTCTTTCTTGCATTTTCGGACTTTCAATATTTTTATACACGTCACTAATAGGATGACGATTCAGTTGGCTACCTTTAGAGGAACATATACATGCATACATAGTCAAAAGTGGATCGCATCCAGAAGGGGTGATGGATAGCATCCGAAGCATCGATGCTCTTTTCACTTCCTTTTTACAGCAAAGCGGGACACCCTTTTCACGCATCGGGCATGGGTGGTTGTTGTAATTTCAACTTCGGGAAACGTTCGGGATTGGTTTCTATTTTTCCCTTCCAAAAGATGCGATCCAAAACGCATCTTTTGGAATGCTTCTGGATCGCATCTTTTGGAGTGACTCTCACGAGTGAAAAAAATTAGTTCTAGTCTATTTAAAAAAAGTTTTTTTTTGAATTTCATTATTCATTCTTTAATTTTCTTCAATATTTTCAAACAAACTAAAATTATTATTATTATTATTATAAAGTGTTCGACTATAATGTAAAATTTACAGACGAACTTAAACTTAGCTATAGCTGCGGGACCTTAAGCTAAAAAATGCAATTTTTCATATTTTATTATTTTGAACAGGGTTGTCTACAAATTTACAAGCTAAATTAGACTATCAATTACATAACAAAAAATTTTTTACTTTATTTCAATCTTACAATTACTAATTTTAAGCTTAATCTAAATTGCATTGATTATATTTTTAAGATATTGTATTGTTTCTTTTATATTGAATGCGTTTGGATCAAATATTGTTTGTATGGGGTTTGTGGACGTAAAAAGTGACGATCGCAGGGTATATAGGGAGGGACATTCTAATAGAATGTGTAGAGGTGATGTGATTTGGTTGGAGCATAGTGGGCAAAAGGGTATTGTGGGTGGTTGGGTAAATAGATGGCTATGGGTCAGGTTAGTAAAAATTAATATATACTAAATTAAATTATATTAAATTAAATTATACTAAACTAAAGCTACTTCTTCCCCATCATCCTCAAAATCCTTGTCCAAATAGTTGTCCTAGCCATGTTTGTCTGTCCGTCCGGATAAACGCTGAGATCTCGGAAACTACAAAAGCTAGAAATTTGGGATTACCAACACAAATTCTTGGGCATCCTACGCAGCGCAAGTTTATTTCAGCCGAGCGCCACGCCCCCTCTAACGCCCACAATCGCCTTAAGGAATTTATGTGTGTGTGTGTCTGTGTCTGGCGCGTACACCTTTAAAGATTTTGAAAAAGTAAAAATGCAGTTTTATAGTGTTTATCAATACCTATAGACATTTTTCAAATCGGACCATTCGTTAAAAAGTTATGCTTGATCCAAGTTTTATATATCCATCTCCCTCGTACTCCCTTTAGCTGAGTAACGGGTATCTGATAGTCGAGACACCCGACTATAGCATTCTCTCTTGTTCTGAGACTGATTCTATTAGACAAACTTAATGGTATTTATAGGTACAAAAGTGCTTACGGTAACAAAATATGTAGAAAGGCAAAATGAAATTACAGCTATTCTTCATAACTCGCAGTAGGTTAAAGTGCCACATGCACCGCTAATCAACGTTATTGCTCTATTTCCGAATCGTGGTGTCAGCTACGTCGGCAGATTAATGACTGTTAAGCAGACTGACGGTCTGGCTGCAGAATTGCAATACGATATATATTATGTAGGTCGATGAGTCCTAACACACATATAAGATAATGGTTTAAAGTATATCTAAACTTTTATACGTACATATATATATTGTGTATTGAACATAATAAAATAACACAAAAAAAAACAATTTTAAGAGACTAAGCTCGACAAATTTTTTCCTGTTCTGATCTGAGCCTGACAGGCTACACAAAAATGGTTTTGTTTTTGGGGTGATCTGCTTAAAAGTGAGCAGTTGATCGATCACAAAAGTGAGCAGTGTTTACCCAACGCTACTGCTGAGTTCTCCCGCAGAAGCCTTGCTATATCCAGTTCCTCAGATTCCACCATGTGTTGTTGGCATTCGGATTTCCCATTCGAAGAAGAGTATGATGATCAGGCGGAAGATATGGAAGTGGACGACGCACAGGATGATGACAGTGGGTCTGATTGGAAGTGCACAGTTTAGACGCGCGACTGCTGTGGCAGGCACAAGTGCGGTAGACCGGACACTAGGCCGCCCTATGCAAAAACTATGCCCGAGAACCGCCGCTATGGCGCCGACGTGTTCGAACTTCGAAGGTGTGTGCTCTCCGCATACTGGACAGACGTCCATCGATTAATTTAATCTCGAACATTGCACTTTTGTAAGCCCCTTATAGGAGGGGTGCAATAATTTCAGTCAACTTATGGCAGCACAGATTGAGAGCTTGGGCAGAGTGCCGAATATGACAATGATATAGCAATGAGCAGATAGAGCTTTAAATTGATGGGGAAAGCCATAAGCTTCAAAGCCAGTGCTGGAAAGTGAATTACTTTGCATCGATGCTTCGGATGCTATCCATCACCCCTTCTATATGCGTTCCACTTTCGACTGGGTATGCAAGTATATGTTCCTCTTAAGGTATCCAGCTGAATCGTCATCCTATTAGTGACGTGTATTATTATGAAAATATTCTAAGTCCTAACACGCAAGTAAGAGACATATGCAAATATATGTTCCTCTTAAGGTAGCTAACTGAATCGTCATCCTATTAGTGACGTGTATAAAAATATTCAAAGTCCGAAAATGCAAGTTCCAATAGAACCAAATTTAAGTATTAAGTAAGTGCTGCAATGGCCACATAATTTGCTCTAGCTGCCGAGAGTAGATATAATTTTTAACAGAACAAAAACTAAGTATTTAAGTAAATAAAAGCTGCAATGGCCACATGATTTGCTACAGCTGCCGCACGGAGATGCGGACATGCCCCGTCTGGCAATGAAAATGACTGAAAGACAACATTCTATTCGCACTTAAGAATAGAATTGACCCCGACTGGATAAGAAACATGTCCAGACTGTGTCAAATTCAGACTGGAATCTTGCATCAGCTGCTTTGTGTTTCCTGGAGGTGAATCGCCGACGATAAGCCAAAATAATCGTTTATCGGATTACAAAGGCATAAATACCAAAGACTCATGTGTTCACTTCTTCCTACCTCTAGTTTCCTACAGCGTGACTTTGAAGCCAAAACTCAGCAAACATATGATATATCAGGGGTGTCACAGAGATCTCTTCCAACCAAAATTTCCCCCGAAAAGCAATTTTTTGTGTCCTAGACATCTTTTTTGAAGGTTTCTAAATCAAAAATCTAAAAATTACAAATGCATGCCAACAAGAAAACTATGTAAGACAACAATAGTGATATGTGTGAACTATATATTTAAAAATGAACATTTTATATACCGTCTTGAAAAATTACCTAAAAAGAAAACGTCAGCAAACCGTGCAACCCGATGGTGCTACCACATCGCTCGAACTTTAAAAATGTTATGTTAAGTAATTATTTATAAGGCCAGAAACCCACCAAAAATAGTCCTTTGGACCGCAGTCTTCATGCCTCACAAGAAAATACAGCTCAAGAAATAATTCATTTTATATATTTGTTCAGCTTTCAAGCATTTCCGTTATCAAAAATCCTTAAACGAAAATCGCTAAAATGTACTCGCAAATGCAAAACACCATTTATAATGATTAACGAGTGCTGTTAGCATGGTTTATAATACAGCATTTGTTTAATCTTGCTTGTAAAATATGCTTGTATGCTTTTGAGACAAAGGAAATCAATCGTATGCTTAAATATAATCCATTGTTACAGTACAGTAAATTGTAATTTTATAGGATCTTCCCACATAGCTCCATCCACCAGCTACCATCCGTTGAACGGATGGTCCGTAAGGTTTTGCCGTTCCCAGTTAGTCCGCCATCCAATTTTGACGGACTTTGACGGGCTCTTTTATGCGATAGTTAGGCGATGTTTTTTCGGTACAACTCTGAATTCTTTCTCTTGACTGTGAAAAATGGAACGATAACTGCGAGAACAAATCAAATCGATGGCGGGAAAAAATTAAATAATGCTTAAGCTCAATGTTTTTTGGCTATTCTTGAATTATTTGTAGTTTGTTATCAGCGGAAAAGCATTTGCAAACAGGTTGCTATGCGTGGGCCAATATGTAAGCTGTTCTGCGTACGAAAACATAATGTTTGCAGCAAAGTCTCAGAATATGTTCTGTACTTCGTAAATAATAACTAATATTAATTAAAAGTACTATGTACTCCTATTAGTTCCAAAGTTGCTATAATTTACCAAAACAGCACTCATTTGGCTTTGTTTACAATTTTGCCATATTAGCACTGGCTAGACAGAGGCGTAGTAAGAGCGGAGGGTGGGGTACGGGAGGTTAGGCTCGCCCCCAGTCAGCAATATGTAAGCATACTCCTTGTAGGATATGTTATAAAAGCTCAGATATGTTTTAAACTATTATCTTATGCTATTTATTCTATTATTTTACAATAAGATTAGGAGAACGCAATTTTACGACAGTTTTGCCGAATTGAAATTCCCCCTTCGTTTATGTTGAGTTGAGCAACTGCTTTCAAGTCAGCTGTTATCGGATGGTGGATGGGGGATGTGCTCTGTGGGAACAAGAGTTTCACATTTGTCAAAAATCCCAACCGTTTCAAACGGATGGACTCTATGGGAAGAGGCTATTAAATGTTGCAGAGTTGCCATGACTTTTAGTAAAATAAGGTGAAAACTCTGGTTTTCAACGATTCAACAAAATTTTCAACAGACTCGAGGCTGTAGAATTGCTGAAATTTCTGAAAGTTGACTTTGTATGGAACAGCTGATTAACAGCTGACCAAAATTCAACAATTCAGCAATTCAACAGTTTAGGGAATACCCTGACTGTTTGCTTAAAGTTCAAAACTAAAGCTACAGGGATGGGCAGCCATAGCTACTTAGACTTTAGGCCGGCTTGAAGTAATAATTTCAGTTTAATATTCTGTTCTTAATGACTAAGTGTATAATTCATTTGGGCTGGCTTAAAGTTAATAAATTCATTTTTGTATTCCATTCTTAAATACTAAGTGTATATTTTAATTACATTTCAGGTTATATAGATATCTTAATTATAAAAGGTTAGATATGTTAGATTTCTTAAGGAAGTCTAGAAGTTGAAGGAGGTTGGTGGTCGTGGGATTGGAAAGGAGTGGGATTAAGTTTTTATTTAGGATGCTGGCTCTGTAGTTGTCGAATGCAGTGCATTCGTTTAGAATATGCTCTATTGTCATTGAATTTTCGTTAGCTGTAGCCGAAATTGTGTTATAGATTTTGAAGTTAACTGGGATAGGAAATTTTTGAATGAGTGTAATGTGGGTTTCTTGTAGTGAAATAATGTTGGGTTTGTGAAGTTTTAAGAGAATTAGTAGTTAGTTCATTATAATTATTTAAATAGCCATTGATATTCCATTGTAATACAGTAAGTGCCATATTTAATATTATATGGTATGGAGTGTTCGCTAGGTTTCGCTATTAGTTGTTTGTTGCGTTTGAGCTAGGGATATTTTTAATCATAGATCTAGTTAACATAGTGCTCGATTTTTCCTTATTGATAAGATGTCTTTTAGTTTTGTTGCTTATATTTCTTGGCAGGATATTGATTTTAGTTGCTTTACCGTTGATAATAGATTTTTCTCCAGGGTCTGTAGACATTGCTTCGTTTTCCTTGTCGTCGTAAGTAATTATGTTTCTTCCTGTGTTCGTTGTTGGTGATGGGTTATGAGAGGTTGAAGCGGAAGTGGATGGTGTGTTCTGGCTGAACTGTTGAGGTCGGGTATATTTTTGATTAGAGGCGTTAGCAACCGAGGCGTATAAGGAGCCGTCGTGATGGTGTCTGTTTTTGAGGATGTTCCATGCCGTTTTGTAGTCAACTTTTTGAAGGGTTTTTATGGCTTGTACTTCTTTGTGAGTGAGAAATACTGGACACTTTCTATCTCTGGGATGGTGGTCGGAGTTAGGTAGGTTTTTGTCCGTGCAATTGATGCAGCTTAGGGCACGCTCACATTTTTCACCTTTAGCCAGGCTGATGTGGTTGGTTTGACTACACCTATAGCAGTTGTCTGAAACTTTGCAGGAATTTTGTAGATGTCCCAATCGTAGGCAATTATTGCAACGTATTGGGGAAGGAATATAAGGGCGAAGTTCGACTCTCTCGTATCCAATATATATGTAATCGTGCAAATCTAGTCTGGCGAATGTTAGGACGATAAGTCCAGTCTCGGTTGGGTCGCTGCCATATACTGTCTTCATGATTTTTTTGACTTCGGTGACTTTTTGGGACTTCAAATTGTCTAGTATTTCTTCTTCTATTATGCCTCGGAGATCATTTGAATATATTACTCCCTTTGAGTAATTCATGGTGCGATGTTCGTATACTGCTACTGGTATGTTGTTTGGAATGTTGGTAAGTTTGATTAATTTCTCGTCTTGTTGTTGATCTTTTGTTTGAACGAGGAGCTTTCCGTCGCGTGTTTTCTTGCAGCTCACTGCTTCACCTCCACATGTTAGATCGATGATTTTTTAATGGTGAATGGTGAAACACCTGCTAGAGTTGGTGGGATTTCGGGTTGGGTTTCTTCATCATTATTTCTAGTTACGACCAAGAATTTACTGGTAGGAGAAGGCTTTCCCCTCCAGATGTCTGGAGGATCCCACATTGCTAGCAGCGCTTTTGTGTTGTTTTGGTGGGCGAGTGCACGAGACAACGGTAGTATTAACTGATAACTGATTAACTGATCTAATTATAGATGCGTTTGTTTGTCACTTGAGCTTGACACGCTATTAAGTTCGATTTGGGAGAAAACACGACCGATCCCTTTGACTGCCAAACGTAAAGTGTCATTTTATATATTTCTTAAGCTATCAAGCATTTCAGTTATGAAAAATCCTTTAACGAAAATCGCTAAAATGTACTCGCAAATGCAAAAAACCATTTATAATTACTAGCGAGTGCTGTAAGCATTGCTTATAATACATCAATTGTTTAATCTCGCTTGTAAAATATAAGTTAAACGTTGTAATTTTGGGTTTATGTATGCTTTTGAGCCAAAGGAAATCAAACGTATGCTGTAATGTAATCCATTGTTACAGTACAGTAAATTGTCATTGTAAATTGTATTGTCTTTTCGTAAAAGGATTTCACTAGGTTGATATCGGAAAAGCTTTATAGCTCAAGAAATATATTGCCTGAGCGGAATTTTAGTATTTTTTTTGTGTGACGCATGAGTACTGCCTTCCAAAAACTTCTACCAAAATATTGCCACCAAAAATGTTGTGATTTTTTATACCCTTGCAGAGGGTATACTTATTTCAGTCAGAAGTTTGCAACGCAGTGAAGGAGACGTTTCCGTATACGTACGTATATATTCTTGATCAGCATGATCAGCAACTACGCGAGTCGATCTAGCCATTATTTGTTGAGCAGTATTTTGTCTGTACCTAGCACAATTGACACATTCTCTCAAATACTTCTTTAAGGAATTCTTTAGCCCGAAAATCCAATATTTCCTTTGGATATAATTTCGCATTAAGTTTATTCCTCCATGCAAAGTTTCTTTATGAGCCTTTTGGATCAATAAGTTTGTTAAATGGCACTTGTCTAAAATTATTGGATGCTTTACTTCAAATTCTGCATTGGAGTTTTGTAGTCTTCCTCCCACTCGAAGTATACCATCCTTATCTACAAATGGATTCAACGACAATATCCTATTACTTGTCTTTATTTCTTTTTTTTTGTTTCCAGGCACTTTATTTCTAGACTGAATTGATATTCTTGCTGTTTCTTAATGATGATCTTTTCAGCTCGTTTCAGCTCCTTTACGGATAGAAAAAGATAAGATTCTTTCTTTATTTTTAATTGAATGAATCTATTTAAATATACTATTATTCGTATAATTTTTTCAATGCTGGAAAACTTCTGCAATCATTTGTAAATGGGATCATCGGTTTTCTTATTTAGAATTGAATTTACTAAAACAACATCTTCTTTGGATTGTTGTCGAGGCCAATGCTCATTTGGCTCAGGTAACCATTTCGGACCTTTCCACTATAAATCACAGGTGGTCAGTTTGCTAGAACTAATTCCTCTAGATGTTAAATCTGCAGGACTTTCTTCAGACTTCACATGGTTTCATTCGGTATTAGTTAATTTTCGAATGTCATCCGTTCTTTGTCTAATGAACTTGACCTTACTATCACCATTTTTAATCCATGCTAAAGTGATAGTGGAATCACTCCAAGCATAGATTTCTACTTTAATATCAATGGATTCAATTATTCTTTTGATCAATTCTTAGGAATAGATTTTCTATTTTTAATTGTATTAATTCTACTTTTGCTGGCTATTATGTTTACACAATTCCCTACTTTAGCATATACCACTGCTGTATATGCCTTTTCGGAAGCGTCAGCAAATCCATGAAGCTGTATTATTAAACAATTTTTGGAACTAATCCATCTTGGGATTCAAATATTTTCTAAAAGCAATACATTTTCTTTATAACTTACCCAATAATCTTTTTCTTCCTTGGATAATTCTTGATCCCATTCACTTTTATTTATCCATAGTTTTTGAATAAAAAGTTTTCTTAAAATAGTTACAGGAGCCAACCATCCCAAAGGGTCATATATTTTTGATAATAATTGTGGACCAACCCACATTATGTCGTTCAAACATTTATTATTTGTTGTTTTTGCTGAAGCGTCAAAAACAACTCTTAATTTGGTCGTCTGGCTTGAATCTCTAATTACAGCCTGGTGACGTAAAAAGTACTTTTTTTCTTTCTGCACTTCGACCATATGTCCTAAATCCATATATTCATGCATGAATTTAGCATAGTTTAACCTTAGTTTTTCATTTCTTTTTAATTTTTTCTCATGATTCATAAAAACGAGCCATTGCCTGTTGCTTTGAATCTCCTAAGGTGACATCATCTTTAAATGGAATTGACACAATGTATCGACCATCTGAATCTTTTTTTGTAGTTTTTATGAAATGATTTTCACATATTTCAGATTCGATATAATTTTTGTCTTCTTCCTCGACTTCCCAATACCAATCCATATCTTTTAATTCGATGGTGGTTGCTACAACTGTCTTTTTACCTTTGGATTTTTTGCATCCAGAGACAATCCACCCGAAATCGGTTTTTTGACCGAGGAGGCCATTAATTTTAACCACTCCATTTTGCAGAATGGGAGTGTATAGATCTGCCCCAATTATCAGATCTACACGACCCGGCTTATTAAAGTCTGGGTCAGCCAAATTGTTCTTCTCCCACTTTGATTTGTCAACATTAACTGTGTTGACTGGAAGAGCCCTCTTTAATTTTGGAAGTATTAATGCTTCAATTCTAATCGTTTTTTGGGAATTATTTTGTTTAATTGAAAGATTTACCTTGTGCTTCGAGATGCACTTTCCCGTGGACGACACTCCACTGATCTCTGTTTGAGTCCGAATTTTGGGTAATTTCAGAATCTGCGCAGATTCTTCTGAAATTATTGTGCTTTGAGAACCACTGTCGATTAAAGCTCTAAAATTTTCAAAACCTCCCTCATAGGTTTGAATTTGAATGCGTGCTGTACGTGTTTACTTTTTCATTTGTTTTTTCGTCTGTTTTAGACTTTACATTAATGTGTAGCATACTGTGATGATTTTTTTTTACAAATCGAACACGAAATATCACTTTTTAAGGCATTTAAAACACAAATGTGCCTTTTTTACTTTTTCCATCCGTTTAGATGGATTCAAAGCCTTACATTTTTGACACTGAAATATCAAATGTCCCGTACTTTTGCACATAGGACAACTGTTAGTAGACAACTCTTTCATATTGCTACTAAACACTTTTTTACCAGGTTTTTCATCCTGAATTGAGCTAATCGAACTAAGTCGTTGCTCTAAAAATTCAATGACGTCGGACAATGCCTGAATTTCTTTAGTTTTTTAACATGGCTCTCATATAGTTGTAGAGCTTCTTTGTTAAATTTTCTTATTATTATGTGTGCAAAAACTATATCAACCTCGTCCGAAATTTGTGCCTTTAATTTGATCATGTGAATTGACTCATTAATAGTGTCAATAAACATCCTTAATTGCCTAACTGATTCCACGTTCAAATTTTGGAGATCAAGAAGGCGATTAATTTGATCGGAAAAAGTTTTCCTTTTCTTTTCATACCGCTTGGTTAACAATTCCCAAGCGGCCTCATAATTTTTCCCGGATCCCAACAATAAGTGAGAAACCACATTCCTGGCTTCTCCTTTTAGTGAGATTTTAAGATAATTAAATTTTAAGGTAGGACTGATATCCTTCCTTAAATGTATGAGTTCATTAAATAACTCATAAAATAGGTCCCAATCTTTGGAATCTTCATAAAATGTGGGTACCTGAATTTTAGGCAGCGTTGGCAAATTATCAATTTTATGATTTGTTACTTCTACCTTTTTTGGCACAATTTCCTCGAGTTTTTTCTGCATATCTTTGGTTACCATTAAAATATCGAACGATAATTCATCCAATATATCATTATATCTCCTAACAGTGACATCTGTCGTGTTTCCCTGCTTCATGACAACTATCTTATCCCAATAAAGCTTCCCTATCCTAATTTCAAAAGTTTTGGTTCTATCATTTTGAATATCCTCAAATGTATCCTTTAAATATTTTTCTAACTGCTCTATCGCTATATCTAGCTGGCTTTCGCAGTTTAAATTTGTTTCAGTATTTGCAATTAATTTACCATCGGACTTATCAGATTCAGCTAACACTGTATCTATTCTTACTTTAATTCTATTGAAAATAGAGAGCATTTGCTCGTAATGACTCTTAATAAAGTAGTCATGCGCGACTACTCCAATATGCATCAGAGCTTTATGATTTTCGATGCACTCGGCCTTCAGCTTATCAAATTTCTTTAAGTATTCAAATGATAAGCTTGGGAGATCTTTAACTTTTATAACTTTTTCGATGTCGGCCTCGAATACGCCTGATTTTATTAATCACTTTTTCGATGTTAAAAAAGGCCTCAAAAACGACAAAAAATATATTTGCTCAGTTGCAAGAATTATTATTTTTATACCCTTGCAGAGGGTATTATGATTTCAGTCAGAAGTTTGCAACGCAGTGAAGAAGACGTTTCCGTTCCCATTAAGTATATATATTCTTGATCAGCATGACAAGACGAGTCGATCTAGCCATGTCCGTCTGTCCGTCTGTCCGTCTGTTTCTACGCAAACTAGTCTCTCAGTTTTAAAGCTATCGGGCTCAAACTTTCCCAAAAGTCTTCTTCCTATTGCAGGTAGTATATATGTCGGAACCGACCGGATCGGACAACTATATCTTATAGCTCCCATAGGAAGGATCGAAAAAAAAAACTTTAAAAAATTCTAGCTTTGGTATTCTTCTTTTGGGAATACTATTTTTTAAATATTTCTGAATTTCGAATAAAATTTTAAAAAAATCGGATGACTATATCCTATAGCTGCAATAGGAACGGTCGGAAAATTAAATGGAAATTAATAGGAAAAAATGTATATCTTTGTTGACTTTTATTACATTATCTTCTTCTCTGGGATATGGCTTTTTTTAACATTTCAAAATTTCGTATTAAATTTTACAAAATTCGGACGGCTATATTATATAGCTGCCATAGGAAGGATCAAAATATGAATGCCAAAGTAATACGAAAGCAGCTAAAATTTGGATTGTTGTAACATATACGCAAGTTAATTTAAATTTAATGTTTTTGTAAATGAATAGGAATGATCTGCAAGGGTATATGATCTTCGGCTGGCCGAAGCTAGCTTTCTTTCTTGTTTTTTTTTAACTTGTCGATTTCTCGACCACTTTTACAACAAATTTTGACTTTTTTGTTGCAATACTCTAATTGAATAAATGTCATAATAGATTCTTTTATATCTTTTTGATTTTTACTCTGTTTCTTACCACTGGTGGGGGAAAACAATAGTCAATTATTCATTAACACCTTAAACAAAACTGTTAGTGTTACAGATTTTATTTTTTAAGGTGCTGGCCTAAGTTCTGAGTCTCTTTGAAAACTGCAGAGTTGTCGAAGGACCAAAATGAAAGGGATGAAAACTAACATGAGTTCTTATTCTGGTCTTATCTGTGGCCTACGCAGAGGCCGCGTCTGCCTGAGCGGGAAAGTTATCATTTGACCCCCGCACAGGAACCCTTGGTGCAGTGTGAAAAGCATCTCAAGTGATTATTTTCGGTGACATGCACAGAGCTCATAAAGTATAACGTTTTATTTTTATTAGTGTTCGTCTGAAAAAAGATAATCAAGACTTTGATTTCTTTTTTTCTAAAGTTTATATGTTTAACATTGAGATTACAAAGAAGTAATTACATTAAATACAAAAGTAATACGGATTTTATTTCGCCAAGGGCCAGCTAATGGGATTCTTAAAGTAAGACCCTCTTCATTCCACCTGTTTGTCAAGTAAATCGTAAATAAAACGAAAATCGTATGGTTAGCATAAAACACACAATCCCCAAGTCGCAAATGAAAGGCACGAAATTCGGGCAATACAAGGGCTCAGACGAAAAGAGGAAAGATGAATTCTTTATCATAAATAAGTTCACCGAATTACCTAAAACATCAATGGAGTATCTAACTACACCCAAAAAAAATCGATATGAAACGTAGAACGATTTTAAATTATGTAATATCAATTTTAACTTGATATGGGGCCAGGTAAATTTGATATGGTCGAAAGGAGTATTTCATGTAAAAACGTTATGGGTTTTGCATAACCAGAAATTAACATGAACATATCGATTTTACGGCGACATGATTTTTTTTGTGTGTACACTGATAAAAAAATGGAATAGTAAATTTAAATATCCGCCTATTAAATCCAAATCTCATATTTGGTGTTTAAATTTAATACAAACAAGAAAGAAAGCTAGCTTCGGCCAGCCGAAGATCATATACCCTTGCAGATCATTCCTATTCATTTACAAAAACATTAAATTTAAATTAACTTGCGTATATGTTACAACAATCCAAATTTTAGCTGCTTTCGTATTACTTTGGCATTCATATTTTGATCCTTTCTATGGCAGCTATATAATATAGCCGTCCGAATTTTGTAAAATTTAATACGAAATTTTGAAATGTTAAAAAAAAGCCATATCCCAGAGAAGAAGATAATGTAATAAAAGTCAACAAAGATATAAATTTTTTCCTATTAATTTCCATTTAATTTTCCGACCGTTCCTATTGCAGCTATAGGATATAGTCATCCGATTTTTTTAAAATTTTATTCGAAATTCAGAAATATTTAAAAAATAGTATTCCCAAAAGAAGAAGGTTATATTTCAAAAAACACCAAAGCTAGAATTTTTTAAAGTTTTTTATTTTCGATCCTTCCTATGGGAGCTATAAGATATAGTTGTCCGATCCGGTCGGTTCCGACATATATACTACCTGCAATAGGTAGAATACTTTTGGGAAAGTTTGAGCCCGATAGCTTTAAAACTGAGAGACTAGTTTGACGGAGGACGGACAGACGGACAGACGGACATGGCTAGATCGACTCGTCTTGTCATGCTGATCAAGAATATATATATATATATATATATTAATGGGAACGGAAACGTCTCCTTCACTGCGTTATATATACATTAAAATATTTAAATCCAAGAAAGGCATAATAAATTTAAAATTGGGTATATTTATTTTAAAAAGTATTATATTTATCGCTAATATTTTCAGAATTAAAAAAAACCTATTGAAATTAAAAATGTTTCATATTAATTTTACCTATTCAAATATTTTCTTTTAAATTGTTTAATATTTTTACAAAGTAAAGTATTTTAAGTTGTAGAAAGTTTTAAATGTTCGCGAACGCGTTAACTTCACATTTTAGTTGAACTTATTCACTCTCGCGTAACATGGTGCAATGGCCCCATTGGTAAGGCGTCTGGCTCTGACGCGGGAGTACCCAGGTTCAAAACCCAGCTAAAGCAGTGTAAGTAAAAAGTTTTAAAGATGCATATTTAACATTTCTATAACAATTTAAAAAACAATAACGTATTAAAAAAGTTGTTAATACAACTACTAAAAAAAAAATAAGTTATGTCCTGAGCGGGATTTGAACCTCATACCCCACGAGCACAAAATAGTAGCAGAGCAAGCACACTTGGCCCCTGAGCCATGCCCATATTATTTTCTATCGTGACAGAATGCTTACAAGAGCATTCATGCCAATCTTTCTCTACTTTAAAGGTAAAATTTCCATATTTAAATTTAATATTGAAAAAAAAATTAATATGCACATATTTAAATTTAATAAAAACCGCAATGGATGAAAATCAAAGCAAAAAATATTTGGATTGAATATGAAATCTTTGGATTTACTACGTTTTTTTATCAGTGTAGAAAGCCTATGAAAAAGTGGGATCTACTTAAATTTGGTAAACATTTTTTACTAAATAAGTTCCACACAATAATATTTTAAACATTTTTAAATACCTTAAAACAATACAAACATTTTAGAAAATAATTTTAATATTTGTGTACTTTAAATAAACGTTAAAAATACATTTTTTCCAGTAACTAAAATATTTTAATTATTATTCAATGCCTAGAACAATTTAAGATATGGATATTCTTGAAAAATAAACCAAAATATAAATATTGGATATTTTTTTAAAGCTAACTAACCAACTGCAGAAACAGATGTTATCCTTATTGAGGCAAAGCCAAACGAAATCGGATTTTTAATGGCGGCGGTTCCCCTCAGTGGGGCATTCAAATAGCATTGCAAGGAAAAATCGCAGGGAATGGCGATAAAAATGCGTGTTAATGCTTATGCCGCCGGCAAGCCAGGACAATTTTCCTGCGGGGCTCTAAGTGCCAGTCATGGAGCATCAAATCGCGAGTGAACGACGTCTAGTAAAGTCAAAGTCAAGGAGAAACAGCCGTGGAAAACCAGCAAGGAGCAAGATCGCTACGTCAAGACGTTCGGGACCAAGCAAGTCTCCGAATTGCGACACAGGTAGCTGAGGTCCTTCAATGTAACGCAGAACATCGAGGTTGGCCGTAGTACCGACCATTCCGACTATATTGGCTTTAATACCGATTAGTCTAACTGCGTGCGGCTAATTTGGCTGTAATGCCGGCTTGTCCGGCTACTTTGCCTGTAATACCGATTAGTCCAGCTGCGCCGGCCGTAATACCGATCAGTTGAGCAGGACATAGGCAGACTTGGCACGGGCATCCCCACCAGCAGTGTGAGGGGCACGAACAGCGGACTTCAAGGGCGCAACGCAGGACAACGCAGCAACGAATCGCCCAGGACATCGACGAGGACAAGCAGCCAGGGATCGCGCCGAGAGCCAGGCATCAGGTACGATCGCAACAGCCAGGAGGGAAGGTTAGGGTGGAACGTTCGACTTTCTCTGGGCGTTTGCTACAGGGACTGCTGGCGTAAACCGGCCGTAGTACCGGAGCGTCAAAGGAAACTGAGTAGGCGTCTAGCGGGACCGGCCGGGACAGAGCAAGGAACAGGAGGCTGCGGCTGGCAGGACGAGGGTCTTGCAAGGGTGGTGCCTGTTCACCATAGTCTGAGAACGGTGACGTTTCCCTAAGCCCATAGACCCAACTCCACGCCCTCGTCTACGAGTGGCAGCGAAAGTACCCGGAGCATCCAGGAGAACCTGCAGCGAGGAACCACCTAGCGGAGTCGCAGAAGCAGCGCCAGCACGAGTCACAATAATTATTGTAAACCAGAGCCGTAAATAAACGCCTCGTTGAACCGAATTCTGAAGTGTTTTTACTGTTAACCGGGCGGTCACGTTTATATAAATTTGGTGGGACGAACACACAAATCTACTGAGCTAGCCGCACGATCTTCGTAGCGAGCAAAATGAAATGACTGCATGTGCGAGTGGCAAGTGGCGAAGGGGCACGAATATAACAATTCGCTGACACGGCAGCCTGCCAATGTAACACAAATTTTTTCTGTTTTGCGGTTTTGCGGCCATCCCATTTAAGCAGCCAGCCTGCAACGGCAATAATAATAGCTTTGAAGCTTGTTAGGTGTGAAATATGCTTTTGGCTACATATATTTATTTATTATCAAATATGAATTATTAAAAAGATCCTTTCTTCCCCACTTACATTTTCCCGATTTCCATTCTTATTCTTTTCTCTATTTATTTTGTCCTACTTATTTTTAGTCCACTTTAAGTAAATTTACGAAACACGAAATTATAGGACATGATTAAACATTTCTTTGCCTTTTAAAGCGGCATGTAAATTTCGGTTTTTAATGAAAAGTTACAAAAAAATGATCATAAAGTGGTTTAATTGTTCAGTTTGCGGCCCAAATGCATTTTCACAATTAAATTGAGCATAAATCCAAACAAATGCTAGTCTCTGATTTGCCAGCCTCGGGCGGAGCCTAATTAAACGCGCGAAAAACGTTGGAATTTTAATCGTTTAATTGAAAAACTTTAACCTTTAAGCGAGTCGAGAAGGAAATCATGGAATAGAAATTTGATTGTCGCGCCCTTCAAAAATATAGTTTGATTGGTATAATCCGACTGAAGCAAACCCACAACTATTATTTAAGATGTATTTACCTTTAATTTACAATTAAATTCTTCGTTATAAAAGTATAATAAATGCTTGATTTAAATATTTTAAAATATCATTAATTTTTAATATTTTAATACTTTCTTAAAAATGTATAATATTTTTTTCCCTGATCGAGTTTATTTCAATAAAATTGCTATAGGCATAATAAGATAATTTTATGAGAGAATTCCCACTTATTATACCCGTTACTCGTAGAGTAAAAGGGTATATTGTATTCATGCAAAAGTATGTAACAGCTAGATGGAGGCATTTCCGACCTTATAAAGTGTATATATTCTTGATCAGGATTACTAGCCGAGTCCGTCTGTCTGTCTGGATGAACGCTGAGATCTCGAAAACTACAAAAGCTAGAAATTTGGGATTAACAACAAAAGATCTTGGGCTTCCTACGCAACGCAAGTTTATTTCAGCCGAGCGCCTCGCCCCCTCTAACGCCCACAATCGCCTTAAACGATTATATGTGTGTGTGTCTGTGTCTGGCGCGCACACCTTTAAAGATTTTGGAGAAGTAAAAATGCAGTTCTATTGTGTTTATCAATACCAATCGAAATTTTTCAAATCGGACCATTAGTTAAAAAGTTATGCACGATCCAAGTTTTATATATCCATCTCCCTCGCGCTCCCTTTAGCTGAGTAACGGGTATCTGATAGTCGGGGCACCCGACTATGGCTTTCTCTCTTGTTGTTGAATGAAATCCAACGGAATTATTCTGCATTGCTGGTCGCCCACGAAAATTCACCGAATCCAGGCGTCGAAATCGAACTTTTGCATCATACGATAACTGGTTATAAAAAAAGGTGAAAACTTTGACGCGAAATCATCAAACGGATTTTTGAGCGACACTTTTTATCGCTTCGGGTTTTTGGTTGCTTTGCGGCAAAAACGAGTAACGTGGGCCAATGAGAAATTGCGAATTACTTTGAAATAGGCATGGCCGCCTTGTAATGTGGTCGGGACACAATCTGCATTACTAGTAATGGGAAAATTATGCTATGGCCGAATCACCATCGGGTCTCTATTACGAGTTCATAATACTTTTACAAAATTGTAATGCAAAATGTAGGCAGACTACAGAAAATTCAACATACAATTTGAAAAACGTATACTGCGTTGTAATGCTATAATGCTGCGTTGTAATAATAGGAAAATAATTATATCTTTGTTGATTTTTATTACATTGTCTTCTCCTCTGGGATATTTCAAAATTTCGAATAAAGTTCAACAGAATTCGGACGACTATATTATATAGTTGCCATAGGAAGGATCAAAATATTAATGCCAAAGTAATACGAAATCAGCTAAAATTTGGATTATTATAACATATACGAAAGTTATTTTAAATTTAATGTTTAATGCCGATGGAGTAGAGCGGCGGATGGAGTAGAGTGTCTCTTAATTACGGTGTGCGCGTGTTGGCATAGAGGGATTTTCTTGTTAGCCTCTAACACCTCCCAAAGAGCCCCTGAAACCCCTGAAACCCCATGAAACCCCGACAACCAGCCCACTCATTAACCACTTTGCATTGTTCGCCACAAAGTATGAAACAATAATTGACAACGCGCAAAGCGGAAACAAAACGCAAACTAAACGAAAAGGGAGCTTTGATCCAGAGCCCTCGGTATTTGCCTCATTATTCAATGGAAAAAGTGCTGTTTATAAAATTAAATATGATTTAGTTTAGTTTTCGATTTGATTTTATTGTAAATAAGAAAATATTTGTATCAACTACGGATTTTAATGTAAAAATACATCGTTTTTAAAATATTACTTCAAAAAGTAATAATAATAAATTTATAAATGATTTCCCTGATTTTCTTCCTATTAATTGAAATAATTTATTTGTATTTTTTAAATCTATTTTCTATTATTTCTTTGCGCAGGTAAATATATTTTGACACGATCAAAGCCTGCAATTCCAATTGGTTTGCCACTACAACAGCCCAAAAATAGGTTTGCAAATGCGATATGTTTGGCACACTCAATTTAATTAGGCTGCCTTGGCCGGGATTTAATTACCAGGGCCAAAGCGGCTCCTGCAGTGCCAATGGCAATGGTGATGGTGATGGCAATAGTGAAAGCGAAGCGCTTGGCCCGCATCTAAGCGCATTAAGTATGCGCCGCGTGCGCCAATTAGGTTGAGTCAGGTGCCTGGTCTTACGGCCAGTATTGTGTGCTCACTTCCTTCGCCTTCCTTGCTCGCTGTTTTCTTTGTCGTTTCCCATCCAATGCGCTTACAAACCAATTATCCTTTTGCAGTGTAATCGCTTCCGGTTTCATTATTAGCCGGGGCGAAAGGTGCGGATTTGCGAAGCACTTATTTGTCTCATTTTGCAGTGCGGACAGCCGTAGTCGCCTGGCACTCACCTTCATTGGCTGGCCATAAGCAAATCGATCGGAGCCTGGCAAATCTTCGGGCAAAGTCTCCGAATATCTTGTGGTCAAATCATATGCGGCTCAATATCCTAGCAACCCATCCGAACATTCTCTATCGGCCCCAAATGCCCAAAGCTCCTTTAAATTTGGTTGAGCATCGGGTGGTCGGGGGTATGCTCCTTAATAGGGTCTTCCCACAGAGCTCCATCCACCATCCACCATCCGTTGAACGGAGCTTTTGCCGTTACGAAAATTTCCCAGTTAGTCCGCCATCCAAATTTGACGGATTTTGGCTATTGTTGAATTATTTGTACTTTGTTGTAAGCGGAAAAGCGTTCGAAAACATGTTGCTATGAGTGGGCCAAAATGTAAGCTGTTCTGGGTACGAAAACATCAATGTTTGCAGCGAAGTCTCAGTATATGTATGTTCTGCACTTCGTATATAATAACTAATATTAATTAAAAGAGTACTATGTACTCTTATAAAGTTCAAAAGTTGCTATAAATAACCAAAACAGCACAATTTTATGTTTGTTTACAAATTTGCCATATTAATATTTTTTTAGTAAAGCCTTTGACTCCGTTAACCACTCTCTTCTTTTATTCAAACTAGATATGCTTGGGTTTCCATGTAATCTTTTAGCATTGATTTCTAGTTATTTGAATGGGAGGACTCAGAGGGTTATATTTAAGAACGCTGCTTCTAAAATGATCCACGTGACATCTGGAGTGCCTCAGGGTAGTCATTTGGGCCCTTTGCTGTTTACTTTGTTTATTAACGATCTTCCCTCTATTATAACAAATTCTCGTGTACTAATGTATGCTGATGATGTTAAGCTTTGTTTGACATACAACAATATAGAGTCTGGTTTCCGCTTACAATCAGACATTGATAATTTTCAAGTATGGTGTGCGTATAACCTCTTAAATTTGAACTGCCTGAAATGTAATGTAATGTCCTTCCACAGGGATACTCCTACGTTTATAAGTTATTTGCTTCAGAACTTGCCACTTGACCGTATATATTCAGTAAATGATTTAGGCGTTCTTCTGGACCCGAAGCTTAAATGTGACTGCCACATAATGTTGACTGTTAACAAAGCTATTAGTGTTCTTGGGTTTATAAAGCGTTGGTCAAAAGAATTTGACGACCCTTATATAACTAAATTATTATTTACCTCCCTTGTCCGCCCTATGTTGGAATATTGTTCTTCGGTTTGGAGCCCACAATACCAAGTGCACATTGACCGTATAGAGTCGGTACAAAAACAATTTCTTCTTTTTGCCCTTCGTAGTTTGAACTGGGATCAAAACTTAAGGCTACCTTCCTACCAGAGTAGATTATTATTGCTTAATTTACCGACACTTGCAAATCGTAGAAAAATGCTTGGTACTATTTTTATGCATAATCTTATAAGAGGTGATATTTGGGGGTGTCACAGAAATTATTTCCAACCGAAATCCGTTTTCGTTCTTATGTACATCATTGCACAAAACCAACCGTCTTTGGTTGGAAGAGATTTCTGTGACACCCCCGATTGACTCTGTAGAACTTGTATCCTCTTAATTTGCCTCGATGTACATCAAATTTTAGTCTGCATGAGCCCTTTCGCGCTCTATGTAATAATTATACCACCTTTATCATTTAATTTGCTTTTCAACTTCTATCCCGATACTATAAACTAATATTTTAACTCATTTGCTTCACTCCTAATTGCTTCTTTATTTATTTATTTTATTCTATTATTTTACAATAAGATTAGGAGAACGCAATTTTACGACAGTTTTTCCGAATTGAAATCCCCCTTTGTTAATGTTGAGTTGAGCAACTGTTCTTCAATTCAGTTTTAACCATGAACCTTGGCTATTATCATTTGGAATATCACCACATATATTTGAACTGACCTTTTTTTGCCAAATTTGGAACCATTTTTGGCCAAGTTACAGTAATAAAACACTAAAAAAAATCATATTTTCACGAAAACCCCTTAACAAACTTATCTTTTCTTTCTGTTTTTTGGCGTTTACAAAGGATACAGAGGAAGTAGTAAGAAATGTCATATCTCGTTAAACTCTTAATAAAATTCTCAATCGATTGGCATTTAAACCTCAACATTTTTATTTTTACCATTTTTAAAAAAAACAAGAGAGAACGCTATAGTCGGGTGCCCCGACTATCAGATACCCGTTACTCAGCCAAAGTGAGTGCGAGGGAGATGGAGATAGAACATTTTTAATCTGGCATAACTATTTAACGAATGGTCCGATTTGAAAAATTTCTTCTACATTACTACGATAGGTATTGATAAATGCAATAAAACTGCATTTTTACTTTTCCAAAATCTTTAAAGGTGTGGGCGCCAGACACTTTTTAAACTCGTTTATTGTGGGCGTTAGGCGATTGTGGGCGTTAGAGGGGGCGTGGCCCCCGGCTGAAACAAACTTGCGCTGCGTACGAAGCCAAAGAATATGTGTGGGTAATCCCAATTCTCTAGCTTTTGTAGTTTCTGAGATCTCAGCGTTCATACGGACGGACAGACGGACATGGCTAGATCGACTCGGCTAGTGACCCTGATCAAGAATATATATACTTTATAGAGTCGGAAACGCTTCCTTCTACCTGTTACATACTTTTGCACGAATACAATACAATAACAAGAAAGGAAGCTAGCTTCGGCCAACCGAAGCTTATATACCCTTGCAGATCATTCCTATTCATTTACAAAAACATTAATTTAAATGAACTTTCGTATATGTTACAACAATCCAAATTTTAGCTGCTTTCGTATTACTTTGCCATTAATTTTTTGAACCTTCCCGTGGCAGCTATATAATATAGCCGTCCGATTTTTGTTAAATTTTATTCGAAATTTTGAAATGTTAAAGAAAAGCCATATCCCAGAGAAGAAAAGAATGTAATAAAAATCAACAAAGATATAATTATACCCGTTACTCGTAGAGTAAAAGGGTATATTGTATTCGTGCAAAAGTATGTAACAGGGAGAAGGAAGCTTTTCCGACCCTATAAAGTATATATATTATTGATCAGGATCACTAGCCGAGTCGAACTAGCCATGTCCGTCTGTCCGTCTGTCCGTCCGTATGAACGCAGAGATCTCGGAAACTATAAAAGCTAGAGGATTGGCATTTTGCATGCATATTCTTGGAGTTTACAGACGGACATGGCTAGATCGACTCATCTTGTCATGCTGATCAAGAATATATATACTTTATGGGGTCGGAAACGTCTCCTTCACTGCGTTGCAAACTTCTGACTGAAATCATAATACACTCTGCAAGGGTATAAAAAACTCGAAGTTGAATCCGATTATTTCAGTATTTTTAAAAGATTATCATTTTAAATGGTATGCGATTTTTGGTTCTTTGAATTTAGTAGATGCGGATATTTATATATCCCTGCAGAGGGTATTATAATTTCAGTCAGAAGTTTGTAACGCAGTGAAGGAGGCGTTTTCGACTACACAAAGTTTATGTGAATATTCTTGATCAGCACCAATAGCCGGTCCATCTAGCCATGTCCGTCTGTCCGTTTCTATGCGAACTAGTCTCTCTGTTTTAAAGCTATCGCGATGAAACTTTCCCAAAAGTGTTCTTTCTATTGCAGGTAGTATACTATATCTTACTCACTATATCTTAAGGCTCCCATAGAAATAATCAAACCAATATAAGAAAATTCATTGTGACTTTGTAGGAAGTAGGCGTTTTGATTTTTGACAACTTAAAAACAAAATTTTAAATAGGCACGCAGAATCTGGAATCCCTCGAGCTGCAACGATAGAGTGAGCATTAAACTTCAGGTATTTACTTTATCTGCAAGGGTATATGAGCTTCGGCTGCCCGAAGTTAGCTTCCATTCTTGTTTTAATTGAAATTTAAATCCTCGTGGACGAATTAACCTTAAACTTATATACAACAACATATTCGACATGTATTTTACTTATTTTATTTTTATTACACATAGCCGAGTCACCCTCCTTTTTTAAAAGAAGGAGCATTCACTTGCTAACTCGACCTGAAGGCAATTTTCATTGTTATCGATACGGCCCTACTGATCCTGTCTTTTTTTTCAAAGCTTTGCCTTTCGGACACAGGTTGGTTTGCGATTTATAGTTTATAGCGATTTAAATTTAAAGTAACTTAACTAAATATTTAAAAAGCGGGCCAAAATGAGCGACAGCGAGGGAAACGACAGCTTCAGCTCGGCCTTGGAAGTCCCACCGATAAACGTTCGGTTTCCACTCGCCAAGGGAGAGGTGGAAAGTCTGGAAAACAAATTGGATCGCATTGTTTGGATCCAGCAGACGGACTCCAAATACCACAAGGCCCTGGAGGACATGAGGGATCAGACGAGTATATCCCTTCTTGTGGAGCCCAGCTTCTATGGCCGCCACCAGGCCACATCCGTCTTGGCAGTGGCCACGGCCAACGAAACGTACATCTATGACATCAAGGCACTGGGCCGCATATTTCCGGAGCTGGCCAAGATCCTGGAGGCGGAACAGCCGCGCAAGGTGGTGCACTACAGCCACCGGATCGCCGATCACATGCACCACCAGCACGGCCTGACGTTGGGCGGCATTTGCGACTCCTTTGTGGCTCTGTGCCTGGCCCGCCATGAGCGAACGCCGTGTTCCCTGCCGGAGGCCATATCCCTGGTGTTTGGCCAACCGATGGAGGATCTGATGTGCGAGGAGGTGATCGGTGCCAGCGAATCGCGGAGGAACTTCACCACCCGCCCGCTGACCCACAGTCAACTCAGGTACATTGCCAAGATGGTCCAGCTGCAGCACTTGATGCACGATCGCTTGATCTACCACAGCATTTGCCCCGAAGTGCAACGCATGTCGCTCGAGTTCAGCCACAACTACGCAGGCTACCGCTCCTGCGATGTGGCCATCAACATGGGTCCCAGCAGCCGCTTTGGGTTTCACCTCATCGATCCCAGCTACAAGGTAACCAACGAAGAAATCACGCTACCCACGCCCGAGGACATCGACCGCCAAGAGCTGGAGCACAAAAAGAGTCGCAAGTGAAGTGGATTACATTGATATATGTGCCTCAATAAAGGGTTTCTTTGAAATACTTCTATTCGTTTGCATGCTGGCCAGGCAAACGGACTCGCTTGATCTGCTAATTTATTAAGATAGGCTTTTTTATGATGTACAAGTAGTTCACCAAAAATATCAAATGAATAACTCACTAACTGAAACCATAACACCTTCTGCAAGGATGCAGACTTCGAATAAAAGAAAAGGTTTTATTGAAATCACCAATAATCATTGTTTTTGAGTTTTGTTTTATTCGATAATATTATATATTATTTTGAGATTTTTAAAATTATAATAAACTAGCTATACCCAGAGCGACTTCGTTCGGTTAAAATTAGTTTGGAGTACGGTTGTCAGAACTTTCTTATTTCCAAAAAAAATTGGTGCGTTTTTTTTAATATGATTACTTTAAAACTTCTGTGTAAAAAACATTTTTAGAAGATCCTTTAGGATCGAGAATAAGTCTACTGGCAGAGCTACTGAGAAAAGCAATCTACTCTAAGATCTAGTCCAGCCAGCTTCCAAGTCTGCCGCTGCGATTATTTTATGGTTATTGCAAAGCCAACTTTTAGAGGGAAATGTAGCCTCTTAAACTGAAACGGCAGACCGGACGGTATTAATAGGATCCTGTTTTCGCCTTCGTGGATCCCGTAAATTCAGTTGCTTCGATTACATTCTTATGAAGTCCTTTTTATCTGCAATCGTGTCCCATTGCATATCTTTGGGGGACCTAAATTTCGCAATAACTTTACAGGTGCTCCAATCCTAAGAGACAGATTAAGCTGCGAAATCCCTGCTGGATTCAAAGAATTTAAAAATTCAACAGGGTAATGAACCGCATTGTCAACATCAGGGACAGAATCGACCGATTTATAGGAGACTTCTAAACCATCAAATGAGTTTAGCAATAAATATTATTTTATTCATTTTTCGTTGTCAAAATGGAGCGCTCAGATAGCTAATCTTAACATTTCATGATGTTTTAAAAAAAACAAAGAACCCTATTTTGGCTTTTGCCTAGCACATAGGCGTACTTAAAATTTCTGGAGGGGTCATCTAAGTTAAATTTTTGCCCAAATAGGTCGTAAAATGATATACGATTAAGTAAAACTTTAAAAATCCTGATTTTTAAATGAACTCAAAAATATGTTTTTTAGTTTTATAAAACCAAAATTGAAATCATAATTGTGAATTTAAACCCTACCCCCTTGCCACACCACGGTCAATCTTGTGCAAGCTCTCTCAGAGAGTTCATAGTGCGCTTGATCGTCCTCATTTTTTACAAAGAAGAGCGAGTGTATTTTTTAGTATATCCCTCTTCTAGTACTTGTCGAATCAATAAAAATTAAAAATATATAATAAACTAGCAGGGTGCCCGCAGCTTCGCTTGCGGATATCCCAAATATCTGAAGCTACTTTTCATATGAAATAGTTTGCAGTAGAATTATATAATTTTTCATTTTAGAAGTTAGTTTAAATTTATTTGTAGTTTTGGATGAAACTTTTATTAACCCTCATTTCCACACCACCCGGAGGTAGAGGATACGGCGCTTTTTTTTTTTAACGTGGTTTCCCCTAAATAGGCCTAGTCCACAATATAAGTTCAAATATTTTTAAAAGTTATTTTAAAACCTCTCTGTAAACAACATTTTTTGTTTGGCCATCAGGAGATAGGATGATTAAGCTCTTTGCTGAGCTAACTCTTGAACAGGCCACATAAAATTGTCCATGGGAAAAACAATCGTCCCTAAGATCTAATCCAGCTACTTTCAAAGTCTGCCCTTGTGACTTATTTATTGTTCCATTGCATAACTTTGGGGGACTTAAGTTTCTTAGCAACATTATTGGCGTACCAATTTTTAGCGTAAGAACGTGCAAAGGCAATCCTGCTGGATTCTGCATGTTAAGAAATTCAGTAGGATAATGCACAGCATCTTCTACCTCAGTAACAGTGTCAACTGATTTGTATGTAACTTCCTCACCGTTAAATGATTTTGAAAGATGATTATTTATTGAAGCAGCTCTGTCATTTCTTGAAGCTAATATTGCTCTTTCTGATAGCCAGTCCAATGACTTGTGAACGATATTTGAAATATCTGGAAAAATTTTTGATGTAAGTTCTTCCAAAGTGTTAACAACTGTACCTAAACTTGATGAAATTATTATTTTTCCATCAACAGTTGGATAATCTCCATCTCCTATTTTAAGTAAAGTTTGGGCAAAAACACCGGCCGTTCTATCACCTAGTAAGTGCACACGCATATTTTTTGTAAGAGCCAATTTTTGAACTTTAGACCACAAAATGGAAGATTTTATGCAAGATTTTATTTCATCGGCCCTTGTTCCACGGGGTACAACTGGGAGCGTTTGTCGAAAATCTCCAGCCAATAGAACAGTTATACCTCCCATTAATAAGTCATTGCCTCTTATATCCTTTAAAATTTGATCAAGAGCTTCAAATCCCCCTTTATGAGCCATAGTACATTCATCCCAAACAATGAGTTTACAACTTTTAAGAACGAAAGCAATGTTGGACTGTTTGGAAATGTTACAATAGGGTGTTTCCATATTTATTAAATCAAATGGAAGCTTAAATGCAGAATGGGCTGTCCGTCCTCCGGTTAATAGCGTGGCCGCTATTCCTGAAGAAGCAACAGCCAATGCAATTTTTTTGTCTTGTCTAACTTTTGACAATAGCAAATTTAAAAGAAACGTTTTCCCTGTGCCACCAGGAGCATCCAAGAAATACATTGCTCCGTTTTCGGCTCTAACGCTTTCTAAGATCGTTTTAAAACAGTCTTTTTGTTCTGGAGTAAGAGAATTTTCATCATTGCTTACTTGAACTTCATTAATTTCGTAATTCATTTCTCTTAAGTAATCCCTGTTTTCCAAAACCTCTTGATCTCTGTTTACCTCGGGTAAACCATAACTTGATAAACAATTTCCACCAATGGACAATGTAAGATCTTCAAGGCAAATTAAACATTTATTGAAAACACTTTCCATTAGTCCGGGATCTATATCGCCATCTATTCTCCTTTGTATTATGTACAATATATCTTTAGAAAGACTTTCCTTGTACTTATTCCAAAGACTCATGGCATCAGATACCTGGCAATGAGTTAACATTATTGCAAAAAGGTCGCGTAATTTATTTGGAGACTGGCATAATGATGCTTCTGCCAACGTAAAATCCCAGTGCTTGTCGTCTTCAAGTAAGCCTAAGACTTTGCAAGCCAATTGGAATGTATCATACAAAAAACCATTAACGGTTTTTAAAAATGAGAATGACGTTGGACCTTTGGTGGGGGGAGGGTCACCAATAACTATAAACTAAAGTCTACAGAAATTAAAACCGTATTAAAGCTAAGTTTATATTTTTAATGAAGCGCAGGGAAATGCAAGGCAGAGGGTGAGGGAGGGAGACGGAATCATTTGTTGACAATTTGTATGAAAATGCAGAGAGAGATAGCAATATGCAGGCAGCATTATGGAGACACTTGAATTCGATAATAGGTCGAATTTTTGCTTAGTTTCTCTGTTTAAAAGATAGCTAGAGCTTTGGTAAAACCATCAAATGAATCGTTAAAGTTTAGGGAAAAACTTTACCGAAGGAATTTTTGATATTCAGTTTAGAAGTACCATTTTTCGACGTTTGAAGAGATTTTTGGCTAAATTGTAATGTTAGAAGGGCTGTTAAAAATAGTAAAAAGCCTTAAATCTTAGCGGTCAAATTTTTGAAACATGTATAATGTCTTAAACTATTTTTAGGCGAAAACACGGATTCGATTGGTTAAACGGTTTAGAGTCCAGAATTTTTGAAAGGAAAATTTTCCTTTTTCCAATCGGAAGCGATTGGGGCCACTTGGTTAGCCCCAATAAATCTTAGCAAATCAGTTTAAAGTTATAAAAATGTAATAGAAATGCATATTAATATTGTTAACCAGTGGTTTTGGCTGTGCGTTGATTCCCAGTTTTCTTACTGATAGCTTTATATATATAGAAGATAGATAAATGGGATCCATGGGAAAGTCGCGAATTTTTGTACTTGCTATTAGTTACAATTTTATCAATGCAATTTTATTGAGCGCACAAATATATTTGTTTGTAAATTGGAATTTGCTTTTTCAAATTTCGAGTTTGGAATGAAATGAAAACTTTTGTATAAACACGCAAAGATTGACATCCCAAACAAAAGTAGAGAAGTAACTTATTTTTCCATGTTCCGCATATGATCGATAATTATTAGTTTTAAACTTTACAAATAACTTAGAAAGATCTTGCATTGGCTGAAAGGAAGTTAATCATTTTATTTGTATTTAAACACATCATCTACTTTTACATAGAAACACACACACACACAATACAAATCAAACAAGAGAGAACGCTATAGTCGGGTGGCCCGACTATCAGATACCCGTTACTCTGCTAAAGGTAGTGCGAGAGAGATGGATATATTAAACTTTGATCGAGCACAACTTTTTAACGAATGGTTTGATTTGAAAAATTTCTTCTACATTTCGATAGGTATTGATAAGCACAATAAAACTGCATTTTTACTTTTCCAAAATCTTTAATAGTGTGGGCGCCAGAAACAGACACACACACACATAAAATCGTTTAAGGCGACTGTAGGCGTTAGAGGGGGCGTGGCCATCGTCTGAAACAAACTTGCGCTGCGTGGGAAGCGTAAGAATATGTGTGGGTAATCCCAACTTTCTAGCTTTTGTAGTTTCCGAGATCTCAGCGTTCATACAGACAGACAGACAGACAGACAGACAGACAGACGGACAGACGGACATGGCTATATCGACTCGGCTAGTGATCCTGATCAAGAATATATATACTTTATAGGGTCGGAAATGCTTCCTTCTAGCTGTTACAGACTTTAGCACGAATACAATATACCCTTTTACTCTACGAGTAACGGGTATAAAAATATCCAACTATACAAATTGCTTTCAGTTCAAACTTCCGTACTTGGTCAGAAATTCGAATCTTAAGATTTTCCCTTTGCTACAATTGTAGTAATTTTGTTTAGATTTTTTTAATCGAAAGTTAAGTGTAGCCCCCAAATTATGGGGGATATCGAAATTTCATTTAGATTTCTAATTAGGCCAAAACCTAAAATTCGTCAAAATCTGTAACGGACATCCTATAAACAAAAAGCTAAGGCTGGGTGTTACGGACGGGTCAGAGCGCACGCAAAAATGTCAATCGGCTTTGGCTCGTCGGCTAGTGGGGTGGATCTTTGCTTTAACCCGTCATTGCCTATTCGATTATTATCAGAACTCAGATTGCGTGCAAAGACAAACCAAACTAAGGCCGGGGAGAGAAAACACTACTACTACTCGGGCTATTGTCGAGCGTAAGGCCCCCTACATTTGCGATCGAGCCTACCGCTACGATATTGGGTTTCACTCAATCTCTCGGTTGCCTTTGATCTTTTTCTCTTTGGATATTACGTAATGCCAGTTACAAAAAAAAAATTTAATTTGGCAGAACTTTACACATTTTTTTTACTCCTATCTTTTTCCTTGGCAGCACACTCACACCAAATAATCAAAAATTATAATAAAATTGAAATTGCATCCTACCCCAAAATATTGACAAAAAAATCGCTCACCAAATTTTCCAGCAGTATGTCCGAAGAAAGCGCTTTGTTCGACGTTGCTGAGAATGCTGCGAAAAGAATTATAGATTTCGGTTTGGGGACACATGGGCTTTTTTTCCACTTTTCATCTTATTTTAAATTTCTTTAAAAACGGCTAAGTGGCCAGGCCTGGAAGGTTAAATTCATTTCTTTTTCTAAGGCTGCCATACCAAAGTTTCGGCAGCTTATCACGCACATCAAACACTATGGACCAACCACCAAATACACTTTAAAATAACATAAAAAAATCACTTATGAATAATAAAAAAAATTATAAAAACTCGGCCAATTTTTCAGCCATTCTGGGTTCTTATTCCTTTTCATTTTTTCACTCTTCTTTCGCCGATTTGTGAGGTTAGATCGTTTTTTTTTTCAGTGATTTTTTTTCCCAGACTCTTTTTTTCACTGCCCAACCAACTGGTGGTCATTGGGCTGATTGGACCTTCTGGTTTTTCCTTTAATTTCTTTTTAAACTCACCTTACTTTTAGGGCTCGGCCAAATTGAGTAAATTCGTTTGAAAAGGTTTAGACTCTTCCACTATCGAAAACCCCAGACTGTTGCTTATCTCTGACGATGGTTATTTTTTACACGTCTTGATCAGTGGCGGGTTCAAATGGAAAAGACCGCTGATGCCGCTTGCCAATGGCGGCAAGCCCCTTAACAGCCGAGATGGAAAGCGCTCTCAGCAGAAACCAACTGACATTTCGCCCTGTTGACCTATTTCGCTTTCTCTTACCCCTAGCCCTAGTTCGGCAACCACCCCACAGATGGCGCTAGCTCCGATCCGTTCCCACTAACAACCAGCGCTACAAAATTCCCCCCACAAGATCTGGAATGGGGTTTGACATCCCAAAACAGATCGAAACAAAGCTGGTAGCTGAGCATGCTCATTGCTTCAAGTCCTTAGCATGATAACGTCCCAAGGAACGACCTTGCAAATCCTCCAGTTCATAGCATGAATTTCCTAGCTTTTTCTGAATTCTAGCCTTGAGATACAACGGACCTAGTTTCGCACTATAACCTCCAGAAAAATTGCTCTGTCTAATCTTTTTTCGATAAACTTCTTGACCTTCTTGGTACACTACATCTCAAGACCTCAAGTTATACTGTCGTTCGTTCTTTTCATTCTGTTTTTGCATAACCTCTCGAGCCTTAGAACGCACCAATTCAAACGAATCCTCTTGAGTGAATCTGGCTGCTCTGTCCTCAAGCATACCGAGAGCTTATAGGTCGAGCCTGACGAAACAAAATGCTGGCCAAAAGCCATGTAATAGGGTGTGGCCCCAATTCCCGAGTGTATGGATGAACGCAACGCACAGCATATACTGCTCAGATATTCGTCCCAATCTTTCTGGTCTTCTCGGATATATGACCGTATTGCAGCTATTACCGACCTGTTCACTCGCTCGGATGCATTTGCCTGCGAAGCATACACAGCGGTCAGGCTATGGGAAATTTTATATTGATTCAGCAACTTTTGGAACGGCTTTGACTTAAATTGGGAGCCATTATCCGATACGATAGTTTCAGGGACCCCAAAAGTGTGAAACAACTCTTGTTGCAAGTACTTGACAACCACATCAGCAGTCATTTTCTTTACTGCTTTCAAAAAGACAAACTTCGAATAATGGTCTAAAACTATAAAAATCCCCACATTTCCTGAACGTGATCGCGGATATGGGCCGAGAAAATCAATGTAGAGTCGCTGGAAAAATCTCTGCGATTCGGGAGCAATTCCTATCGGTGGCCTTTGCACTCTATTTGGTGCTTTGGTCTTTCTGCAGATGTCACAATTACTTATATATTCCTTAACATCTGTCACTAATCCTGGCCAGAAATAATATCTGCGAATTCGTTCTAGGGTCTTGTGCACTCCACCATGAGACGCTAGCGGGTCATCATGAGCCTTTTTTAGTACATCAGGTACCAATTCGCTTGGAATCCACAACTTCCATGCGAAAGTATCGTGCAACAAATTACCCGTTGCATGTTCAGTTCTACGATACAACAGTCCCTCGGCAACCCTCAAATCTGGAAATTTATCACTGTTTGCACTAATTTTCTCATGTAGCTCTATATATTCACCAGACTTAAACGCTGAAGACTGCAAATCGACCATCAAACCGTGGTTAGCATCTATTGCTGCTAATTCCTCCTCATTCACACGTGATAAAGCGTCGGGAACCACATTAAGCCTACCACTTCGATGCTCAATTTTAAAGTTGAAACCTTGTAGCTTTAGCGACCAACGCGCTAGACGACTGTGAAGATCTGTCTGGGACATGAGCCATTTCAGGGACGCATGATCCGTGATCACGGTGAATTCATGGCCTTCTATATAAGCCCGAAACCTTTTTATGCAAACAATGGCTGCCAAACACTCTTGTTCTGTCACCGAGTAATTCCTTTGGGCCTTATTCAATTTCTTAGAAACGAATGCGATAGGAAACTCATCGCCTTCGTCGGTTTTCTGAACAAGGACACCACCGACACCAGATTTACTTGCATCACACTGAACAAAGAAAGGTCTAGAGAAATCAGGGCTTCGAAGCACGGGCGCTGAGCAAAGCATGTCTTTCAGCACTTCGAAAGACTCTTTTCCTTCAGGGGTCATTACAAACTTTTTCTTTGGCTTTAGAAGATCAGTGAGTGGAGCTGCAACAGAAGCGAAATTGTTTATAAATTTTCTGTACCAACCCACCATGCCAAGAAAACTCCGAAGAGCTTTTAATGATTTGGGCAAAGAAAAATCCTTCATGGCCGAAATCTTTTCTGGATCTGTGCGAATGACACCTTCTCCAACAATATGGCCCAAGTACTTTACTGATTTCATGCAAAATTTGCTTTTACCAACATTGAGCGTTAAACCCGCGGCGCGTATTTGATCAGCAACCAAACTTAAAACCGTCATATGGCCTTCGAATGTATCAGACACCACCAACAGGTCATCCAAGTATACAAATACTTCATTTCTCAATGATGCTGGAATCACTTTATCCATAAGCCGGGTCATTGTTTGGGACGAATTTGTCAAACCGAAAGGCATTACTTTGTACTGGTAGAGTGGCTTCCCAGGAATAGTGAAAGCTGTCTTTTCGCGAGAACTTGGCTCCAAAGGAATCTGCCAATAAGCATCTTTTAAATCTAACCTTGAAATATATACTGCTTTAGGAAGTCTACCTAGTATACCGTCAATCTGCGGAAGTGGATATGCATCTTTTTTCGTAGCTATGTTGACTTTTCTACTATCGAGACAAAGTCTTACTTTACCAGGCTTCTGTACTAGCACCACAGGAGACGACCAAGGACTGTCCGATTCCTCGATGACTCCGAGTGTAAGCATTCGCTCTATCTCAGCGTACAACAATTTTTCAATAGCTGGGGACACCGGGAAATGCCGCTGTTTTACGGGCTTAGCATCTCCTGTGTCTATTGAATGAGAGATTAGCGTTGTTTTTCCTAACCCTGATACAGCAAATGAGGGAAACTTAGCAATTACTTTTTCCAAGACCGAATTCTGCTCGTCCGATAGCTCGTGTGAATCGGACGCAATATCGCTAATTTGCATTGCAGACGGTAGCAAACCAAACCTGGACCAAAAGTCAATCCCTAAGTAGAGGTCTTGGCTCAACGATGGTATTATGTTGAGGTCCAAATCTTTGATAACACCCTTGTATTGGACTGGGGTACGAAAACGCCCAACGACTTCTTGTCTTTTGCCATCAGCTGTGCAAGCTGCTGTAGCGACTGGTTTAAATGGATGTCTACTTTGAATTATTTGTTATGCCAAATTTCCTCCTATCACACTGATTGCTGCCCCTGTATCCAAAAGTCCTATTACTATCCTATCTAAAAGTCGAACCTCAGCATAGGGTCGCTTATCGTTTCCTTTAAACCGTATTGTATTTATTGTTTTAACCGATTTCCAATAAGATCGCATACATTTGGGTGTCTTGATATGGATCTGCCTGGAACCTTACATATAGTATCGAGAAGCTGCTGCTTAGGAAGTTTAGGCCAAAAATTCGGATGAATTCTTTCCTCGCCTGACATAACTATGTTACTTTCTTTAAGTGCTGACGATGACGATTCTACTGGCTCAGCTCTGTATTCGTGGCTTTGTTTTTCTGAGCACCCAGTTGCTGACGATACTGTGTGCCCTGCTTTACGTTTTTTTGGCACGAGCACAGTGAGTTTTTAGAATATTTTTAGCCCCACAACCCCAGCAAAAAATTCATTTCTTTTCGCGGCAATCTTGGTGGCGATGGCCCTCTTTTAGACAATTCCAGCAAATTAAAGCCAGGGCACCAACTTCGAATTCCTCATCATTTGAAAACAGAACACGTCCATCGAGATCCTCGACTTCTATCAGTTCGGCAACCTGCCTCCGAAAGGGAACCACCTTTTGATACCCTTGATTTTTCCTAACATCGTCTAGGAAACTCTCACGGCGATGGCAAACTTCCCTCAAACGATCCACAGAATGTATAGCTACATTTAGCAACTCGTGCCTTATTTCTGGCCTCAAATTTATCTTCAGAATATCGACCACAGTGAACTCCTCCCAAGGCACCGCCAATCCATCCATCATCTGCATAATTGCGTCGTGAAAGCTATCGAAACTCTCCTTCTCTTTTTGCTTGCGATCACGAATAGCTTCCCTATTGTCAACATCAGTACGGGTGTCCCTAAATTGCTTCCTAAAAGCTTGACAAAGCAGATCCCATCTTAATATTGGAGATGTTTTATGGAACCGCCAATACAAATCTCTGGCTTTGCCTTCAAAAAGCATGCTACCATTACTGCACAAAATGGTAAAATTCCCTTCAAGTGTCTGACGAGTGAGAGTTTCCACCCTGTATATAAAATTGTCGACACTAAGACCAGCTTGGTTTCCGCTAAAACGAATCTTCCAACCATTCATGATGTGCGCAACCTTATCTGGCCTTTGTGCTAAATCAGAGACAAAACTTCGCTGTGACCCTGGTCCATGACCGTGGCTGCCAACAAAACCTAGAGCAGTGTCTAGGTTTATCTCCGGAAGTCTGCTGGGCGATGGTTGGCCACTGGGAGGAAGTCTACCGCGCTGAGATAGCTGTTCGCTAATTGGTTGTAACTGAGCTGCTATAGTTGATCGAATTAGCTGTCCCATCTCCCTTGATAGTTGGGCCATTAATTCGCTTTGCATTCTTCGGACGGCCTCTGATATGGCAGTTGTTAAAGATTCGGTTTGTCCTGCATTTGAATCCGACGGCTGGCGACCGGACTGATTCAAGCCAGCTGAAGTTCCTGGACTAGCCAGATTAGCTTTACCCTGTGACCTGGTATTGGGCGTACCCGGTTTCTCAAAGCAGACTGTGCTACAGGTTGGACAAGTTGGTTTCTTTTTGGCATAAATGGCAATACACGATTTGTGAAATTCGTGCCCACTATCAGATACCCGTTACTCAGCTAAGGGAGTGCGAGGGAGATGGATATATTAAAACTTTGATCGGTCATAACTTTTTAACGAATGGTCCGATTTAAAAAATTTCTTCTACATTTCGATAGGTTTTGATAATCACAATAAAACTGCATTTTACATTTCCAAAATCTTTAAAGGTGTGGGCGCCAGACACCTTTCAAAAAATGAGGGGCGGTTAGAGGGGGCGTGGCACCTTTTTGAAATAAACTTGCGCTGCGTAGGAACTCCAAGAATATGCATGCAAAATGCCAATCCTCTAGCTTTTATAGTTTCCGAGATCTCAACGTTCATACGGACGGACAGACAGACGGACAGACGGACATGGCTAGTTCGACTCGGCTAATGGTCCTGATCAAGAATATATTTTCTTTATAGGGTCGGAAAAATGCACGAATACAATATACCCTTTTACTCTACGAGTAACGGGTATAAAAAGTATTTATGGATAAAGTACCACACAAGTTTCGACTCCTCTGGGTATTTTAGATCCAAAACATTGTAAATTTTGAAGCATGCGTCGACTGCACTAAGAATGTCGTTGAATTTATAAAATATGTTACTGAAGTGAATAAAGAACTGTTTACAATGAATTTCCGAGTCTCCAACGCCGCATATGATGGGTTGTAATGTTAATTTTTCTTCGAAAAGGGTCTGAATTTTTTCCTTAATAAATGTGTCGAGCTCTCCGAACGACTGAAAGCACTGGAAAAATGATTTCCGCGAGTCTGCTGTGGTTATTTTGGCGATTCGCTTCTTGGCCTCTCCGCACTTGACGCTTCGGCGACCCGTTGGCGACAGCAGACCATGGAGGAGGAGCAATACTGACAGATCAACTGTCCCTGTTGTACAACAAATAAAATAAAAATTAGTTTTAATTAATAATAATTGAAATACGCATACAATTTTGGTTGCAATTTCAAATAGATTAATGATTTTGGCAGGGCATAAGTTAGAAGGATACATAAATATGCATAAATTACCTTCTTCGGCTCCTTTTATTAACTTAATAATTTTAACGCTGAAGGATTCCTTGAGACTTTTTCGGCAATCGGTAGAATTTTTTTTTTAAATTCTTCGAATTTAGATAACAAAAGATGTTCTTTTTTAGGAAAACGTTGCGCAAAGTCAAGTTTGATCTGAAATAAAATATATTCTTAATATATATTGTGCGTAATAATATCGTTTGATCATCTTACCAGCTCAGCACCAAAAGATTGCTTAAGAATGGGCCATGCCGTTAAAATTCCCTCCAGTGAAGTTTCGGAGACAAGTTGTTCCGTGCGCTTTTGATATGTTTTGTCCCAATGACGATATATTTCTTCAAGATTTGCTATATCATCGCTGTTGCATTGCAGCAATATCATAGAGAAGTTGACAGAATCTATGTCCTCCTCTAAGAAATATATATATACACGTCAATATTTTGAAATACTAGCGAATTTAAAGTAAAAAGAATTACCTTCCAAACTGTTTGATTCATCGTCAGATTCGACTAATGATTCTTCCACCAAGGATCGATTTTTAGAAACGGCATTCCTGTACCGGGCATATAATAACCCACCAGCTTTTTTGTTTTTGATAGGTAAATAGTAGGTTTCCTAAAAAAAAAAATCAAATTGTGTATTTTAATATGAGTTGTATAATTTTGAAGTCTTTTTTATTGTTATACCTTAACCTCTGTTGGAAAGAGACTGACAATTTCGGCAGATACGCGATCAAATTTTTTTGGTTGCCAGTCTATCTTGTGATTAACCAAAAAATCGCAAATGATTCCACATATAGCCTTTCTTTGCCGCTGTTCCAAGGATTTGTTTGTGCGGTAGAAATTGTTGATACCCTTAAACAGGAGCGACTCTTGAAGAATGGAAATGGCGGAAATCTACATGAACAAAATTAAGTTAAAAATTGTTTACATATTATAGTGACATTAATTTACCTCCGTAGTCGAATTACAAACCCTTTTTTCCTGCTATGTGCACAAATAAACATCGTTTATAATACTCAAAATGTTAAAGTTATAATAAAATATTACCACTTTCATGCGTAGGGAGCGATTATGCTCGAATTTCACCCTAGCACCATAGAGTTTTTTGGGAACGATCTACCGCAATTGATCCGGAGTTAGCAGTAAAACGGATTCTTCGTCTATTCCGTGATCTGTTAAAATAAAGCCCAATCAAAATTAATTTTTCACGAATGGTTTAGTTTATTGACTCTAACTAAATTTTAAAAAATTTAAATACCAAATCACTCTTTTTCCAAATTCTTACCCTGAAAGCAATCAATAAGCTCTTCTGAGTTCAATTTTTTTAAAATTTCTTCCATTCCTAGGAAAAATAAAAAGATTAAACAAAATTAATAAAAATATAATAACCAAAAAAAAACTTTAGTAAATACATATATCTTCCTTACAGCTTTATTAGTCAAGTACTTTTAAAGCCAGCACTGCAGCATAGTTTTAAGAAAATGAAAAAAAAGGTCAGATTCGCAAATAATCCATGTACTTACTTTATGCACTACGTAATTCCTAAATGATTACGTTTTAAGTTTGTGCATATGTATGTACCAATGAGTGCAAGTATGTGCACATACATGTGCAACGGCAGACACAAATAATGTATTTTAAAGAAATCACTAGTTTTTGTTACTCTTAAAACTACACAACATCTTTCACCGAACTAAGTTTCAAGATGCAAATCTGTTTAATATATTGTATAGCTTTCGCTTTTTAAAATAATAAGGACATGTCCACACACATACATATGTACATAAGTATTTATTTGCAATCACACATGAAAACTTTTGCAAGGCTAGTTTCGGTCTGGGATTTTAATTAACAATAATATAAATACTTATCCAATATGTATTTGTTATTACTTTCTATACACAGTAATCCTTCTTCACTTCTTGTTTTTAATCGGGCACTCACAAAACTGTTTTATTTGGTACTCAGAACAACTTAACGCTGGCAGCTTTCCGGCCGGTAATTTAGTGGTGAAAAACGAAGTTGGTATAAGCGGATATTTGCAGGTTAGAATTCTTCAGCGTTTCATTTTGTGCATGGTACAATAAGTATAAGGTAAGGGACCATGGTAGTTTGTGGTAGATTTGGACCCCTAGATTATAAACAAGAGAGAACGCTATAGTCGGGTGCCCCGACTATCAGATACCCGTTACTCAGCTAAGGGAGTGCGAGGGAGATGGATATATTTAAACTTTGATCGGTCATAACTTTTTAACGAATGGTCCGATTTAAAAAATTTCTTCTACATTTCGATAGGTTTTGATAATCACAATAAAACTGCATTTTTACATTTCCAAAATCTTTAAAGGTGTGGGCGCCAGACACCAGACACGTGGCACCTTTTTAAAATAAACTTGAGCTGCGTAGGAACTCCAAGAATATGCATGCAAAATGCCAATCCTCTAGCTTTTATAGTTTCCGAGATCTCAGCGTTCATACGGACGGACAGACAGACGGACAGACGGACATGTCTAGTTCGACTTGGCTAGTGGTCCTGATCAAGAATATATATACTTTATAGGGTCGGAAAAGCTTCCTTCTCCCTGTTACATACTTTTGCACGAATACAATATACCCTTTTACTCTACGAGTAACGGGTATAAAAAGCACTCCAAAAATTGTTTTATTCAAACATTTTCTAAGAAAATATTTGGGGTGCGTTTGTATTTTTATTTTATTTTTTAATTTACAACTAAAAAGTATAAAAAATCGGGTAAGCCATCCGATTTTTCGAAATATGTGGTGGCTCGATCTGATTTTAATGTTCTTAACAGTCATTGCTACTCTATGTATTTAAATCGTTGTAAATTTGAATTTTCAAATGATCCGAAGCAGTTTTATAACTTTATAAACTCTAAACGTAAGTCATCGGCTTTGCCTTCATCGGTTCGTTTTAACTCAATGGAGGCATCGACAGATTCTGAAATTGCTGATTTATTTGCCGACTTTTTCCAAACCACTTACAGCTCCTCTTCATGGTCAAAATCAAACTACCCAAATCCCTTAAATAGGGCAAATTGTATTTTTTCCCCTATAATTACCGAAAGTTCTCTCTTAAGAGATTTAACAACAACAGCGCCTACTTATTCTTCCGGTCCTGATGGACTTCCTGAATGTGTGCTTAAGTTTTGTGCACAAACCATTTGCAAACCTATTCTTAAACTTTTTCATTTGTCTATTTCATCATCAGTTTTTCCAACTATCTGGAAGGACTCTTTTATTATTCCACTTCACAAAAAGGGTGCGAAGGCGGATGCCCAGAATTATAGAGGTATTTCTAAATTGTCGGCAATTCCAAAAGCCTTTGAACGTATTATCACTTTTCATTTGCAACATTTATGTTCCTCGCTAATATCACCGTGTCAGCATGGTTTCGTTAAGCGAAGATCGACTACCACCAACCTACTTGAATTGTCATCTATTGTAATAACTGGATTTAACAAAAAAATGCAGACCGACGTTATATATACAGATTTTAGTAAAGCCTTTGACTCTGTTAACCACTCTCTTCTTTTATTCAAACTAGACTTGCTTGGGTTTCCATGTAATCTTTTAGCATGGATTTCAAGTTATTCGAATGGGAGGACTCAGAGGGTTATATTTAAGAACGCTGCTTCTAAAATGATCCACGTGACATCTGGAGTGCCCCAGGGTAGTCATTTGGGCCCTTTGCTGTTTACTTTGTTTATTAACAATCTTCCCTCTATCATAACACATTCTCGTGTACTAATGTATGCCGATGATGTTAAGCTTTGTTTGACATACAACAATATAGAGTCTGGGTTCCGCTTACAATCAGACATTGATAATTTTCAAGTATGGTGTGAGTATAACCTCTTAAATTTGAACTGCCTGAAATGTAATGTAATGTCCTTCCACAGGGGTACTCCTACGTTTATAAGTGATTTGCTTCAGAACTTGCCACTTGACCGTATATATTCAGTAAATGATTTAGGCGTTCTTCTGGACCCGAAGCTTAAATTTGACTGCCACATAATGTTGACTGTCAACAAAGCTATGAGTGTTCTTGGGTTTATAAAGCGTTGGTCAAAAGAATTTGACGACCCTTATATAACCAAATTATTATTTACCTCCCTTGTCCGCCCTATATTGGAATATTGTTCTTCGGTTTGGAGCCCACAATACCAAGTGCACATTGACCGTATAGAGTCGATACAAAAACAATTTCTACTTTTTGCCCTTCGTAGTTTGAACTGGGATCAAAACTTAAGGCTACCTTCCTACCAGAGTAGATTATTATTGCTTAATTTACCGACACTTGCAAATCGTAGAAAAATGCTTGGTACTATTTTTATGCACAATCTTATAATAGGTGATATTGACTCTGTAGAACTTGTAAGCCGCCTCAATTTTAATATTCCCGTTAGACTAACACGTAATTATTATCCTCTTAATTTGCCTCGATGTACATCAAATTTGAGTCTGCACGAGCCCTTTCGCGCTCTATGTAATCGAGTATTACTATAAAAGAGTAGATGTCGATTTGCGTCATGTTCCCCCAGCCCAAACCATAAGACCTAAAACTCTGGAAAAAATTGGGTCTGAATCGTGTGTTAGAGGAGGTGTGCACTAAGAAAGGATTTTTTAAAATTCGGCTCCTAAGGACTCCCAGGACTCTCGAAAAATGCAAAATTGGTTGATTAAAACATCAACCATTCCCACAGTTTTCAACCAAACAAGTTGATATTTTTTTTAATCTTTGTTTGTGGAAATCTTTGAAAGCCCAGAAGATGAGCCCCAACCGACTTCCGGTTGGGGCACTTAATTAATTTTTCCGCACCGATTATGCGATCGGATCCGTTTTTGCTTAGAGTGTGGAGCTATGCCGTACAATCAGTAAGGTATTTTTGTTTTTTTTTTTGACCCACGGTTGTATTGATATGATTTTTTTTGTTAGATTTCAAGGTTGCGTGGGCCTATTTATTTTTTGTTTGCTTCGGGAGTTCGGACCGCCGAACGATTTCCGAACACAGTTCTCACAAAAACAACGTCAGCAGCATGATGGAACTATACAAGGTGATCTCGTCAGCTCTGCCGAGGACGTTATTTTTCAGCACTCTCTCTCTGCTCTCAGAGAGCCAAGCGCTAGAAAGAGATAGAACTAGTATTTCATTCGCACGCTTCGTTTTTGCTTTTGTATTCGCTTTCAGGACAGAATATGTTTCAGGAATAAATAAAACGAAATATTTAAAGCAAAATGTTGTATTTAAATTTATACTTCAGATAGTTGTATAAAAATTAATTACTTAAATATAAAATAAGGTCAAGAAAACTATTTATAGTAATATTTTTAACATTTTTTTTTGGCCAACTAACCTTTGTTTTTGTTTCTGGACTTTTAACTTTTTGTTCAAGCTCTTAATTCTAAATTTTATGCGAGTTTTAAAAAAAAATTCTTTTATTTTTTCGCCCAATTGAATGGCAATACTGTCTTTGATCATATCGACCATCAAAAATCGATTTTCACAAAATGTTTTGCCATTAAATTTGTTAAAAACGCATTCAAGCTGTTTGATTTTTTTAACAAATTCTTTTGATGGCTTTATCAGCCCGCCCCTGGATACCATGTCAACATATGTGAACGTTGAATTCCCTTTATCGACGCAATCCAAGTCCAGCTTGAGTCGCCTAATCAGGTAGCCAGATATGTACTCTATGGAGTCATCTGTTAGTTGGCTTTCTGCATCGGTCTTTTCCCCTATCTGCTCTTCCCCTATCTGCTCCTCAATGGCTAATACTGCGTTGGGATCACTTGAGATGCTGGACGGCTGGGTTGAACTTATATTAATATCTAACCAAGGCGTTGGCTCCATATCAACATTGGCCTTCGTATCCAAAACCTCGGTGTTTCTCGCTAAACATAAAGATAATGTTTTGTTCATACAAACATGAATTCTTAAATAATTGACAAACAATTAAGAAAATACTTAACAATCACGTAGACTTCACAAACATACACCCTGCAAATCTAACACATAACAAAATTTGTTATTTTTTGATTAGACATGTAATCAATTACTACCAACAATAAAGTTGTTACCTATCAGGTATTTGCGTAGCCGGAATTTAAATTCAAGAGGTGATGGATGGTCATGCAGACCACCATTGGCCCGCATTGCACCAAAAAAGTGCTCCAGCTGATCCTGCGATATCCGACTAGTGATAAGGTACTTCATATTGTACCTCTCCGCAAGGTACTTATATAATTCATTTAAAGAGCTGTTACTTAAGAGAATACCTTTTTGAAAAGGCAATCTCTTTTTGCTATTTGGTACAATTTCTTGGGACATAACCTGGGTAATCTTACTTAAAACCTGTTGCTGAACCTCTATATAACAATAAAAAGACTTCAAAATTATACAACTCATATTAAAATACACAATTTGATTTTTTTTTTTAGGAAACCTACTATTTACCTATCAAAAACAAAAAAGCTGGTGGGTTATTATATGCCCGGTACAGGAATGCCGTTTCTAAAAATCAATCCTTGGTGGAAGAATCATTAGTCGAATCTGACGATGAATCAAACAGTTTGGAAGGTAATTCTTTTTACTTTAAATTCGCTAGTATTTCAAAATATTGACGTGTATATATATATTTCTTAGAGGAGGACATAGATTCTGTCAACTTCTCTATGATATTGCTGCAATGCAACAGCGATGATATAGCAAATCTTGAAGAAATATATCGTCATTGGGACAAAACATATCAAAAGCGCACGGAACAACTTGTCTCCGAAACTTCACTGGAGGGAATTTTAACGGCATGGCCCATTCTTAAGCAATCTTTTGGTGCTGAGCTGGTAAGATGATCAAACGATATTATTACGCAAAATATATATTTAGAATATATTTTATTTCAGATCAAACTTGACTTTGCGCAACGTTTTCCTGAAAAAGAACATCTTTTGTTATCTAAATTCGAAGAATTTAAAAAAAAAATTCTACCGATTGCCGAAAAACGTCTCAAGGAATCCTTCAGCGTTAAAATTATTAAGTTAATAAAAGGAGCCGATGAAGGTAATTTATGCATATTTATGTATCCTTCTAACTTATGCCCTGCCAAAATCATTAATCTATTTGAAATTGCAACCAAAATTGTATGCGTATTTCAATTATTATTAATTAAAACTAATTTTTATTTTATTTGTCGTACAACAGGGACAGTTGATCTGTCAGTATTGCTCCTCCTCCATGGTCTGCTGTCGCCAACGGGTCGCCGAAGCGTCAAGTGCGGAGAGGCCAAGAAGCGAATCGCCAAAATAACCACAGCGGACTCGCGGAAATCATTTTTCCAGCACTTTCAGTCGTTCGGAGAGCTCAATGTGAAGAGTTCTTCATTTATTTAGTAATATTTAAGTTCAACGACATTGTTAGCCTCTGAAAAAAGTGGTTGCTAACTATATAATGATGTATAAATGTAAAAATTGTCACATTAATCTTGAAGATTTAACATCTTTTTTTACTCATGTAAAAGGAAGCCACTTATTGCCTTTGTATGTATTTAAATGTGGTTTTACAACATGTACCCAAGAATTTTCGTCATTTAAGGTTTTAAGAAATCATATGATAAGCGAAGAAAAAAAAACTTTTGTAAATACTCCAAAAAGAAAAATTGTAAAAACGCCAAAATCCAATGTAATTGCAAAAACATCAATTTCACAGTTTGAGCCATCTTTTGAATTTAACCAAAATGTTAGTAACTCCAACTGTCCATTAGTATTAGAATCTAATAATCCTGCTAATTTTCAAGAGCATGCTCTAAGAATGACTGTCAACAATTGCGCACAAATTAACCTGCCTAGGTCTAAAACAGAAGAACTTCAAGAAAATATTAAAAAATTTATAACAATGCCAATCAAAGAAGAACTGGACAAAATATTAGTTGACGTTAACGATCGCGAAAAAATAGAAAATTTAAAACAGTTTTGTGAGAATCCGTTCCAAAAATGCAGTTCGGAACATTTACTTATGAAAGAACTTAGAAATCGCGAAATGTGGAAAGATCCAGAAATAATAACAATTAATAACACAATTCAACCAAAAAGAAAAAAAATACGTTCGGCCTTGACTCAAAACTAAGCAATATTACTATATTCCCTATAAAATTTTATCTAAAGAAATACTTTGAGCTCCCAAATGTGTTAAATGATTTTTTGTCAAAGCTAAATATTTTAAAAAACGAATCAACCAATACAAATTTTGTTAATGGAAGTATTTGGAAAAAAGATTCAATGAATATGATAGCAACTCTTTTAGATTTCCATTGTTTTTATATTTCGATGACTTTGAGACAAATAATCCATTAGGAAGCCATTCAATGCCGCTCCTAGGTTGTTACTTATCATTACCAACAGCTCCAGTACATTTGAAAGAAATTTTTATTGCAGCGTTATTCGAAACAAAACAAGTTAAAGAATTCGGAAATAGTCGTGTTTTTTTTAAAATAATTGAAATTTTGAATGATCTTCATGCGAATGGCATCAATATAACTACCACAAACGGAAATACTCGAATATATTTTAGTTTGGGCCTTATAATTGGAGACAATTTGGGTCTAAATTCTGTTCTCGGTTTTTCAAGATCGTTTGCTAGCAACTACTTTTGCAGGTTCTGCAAAATGTCCAAAGAGGAGACTCAACATTCTTTCATTGTAAAAACTTCAGATTTGAGAACGAAAGCTAACTATACAGAAGATACCAGGGAATGTAATGTGGCAGTGTCTGGCGTTCATGAGAACTCCATATTTAATAGAATTACAAATTTCTCAGTAATTGAAAATTACTCTGTAGACATTCTACATGATATCTTTGAGGGAATATTGAATTATGACCTTTCCCATATACTCCTTCATTTTATTAACGAAAAAGTTTTCGACTTAGAACTTTTTAATATGCGCAAAAAAATGTTCAACTATGGTGAAACGGAAATTGGAAATATATGCCCAGAAATAAGCTTGAATCACTTAAAAAAATGTAAATTAAAAATGTCGGCTCGAGAAATGATGACATTCGTTCATTACTTTCCATTAATAATTGGCGATAAAATTGAAAAAAATAGTCAAGTTTGGAGTTTTTTTTTTAAATTTATCAAAGCTTGTTGATCTCTTAACTCTTTTTGAGTACAAAACAACTGACATTATACAATTGGAAAAATATAAAACTAATCACAATAAAGCGTACACAACATTATTTCAAGATACGCTTAAACCGAAACACCATTTATTGTTACACTATGTAGATATTGTAAAAATGTCAGGCCCTCTTCGTTTACTCTGGACTTTTCCGTTTGAGGCAAAGCACAGGGAATTGAAATCTTATTGTAAAAATATAAACTCAAGAGTTAATTTAACTAAGTCTCTAGCTTTAAAATTCAATTTTGTGTTTGCAAACAAATTACTAAATTACACCATCAGAAAAAATAGTTTCAGTAAAACCTGTTGCAAATTTGAAAGCTCAATTTTCTACACTAAGTTTAAATTAAGTTATCCTAACACCAATTTTATTAATGCATAAAGCTTTTTATATGTAAAAAAAAATACGATGAAAAAGTACGATGATCAAGTGGTTTTCTTTTGCCAAGAGCTACAAACTGAATATGTTGAACATTATAATAGTTATAAGATAAATAGTTATAAGAACTTTACACTTATTGAAATGAAATGTGTAACAAATCCTCCTATTCATATTAATTTTAACCAAACCCATGAATTTATAAAGCCTAAGCTATTTTAATGTTTTTTAACAGAAAGCAATTAATAAAAAATGTATTACAATTTCTAAAAGCATTAGCTTAGAACAATAGCCTTTATGGTCGGGATTTTTTTAATTATTCTTTTTATTTATTTTTTGCCAATAATGTGGACTTGAAATTAAGGGCATTTTGGTAATTTTTGTTGGCTATAATATGGCCTTGATTTCGTGTAATATTGGCCTTAATTTCGAGGGTTAAATTACGCCAAATTTAAAGTAATGGTGTACTTTATTTAAGTCCATGTTTCCAAAGACAATATTTCCTTAAATTTAAGTGATATTTTGGACTATAATTAAGACCATTATGGCCTTAACCATGATGGACTTAAAACACATCTAAGATTCCTTAAGTCCAAAATTAGTCCATATTACCTTAGATTAAGTCAATTTTTTGGGTTTTAAGTCCATATTTTTTTCTGGGTGTGCAGATATTTAATGACTACATCTGCCGTGAAGTTCTTAACCGCCTTTAAAAATACAAACTTGGAGTAATGGTCCATCACTATGAATATTCCAATATTAGCACTTTGAGACCGAGGGTATGGGCCGAGAAAGTCTATATAAAGACGCTGGAAAAATCGCTCTGATACAGGCGCCACCCCCATTGGGGGTCGTTGTGTTCTATTTGGCGCTTTGGTGGATTTGCAAATCTCACAAGATTGCGTAAACGACTTCACGTCGTTGACTAACCCCGGCCAATAATAGTATCGGCGAACCCTTTCCAAAGTCTTATGGATGCCTCCATGAGAAGCAAGAGGTTCGTCATGACTCTTTTTTAGAACCTCGGCAACTAATTCCTCTGGAACCCATAACTTCCAATTGAAAATATCATGCAGCTGGTCTCCTGTTGCATGATCGGATCTCCGATAAACGAGTCCATCTACGACTTTTAAATCTGGCAATTGATTCTGATTGGCTTTAACTTTGTCTACAATTTCCAAATACTTGACTGACTTGAATTCTGGTGCTTGAAGATCTATTAACAGACCGTGTCTCGCCTCTACTGCAGCTACTTCTGCCTCGTTGACTCTGAACAAAGCATCCGGTACAACATTCATTTTTCCACTTCTATGTTCAATTTTGAAATTAAATTTTAATGCCCAACGAGCTAGGCGAGAGTGGAGGTCCGTCTGACTCATGAGCCACTTGACTGAAGCATGGTCAGTAATCACCGTAAACTCATGACCTTCTATATGGCCGAAAACGCTTGATACAAACAATGGCCGCGAGACACTCCTAATAAAAACACCGAATAATTTCTTTGGGCTTTGTTTAATTTTGTTGATACAAAAGCAATGGGATACTCGTCACCCTGATCTGTCTTTTGCACTGATACACCACCCACTCCAGACTTATTTGCATCGCATTGCACGTAAAAAGGTCTTGTAAAATCAGCGCTGCGTAGCACTGGAGCGGAACATAGCATATCCTTTAGCAGCACAAACGTTTTTGTTTTTGAAATACCTATGTCTAAATCGACTAGGCTTTATTGATATTTTCGCCCTCCGGAGTCATTTCGAATTTTTTTCTTGGCTTCAACAGATCGGTGAGTGGATATGATACTGACGCAAAATTTTTAATGAATTTGCGATACCACCCCACCAAAACGAGAAAACTGCAAATGGATCTTAAATTCTTAGAAAGTGGAAAGTCTGCCATGGCCGAGATTTTCTCTGGATCAGTACGAATAATCCCTTTTCCTACGATATGCCCAAGATATTTTACCGATCGCATACAGAATTTGCTTTTCTCCACATTTAGAGTGAGTCCAGCTATTTTTATTTGTTCTGCCACCGCACTCAGAACCTTCATGTGGGTTTCAAATGTGTCTGAGACGACCAAAAGATCGTCTAGATAGACAAAAACTTCATTCCTTAGATCAGGCGGAATAACTTTATTCATCAAGCGGGTCATTGTTTGAGACGCGTTGGTCAAACCGAATGGCATCACCTTATATTGGTACAAGGGCTTTCCTGGAATGGTAAATGCTGTTTTATCACGAGAACTTGGCTCCAATGGGATCAGCCAATAGGCATCTTTAAAATCGAGGCTGGAAATATACATTGCCTTTGGAAGTCGGGATAAAATCCCATCGATTTGGGGCAAAGGATAAGCCTCCTTGGTGGTAGCCGCGTTGACTTTACAACTGTCCAAATATAAACGTACTTTTCAGGGTTTTTGTACTAGGACAACTGGCAAAGACCACGCTCAACTCCTCAATCACCCCCATTTCCAACATTCGGTCGATCTCTTTATAAAGAAGCTTTTCAACCGCAGGTGACACCGGAAAATGACGTTGTTTGATCGGCTTAGCTTCGCCAACGTCAATTCCGTGAGAAATAAGAGTGGTGGAACGAAGGAAATTTCCCAATATCTTCACTGAGAATGCGTTGCCGACCTTCAGTCAGGTTATGTGAATCCGAAACAATTTCAGATACTTGCATGGAAGTTGGCAACAAATTAAAGACTGCCCAAAACGTAATGCCTAATTATAAATCCTGTTTTAACGATGGTATAATATGGATCTCCAGATCCTGGGTCTCATCCTTATACTTTACGGCCGTTTAAAGTTTTCCCACTACATCTTGCTTTTGGCCATCTGCCGTGGTAGCAACAGTTGCAATTTTTTTGAACGGAACTCTACTTCGTATTAGTTGTTCTGCCAATTTCCCACCAATTACGTTAAAGCTAAGTACACACGATGCAAACAATTTGCAGCAAGTTGATTGCTGCAATCAAATTTGCACGTATAAACACTAGTGCAACCATTTTGCTGCAAACAAAAAACTTGCAAAATTTGTTTGCTGCCATATTTTTTGCTTGTCGTCTGTACACATTATTTTACAGTTATCTTGGTTGCGTCAGTTGCTTGCTTGCTTGCATGTGCTGTTTGCTAGTAATATTGCAGCAAGCAAGGCAACATGAGGGATCGCGAGAAAACAATAAAATTAATTGAATTGTACGAGAATTACTCTGTTTTATGGGATTTCTCGTCACCAGACTATAAAAATAAGCATTAGAAGCAAAATGCTTATCACGAAATTGCTGAAAAATTAGATAAAAGTGATGATGAAATAAAAACAAAAATTCATCATTTGCGCACTCAATTTTTGCAAGAGGTGCGCAGAGTGAAGCAAAAAAAGAGTGGTCAGGGTACATCGGACAACTATACCAGCAAATGGGAGTTTTACGATGCGCTTAAATTGATTAAAAATGACGACGGATATAATTATAAAATTTAAAATTTGGTAAGTAGTACAATTTATTGAACATTTGGTAGTAATTACTTATTATACCCGTTACTCGTAGAGTAAAAGGGTATATTGTATTCGTGCAAAAGTATGTAACAGGTAGAAGGAAGCGTTTCCGACCCTATAAAGTATATATATTCTTGATCAGGGTCACTAGCCGAGTCGATCTAGCCATGTCCGTCTGTCCGTCCGGATGAACGCTGAGATCTCAGAAACTACAAAAGCTAGAGAATTGGGATTACCCACACATATTCTTTGGCTTCTTACGCAGGTTTGTTTCAGCCGGGGGCCACGCCCCCTCTAACGCCCACAATCGCCTAACGCCCACAATAAACGAGTTTAAAAAGTGTCTGGCGCCCACACCTTTAAAGATTTTGGAAAACTAAAGACCATTCGTTAAAAAGTTATGCCAGATTAAAAATTTTCTATCTCCATCTCCCTCGCACTCACTGAGTAACGGGTATCTGATAGTCGGGGCACCCGACTATAGCGTTCTCTCTTGTTTTATATTTGTTTATATTGCCATGACACTTCACCATCAGGCGAAACAAAAAAATTTTTAAATTCTTCACGGATATATTTTGCTTCAGTGGAGTTTTGCGTACTTCTTTGGATTGGTATGCAGTTTCCATCTAACGTCTGATCGTTACGCCAAGTACCTGGTACCACTTCTCCATTAACTTCTTTGTCGAATGTTCCATTTGGAGCATATTTTTGTTTTGCCTCTTTCTTGGCCATCAACCAGTTATGTAATGCGCAAATTGCAGACTCAACATCTATAGTCTTTTCTGGCCCAAGTTCCAATGGCTTTCTTAAAACCCGAAATCTATTTGCCATTATGCCAAAAACATTTTCTACCACTCTTCTTGCTCTGGAAAGACGGTAGTTAAAAACTCGATTTGGAGCTGGTTTATTTCTAAATGGATATGGTTTCATTATGTATTTATGTATTTTTTCAATGCGAATGCATCATCCGCTACAAGTACATATGGCACCTTTAGATCTCGACCTGAAAGTGGCTGCTCCTCAGGAACATTGAGCTGTTCATTTTGTAACGCATATGATAGGCTACATGCGTTAAAAATTCCACCATCAGAAATTCTTCCTTTGCCTCCTACATCGAAGTATATTATTTTATAGTTTGCCTCTGCTAACACCATTAGCACAACGCTGTGCGTGCCCTTATAGTTGAAGTAGGTACACTCAGAAAAAAACGCATTCTAAAATTAAGCGCGATTTGTACTTAATTTCGGATAGAATTTTTTGGGCTTGTTTTAAGAATGAATCTGCTGCGCGTTCTTGTTTTAGGAATAAATCATTCTCAAAACCCAAATTATCCGAAAAAGTGCTTGATCCAAGAACAAAATTCAATAAACAGGACAAAACAAGAACGATTTATCCTAAACCCAAGTATAATTTATTCTAAAAAAATAATTTTTCTTGGTAAGCACAAACATTCTTAATGTGATAACTAAAAGTACTTAATTTCAGAAAATGAGGTTTTAGTATTCTGCAAATAGGAATGAATTATTCTCATAAGTAGTATTAAAATTGAAAAATAAAAAACACTTTGACAAGTACATTTTGTGCTTTAACCAATGCTAACCAATATTGATAGAAATAAAATAGAATTGGCGCTAGACTAAAGTAGACAATATTACTTTACAAAAATTGTTTATAAAACACAAGTAGTTCAATAATATCAAAAATTAAGAATTAGACCCTCAAAACAAGCAAATTTTGTTAAAGCGGGGAACAATTTTGAAAGTAATAATTGCTATTTGTGCGAATTCAAAATCTGCTGTGATGGTCCGATCATAACGAGTGATACACCAATCAAAAGGTATCGCCAAAACTAAGAGGATTGCATACCAAGACTTAATTGGTTTGGGAGAGAGGGCGGTGAATTTGTGAAAGTGAAAATTTAGAAAATTGAAGCTGTTGGGGCCGGACTGGATAAATTTTCTATTGCAGCGTGCCGAATGAGATTATTTTATAAAGAGTATTTATTTATCGAACAAGCATTTTTCTTCACAAAATGTGATATCAGAACTTTTGTATGTTGATGGTGCGATCGTCACTTCTTTTTTACCTTGTTAAGAGGTGTTTTTGCTTTATATTAAAGTTAAGAATTAAATTCTGAAAAGAAGAACACGTTGTACTTAAATTGAGTATGCAAATATAAGAGCGAGCGTGGCCAAGCTGTTAGGACGTCCGACTGTGGTGCGTGAGGTTGCGGGATCGAATCCTAGGAGAGGTATGTGATTTTAACAAAAATGTTTTGTAAGTATAAAACACATTTTTATCTTCAAATCTTTATACATCAGTAATTTAGTGTAAGATTATACAAAATAAGTATTGTTAACTAATAAAACAACACAATGATTTATACTATTAGTTTAAGAATATTTCATACTTCATTTGAGCATAACTTATACCTCATTCACAAGTAAATCGGATTAAATTTGTAAAAATAACAATATTACCTACTCCTTCACTCCAAAGCAATTTTTATTAAATTTTTAAAATTGTCAAATTTTTTTTTTTATAATTTATGCGTTGTTTAAGTAAAATTTATACTTAATTTAAGTATAATTAATTCTGGGTTCAAGGACATTTCATACTTAATTACACCCGAAAATGTTCTCAAAATGAGAATGTCGGTTTAAGAATAAAACGTTCTTGAAATGAAAAAACAAGCCCATTTCGTACCTGTCGCCCTTTCAAGACCATTTGGGCTTGAAACAAGCCCAATGTTCTTGTTTTTTTTTCTGAGTGTACTACACTCAAAAAATTATTCGCCCTGAATTTTAGAAATTTGCTTTACTGGCGATTTTTTTCTATATTTCAGAAAAAGTTCTTATATTTAATGAATTTTGATTAATTTAAAGAAAATTTTTCCTACCAGTAGAAAAAATTTTTTATTTAAAGAAAAAATCGCCAGTAAAGCAAATTTTCTAAAATTCAGGGCGAATAATTTTTTGAGTGTACCACTGTTAGACTGAGCTTTCATAACTACGTGTTTTCCGTCTAATGCACCGATACAATGAGGAAAGTTCCAAATACTTTCAAAATCGGATGCAATTTTAAGCCACTCGTTTGTAGAATTGGGAACCTAAAAAAATTTAAATAAATAATTAATATTTTGTTTACATTTTCATTTCACATATATTTAGTATCTAACTGAAAGCCCCGGTAACACAATAGAAGAGGCACCATGTTCGTCAATAACAACAGATGACGTACCAAGTACATCGCAAGCAAAAAAAAGAAAACGTGACGAAAACTTAAAGACGAAGATCTGCTTATTAAAAAGGCAAGTGCTTTACTTGATAACCCAGCGGATGACCATCAGGTGTTCGGTGATTTCGTTGCATCTGAGCTCAGATTGTTGAAATCACACCAAAATAGACTTCTGCTTCGCAGAAAAATTCAAAGAGCTATTTTGGAAATATCGGAAATTGATAGCGAAGGCACTTTTACTTGTCCCACACCTAATACCGTGTACTCGTCTAACAATTCGCCAGTTCTTGGCTTTTCAGATGGTAAAAAATTAAATGCAACTATTATTTACATACTTACTTTAAGATATTCCCTTTTTAGGCATTTATATAGAGCTCGACAAGTCTCCGGCACAATGCTTGCAACCGTACTCACAGGAATGCGAAAAAGAAACATGAGAGAAACATGTAAAAAATTGAATTACATAAATAAACATAATAATTAAAAGTTCATAAAAATGTTAATAATATTTATTACATACCCGTGGCTAAAAAACGCAATGTCAGGGCTAATCGCTCATTTGGTGGAATCGCAGGACGCATTGCAGTGTCTTGTTTAGTTATGTAGTTTTTATACCCGTTACTCGTAGAGTAAAAGGGTATATTGTATTCGTGCAAAAGTATGTAACAGGGAGAAGGAAGCTTTTCCGACCCTATAAAGTATATATATTCTTGATCAGGATCACTAGCCGAGTCGAACTAGCCATGTCCGTCTGTCCGTCTGTCCGTCCGTATGAACGCTGAGATCTCGGAAACTATAAAAGCTAGAGGATTGGCATTTTGCATGCATATTCTTGGAGTTCCTACGCAGCGCAAGTTTATTTCAAAATGGTGCCACGCCCCTTCTAACGCCCTCAATCGCCCTACACCATTTTTTGAAAGGTGTCTGGCGCCCACACCGTTAAAGATTTTGGAAAACTAAAAATGCAGTTTTATTGTGACTATCAATACCTATCGAAATGTAGAAGAAATTTTTCAAATCGGACCATTCGTTAAAAAGTTATGCCTGATCAAAGATTTTATATATCTATCTCCCTCGCACTCCCTTAGCTGAGTAACGGGTATCTGATAGTCGGGGCACCCGACTATAGCGTTCTCTCTTGTTTACTTTTTATACCCTTGCAGAGGGTATTATAATTTTGGTCAGAAGTTTGTAACGCAGTGAAGCAGACGTTTCCGACCCCATAAAGTATATATATTCTTGATCAGGATCAATAGGGGAGTCGATATAGCCATGTCCGTCTGTCCGTCTGTCCGTCTGACCGTCTGTCCGTCTGTCCGTCTGTTTTAATACCGTTTGCGAGCTCAGTTTAAAAGCTAGCGCCTTGAAACTTTCACAGTCGTCCTAAAACATGTGTACGCAGATCAAGTTTGAAAGTTGACCCGATCGGACGTCTATATCCTATAGCTCCCATAGGAACAATCGGATATAGCTTTCACAAAATGAAGATATTTCGCTCAGTGTAAGAGCTATTGACAAGAATCTTTCTAAATCTTATTATTTTACGCATACCTTGATCATAGTAAAAGCGCGTGCCGATCGGACGTCTATATCTTATAGCTCCCATAGGAACAATAGGGTGAAATCGGTCAAAATTTGTCGTTTTTCAGGATATTTCGCGCAGAATATAAGCTATTCCCATGAAACTTTCCAAATCGTATTTTTTTGTGCGTACCCCGATCAGGGTAAAAGCGCGTGCCGATCGAACGTCTATATCTTATAGCTCCCATAGGAACAATAGGGTGAAATCTGCAAGGGTATTGAAACTTTGGCTTGCCGAAGTTAGCTTCCGTCCTCGTTCTAATAAAAAATTAAAATCACTGACTGACATGCGAAAAAAATTGTAATATGTTGCTTCATCGCCATTTTGTAGCTCTTTTAAAAGGTTCTGATGCAGCCCTTTTTCATCTCTTTTGGAAATCCACTCTTTCACCCAACACTTTCTTTTTCTTGCAGATTCTAATCTTCTCACTTTTTTACGTTTAATTAAAGTTGCTATTATAGCTATAGCAGCAACTCTCGATTTTTTTGCCGACATAATAAAAACACGCCGTTATTCCTTGACATTCACAAAACATCTGAACTTGCAAATGAGTCTGTGTGTTAATGAACGAAATAGAAATAACGAAATAGAAACGTGTAGACATTAACGCAAAAATACAGAACGAAATAGAAATAACACAGAAAATACAAAACAACGGAACTTGTAAATGAGTGTCACTCGCAAGCACTGCAATCAAAAATTGAAAATACGTGTAGACACTAACGCAATATATTGCACGAAATAGCAATGCAAAAGTTTGCATGCAAAAGAAAAATTTATTGAAGCAATAAATTTTCTTGCAATATTTGCATAGGTGTAAACATTTGTGTAAACTTTTGCTGCAAATTATTTTCCACTTGCTGCAAATTGTTTGCATCGTGTGTACTTAGCTTAATGGCAGCACCCGTATCTAACAATCCAACCAATACCCTATCTAGGAGTATGACTTCGGCATACGGACGATTATCATTGTTTTTAAATCTAATAGTATTTATCGATTTCACATTATTCCAATAGGACCTTATTCTATTAGTATTTCTAGACACCACTTTTTCCTCCAAATTTGGCCTTAAATGTACTACATGTTGAACCAAAAGATCTGGCCAACATTCCTTGATCTGATCAGATGTAGATGCTCTCGCTGGGTCTTTCAAAGTCTGAACTGGACGTACTAGTTATGATCCCCGTTTGTCGATTTGTCCTTCGGAACACTTGACTGCTGTCGACCGCTGAAAGTGTTCGATTTCCCGTTTTTTAAACAATGCGGACAAGTATGGTGGTAATTATTTGGAGCACAACACCCAAAACCAAACACTTTGCGCTTCATTCGACATTGCTTGTATCGATGGCCTTCCTTGCAACAATTCCAGCATATGAGCGCCACCGCACAGACTTCGCTATTCACTTCGCCCTCGGAGAACTCCTCAGCATCTTTCATCTCCTCAACCAACTCAAAGACTTGCTTGCGGAAAGGCACTACCTTCTAATATCCCTGGGATTTTCGGACATCTTCTAAAAAGCTTTCCCTGCGTCGGCATATTGCCCTTAAACCTTCTACTGATTGAACCGGAATATTTAGAATTTCATGTCTTATTTCTGGCCTTAGATTTCTTTTTAAAATTTCTACCACTTCCATATTGGTTAGAGGCATATCCAGGTGGTCCATTAATTCCTCTATCGCATCATAAAACGTATCAAATCCTTCCCTTTCCCGCTGCTTCCTATCTCGAATCGCTTCTCGGATATCTAAATCCGTCCGAGTCTCTCTGAATTGCCTTCTAAGCGCAGTACAAAGATAGTCCCATCGCAGTTCGTGAGTACTTATACCCGTTACTCGTAGAGTAAAAGGGTATATTGTATTCGTCCAAAAGTATGTAACAGGTAGAAGGAAGCATTTCCGACCCTACAAGAAATATATATTATTGATCAGGGTCACTAGCCGAGTCGATCTAGCCATGTCCGTCTGTCCGTCCGTATGAACGCTGAGATCTCAGAAACTACAAAAGCTAGAGAATTGGGATTACCCACACATATTCTTTGGCTTCCTACGCAGCGCAAGTTTGTTTCAGCCGGGGGCCACGCCCCCTCTAACGCCCACAATCGCCTAACGCCCACAATAAACGAGTTTAAAAAGTGTCTGCCGTCCACACGTTTAAAGATTTTGGAAAAGTAAAAATGCGGTTTTATTGTATTTATCAATACCTATCGAAATGTAGAAAAAATTGTTCAAATCGGACCATTCGGTAAAAAGTTATGCCAGATTAAAAATTGTATATCTCCATCTCCCTCGCACTCACTTTGGCTGAGTAACGGGTATCTGATAGTCGGGGTACCCGACTATAGCGTTCTCTCTTGTTTTGTGGTACCTCCAGTAGAATTTCCTCGCTTTTCCTTCAAGCAGAAGACTAGCGTTGCTGCTTAGGATCGAAAAATTTCCTTCCAGCGTTTGTCTGGTGAGAGCCTCCACTCGGTAAATAAAATTGTCGACACTGAGGCCTTCAGGATTTCCACTAAAACGCAATTTCCAACTATTTAAAATATGGCCTACTTTGTCGGACCTCTGGCTCAGGTCGGAGTAAAAACTCCTGGGTTTTCGCGACCGGAACCTGATGGTCCATCCATGTTGCCTAGTGGAATTTGGCCTAGAAAATCCCTTTCAAGTACTGCCTCCGGGTTGGCAACTTCTTCAGCTGGAAATGTTGCAGGAAGATTGGCATCAATCAACCTAGTCGTTTTTTCCAGGGCCCGAAAATAACTGTTATTTTCAAAACTGAAATCAATAAATCACAACTAAAAAAATTTTTTTTAAATGCGCCGACTTTATCCACTATATTCTAAGCACTCTATTTATGGCTCCTGACAATAACGTTTATTTATTCTTTTTTTAATTGTAAATTAATATTAACAGTTAATACTGGGATTTATTTTAAATAAAAATAACTATTATTTTTTAATTTTTACATTATATCTTAAGTATAACAGTTACTTGTAAATTTTATTTTTTTAAGTCATACAATAACTGTTACATCTGATTTTTATAAATAAAAATCAAAAATAAAAGTCTCCCAAAGACTTTTATTCTGACACTCCGTAAATAAAAGTCTTTGAAAGACTTTTACTTTTCAAACAAGAGAGAACGCTATAGTCGGGTACCTCGACTATCAGATACCCGTTATATAGGTTCAGGGTGTGCGAGGGAGATGGATATATAAAATTTTGATCACGCATAACTTTTGAACGAATGGTCAGATTTGAAAAATTTCTTCTACATTTTGATAGGTATTGATAAGCACAATAAAAATTTTTACTTTTCCGAAATCTTTAATGGTATGGCCGCCAGACACCTTTCATAAAATCTAGTGCGATTGTGGGCGTTAGAGGAGGCGTGGCGCTCGGCTGAAACAAACTTGCGCTGCGTAGGAAGCCATAGAACATGTGTGGGTAATCCGAACTTTCTACCTTTTGTAGTTTCCGAGATCTCAGCGTTCATACAGACAGACAAACGGACAGACGAACAGACAGACATGGCTATATCGACTCAGCTAGTGATCCTGATCAAGAATATATATACTTAATAGGGTCGGAAACGCTTCCTTCTCCCTGGTACATACCTTTGCACGAATACTCTACGAGTAACGAGTATAAAAATAAAATAAAAGTCTTTTCCATATATCTCGCTAAAAGTTTAAGTCTTAGCTATCAAATTTGGATTATGGGTTAATCTTAATTATTTTTAAATTTTAAGATAATTTGTTACTTTTTTTTATTATTATTTTTTTTTAAATATACTTTTATTTAATAGTAAAGTGTATATTTGCATAAAGTTTTACTCATTGAGTTACCGTAGAATGAAATAAATATTTTAAGAGTGGTTAAAAAGTAAAAATAGATTTTGTCATCCCTATTTGGAGAATACGAAATGGTTAGATAGTGGAAAATCGCGATGACGAATATATTGGACCAAGCCAGAAGACGGACGGACAGAAGGACATGGCTAGATCGACTCGTATTGTCATGCTGATCAAGAATATATATACTTTATGGGGTCGGAAACGTCTCCTTCACTGCATTGCAAACTTCTGACAGAAATCATAATACCCTCTGCAAGGGTATAAAAAACCAAATACCCTAGTACCATTTACAGAATAATCAAATCATGCAACAAACTATCCCTTCCCGTTTCTCCTATCTGAATCACTAACTGTAAAAAATATAATATGACAACCATACATAAAGCTATCGATACTAGTCTGTCAACTCATAATAAACAAAATATCCCTGCAACAACTTATCAACAACTTTTCAGGTCCTTACAATCCTCATACCCACAACACAATTTTGTATATATTGACGGTTGTAAGTCTGATGGTATATCAGGATTCAGTATTACTGACGAAAAAAAACTTTTAAAATCTGGTCAACTTTCAATGTACTCCTCCTCCCACACGAGCGTGATCATTGCCATCCTAAAAGCCACAAAACTTTGTCAAGGTAAGTCTGGAAAACACGCAATCTACACCGACTCCCTCTCCTCCCTTAACTCGATTAAAAACCACAATAAACACTCCCACTATATAACATCAATAAGGAACATCTTAACCAAAAACTTCACAAAAGTAAGCCTTATTTGGATTCCTTGCCACATAGGAATAAAAGGTAACGAAATCGCTGACTCATTTGCCAAACTTAGCCTTCAATCCCCCCTATACACACCCCTCACTACAATTTTACTGACATCGCTCGCCACCTAAAACAATGCTCAGACAACGAACTGATAGACACCTTGGAAACAGCATCTCCTTGGTACAAACTTGAAAGACCCCAAACACTCCCACACAAATACGAAATTAATAGAAGACATCAAATCATTATAAACAGAATACGACTTGGAAACACCAAGTTTACCAACGCGCATTACATTGATAAAAACCTTTCCTCTATCTGCCCCCTGTGCAACATCAACCCAATAACCCTAACCCATATTATTACCTCATGCCCCACCCTTACTCTCCAAAGAACAGCATCGTTCAACTCCCAAAACCCTATAAAATCCTACTCTTCCTTAATAAATGCAACATACTAAATAAGATATAAAAATAAAAAAAAACTGTAAAATATAATAAAAATAATATTCACAACTACTAAACTACAAGGCCTACAAAGGCTTAAGGCCTTTTGCTGCTATAGCTCTAAAATAAAACCACTGTAAGTTTAAAGTTTTAACTATAAGTAAGCATTAGATAATAATAATAATAATAATAAAACAACGATTTGTACGGGGATACACCCACAGCCCAAACCGTAAGAGCTAGAGCAGCCAAATTTTTGCAGAGTATTCCATTGGAGGCGTAGGCGCCCGATCCGACATGTTCCCCCAGTGGCCTTAATCAGCTCCAACATTAATATTTGGCCGAAAAAAATTTGCTCTATTTGAATGCTTAACTTCTAAAGTGGTTGGAATTTTATAATTTGGATTTTGACGAATTTTAGGTTTTGGCCTAATAAGAAATCTAAATGAAATTTCGATATACCCCATAATTAGGGGGCTACATTTAACTTTCGATTTAAAAAATCTAAACAAAATTACTACAAATTGTGGAAGCAAAGGCAAAATCTTAAGATTCAAATTTAAACTGAAAGCAATATGTATAGTTGGATATGTTTATTCGTGCAAAAGTCTGTAACAGCTAGAAGGAAGCGTTTCCGACCCTATAAAGTATATATATTCTTGATCAGGATCACTAGCCGAGTCGATATAGCCATGTCTGTCTGTCTGTCTGTCTGTCTGTCTGTCTGTCTGTCTGTCTGTCTGTCTGTCTGTCTGTCTGTCTGTCTGTCTGTCTGTCTGTCTGTCTGTCTGTCTGTCTGTCTGTCTGTCTGTCTGTCTGTCTGTCTGTCTGTCTGTCTGTCTGTCTGTCTGTCTGTCTGTCTGTCTGTCTGTCTGTCTGTCTGTCTGTCTGTCTGTCTGTCTGTCTGTCTGTCTGTCTGTCTGTCTGTCTGTCTGTCTGTCTGTCTGTCTGTCTGTCTGTCTGTCTGTCTGTCTGTCTGTCTGTCTGTCTGTCTGTCTGTCTGTCTGTCTGTCTGTCTGTCTGTCTGTCTGTCTGTCTGTCTGTCTGTCTGTCTGTCTGTCTGTCTGTCTGTCTGTCTGTCTGTCTGTCTGTCTGTCTGTCTGTCTGTCTGTCTGTCTGTCTGTCTGTCTGTCTGTCTGTCTGTCTGTCTGTCTGTCTGTCTGTCTGTCTGTCTGTCTGTCTGTCTGTCTGTCTGTCTGTCTGTCTGTCTGTCTGTCTGTCTGTCTGTCTGTCTGTCTGTCTGTCTGTCTGTCTGTCTGTCTGTCTGTCTGTCTGTCTGTCTGTCTGTCTGTCTGTCTGTCTGTCTGTCTGTCTGTCTGTCTGTCTGTCTGTCTGTCTGTCTGTCTTCTGTCTGTCTGTCTGTCTGTCTGTCTGTCTGTCTGTCTGTCTGTCTGTCTGTCTGTCTGTCTGTCTGTCTGTCTGTCTGTCTGTCTGTCTGTCTGTCTGTCTGTCTGTCTGTCTGTCTGTCTGTCTGTCTGTCTGTCTGTCTGTCTGTCTGTCTGTCTGTCTGTCTGTCTGTCTGTCTGTCTGTCTGTCTGTCTGTCTGTCTGTCTGTATGAACGCTGAGATCTCCGGCACTACAAAAGCTAGAAGGTTGGGATTACCCAAACATATTCTTGGGCTTCCTACGCAGCGCAAGTTTGTTTAAGACGATGGCCACGCCCCCTCTAACGCCCACAATCGCCTTAAACGATTTTATATGTGTGTGTGTGTCTGTTTCTGGCGCCCCGACTATCAGATACCCGTTACTCAGCTAAAGGGAGTGCGAGGGAGATGGATATATAAAAATTTGATCGGGATACAACTTTTTAACGAATGGTCCGATTTGAAAAATTTCTTCTACATTTCGATAGGTATTGATAAGCACAATAAAACTGCATTTTTACTTTTTCAAAATCTTTAAGTGTGGGCGCCAGACACAGACACACACACACATAAAATCGTTTAAGGCTACTGTGGGCGTTAGAGGGGGCGTGGCCATCGTCTGAAACAAACTTGCGCTGCGTGGGAAGCCCAAGAATATGTGTGGGTAATCCCAACTTTCTAGCTTTTGTAGTTTCCGAGATCTCAGCGTTCATACAGACAGACAGACAGACAGACAGACGGACAGACGGACATGGCTATATCGACTCGGCTAGTGATCCTGATCAAGAATATATATACTTTATAGGGTCGGAAATGCTTCCTTCTAGCTGTTACATACTTTTGCACGAATACAATATACCTTTTTACTCTACGAGTAACGGGTATAATAATTAACTTCCTTTCAGCCAATGCAAGATCTTTTTAAGTTATTTGTAAAGTTTAAATCTAATAATTATCGATCATATGCGGAACCTGGGAAAATAAGTCACTTCTCTACTTTTGTTTGGGATGTCAATCCTTGCGTTTTTATACAAAAGTTTTCATTTCATTCCAAACTCGAAATTTGAAAAAGCAAATTCCAATTTACAAACAAATATATTTGTGCGCTCAATAAAATTGCATTGATAAAATTGTAACTGATAGCAAGTACAACAAGAAAGGAAGCTAGCTTCGGCCAACCGAAGCTTATATACCCTTGCAGATCATTCCTATTCTTTTACAGAAACATTAATTTAAATGAACTTTTGTATATGTTACAACAATCCAAATTTTAGCTGCTTTCGTATTACTTTGCCATTAATTTTTTGATCCTTCCCGTGGCAGCTATATAATATAGCCGTCCGATTTTTGTTAAATTTTATTCGAAATTTTGAAATGTTAAAGAAAAGCCATATCCCAGAGAAGAAAAGAATGTAATAAAAATCAACAAAGATATAATTTTTTTCCTATTAATTACCATTTAATTTTCCGACCGTTCCTATGGTAGCTATATGATATAGTCATCCGATTTTTTTAAAATTTTATTCGAAATTCAGAAATATTTAAAAAATACTATTCCCAAAAGTAGAAGGTAATATTTCAAAAAACACCAAAGCTAGAATTTTTGTTACGTGCTTTTTTTTTTTTTGATCCTTCATATGGGAGCTATAAGATATAGTTGTCCGATCCGGTCGGTTCCGACATATATACTACCTGCAATAGAAAGAAGACTTTTGGGAAAGTTTGAGCCCGATAGCTTTAAAACTGAGAGACTAGTTTGCGTAGAAACAGACGGACGGACAGACGGACATGGCTAGATCGACTCGTCTTGTCATGCTGATCAAGAATATATATACTTTATGGTGTCGGAAACGTCTCCTTCACTGCGTTGCAAGCTTCTGACTGAAATCATAATACCCTCTGCAAGGGTATAAAAATTAGCGACTTTCACATGGATCCCATTTATTTATTATATATTTTTAATTTTTATTGATTCGACAAGTACTAGAAGAGGGATATACTAAAAAATACACTCGCTCTTCTTTGTCAAAAATGAGGACGATCAAGCGCACAATGAACTCTCTGAGAGAGCTTGCCTAAAGAGAGAGCTACAAACACAAGATTGACCGTGGTGTGGCAAGGGGGTAGGGTTTAAATTCCCAATTATGATTTCAATTTTGGTTTTATAAAACTAAAAAACATATTTTTGAGTTCATTTAAAAATCAGGATTTTTAAAGTTTTACTTAATCGTATATCCCCCATTTTACGACCTATTTGAGCAAAAATTTAACTTATATGACCCCCTCCAGAAATTTTAAGTACGCCTATGTGCTTGGCACAAGCCAAAATAGGGTTCTTTGTTTTTTTAAAACATCATGAAATGTTAAGATTAGCTATCTGAGCGCTCCATTTTGACAACGAAAAATGAATAAAATAATATTTATTGCTAAACTCATTTGATGGTTTAGAAGTCTCCTATAAATCGGTGGACTCTGTCCCTGATGTTGACAATGCGGTTCATTACCCTGTTGAATTTTTAAATTCTTTGAATCTAGCAGGGATTCCGTAGCTTAATCTGTCTCTTAGGATTGGAGCACCTGTAAAGTTATTGCGAAATTTGGGTCCCCCAAAGTTATGCAATGGGACACGATTGCAGATAAAAGGACTTCATAAGAATGTAATCGAAGCAACTGAATTTACGGGATCCACGAAGGGGAAAACAGGATCCTATTAATACCGTCCGGTCTGCCGTTTCAGTTTAAGAGGCTACATTTCCCTCTAAAAGTTGGCTTTGCAATAACCATAAAATAATCGCAGCGGCAGACTTGGAAGCTGGCTGGACTAGATCTTAGAGTAGATTGCTTTTCTCAGTAGCTCTGCCAGTAGACTTATTCTCAATCCTAAAGGATCTTCTAAAAATGTTTTTTACACAGAAGTTTTAAAGTAATCATATTAAAAAAAACGCACCAATTTTTTTTGGAAATAAGAAAGTTCTGACAACCGTACTCCAAACTAATTTTAACCGAACGAAGTCGCTCTGGGTATAGCTAGTTTATTATAATTTTAAAAATCTCAAAATAATATATAATAATATCGAATAAAATAAAACTCAAAAATAATGATTATTGGTGATTTCAATAAAACCTTTTCTTATATTCGAAGTCTGCATCCTTGCAGAAGGTGTTATGGTTTCAGTTAGTGAGTTATTCATTTGATATTTTTGGTGAACTAATTGTACATCATAAAAAATCTTAATAAATTAGCAGATCAAGCGAGTCCGTTTGCCTGGCCAGCATGCAAACGAATAGAAGTATTTCAAAGGAACCCTTTATTGAGGCACATATATCAATGTGATCCACTTCACTTGCGACTCTTTTTCTGCTCCAGCTCTTGGCGGTCGATGTCCTCGGGCGTGGGTAGCGTGATTTCTTCGTCGGTTACCTTGTAGCTGGGATCGATGAGGTGAAACCCAAAGCGGCTGCTGGGACCCATGTTGATGGCCACATCGCAGGAGCGGTAGCCTGCGTAGTTGTGGCTGAACTCGAGCGACATGCGTTGCACTTCGGGGCAAATGCTGTGGTAGATCAAGCGATCGTGCATCAAGTGCTGCAGCTGGACCATCTTGGCAATGTACCTGAGTTGACTGTGGGTCAGCGGGCGGGTGGTGAAGTTCCTCCGCGATTCGCTAGCACCGATCACTTCCTCGCACAGCAGATCCTCCATCGGTTGGCCAAACACCAGGGATATGGCCTCCGGCAGGGAACACGGCGTTCGCTCATGGCGGGCCAGGCACAGAGCCACAAAGGAGTCGCAAATGCCGCCCAACGTCAGTCCGTGCTGGTGGTGCATGTGATCGGCGATCCGGTGGCTGTAGTGCACCACCTTGCGTGGCTGTTCCGCCTCCAGGATCTTGGCCAGCTCCGGAAATATGCGGCCCAGTGCCTTGATGTCATAGATGTACGTTTCGTTGGCCGTGGCCACTGCCAAGACGGATGTGGCCTGGTGGCGGCCATAGAAGCTGGGCTCCACAAGAAGGGATATACTCGTCTGATCCCTCATGTCCTCCAGGGCCTTGTGGTATTTGGAGTCCGTCTGCTGGATCCAAACAATGCGATCCAATTTGTTTTCCAGACTTTCCACCTCTCCCTTGGCGAGTGGAAACCGAACGTTTATCGGTGGGACTTCCAAGGCCGAGCTGAAGCTGTCGTTTCCCTCGCTGTCGCTCATTTTGGCCCGCTTTTAATTATTTAGTTAAGTTACTTTAAATTTAAATCGCTATAAATCGCAAACCAACCTGTGTCCGAAAATCAAAGCTTTGAAAAAAAAGACAGGATCAGTAGGACCGTATCGATAACAATGAAAATTGCCTTCAGGTCGAGTTAGCAAGTGAATGCTCCTTCTTTTAAAAAAGGAAGGTGACTCGGCTACTCGGTAATAAAAATAAAATAAGTAAAATACATGTCGAATATGTTGTTGTATATAAGTTTAAGGTTAATTCGTCCACGAGGATTTAAATTTCAATTAACACAAGAAAGGAAGCTAGCTTCGGGCAGCCGAAGCTCATATAACCTTGCAGATAAAGTAAATACCTGTAGTTTGATGCTCACTCTATCGTTGCAGTTCGAGGGATTCTAGATTCTGCGTGCCTATTTAAAATTTTGTTAAGCCCTTGCAGAGGGTATAATGATTTCAGTCAAAAGTTTGCAAGACGAGTCGAACTAGCCATGTCCGTCTGTCCGTCTGTTTCTACGCAAACTAGTCTCTCAGTTTTTGAGCTATCGGGATGAAACTTTCTCAAAAGTCTTCTTTCTATTGCAGGTATATATGTCGGAACCGACCGGATCGGACAACTATATATTATAGCTCCCATAGGAAGGATAAAAAAAAAAACCGTAACAAAATTCTTGCTTCGGTGGTTTTTGAAATATTACCTTCTACTTTTTGGAATACCATTTTTACCATATTTCTGAATTTCGGATAACATTTTTTTAAAAATCGGATGACTATATCATATAGCTGTCATAGGAACGGTCGGAAAATTAAATGGAATTTAATAGGAAAAAAATTAGATCTTTGTTGACTTTTATTACATTCTCTTCTTCTCTGGGATATGGCTTTTCTTTGACATTTCAAAATTTGGTATTCAATTTAACAAAATTCGGACGGCTATATTATATAGCTCCCATAGGAAGGATCAAAATATTAATGCCAAAGTAATACGAAATCAGATAAAATTTGGATTGTTGTAACATATACGCAAGTTAATTTAAATTTAATGTTTTTGTAACTGAATAGAAATGATCTGCAAGGGTATATAAGCTTCGGCTGGCCGAAGCTAGCTTCCTTTCTTGTTTTTTTTTTAAATGGTAAAAATAAAAATGTTGAGGTTTAAATGCCAATCGATTGAGATTTTATTAAGAGTTCAACGAGATATGACATTTCTTACTACTTCCTCTGTATCCTTTGTAAACGCCAAAAAACAGAACGTTTTTTTAATGAAAAGATAAGTTTGTTAAGGGGTTTTCGTGAAAATCGGTGGTGTCACAGAAATCTCTTCCAACCGAAAACGGTTGGTTTAGTGCATTGATGTACGTAAGAAACATAACGGATTTCGGTTGGAAAAGAGTTCTGTGACACCCCCGAATATGACTTTTTTTAGTGTTTTATTACTGTAACTTGGCCAAAAATGGTTCCAAATTTGGCAAAAAATGGTCAGTTCAAATATATGTGGTGATATTGCAAATGATAATAGCCAAGGTTCATGGTTAAAACTGAATTGAAGAACAGTTGCTCAACTCAACATTAACGAAGGGGGATTTCAATTCGGAAAAACTGTCGTAAAATTGCGTTCTCCTAATCTTATTGTAAAATAATAGAATAAAATAAATAAATAAAGAAGCAATTAGGAGTGAAGCAAATGAGTTAAAATATTAGTTTATAGTATCGGGATAGAAGTTGAAAAGCAAATTAAATGATAAAGGTGGTATAATTATTACATAGAGCGCGAAAGGGCTCATGCAGACTAAAATTTGATGTACATCGAGGCAAATTAAGAGGATACAAGTTCTACAGAGTCAATCGGGGGTGTCACAGAAATCTCTTCCAACCAAAGACGGTTGGTTTTGTGCAATGATGTACATAAGAACGAAAACGGATTTCGGTTGGAAATAATTTCTGTGACACCCCCAAATATCACCTCTTATAAGATTATGCATAAAAATAGTACCAAGCATTTTTCTACGATTTGCAAGTGTCGGTAAATTAAGCAATAATAATCTACTCTGGTAGGAAGGTAGCCTTACGTTTTGATCCCAGTTCAAACTACGAAGGGCAAAAAGAAGAAATTGTTTTTGTACCGACTCTATACGGTCAATGTGCACTTGGTATTGTGGGTCGTCAAATTCTTTTGACCAACGCTTTATAAACCCAAGAACACTCATAGCTTTGTTAACAGTCAACATTATGTGGCAGTCACATTTAAGCTTCGGGTCCAGAAGAACGCCTAAATCATTTACTGAATATATACGGTCAAGTGGCAAGTTCTGAAGCAAATAACTTATAAACGTAGGAGTTCCCCTGTGAAAGGACATTACATTACATTTCAGGCAGTTCAAATTTAAGAGGTTATACTCACAGCATACTTGAAAATTATCAATGTCTGATTGTAAGCGGAACCCAGACTCTATATTGTTGTATGTCAAACAAAGCTTAACATCATCGGCATACATTAGTACACGAGAATTTGTTATGATAGAGGGAAGATCGTTAATAAACAAAGTAAACAGCAAAGGGCCCAAATGACTACCCTGAGGCACTCCAGATGTCACGTGGATCATTTTAGAAGCAGCGTTCTTAAATATAACCCTCTGAGTCCTCCCATTCGAATAACTTGAAATCCATGCTAAAAGATTACATGGAAACCCAAGCAAGTCTAGTTTGAATAAAAGAAGAGAGTGGTTAACGGAGTCAAAGGCTTTACTAAAAAAATATTAATATGGCAAATTTGTAAACAAACATAAAATTGTGCTGTTTTGGTTATTTATAGCAACTTTTGAACTTTATAAGAGTACATAGTACTCTTTTAATTAATATTAGTTATTATATACGAAGTGCAGAACATACATATACTGAGACTTCGCTGCAAACATTGATGTTTTCGTACCCAGAACAGCTTACATTTTGGCCCACTCATAGCAACATGTTTTCGAACGCTTTTCCGCTTACAACAAAGTACAAATAATTCAACAATAGCCAAAATCCGTCAAATTTGGATGGCGGACTAACTGGGAAATTTTCGTAACGGCAAAAGCTCCGTTCAACGGATGGTGGATGGTGGATGGAGCTCTGTGGGAAGACCCTATTAAGGAGCATACCCCCGACCACCCGATGCTCAACCAAATTTAAAGGAGCTTTGGGCATTTGGGGCCGATAGAGAATGTTCGGATGGGTTGCTAGGATATTGAGCCGCATATGATTTGACCACAAGATATTCGGAGACTTTGCCCGAAGATTTGCCAGGCTCCGATCGATTTGCTTATGGCCAGCCAATGAAGGTGAGTGCCAGGCGACTACGGCTGTCCGCACTGCAAAATGAGACAAATAAGTGCTTCGCAAATCCGCACCTTTCGCCCCGGCTAATAATGAAACCGGAAGCGATTACACTGCAAAAGGATAATTGGTTTGTAAGCGCATTGGATGGGAAACGACAAAGAAAACAGCGAGCAAGGAAGGCGAAGGAAGTGAGCACACAATACTGGCCGTAAGACCAGGCACCTGACTCAACCTAATTGGCGCACGCGGCGCATACTTAATGCGCTTAGATGCGGGCCAAGCGCTTCGCTTTCACTATTGCCATCACCATCACCATTGCCATTGGCACTGCAGGAGCCGCTTTGGCCCTGGTAATTAAATCCCGGCCAAGGCAGCCTAAGTAAATTGAGTGTGCCAAACATATCGCATTTGCAAATCTTATTTTGGGCTGTTGTAGTGGCAAACCAATTGGAATTGCAGGCTTTGATCGTGTCAAAATATATTTACCTGCGCAAAGAAATAATAGAAAATAGATTTAAAAAATACAAATAAATTATTTCAATTAATAGGAAGAAAATCAGGGAAATCATTTATAAATTTATTATTATTACTTTTTGAAGTAATATTTTAAAAACGATGTATTTTTACATTAAAATCCAAATCGATAAAATCAAATCGAAAACTAAACTAAATCATATTTAATTTTATAAACAGCACTTTTTCCATTGAATAATGAGGCAAATACCGAGGGCTCTGGATCAAAGCTCCCTTTTCGTTTAGTTTGCGTTTTGTTTCCGCTTTGCGCGTTGTCAATTATTGTTTCATACTTTGTGGCGAACAATGCAAAGTGGTTAATGAGAGGGCTGGTTGTAGGGGTTTCATGGGGTTTCATGGGGTTTCAGGCTAACAAGAAAATCCCTCTATGCCAACACGCGCACACCGTAATTAAGAGACACTCTACTCCATTCGCCCAGCGGCGAACTTGTGAATGGGGTCTGGAGAACAAATGCATTACAAGTAAAGAAAATATAATCGATTACGATTGCCGTTATTCGTAAGTGAAGTTTTAAATCAGGGCTCCTATGACTTCGTTTTTATGTTCGTTTACGATATCCCTTCGTCAAAAATCACAAACACACATAAAAACAAGAGAGAACGCTATAGTCGAGTACTTCGACTATTAGATACCCGTCACTCAGCTAAAGGGAGTGGGAGAGAGAGTAATAAATGCACGCGTCAAAGCTACTAGCGCCACCTAGCACCACCATCGTGGCTGTTTCATTTTTTGCTCATAACTTTTTAATGGATTGTCCGATTTTAAAAATTTCTTCGACAATTCGATAGGTATTAATAAACACAACAAAGTGGGATTTACACTTTTACAAAATCTATAAAGATGTCGGCGCCAGGCTTTTTTTATAATCCTTTAGGGCGATTGTGGGTGTGAGAGGGGGCGTGGCCCTCGGCTGAAATAAACTTAAACGAATTTATGTGTGTGTGTGTCTGTGTCTGGCGCGCACACCATAAAAGGTTTTGGAAAAGTACAAATGCAGTTTTATTGTGTTTATCAATACCCATAGACATTTTTCAAATCGGACCATTCATTAAAAAGTTATGCCCGATGCAAGTTTTATATATCCATCTCCCTCGCACTCCCTTTAGCTGAGTAACGGGTATCTGATAGTCGGGACACCCGACTATAACATTCTCTCTTGTTCTGAGACTGATTCTATTAGACAAACTTAATGGTATTTATAGGTACAAAAGTGCTTACGGTAACAAAATATGTAGAAAGGCAAAATGAAATTACAGCTATTCTTCAAAACTCGCAGTAGGTTAAAGTGCCACATGCACCGCTAATCAACGTTATTGCTCTATTTCCGAATCGTGGTGTCAGCTATTTTCGCTACGTCGGCAGATTAATGACTGTTAAGCAGACTGACGGTCTGGCTGTAGATTTGCAATATTGGCAGCAAGTGTTATAATATATGATTCTTGTTCGACTTGTGTAAATGCGATAATAATAATATTATGTAGGTCGATGAGTCCTAACACACATATAAGATAATGGTTTAAAGTATATCTAAACTTTTATACGTACATATATATATTGTGTATTGAATATAATAAAATAACACAAAAAACAATTTTAAGAGACTGAGCTCCACAAATTTTTTCCTGTTCTGATCTGAGCCTGACAGGCTACACAAAATTGGTTTTGGTTTTGGGGTGGTCTGCTTAAAAGTGAGCAGTTGATCGATCACAAAAGTGAGCAGTGTTTACCCAACGCTACTGCTGAGTTCTCCCGCAGAAGCCTTGCTATATCCAGTTCCTCAGATTCCACCATGTGTTGTTGGCATTCGGATTTCCCATTCGAAGAAGAGTATGATGATCAGGCGGAAGATATGGAAGTGGACGACGCACAGGATGATGACAGTGGGTCTGATTGGAAGTGCACAGTTTAGACGCGCGACTGCTGTGGCAGGCACAAGTGCGGTAGACCGGACACTAGGCCGCCCTATGCAAAAACTATGCCCGAGAACCGCCGCTATGGCGCCGACGTGTTCGAACTTCGAAGGTGTGTGCTCTCCGCATATTGGACAGACGTCCATCGATTTATTTAATCTCGAACATTGCACTTTTGTAAGCCCCTTATAGGAGGGGTGCAATAATTTCAGTCAACTTATGGCAGCACAGATTGAGAGCTTGGGCAGAGTGCCGAATATGACAATGATATAGCAATGAGCAGATAGAGCTTTAAATTGATGGGGAAAGCCATAAGCTTCAAAGCCAGTGCTGGAAAGTGAATTACTTCCTGTTTCAATTAAAGTTTACATTCGCTGTAAAAACGATGTGAAAAGTGCATCGATCGGGCATGCATGCATCGATGCTTCGGATGCTATCCATCACCCCTTCTATATGCGTTCCACTTTCGACTGGGTATGCAAGTATATGTTCCTCTTAAGGTATCCAGCTGAATCGTCATCCTATTAGTGACGTGTATAAAAATATTCAAAGTCCTAACACGCAAGTAAGAGACATATGCAAATATATGTTCCTCTTAAGGTAGCTAACTGAATCGTCATCCTATTAGTGACGTGTATAAAAACATTCAAAGTTCGAAAATGCAAGTTCCAATAGAACCAAATTTAAGTAAATTTAAAGTGCTGCAATGACCACATAATTTGCTACAGCTGCCGAGAGTAGATATAATTTTTAACAGAACAAAAACTAAGTATTTAAGTAAATAAAAGCTGCAATGGCCACATGATTTGCTACAGCTGCCGCACGGAGATGCGGACATGCCCCGTCTGGCAATGAAAATGACTGAATGACAACATTCTATTCGCACTTAAGAATAGAATAGACCCCGACTGGATAAGAAAGACTGTGTCAAATCCAGACTAGAATCTTGCATCAGCTGCTTTGTGTTTCCTGGAGGGGAATCGCCGACGATAAGACAAAATAATCGCTTATCGGATTATATATACATATATACCATAGCCCAGCGGTCGGCACACACATACAATGACATTTAGTTTTATATTTGTGTGAGTAAATTGCACGGGGCAGCTCAACAGTGTGCGTGCGCTGACCGCAGTTTACAGTATAAGTGAGGGCAGAGCGTGAGCAGAACAAAACCCTATGCTCACTTAATAGGGCGCTGCCGACCGCTGTTTTAATGTCATTCTCGTGTTTATGTAGTACCATCACTAATACATCGACAGACATCGATATCAATATCAGCACACCGACATAGCAACAAGCTTTGGTGCGATATATCGGGCAAAATGATGCAAGTGTGCCCAAGGTTTTTTTATTTTCAAACATTATCAGGGGTGTCACAGAAACCGTCGACGGTTTTGGGGACGGTTGGTTTAGAAACCAACCGATCAAAACCGTAGGTGTCACAGAAATTCGAGAGATTTCCTTTTTTCGGAAAATTTGCCGAAAAACGACGAGGGCTGGATGCATACACTAAATATCGAATATTTAATAATTATCGAATTTTATTTGACTTATTTTGACTATTTTCTAATAAGTTTTAAACTTAATTTATGTTTTTATTGCAAAATTACAAAAATAATATATGTTTAAACTTTAAAGCGCATATTGTACACAATAAAAGAAAAAAATTAAAACATTTGAATTACCCGCCAGGCTATGTACATATTGCAGCCCTGAACAGCTGTTTGCAGCGGCTGCGTTTCTTTACTTACGTTTATAAGTTGGCAAGAATTTTAAAGCAAAATGCCATCTGCGCAAATTCTTGCTCTGGAGTACTTGCGAAGACAAAAACTTCAAAAGGCTAGGCTACAGAGGAAAATACTTAGAAGCTCGTCCGATTTTCTTTCGCAAACAGATGAAACGTAAGATAATTTCAAGTGTATTTTCTGCTGGAACTTTAAATATTTTTGTAACTTTTAGGTTTCGGTACAATTTCCGACTTGATAAACATACATTTATAATGGTGTTTCATCTGATTGAGGAGCACATCCCAAAATCATCAATCCCGCTCTTGTTCTAGCTGGCCACGGTTCTGCGGTTCCTGGAAGTTGGGTCCTTTCAAAGAGTAATTGGGAAGGACTCTGACCTGGCCCTTTCTAGAACCACGGTTTGCAAAATATTATGGGATGTTCTTCCCTTGATGGAAAGGATTCTTTGCCCAAAATTCATTAAATTTTACCAAACCAATGAGGCTATCCTCAAATCTAAAACCCATTTCTACAATAAGTACGGGATTCCTGGAGTTATCTTCTTCTTCCTCACAGCCGGCGTTTTACCCGGCAAAAATAGGACATTTTTCACGACAGTGATGCCAACTTTTTGCAAAGGCGGCCTGTTTTTATTAATTTCTTAATAACTACAACTTCTTTTACCAAAATTTTTACCAGAAATAAGTTTCATTTTTAACTACAATACTAAGTACCTTTGAATAAATAATTCGTTAACAAAACATTTCGATAACTAACTCCGAAATTTGGACAAATTTTTTTAGCTTATTTTTTCGAGAGTTTTTATAAAAAGCATATTTTTAAATATAACCCGAAGTAGGTATAAAAATCGTAGTATGCAGGTAGTTCATAAAATTCATTAGAGTTGTCTTAAATAAAGTTATATTTTTGGGAAACATTTGTAAGTTGGTTAATTTTATCAAAACGTCCGGCAAAATACGGGGGATTTAGAAACTGTCAAAAATTACGTCTGTGACACCGAGATTTGCTATTCGGGGGAAATTCGGTTGGAATGGTTTTCTGTGACACCCCCGTATAACAAATTTATCTTATTCAGCGTTTCTAACAAAAACTATTCGTTTTACAAAAAAAATGCATAAGACATAAATTACTTATTTATTTAATATATTTCATTTCTCCCTGGCAAGCTTTTTGATTAATGTTATATATTCGAAGATATTTTCGAAAAACTGTTTTTTACAGTTTTTACTATGATTAAATAACGATTTGCGCCAATTTTGATAATTTTTTCTCGTAATCAGGACCAAAATCGCGTGGATATTGAAAGCTTGGACGAAATCGGGGGTTGAAAGTTCACCCTGGATTTTTTGTCTTTAACCATTGTTTTCTATGTAACCTTATATAAATTTATATTGAAATGTTACATGTTATTCGATGCTACGATAGTACATGCACGATTATAAGATGTCGAATATGACACGATTACATAATCGTGGCATCGTTAACATAATTAATTGTACTCGTAGCATCAGCATCGTAAAACCCAAAAAATCTAGAAAAAAAGGAACTGTTAACAACAACTGCTAACAATTTTCTATACGTACATTGTAGTACATTCCACGCTCATGCACTCAACAAAATGTTAAATATATAAGAATGGCAAAGAGTAGGTTTTTACAATAATTTTTTAAGCCATATATTGTTTTCGTGCAAAAGTATGTAACAGGGAGAAGGAAGCGTTTCCGACCCTATAAAGTATATATATTCTTGATCAGGATCACAAGCCGAGTCGATATAGCCATGTCCGTCCGTCCGTCTGTCCGTCCGTATGAACGCTGAGATCTCGGAAACTATAAAAGCTAGAAAGTTGGGATTAACCACACATACTCTTTGGCTTCCTACGCAGCGCAAGTTTATTTCAGTCGAGGGCCACTCCCCACAACGGCCACAATCGCCTAACGCCCACAATTAAAGTTTTTAAAAGGTGTCTGGCGCCCACACCTTTAAAGAGAGAAAAGTAAAATGCAGTTTTATTGTGTTGATCAATACCTATCGAAATGTAGAAATTTTTTAAATCTGACCATTCCTTAAAAAGTTATGCGCGATCAAAAGTTTTATATCTCCCTCGCACTCCCTTTGGCTGAGTAACGGGTTTTTGATAATCGGAGCACCCGACTATAGCGTTCTCTCTTGTTTTTAAATACAATCCTTTACCGAATTTGTACTGGTTTTTTTAATTCAGTGTCCAAATGATAATAGCATTTCAAATATTTTGGTACAAAGTATGCTGTTAATTCTGCGTTTACCCAATACCCTTGAATGAGAATGTTTTAGACTCATTAAATATGTACCCTCAGTTTAGTACAGAAAAAGAATAAGAAGAAGAAGAAGAATATAGAAACTGTGTTACTAGGACCCTACAGTTCTTCGGGGAGCGCTTCGAGAAGTCGGTGGATGAAGTCTACTCGCTTAGATTTAGCGAGAGCCCTTCAGTAAATTTGGAAGGCACTTTTTATATCGTCAAACAAAGGACTAGATAATTAAAAAAAGTGCCAGTGAATTCAAGATACAATAAAACACCCTATGCTTTAATTATCCAAGTAACTGGGTACCTACTAACATACCTTTAAAAAAAATATTTCATAACGTTTGTTAATTAGATCTTAAATCATCAAGAATATCAAGAATTGGTAAATTATCTCCTTCGAGCTAGCTCGCTTTATTGTTTGGTTTGAGTATTAAAGAATTTAGAGTCCTAGCGTATTAGTATGCTAAAAAAATCCAAGCGAAATATCCTCCTTCGTGGGTCGCAAATCGTCAAGCAAGCAGAGGATTCTACGATGCTTTTAAAAATTGGCATCCTATTTTAAGTTGGCGAACGCCAAAGCAAAAAGGCACAAACCGTGCGAGGAACTTCAATAGGGAAAATGTTGATTCCTTTTTCGAAATTATAAAACTGTTTTTGAAACTCCTTATACGCCGAGTCGCATCTAGAATATGGATGAAACTGTTTATATCTCTTTTATAAATATTAGAATTTTAACAAGGTATCCTTCTGTAATTTGTGAGGGTGAGAATAGTTCATCATTATATTAAGTATTGGAAAATAAACGGAGTCATAAGCAAAAGCTTATCTAGTATATATCTTTTGGTATCTATCGATGCTAATCAGCTGCGACAATGCACCTGCCAAGCTGAGCTTAAATTTTACAACCCCGTTTCCGTTCTAACCCCGTTCTCATTCTCTGGATATCAAAGTATGCCGTGGCGACCAATATAAAAATAAACAAGAGAGAACGCTATAGTCGGGTGCCCCGACTATCAGATACCCGTTACTCAGCTAAGGTAGTGCGAGGGAGATAGATATATAAAATCTTTGATCAGGCATAACTTTTTAACGAATGGTCCGATTTGAAAAATTTCTTCTACATTTCGATAGGTATTGATAGTCACAATAAAACTGCATTTGTAGTTTTCCAAAATCTTTAATGGTGTGGGCGCCAGACACCTTTAAAAAAATGGTGTAGGGCGATTGAGGGCGTTAGAGGGGGCGTGGCACCATTTTGAAATAAACTTGCGCTGCGTAGGAACTCCAAGAATATGCATGCAAAATGCCAATCCTCTAGCTTTTATAGTTTCCGAGATCTCAGCGTTCATACGGACGGACAGACGGACAGACGGACATGGCTAGTTCGACTCGGCTAGTGATCCTGATCAAGAATATATATACTTTATAGGGTCGGAAAAGCTTCCTTCTCCCTGTTACATACTTTTGCACGAATACAATATACCCTTTTACTCTACGAGTAACGGGTATAAACACGTGTGAAATTTAAAAAAAAATTTGCCAATAAAAATTATTTAAATAAAATATATATATTTTTTAAATATATTCAACTACCCCCCTTCAGTGGTTACAGCCTCCGAGTACCTACTTGGCTAGGGTAAGTATCAGTGAAAGTGACAAGTGACAAGAATATATGCAACCTCAACCTGTTTCTGTAGGATCTCTTATTAATTCTTATGGAAAGCCTCGTTGTCTGGATGACCAACTGCCCGCCAAAAACCAATCTAGGTGGCCAATAATTCTCGCACTTTTGGGGCCAAATTTGCTTGCCTACGCATGCATTGGCGGAAGCACCGGTCCAACAGCCTTATTTTGAGAGACGATTGCGTGTGATTATTGCGACGAAATTGTTGGCTCATCAGATCTGTCAATTTTTTGAGAATCCACTGCCCATCCCCAGCAACCTTCATCGAGATTTATCCGCACTTATTTGAACCCACTTGATGTGCTCCTAAACGACTTGGAAATTAGTATAAACCAATTATAACGTTTTGTATTAATTTTGATTATTTTGAATATATCCTTTTTTTTTATTTTTTACTTTAAAATAATTTAATTTACCCTTTACATATAATATACTTTTGAATTACATTTGCTGCTGACGAGCTGAAACTTTTCATATACATATTACATTTAAACATTATCTGCAAGGCCTGTCGACATCTGACAAATCTATGTATATTAAAAATAAAAAGCCTATTGTCAGCACACAGGGTAAAAATCTTTAAGCCCCTATAACTCGCGATCATTATTTAAAGTCCCTAGTTTTAGGCACACATTGTATGAAAATTGTTGAATTGCTAACTTTTTTATCACCTTAAGTAAACATCACCTCGGTGGTATTTCTGCACCGTATTATTATGAGAATAATTCCACCTCAATTCTCCGGTTGATGTTGCCTGGTTCCGCATTTATTTTCATACTTATCGTTCCCTATTGTACTTGCTACACTCTGTCTACAAATGTATTCGAGTGACGGCTACATCCTAAGAGGCACAAGAACCACCCCATTTTCCCTGAGCTTAGCTGAGATTTAATCAAACGACCCGTTACAAATTCCTTAATATTTATTTCTTTCTTCATTTGTATCTAAAGCCTACACTCAAAAAAACAGCCTGAAATCGCCATTAAATCAAGAAATTCGCCATGGATTTCAGTCGACGGCAATTGACCATATTTTTTAGAAAGGAATTTTCTGAAATTTAGAAAAATGTTTCTGAAAAGTTAAAATACTTTTCTAAAATCAAGAAAAAATGCCATGAAATTGAGAAATTTTCCTAAAATCCAGAAAGTACGTTTCTTGAACATAAAAATTTATTTCTAAAAACAAGAAAGGACTTTTTGAAAAACATAAAGGTTTTTTCTTAAAACCAGAAAAGATTTTTCTTAATCCCAGAAAGTATTTTCTAAAAATCATAAAGGAATTTTCTTAAAAGCAGAAAGGATTTTTCTAAATTCCAGAAAAGAATTTGTTCAAAACCAGTATAAATTTTTCTTAATTCCAGGAATTATTTTCTATAAATCAGAAAAAACACCACAAAATATTATGCAAAATTTTTATTTTTGTTTTAATGTTTAGGTCTTAAATAATATATGGTGTATACATAGACAAATATGGTTAAAAATAAAACTTGGGCTTAACATATTTTGAATTATTTAGTGTGTGATTTTGCGTTGGTGGATTACTCAAATTTTGTATTTCATAATCGTAAAATCACAGATTCTTTCCTTCTTGTAGCAAGTAAGGTGATCACAATATAAAGTTTCTACTTCTTCACATAAAAAGTAAATTTCGTTTTCAAAGAGGACGATTTCGTTAATTTGTAGCAATTTAAAATTAGGTTTTATTACATAAATACTTCTTAATTTTATATAAAATATTTCTAACTTTTATATATGCGTAAAAATAATATTAGTATCCTGAAAATATATATATCTCTTTGCTATAAAGTGAATTAAATGCCAGACACATCGTTTTGCTAAACTTTAATGAATTCTTTTCAACATTTTTTAACATATTGGAAAATTGAAGACAAATTTTAATTGATAGCGACATTAGTATATTTCTTCTAGAAGATATATTTTGGCAATACGATTTTAAACTTTTGTGCTTGGCCTCAAATGGAAATGTCCATAAATATTTCAAAGGACCTGACTGCTCAATGATTCTGACATAGTGCGTAAGGAAATGATGCTTTGTCTTAAGCGTGTCATTAATCGGCTGCGTTATATGTTTCTCAACTTCTTTTTGCACTGCAAAAACATCTTTTCTTGGGAATTTAAAATTGGAACAAAGAACTAATGTGAACCTGGCTGCGGATTGAAGCATATCATCGCTTGAATTATCTACACTCAAAAAAAAAAAACGACTTTAATCGCCCTTTGTTTTAGAAAATCGCCTATGAATTTGCTTTACTGGCGATTTTGTCTATATTAAAGAATATAGGTTCTTAATAACAATGGCGTTTTTTTCTAAAAAAGAAGAAAGAAAATCTGAAATTTAAAAATTTTTACTAGAAAGTAATAAAGTTATGTCTTCCAATTTAGAAATAAAGGTTTTCTAAGAAATAGAAATACTGTTTTTTTTAAGTATAGACAAATATTTTTCTAGAAAATACAAAAATCTTGATTTGGCAATCGGAACGAACTATGCCGGTTGTTTCTACGACTTCACGTCCCCCTTGTGTTGTTGTTATACCCTTGCAGAGGGTATTATGATTTCAGTCAGAAGTTTGCAACGCACTGAAGGAGAGGTTTCCGACCCCATGAAGTATATATATTCTTGATCAGCATGACAAGACGAGTCGATCTAGCCATGTCCGTCTGTTTCTACGCAAACTAGTCTCTCAGTTTTAAAGCTATCGCGCTCAAACTTTCCCAAAAGTCTTCTTTCTATTGCAGGTAGTAGAACCAGACAACTATATCTTATAGCTCCCATAGGAAGGATCGAAAAAAAAACGTAAAAAATTCTTCTTTTGGGAATACTATTTTTATAATATTTCTGAATTTCTGAAAAAATCGGATGACTATATCATATAGCTGCCATAGGAACGGTCGGAAAATTAAATGGAAATTAATAGGAAACAAATTATATCTTTGTTTTATTACATTCTCTTCTTCTCTGGGATATGGATTTTCTTTAACATTTCAAAATTTCGTATTAAATTTAACAAAATTCAGACGGCTTTATATAGCTCCCATAGGAAGGGGATAATAACACGTCGTGTTATTAACACGACGTGTTTTTTACACAGCATGTTTTTAACACAATGAGTTTTTGACATTAAAGTGTCAGAATTACATGTTAAACTGAAAAATGCACAGTTTTCTAGAGTATAAGAATTCATATATGCTTTAAAATGGTTAAAACTAACATATAAGATATCATTGCCGATATTAGTTTTTTCATTTTCCCTTCGACTCGTTAATGTCGTGAAATGTAATTTTCATTTGTGTTAAAAACACATTGTGTAAAAAACACAAGTAAGCTGTGTGTGTTAACAATTATTTTTCACATTTTAACACTTTTGTTTTTGACACATATGTGAACTACTTTGCTCACACTGTAAAATACAATTTTACATGTTTTTAACATGTGTGTTAAATTCCGAACCCTGATTTTAACCCTCAAATAAAGAAAGGAAGATTAGAAAATAAAACCTTATATTTAAAAAAAAAAATGTATTTTTCTACATATCAGAAAAAAATGCTACAAAAAATCGTTTAATGGAGAATTTTTCTAAAGTTTAGAAATTTCTTTTTCTTTATAGAAATTTTTTTCTAAAGCACAGAAAGATTTTGTTTTTCAATATTTAAGAAAAATAATTTTCTGAGTGTATGTTTTCATAATCTTGATTGTCTTGAACGGTAAAACTGCTTGGAGAATATTGAATTGGGGAATCTGGGAATTGGGATATATAGTTTGATATTGTGCTATTGCTATGAAAGTTTGCCACATGAATAGAATTCTTTAAAATGTGCCTTTAATAATTTGAAAAGTTGGAAAACAGGAACAGTCTTTTAATCCACATGGTAAACATAAATATGAATCAAGCAAATGGAATTCTCGTATATGCACCAAAAAGCTTGTGACATTGGAAAAATCGCTAAAGCAAATTTTACAAGAATAATCCATTGCAAGAAATATATTAGCAAACTTTATAAAATAAAATGAGAAAGGGTCTTTAAAACTGTATGTATATATATTAAATATTTAAATCTGTATAACCTAAAAAAAAAAAAATTTAAGCTGTGTCAAAAATTAAAATAAGGTAAGTTAAAAAATATTAAAATGAAAATTTATATTATATGTTCAGTTCCTAAAAAAGGAATAAATAATTGTTTAAAAAGTTAAAAAAAATCGTAAAAGAAGATCTAAAAATAAATAATTTAAATTAAAGTTCAGAATTTAAATCATTTAATATCTCAGCCAAAGTAGTGTTCTATCTATCACTATTTAAATGAATACTATAAAAAAATGGTTGCATTAAAGTCCAAACTAGTATGCATTCCGAATAAATACTGTAGGTTAAGTATGAAAAACACTTTAAAGCAGATAATGCTTATAATAAATACCCGAAATAAATACGTTGAACTCCTGAAGATCAAAAGGTGATGTTCCAACACATCCAATAATCGGCTGCAACGTATTTTTGGAAGATTTCCAGAAAATAAACTTGCTTCTGGAGTCCTCAATCGTAAACTTGAGCCACTTTTTCCAGTCAAGGCTTCGCTTTCCTCGTGCAGTGGGCACGAAAACAGAATGCATTAAAATAAATGTTAACGTATTTTTGGAGTCTAAAAAATAATGTTGTAAATAAACAATTTTTAGAAAGATATATCAAACTTACCAATAGATTGATATTCGAACTGTTTTAAAATCAAATAAAAACACCTCTTAACGAGGTAAAAAAACTAGTGACGATCGCACATTCAACATACAAAAGTTCTGATATCAACATTTGTGACGAAAAATTATTACACTCGTCATCAAATACACTTTCTGAAATTTTATCATTCGGCCCGCCTAGCAAACTATTCGTCTTTATACCCGTTACTCGTAGAGTAAAAGGGTATATTGTATTCGTGCAAAAGTATGTAACAGGGAGAAGGAAGCTTTTCCGACCCTATAAAGTATATATATTCTTGATCAGGATCACTAGCCGAGTCGAACTAGCCATGTCCGTCTGTCCGTCTGTCCGTCTGTCCGTCCGTATGAACGCTGAGATCTCGGAAACTATAAAAGCTAGAGGATTGGCATTTTGCATTCATATTCTTGGAGTTCCTACGCAGCGCAAGTTTATTTCAAAATGGTGCCACGCCCCCTCTAACGCCCTCAATCGCCCTACACCATTTTTTTAAAGGTGTCTGGCGCCCACACCATTAAAGATTTTGGAAAACTAAAAATGCAGTTTTATTGTGACTATCAATACCTATTGAAATGTAGAAGAAATTTTTCAAATCGGACCATTCGTTAAAAAGTTATGCCCGATCAAAGATTTTATATATCTATCTCCCTCGCACTTCTTTAGCTGAGTAACGGGTATCTGATAGTCGGGACACCCGACTATAGCGTTCTCTCTTGTTTTCGTCTTCACTCTTCACAGGCATTTTCTATTGCAGCGCGCCGAATGAGAAAATTTTAGAAAGTGTATTTTATCATATGACCCCTCATTCGACGCGTATTTGCAATTGGAACATAACTAAAACAATGAGAGGACGCAATTATCCCCACCGGCCCCAACAGCTCCAAAATTCGAAATTTTCACTTTTTTACTTTCTCTGCTCTCTCTACCAAGCCAATTGATTTTCTTTAAGTCTTGGTATGCAATCCTGTTAGTTTTTGCGATACCTTTCGATTGGTGTATCACTCATTATGATCGGACCATCACAGCAGATTTTCAATTCTGCGGCTATATATAGTAGTCGCCTTCGCACACTCTCCTTTTGCGCTTCGTCACTACATGGACTGCCGTCCATAGTGATGTTAATGCTTTGCAGCTCCTTAGATCTCGAAGCAACGATCGGAATTAATTTGGATTTAAATAAATCCCATTTATCATGCAATCCGTTGTAGGATGCAGGATATAGCCGTTGAAAATCTAAGTCAATCTAAAGTCTAAAAATGAATATTATCTAAATTAAACGTCAAAAATAATAGTGGCATACCAATTCAAAACCAAATGTTTGTTGTAGAATTGAAAATGCGTCGATTATCTCGTCGAGTGTACTGAATTTTTTCAAAAACTCGGTTCTCCATTCAAAGACTCCATTCACTTCTCTACTACGACATTTTTGGGCTCCACAATATATTTAAACCAATCCTGGCAAAGAAAAACTTCAAATTTTATAAATAAGCAAATCTAGTATAAAGATAATGTTACAGAGAAAATAACTACCGTTTTTAAACAAATTAGGGGATGAATTTTTCGTATCCGTATCTGCCACTGACGGTTTATTCTCGAAAATTCGGTCTTTCTTATAATAAGCAAACAAGTTGTAATAGTTATTTTATAAAAGACCGCTAGGCTTTTTACCTTTGATAGCTAAAAATTAAGTGTCTTAAGAAAATAATTAATTTTCAAGTGTATAAATATTAAAATAATTATTTATCAAGTTACCGGAATTTCCGAATGGAACTTTTCTTGGATCTGCCTTGAAAGGTTGAGAGAAATGGTTGCTTTGGTTTTATACCATTGAACAAGAAATGTTCGCATATGATTAGGCTAAGTAATTTGCGGTACTTCACTTTAAGACTGGACTTATTCCCAAAAAAAAAACTTAGAATAAATTTAGTTATTGCACTTTGGCTTAAAATTTCCCAAGGTCAATCTAAAAAAATTAAAAATTAAAAAATTAAAAATTAATAATAATTGTACTCACGTCTGCACAATCGATTTTATCAACGGTTTTCTGTAATTATAAATAATAATATTAAAAACTAGGTGTAAAATTCAGGAATAATAATAAGTACCGAGCATTGAATGCAATAAAATAAGTATTAATTCAAAGCAAAAAAATTTTAAATGACTCCGTAGTAAATATTTTTTTATGGATATTATAGAATGTATGCTTGATTATTTTAACACAATTATACTAGTATTTTATTTAAACACTTTTGAAATTCACTGAACTAAACTGCTTTGACGCAATTTCGTAAATGACACACTGCCTTTGAAGTGGAATGGGGGAAGCCGCTTTTTTCCAAAAATGTCTCGCTGATATATACTCTTATACACACAATTGTATATTTCTTAGGAGTTTATGCGTACATCTACCAAATCCTGCCAGTTTTTTAATTTGTGGAAGAATAAAACTGCTGATCCCGTAAGCTCCTTTGGAATAACTGAATGCAGTTGCTCCCATGTCAATAATTAAGACTTTCCTCAGAGAATTGCAGCTCTTAAAATAACAAATTAATACTCGCACAAATGTAATTATTATAAGCACTGTTTACCTTTAAAAAATTCACAAAACTCTTCACACTTTAAATTTTTTAAAATTCCTTCCATCTTTACTTGCTCACTGCAGATCTAGAACTAAATGCACCGGCGAGGATAGACATAGGACTTACCAGAAAACGAATCCAAAACACACAATCGCCACAAGCACATACATATACACAAAGGAATTTCTATTTTTTTTGAAATTTATAGTGATTTTCTAATAACACTTTTCTATTTTTAAGAAAAGAATTTTTTTTAGTTCAGAAAAATTTTTTTAATTTTAGAAAAATTTGTCGTTTTTTTTATGGGACTTTCTAGATTCTAGAAAGGGCTAAGGTACATTTTTTCTAAATTTAATGGCAAAATCACCTTTAATTTAAGAAAAATTTTCGAGGGCAATCGAGGAAAAATCACCACAGATTTAAGAAAAATAATAATTTTTCTACATTTTAGAAAAGTTGTTCATAAGAATCGGATTCTATGGCATTTTTTCCTAAATTTAAGAAAATATTTTCTGAAATTTAGAAAATTTCCTAAAATTAAGAAAAAGTTTCATTTTATGGCGATTTTCTAAAATTATTGAAAAAAAAATTTACTCGTAGAGTAAAAGGGTACATTGTATTCGTGAGAAAGTATGTAACAGGGAGAAGGAATAGTTTCCGACCCAATAAAGTATATATATTCTTGATAAGGATCACTACACACAAAATAAAAACTATGTAAAATCAATTATTTAATAGCGAAAACTGCCCCAACCCATAAAAACTAGAATATGCCCAACAAAAATAGTAACAGTTCTCAAAAACCGATGGTCCAAATTTTTAACTGGCAGGCTTCGAAAGGAAATATGTGCACAATCAAAAAAAAAAACGACTAAAATCGCCTTTGGTTTTAGAAAATCGCCTATGAATTTGCTTTACTGGCGATTTTGTCTATATTAAAAAAAATAGGTTCTTAATAACAATGGCGTTTTTTTTCTAAAAAATAAGAAAAAAAATCTGCATCTTAGAAATTTTTACTAGAAAGTAAAAAAGTTATGTCTTCCAATTTAGAAATAAAGGTTTTCTAAGAAATAGAAATACTGTTTTTTTAAATATAGAAAATTCTAGAAAATACAAACATTTTGCTTTGGCACTCGGAACGAACTATGCCGCGGTTGTTTCTGTGACTTCACGTCCCCCTTGTGTTGTTGTTGTTTTTCGTTCTTGTTTGTCATCTTATATTAATTTCCTTTAATTGAGCACATGGGTGGGTGTATATGTTTATTATGTACATGCACTTTAAGTTTCAAATTGGACCTGTAATTATACCCGTTACTCATAGAGTAAAAGGGTATATTGTATTCGTGCAAAAGTATGTAACAGGTAGAAAGAAGCGTTTCCGACCCTATAAAGTAGATATATTCTTGATCAGGGTCACTAGCCGAGTCGATCTAGCCATGTCCGTCTGTCCGTCCGTATGAAGGCTGAGATCTCAGAAACTACAAAAGCTAGAGAATTGGGATTACCCACACATATTCTTTGGCTTCCTACGCAGCGCAAGTTTGTTTCAGCTGGGGGCCACGCCCCCTCTAACGCCCACAATCGCCTAACGCCCACAATAAACAAGTTTAAAAAGTGTCTGCCGCCCACACCTTTTAAGATTTTGGAAAAGTAAACAAGAGAGAACGCTATAGTCGGGTGCCCCGACTATCAGATACCCGTTACTCAGCTAAGGGAGTGCGAGGGAGATAGATATATAAAATCTTTGATTAGGCATAACTTTTTAACGAAAATAAATAAACTTGCGCTGCGTAGGAACTCCAAGAATATGCATGCAAAATGCCAATCCTCTAGCTTTTATAGTTTCCGAGATCTCAGCGTTCATACGGACGGACAGACGGACAGACGGACATGGCTAGTTCGACTCGGCTAGTGATCCTGATCAAGAATATATATACTTTATAGGGTCGGAAAAGCTTCCTTCTCCCTGTTACATACTTTTGCACGAATACAATATACCCTTTTACTCTACGAGTAACGGGTATAAAAAATGCAGTTTTATTGTATTTATCAATTCCTATCGAAATGTAGAAGAAATTTTTCAAATCGGACCATTCGTTAAAAAGTTATGCCAGATTAAAAATTTTATATCTCCATCTCCCTCGCACTCACTTTGGCTGAGTAACGGGTATCTGATGGTCGGGGCACCCGACTATAGCGTTCTCTCTTGTTATAACTGAAATGAGTATACAAATTACAAATTATACATATAAAAACCCAATAACTTACTATTTTGAGAAAAACATCTTGGTCGCCTCACGCGGGACGCGGGAATCGAACCGCTTGCCGCACAGTTTGCAGTCAAGCGCTCTACCAGCTGCGCCACGGAAGCATCACGAGAGGCACCGTACAAAGTCTATTCAAATTTTGTTTTCTTACTTAGAGTCAAATTGATCTGACTCTCTTCTCGTTATTCCCCACTAGTTGTTCATTTTATTGTGTTTGTTAATAATTATTGATTAACATTAATATTTATAAACAAATATATATTTTATTATGGTACAATAGTAGCCAGTGGCGGATCTAGGATTTTGTTGTGGGGGGTGATATTAGAACAAATTTTTTGTTGCATACTTTTTGAATACCAATTTGCTTTCAATTTTCACCCGAGTGGGGGGTGATATATCACCCCCCGTGGATCCGCGCATGATAGTAGCCGTAAATGATTGTTTCAAATTTGAATAACTTAAACATAATTTTTATCAAAATATAATTATTCAAAAGTGAAAAAAAAATTCATTTTATTATTGTTATGTAAATATTACGCATTAAAAAAAAAAAAAAAGACACCAATACATTTTCGCCTCGATGTGGGATTGAACTCACACTTGCGTTTCTAAGCTTGTATAACATATTCATGCACGCACGCGTTTGACCCCTAGGCTACCACTAAAGGAAATTTTCTTCGATTTTAGAAAAAACGTTAGAAAAATTTTCAAACATTTTTTTTCTGTTTTTTAGAAAAAAATATTTCTACTATGTAAGAATTTTTCTAATGTTAATGGCGATTTTTTTTTTGAAATATGTAGTCTTTTTTTTTTTAAATCAATGGCGATTTTAACCATCAAACATAGAAAGGAAGATTAGAAAAAAAACCTTATATTTTAGAAAAAAATGTATTTTTCTACATTTTAGAAAAAAAATTCTACAAAAAATCGTTTAATGGAGACTTTTTCTAAAGTTTAGAAATTATTTTCTCTTTATAGAAATTTTTTTTCTTAAGCACAGAAAAATTTTGTTTTTCTATATTTAAGAAAAATAATTTTCTGAGTGCACCTTTCCGAAATGGTATGGCTCTTTGTGATGGGACCGAAATTGATGGAGATCTAGCGTCTGAAAGTTCCAAAAAAGTTTTGGTATTTTTGGCTTTTTTTCATAGCTAGTTTTTATTAATTTTTTAATAATAATTATAAATATTTTTAAATTATTTTGAGTATGCAGATATAACGGGCCGTTAGTTGAGGCCGAATATTTGCAAATCGAGTGTACATTCTAGGAGATATGCATAGCTTAGTAAAATGACTCAAAGTCATCACAAGTCAGCAGTGGTACCAAAAATGCTTTTCAAGGAAAGTCGTCTGTTTTCGTGATTTCCAATTTCGAGAAACGATCAAAATAGTGTCATGTAATGTATATACACTCGATTTAAATACATTTAATTTATTAAAAAAAATCGAGAAAGAAAATCTTTGGATTTTTTTCGACCAAAATATGGTTTTCGGTAAACACCCAGATGGCACGCCAAGTTCCAATGGTTAAATGTGTATATGAATTTCAACGTGGGGGGTCTGCAATCCCCGGAAGAGGAAGGCAATCGTCGACGCCGCCGCCGCTGTGAAAACAACGACGAAGATGGCGACGAGCCGCCAATTCGGCGCCGGCGCCGCCAACGTGCTGCCGATCGCTCCGGGGATGGCGAGGAACAGCCGCGTACTCGCCGCCAGCGAACGAACCGTCGCCAACGTCCCCGATTGGAAGGAGCCGATCAAGATGAAGCTGGCAATGCTGGGGAAGCCGCAGATGTTGATCCAGTCGATGATGCCGAAAAATCGATATAAATTCCTAGATTTTGGTTTATGTCATGGGTCCACACGCTATCTCGCTGGCTGGAAAGTGTGACCGCGTGGGAAAAGCCTTAATTAAAAAAACTTGATTTTCCCGAAATTTGTGGGTTTTATTTCGTTGAAATTAATTCAGAAATTGCTTAAAAGTATGCCCCTTCGAATGCGATACCGTGCAAGTTGGCACAACCTCTATGAGAGCTGTATTAACTCCGTAAAAATTGCATGGAAAAAATATGTATATTTACATGGTTGATGTCATGGGTGTTAGGGGTCTAATAGGCGCGGGCAGTGGGAAACGGCACGTTTCAAATATTGACCACTGAAAATCAATTTTCAATTAAAGAAAATTGTAAGTTCTACGAAAGATCCGTATACTTCTCGAAGCCTTAAATTGATTAAGTTTATATGAGGAACCTACATTTTTTTAATTGATATAAAAAAAATATCTTGAATCGTTTCATGTGGAAATCCAACGTTAGGTCCAAAAGTTTACGACATTTATGTTATGTCGTTAGCTTTTACTTTTAAACAAATTTTTGAAATTCCAGATTTATTAAATCTAACTTTCAAAAACGTTCAAGAAAGCGTAAGCTCAAACGACTTTAAAAATTGAATTAGTTATTCCTTTTTTAATGTATCTTGAATATGCGGTGTATACGTTAATTTCTCATTAATGCCTCAGTCAAAATTAATGCTCGTTGTCCAAATTAAATTATACTTTTTGTGCCGTCTTCATTTTAACAGCAAATCAAAAGCAAAGTGAAACGAAGTATCTTCTTATCATTTAGTAGAGCAATTCAAATTTTAAAAAAATGGAATCTCGCTAACAGTAAATATTGAATCTCGAAAAGTTTGTTTTGTTTTGTCATTAATTGTCGGCGATAATTTGGCAGTCAATAGCATTCTCGGATACGTTCAGTCCTATAACTCAAAACGTTATGGTAGGGTATGTAGAACAGCAGCACAAAACTTCGATTCATTCGCGACAATGTCGACATTGCCATAGGATTTAATTGGAACGACCGCCGCGATAGCCGCAAGCTGCTGTTCAGGGATGCAGTATGTAACTTGGCGGTTTATTAAAGTTTTTCATTTTGTTATTTTATTTTGTACAATATGCATTTTAAAAAAGGATTAAAAGCTAGCAAACAAACCTAAATTAAGTTTAAAACTTATAAATAAAGCCTAGTACTCAACAGAGAGCTGCAACGAGGATGATCGATCATCGCGCCCTGAATTTTCGTTTAATCCGGCAAACTAAATCGGCAACGAGTAATCACGATCGGGTCCTACTGCGGCTTTTTTCCCGCTAAAGCAGCGGGTTTTTCCAAAAGTCGTAAAACAAAAGTTTCCTATTTGGAACTCCTTAAAACAATTGAAATGATTTCATAACCCTAAAATACAGTTTGGATACGCACATACAAAATTTATTCAGCATTTATTCTTCTGAGCTGGCAAGTGGCTATTTTGTTTCTAAATACATTTTAAACATTTTTACAGTAATGTGTTATACATCAAAATTTAAGGAATAAAATCGTTGAAGCCGTTTTTGAGAAAAAAAAAATAAAGTTAAAAAATATTTGTTATTTGCACAACTTATTTACTATTGCATTTACACAAGAAGACGTGTATAGCATTTCAAAGTACCTTTAAAACGAGATACAGCACAAGTCTGTAGCTTCAGTACTTCAGAAGGTATGGCCTTCCGAATTTTAGCTATTTATTGCTGTTTTCCTGCTAAACTAGCGTGTTTTTCCAAAAGTGGCAGAACTAAAGTTTCTTATATCGAGCTGTTGAACATCATATCAAATTTTCAGGACTTTAAAACCAGGTTTTGGGACACACAGACAAACTGACAAACAGAATTAAATTTTCATTTTGGGAAGAAGAAGAAAATCTTGTTTTCAGTATAACTTTTGAACGGAGCGTCGGATTCTCTGATATGACCCCTCATACTAAGCGCATTTTCAGTAAAAATACAGCGACCGTAGTGCGAGGAGCCAATTATCCCCACCGGCCCCAACAGCTCCAATTATATCTAAATTTTCACTTTCACCGCACTCTCTCCCAAACCAATCGAAATTGGTTAAGTAGTATATAGTAGTCGCTTCGTCACTACATGGACTGCCGTCCATAGTGATATGAAGACTTATTTTCTGCTTTAAAAAATATAAGTATAGCTTAATATCTATATCTTTCAGAAAAATATTTTAAAAGACTTGTAAATTTAAAACTTGTTGTTTTTTAAAAGACATTTGAAACTAAATAAATTCTGTAATTTATAAGTAATATTAAAAAGGTAGTTAAAAGTAAAAGTAGTTTTCCAAAAGTGACTTATTCCTACACCTTATAAAAGGTGCGGGTTGCACTTGACTTCCAGTGTGGAATATTTAAGACTTACTCACAAAAACATTTGGTTGGAAAAATTTAACAATAAAGATAGTTCAGTAACTATAAAAAATATTACTTTAACAATTGAAATAGTCGTCAGTGTATTTGTTTTTGCTTGCGTACTATTAAATAGTTAAGCTTCTATTAAAATAGTCACGCTTACGGAATGTGTGTGTTTTGTATCTTGACTACTATTATTAAATAGTTACCCTAACGTTATACTTTTAGTGTTGTGAACCCCTGGTGGCAAAAAATTGAAACGAGCTGCTCGCACTGCAAGAGTTTTCAGTATAGTTAAGTGGTACCACTATTTCAGAATGGATGAACTATTAAATTCGTGGGGATTCGATCACACCCTGCAAGCATTTTCTATCGCGGATGTCACTATTTAGTGATGTCTAGAAGATTAAAACGATCGTCCGCGATATCGCATTCGGATCGCCGAAGTCACTCCCGTCGGGAAAAAATGTGTCACTTCGGCGACACTTTCCAAAGTCACTTCTGAGTGACTTCCAGAAGTGTCGCAAAAGTCACCTCCCGACGGGAGTGACATATGTTACGTCCTATCCCAACTCTGCACGCGGCAAGTATTGCGTTAACTTTTAAACTCGCTGGGATTCATGTTTTTCTGATGAATCCATAACAATAAAGGAACTTGAATCTTTAAATGATACAGTCTTAATCTTTTTATTTAAAAATAGAAGCTGTCCCAAAAAAATAATTTTTGAAATCATTTAATGAGTTGGAAGCGATCTAACGTAAGTTCTTTTAAGAAATGTTTTGTATCACAATCAACATGATTTCCTCTCTCTTAGGGTTTTGACAATGGCCTTAAACAAGCTTCAGTTGAGACAGTCGAAAAGCCACAGTCACCTCAAGCAAATACCTCAAATGTCACCAATAGTTGGAAGAAGCCGGATCCGCAGATTTTATTGTAAATATTCAAATATCAACCAGCTTATTTTTAATTTAAAATGTATTTACAGGATATTGAGAAAATACTTCAAGAGCATTTTCGTTGGTTCTTTTGTAATCGAAAATTTTCGTTCAGACCGAGACAGCAAAAGACTCTGAGTATTATATATAAATTAATTACACTTTAAATTTAACGGCCTACTTGTAGAAATCAACAGCGCCCATCATTGGTTACAAAAGTTTCAAGATCCCGCAGAAACAACATAGCGCTGAAACTTTTATTGTGAATATCTACATATTTTTTATAACTTTCGACATCCACGTTCATATGTTGTAGAATAGCCAAGTAGTCAACACATTTAGGCTAGGGATAAGGTTTCCGTACCGAAAACAATGTCTTTATGGGGTCGGAAACGTCTCCTTTACCGCGTTGCAAACTTCTGACTGAAATCATTATTCCCTTGTAGAGATCAAAGATCAAAGTTCTGTTACTGTCGAGCAAATTTTCAAAAAGCTTCCCTTCAAAATTATTTTAATCTATGTTAAACATACGAGGCTTTTCCTAGAATCCTGACCAAATTTCATTTAAAGTGTAAACTCGAAATTAAAAATAAAATTAAAAATGGAATCTATTCCATCACAGATTTTAAAATTTGTTGTAAATTCCATTCCATGTCACATTCCATCTGAACTAAACAGAAAATAAGTTCTAAAGTAAAGTCTTAACAACTCAGAATCTGACTTGGGCTTGGTTCATGAACGGCTAGACCCAATTGGGAATTATATATAAGACATCGCAGAAGATTTGTAAAATTACTGTTGCATACTTTTATATATCGAGTATTACTATAAAAGAGTAGATGTCGATTTGCGTCATGTTCCCCCAGTCCAAACCATAAGACCTAAAATTCTGGAAAAAATTGGGTCTGAACCGTGTGTTAGAGGAGGTGTGCACTAAGAAAGGATTTTTTAAAATTCGGCTCCTAAGGACTCCCAGGACTCTCGAAAAATGCAAAATTGGTTGATTAAAACATCAACCATTCCCACAGTTTTCAACCAAACAAGTTGATATTTTTTTTTTAATCTTTGTTTGTGGAAATCTTTGAAAGCCCAGAAGATGAGCCCCAACCGACTTCCGGTTGGGGCACTTAATTAATTTTTCCGCACCGATTATGCGATCGGATCCGTTTTTGCTTAGAGTGTGGAGCTATGCCGTACAATCAGTAAGGTATTTTTGTTTTTTTTTTTGACCCACGGTTGTATTGATATGATTTTTTTTGTTAGATTTCAAGGTTGCGTGGGCCTATTTATTTTTTGTTTGCTTCGGGAGTTCGGACCGCCGAACGATTTCCGAACACAGTTCTCACAAAAACAACGTCAGCAGAAGCAGAGCGAGAGAGTAAAGAGCAGAGAGAGTCATTTGAAGCGGAAGAGAGGCGGCCAAATTTTTTTCTGGTTTAGGAACATTTAATAAAAAAAAACAATTTGGATACCAAAACTGATTATTTAATGGATGCACTTCTAAGAAAAAATAAGCAGCTAATCCCTTAAATCCATAAGGAATTTTTGTTTTGACTTACAAATTTTTAGAACGGATTTCAAGGGGACAGTCAAAACAAGAGAGAACGCTATAGTCGAGTACTTCGACTATTAGATACCCGTTACTCAGCTAAAGGGAGTGGGAGAGAGATTAATATATGCACGCGTCAAAGCTACTAGCGCCATCTAGTGGCTGTTTCATTTTTTTCTCATAACTTTTTAATGGATTGTCCGATTTGAAAAATTTCTTCTACAATTCGATAGATATTGATAATCACAATCAAACTGCATTTTTACTTTTCCAAAATATTTTAAGGTGTGGGCGCCAGACACCTTTTTAAAAATGGTTTAGGGCGATTGAGGGCGTTAGAGGGGGCGTGGCACCTTTTTGAAATAAACTTGCGCTGCGTAGGAACTCCACGAATATTCATGCAAAATGCCAATCCTCTAGCTTTTATAGTTTCCGAGATCTCAGCGTTCATACGGACGGACAGACGGACAGACGGACATGGGTAGTTCGACTCGGCTAGTGATCCTGGTCAAGAATATATATACTTTATAGGGTCGGAAAAGCTTACTTCTCCCTGTTACATACTTTTGCACGAATACAATATACCCTTTTACTCTACGAGTAACGGGTATAATTACATGTAAAAACGAAACGACACACACACACACATCGACAAGTCGGCATGTACATATATGTATGTAAAATTATCTAAATTTCAGAATTGGGATAAAATAAACGGATCATCTAATGGATGCAATTCTAAATCAAAAGGTGTAGGTGGCCCGTAAAATATTCAGGTTTTAGAGTTTCTGGGATCTACTCCAAAACGGTAAAAAAGAAACAAAAACTATTGAGCTGTACATAAGTATACATACATACGTTCATATGCATTTATCTTAAAAAACAATGTAATATCTGCGTGCACAAATAAAAAATAGCAATTTAGAAAAAAGCCAGACTACACAAGTTTTGAAAGAATTGGTCATAAATTGTGTTCTAGAGGATGGGCGCAAGAAGGAAATTGTTTGAAAAATGTGTCTCCAAAAGACTCATCGCTAAATGTTGACTTTTAGATCGAATTACTTCCACAGTTTACACTCAAAAGAGTTAGTGCGCCATGTTTTAGTTTTCTTTTATTTCCGGAAATATTTTAACCCAGCTGTTAAGCGCCAACCGACATGGGGGCACTTAATTTTTTTTAACCTACCGATCCTGCGATTGGATCCGTTTTGCGGTTAAACCATGTTGGCCGTAGCGTACCATAGGTATTTGAGTGTTAATAGTTTTCCAGTTTTTAAGGTTTTTTCGGGGGTTTATTGGCAGCACGCTGTTCGTTTTTCTTTTAATTTAACTGACCAAAATAATAGATTTAGGATAGCAGAACGATTGGGTTAAGGTGGGAATGAAGTAAGGTTAATGCGGGGTTAAGTTGTGGCAAAGGGGGTAATTGCTAGATTAATGTGACGCTAACAGGTAATGTAAAGAAAGGGCGAAGGTGAGACAAGTAAGGTTATTTTTGACATTTGCGAGGATAAGGTGTGTTAAGCTGACAAACAAGAAAAAGTGATGTTTAAGTGGAATTACAGTGGGTTTTAAGCAAGGAAACATTTTTTTTTCAGGTAAGACTAGAGTGGGAAAATGGTTGGCTAAGGAAAGAAAAAAATGGTGTTATTGTGGAGAATGGTGGTTAAAATTATGGTTTTTCGGCGTAAAGGCTATATGGATGGGTTACACTGGGGCTAGTGAAATAGTGAAAACTGCATTAGGGTGTAAAAAAATTGTGCCTGGGGTGAGAGACAAGTGGGTTAAAGGCGGTGTAAAGGAAAGGTAAGTTATGGTTAGGGGTTATGGTCAAATATTAGGTGGGTTTACTGTGGTGCTCAGCTAAGGTTAGGCGGGATTTTACTTGGATATTAATTACAAATCTGAAATATAATAAAATCAGGTTACTATCTAGAGCAAGAAATGATTTGCTAATAATAGCGGACAACGTCGCTTCGGGTATTGCTAGTGAATATGTATATAAAATTTATTTCTAAAATTTATTTTTTAAACTTTTTTTTTTTAAATCTAGAAACATTTTTTTGGGGTTCGTCGAGGCTTACTGTATAATGCTGCGAAAAATTTTTTCCAAGGAGACCTCTGAGAAAGAAGATATTGCACTTTGAGCGATATTTTGAGCGAAAAAATAACGCTCAAAAAATAATGATTATTTTTTGATCGATATTTTTTTCGCTCACAATAATAATAATTATTCTTTGAGCTATTGAAAAAAACTCAAGAAATAATTATTAAAATGGAGTAAAATGTATAAAAATCAATAAATAATCATTAAATATTGATTTTTATTATATCACTTATAATGATTACGGTCCCTGCGAGAAATGATTTAAATTTAGGTAACGGCTAAGGCAGGGAGGGCATATAAAGTTTCTCCATGACATCTGAGGATCAATAGGGATTTTGAGGCCAACTTCGGCGAACTTGGCGGAGGCGCCAACATTTGTCATCTCCGCCTCAGATGGCGTGCGAATAATCGCGCCGCCCCTCTTGAGCTCTCGCACCTCGTGCACCCTAACGCCCAGGGCGGGCGCAACCTCTTTGCGGATTTTGTCCGCAATCTGTCTTCCCGAAAGTGCCGGGTCGTCGCAAGCAACGACCGCGGACCACGTTTCGCGAACGGCGCTTCGTGGTGCGGCTACGGGGGCAGCAGGTTGCGCCACGAGGTGCGCGCCTCGTGCAGCGGTGGCTGCAGGAGGCAACCGAAGCGACCGGTGGCAGTGCTGGCTGTCTCCTGGCACGATCTTCCAAAACTCCCATTTGCACCATCGTGGCGGCGATGACCTCCTCGTACCGATTGATTGTCTCCTGGATCTCTCCTGCCATCCTCGAGGTGGTCGCCGAAGAAACCAATGCCTTCGAGTGCGCTATGCGGATGTCCGCTAGCACTCCCGCGATGGCACCGCTACCCTTCATCACCCTCTCCATTATGGAGAGCACGGGTAATGGGGCAACAAACGTTCCGCCGGCGTTGTCAGCGGCAGTTGAAGCGGCATTTGCAGCTGGCTTCACGGCGGCATTCCCGGCGGCACTCTCGACGGCATTCCCAGTGGCATTTCCGGCGGCGTTTGCTACTGCATTCGCAGCGGCCTTCGCAGCAGCTTTCGCGGTGGCCATCATTGCGGCGAGCTTAGCGACAATGGACTCAGAAGGCACTTCGTCGTTAGCTGCCGGGGCAGCTGGGTGCGTCGGCATCTCTAGGGACGATGGTGCTTCCTCTTCTTCAAGTGGCTCCGGCGTGTCCTGCGCACCACCCACGGCGACCACCTTCGCACGCGATGCCTCCCTCGGCGTCGCCTTGTGCCCCTTGCCTCGCTTGCGTCCTCTTCCACCTCGGGTTGAGCTACACGCGCGACTGCTGGCACTCTCGCTTCCCGACTCGGCAAGCTCCATTTTGGTAATTGCGAAATTGCGGATTTATTTGCCGAGTTTTTCCAAACTACTTATAGTTCGGCTGCTTGGTCAAACCCTATCTACCCTAACCCCTTAAATAGGGCTAATTGTATTTTTACCCCTGTAATTACCGAAAGTTCTCTTTTAAAGGATTTAGCAACAACAACGCCAACGTATTCTCCCGGTCCTGATGGACTCCCTGGGAGTGTGCTTAAGTTTTGTGCTTCAACCATCAACTATCTGGAAGGACTCTTTCATTATTCCACTCCACAAAAAAGGTGCGAAGGCGGATGCCCAGAATTATAGAGGCATTTCTAAATTGTCGGCAATTCCTAAAGCATTTGAATGAATTATTACTTCTCATTTGCAGCATTTATGTTCCTCGCTAATATCATCGTGTCAGCATGGTTTTGTTAAGCGAAGATCGACCACCACCAACTTTCTTGAATTGTCATCTATTGTAATAAATGGATATAAGAATAACATGCAGACTGACGTTATATATACAGAATTTAGTAAGGCCTTTGACTCTGTTAACCACTCTCTCCTTTTATTTAAATTAGATCAGCTTGGGTTTCCATGTAATCTATTAACTTGGATTTCAAGTTACTTGAATGGTAGGACTCAGAGGGTTATATTTAAGAGCGCTGTTTCTAAAATGATCAACGTGACATCTGGAGTTCCTCAAGGTAGTCATTTAGGCCCTTTGCTGTTTACTTTGTTTATTAACGATCTTCCCTCTATCGTAGCTCATTCTCGTGTACTAATGTACGCTGACGATGTTAAGCTTTGTTTATCATATAAAGATGTAGGGTCCGGTTTCAACTTACAGTCAGATATTGATTGTTTTCAGGGATGGTGTGAGTACAATCTTTTAAATCTCAACTGCCTTAAATGCAACGTTATGACTTTTTATAGGGGTACTCCTACGTTTATTAGTTATTCTCTTCAAAATACACCACTCGACCGTATATATTCAATTAACGATTTAGGTGTTCTTCTCGACACAAAACTTAAATTTGATTGCCACATAATGGCCACTGTCAATAAAGCTATGAGTGTTTTTGGGTTTATAAAGCGTTGGTCAAAGGAATTTGATGACCCTTATACAACCAGATTATTATATACCTCCCTTGTCCGTCCTATTTTGGAATATTGTTCTTCAGTTTGGAGTCCACAATATCAAGTGCACATCGACCGTATTGAGTCGGTGCAAAAAAAATTTCTCCTTTTTGCCCTTCGTAGTTTGAACTGGGATCAAAACGTAAGGCTACCTTCCTACCAGAGTAGATTACTATTGCTTAATTTACCTACACTTGAAAACCGTAGAATAATGCTTGGTACTATTTTTATGCAAAATCTTATAAAAGGTGATATTGACTCCGTAGAACTGGTAAACCGTTTAACTTTTAATGTTCCCGTTAGACTAACACGAAATTATTACCCTCTTAATTTGCCTCGATGTACATCAAATTTTACTCTGCATGAGCCCTTTCGTGTTCTATGTAAAAATTATAAAAATTATAACAATCTTTATCATTTAATTTGCACTTCAACATCTATCCCCGTATTAAAAACTAAAATTTTATCTCATTTACTTCAATCTTAGTTGTAGTATTTGTAGTATTTGTTTCATATATTTTCCTCGCGAACTCGCATTTTTGCCCTAATTGATAAAGGGTCCCGCGCGTAACAAGCACGTGCTTGGTATCGTTGGGCCACTTGTTTGTATTGCTCGTAGTGCATCAACGTCCATCATATATAATAGATGTTGCCATCTATCGCCCAGAACCTCAACTAAAAATTTAGTTGAGTCGAGACTTACACCCGTTTCTCTTTTCGCTGATCCGGTAGCCATTTGCTGATGCTCCGATTAACGAGACATACACTATTAGCCGAGTTCCACACCAAACAGCTGTCACCAGGCGGTCTGTGCCTAAATAAGGCAAACGCCTCTCTCGAATAGAGCGCCTCTCTCACACGCACGTGGTGCGATGGAAAATTTCCGAATGGAAAAACGAGAATTTCCAACTGTCCGCACACTATTTGCACACGCGAAATGCAAATTTTGAAAATATTTTCAGCAATGTAGCTGGCTAAATACCGCAGATATTCGATTTCCTCGCGGAGCGTACGAAAAACACGTATATTCCCGTGAGCAATCCAAAATTGACTGTGAGCAATGGCGGGCAATATGAAATAATTCATTACAAATTACACATTTCGGTATATAATCGGTATAATCATTTGTATTGGTTTCAAGTTCCATATTTGACCGCTGAACGACCGTACCATTCCATGATCTCTCCGAAAATTCTTCTACGACTTGTTATGATATTGTAGCACCGAAGCATCTACCGGCGTTTTGGGTTTGATTCCCCTGTAAGGAACTATCAGCGACCCAAAAGAGCTCGAGAAATGATTTGAATTTAGGTAACGGCCAAGGTAGGGAGGGCGTACAAAGTTTCTCCATGACATCTGAGGATCAATAGGGATTTTGAAGGCATTGCGCTCCCTCGTTAATTTCTTGTCGTAACACGCATATTTATTGATAAAGTTTTGGGATGCTAGAAGGGTGAAGTTTAAGGACAAGACCACCACCCCATTTAGCAGACAAGGAGCAGATTGAACACTTCCAGAAGAAAATGTTGGATGTGGACGAACAAGATACAGTTCATGTTTTTATATAACGGGAAAAATTGTCAAAGTTGGCGCAAATAACGGGATCTTGGAAAACAATGCGTTAATGCGATGCCGAATTCCCGCTTTCGTTTCGCGATTTCGGCCGAATCGTCTCTGCATAAACGCCATTTCGTGAATTAAGCCTTGGAAATCATACTGCACATGAGGTCGCTTCGCGGGAGTCCGTTGATAAGGCATCCGGTCAGGCAACCAGATGTGGTCTCTGCATAGACATACATAAGTGTATTATAAAAATTTCATGTTAGTTACGTAAGCAAAGTCTTCGTAAAATAAAATCAGTTTTACACAGAACTCAAAGATGAAGGTTGTTTTTCCTTATTACAGGATAACCCTTCCAGATTGTTCAACTCATAATCAAAGCATGAGATTAACAATCTCTGTTATTTGACTTCTCATTAATGCCGACTTGTCACAGCTATCCCCCTTTATATTTTTAATACTTCAACACGATATCGAGTATTACTATAAAAGAGTAGATGTCGATTTGCGTCATGTTCGCCCAGCCCAAACCATAAGACCTAAAATTCTGGAAAAAATTGGGTCTGAATCGTGTGTTAGAGGAAGTGTGCACTAAGAAAGGATTTTTTAAAATTCGGCTCCCAGGACTCTCGAAAAATGCAAAATTGGTTGATTAAAACATCAACTATTCCCACAGTTTTCAACCAAACAAGTTGATATTTTTTTTTTTAATCTTTGTTTGTGGAAATCTTTGAAAGCCCAGAAGATGAGCCCCAACCGACTTCCGGTTGGGGCACTTAATTAATTTTTCCGCACCGATTATGCGATCGGATCCGTTTTTGCTTAGAGTGTGGAGCTATGCCGTACAATCAGTAAGGTATTTTTGTTTTTTTTTTTGACCCACGGTTGTATTGATATGATTTTTTTTGTTAGATTTCAAGGTTGCGTGGGCCTATTTATTTTTTGTTTGCTTCGTGAGTTCGGACCGCCGAACGATTTCCGAACACAGTTCTCACAAAAACAACGTCAGCAGAAGCAGAGCGAGAGAGTAAAGAGCAGAGAGAGTCATTTGAAGCGGAAGAGAGGCGGCCAAATTATCTAAATTTCAGAATTGGGATAAAGTAAACGGATCATCTAATGGATGCAATTCTAAATCAAAAGGTGTAGGTGGCCCGTAAAATATTCAGGTTTTAGAGTTTCTGGGATCTACTCCAAAACGGTAAAAAAGAAACAAAAACTATTGAGCCATACATAAGTATACATACATACGTTCATATGCATTTATCTTAAAAAACAATGTAATATCTGCGTGCACAAATACAAAATAGCAATTTAGGAAAAAGCCAGACTACACAAGTTTTGAAAGAATTGGTCATAAATTGTGTTCTAGAGGATGGGCGCAAGAAGGAAATTGTTTGAAAAATGTGTCTCCAAAAGACTCATCGCTAAATGTTGACTTTTAGATCGAATTACTTCCACAGTTTACACTCAAAAGAGTTAGTGCGCCATGTTTTAGTTTTCTTTTATTTCCGGAAATATTTTAACCCAGCTGTTAAGCGCCAACCGACATGGGGGCACTTAATTTTTTTTAACCTACCGATCCTGCGATTGGATCCGTTTTGCGGGTAAACCATGTTGGCCGTAGCGTACCATAGGTATTTGAGTGTTAATAGTTTTCCAGTTTTTAAGGTTTTTTCGGGGGTTTATTGGCAGCACGCTGTTCGTTTTTCTTTTTCTTTTAATTTAACTGACCAAAATAATAGATTTTGGATAGCAGAACGATTGGGTTAAGGTGGGAATGAAGTAAGGTTAATGCGGGGTTAAGTTGTGGCAAAGGGGGTAATTGCTAGATTAATGTGACGCTAACAGGTAATGTAAAGAAAGGGCGAAGGTGAGACAAGTAAGGTTATTTTTGACATTTGCGAGGATAAGGTGGGTTAAGCTGACAAACAAGAAAAAGTGATGTTTAAGTGGAATTACAGTGGGTTTTAAGCAAGGAAACATTTTTTTTTCAGGTAAGACTAGAGTGGGAAAATGGTTGGCTAAGGAAAGAAAAAAATTGTGTTATTGTGGATAATGGTGGTTAAAATTATGGTTTTTCGGCGTAAAGGCTATATGGATGGGTTACACTGGGGTTAAGGCGATGAAATAGTGAAAACTGCATTAGGGTGTTAAAAAATTGTACCTGCGGTGAGAGACAAGTGGGTTAAAGGCGGTGTAAAGGAAAGGTAAGTTATGGTCAAATATTAGGTGGGTTACTTTACTGTGGTGCTCAGCTAAGGTTAGGCGGGATTTTACTTGGATATTAATTAAAAATCTGAAATATAATAAAATCAGGTTACTATCTAGAGCATGAAATGATTTGCTAATAATAGCGGACAACGTCGCTTCGGGTATTGCTAGTGTATATATAAAATTTATTTATAAAATGTATTTTTTAAACTTTTTATTTTTAAATCTAGAAATATTTTTTTGGGGTTCGTCGAGGCTTACTGTATAATGCTGCGAAAAATTTTTTCCAAGGAGACCTCTGAGAAAGAAGATATCGCACTTTGAGCGATATTTTGAGCGAAAAAATAACGCTCAAGAAATAATGATTATTTTTTGATCGATATTTTTTTCGCTCACAATAATAATAATTATTCTTTGAGCTATTGAAAAAAACTCAAGAAATAATTATTAAAATGGAGTAAAATGTATAAAAATCAATAAATAATCATTAAATATTGATTTTTATTATATCACTTATAATGATTACGGTCCCTGCGAGAAATGATTTAAATTTAGGTAACGGCCAAGGCAGGGAGGGCATACAAAGTTTCTCCATGACATCTGAGGATCAATAGGGATTTTGAGGCCAACTTCGGCGAACTTGGCGGAGGCGCCAACCTTTGTCATCTCCGCCTCAGATGGCGTGCGAATAATCGCGCCGCCCCTCTTGAGCTCTCGCACCTCGTGCACCCTAACGCCCAGGGCGGGCGCAACCTCTTTGCGGATTTTGTCCGCAATCTGTCTTCCCGAAAGGGCCGGGTCGTCACAAGCAACGACCACGGACCACGTTTCGCGAATAGCGCTTCGTGGTGCGGCTACGGGGGCAGCAGGTTGCGCCACGAGGTGCGCGCCTCGTGCAGCGGTGGCTGCAGGAGGCAACCGAAGCGACCGGTGGCAGTGCTGGCGGACTCCTGGCACGATCTTCCAAAACTCCCATTTGCACCATCGTGGCGGCGATGACCTCCTCGTACCGATTGATTGTCTCCTGGATCTCTCCATCCTCGAGGTGGTCGCCGAAGAAACCAATGCCTTCGAGTGCGCTATGCGGATGTCCGCTAGCACTCCCGCGATGGCACCGCTACCCTTCATCACCCTCTCCATTATGGAGAGCACGGGTAATGGGGCAACAAACGTTCCGCCGGCGTTGTCAGCGGCAGTTGAAGCGGCATTTGCAGCTGGCTTCACGGAGGCATTCCCGGCGGCACTCTCGACGGCATTCCCAGTGGCATTTCCGGCGGCGTTTGCTACTGCATTCGCAGCGGCCTTCGCAGCAGCTTTCGCGGTGGCCATCATTGCGGCGAGCTTAGCGACAATGGACTCAGAAGGCACTTCGTCGTTAGCTGCCGGGGCAGCTGGGTGCGTCGGCATCTCTAGGGACGATGGTGCTTCCTCTTCTTCAAGTGGCTCCGGCGTGTCCTGCGCACCACCCACGGCGACCACCTTCGCACGCGATGCCTCCCTCGGCGTCGCCTTGTGCCCCTTGCCTCGCTTGCGTCCTCTTCCACCTCGGGTTGAGCTACACGCGCGACTGCTGGCACTCTCGCTTCCCGACTCGGCAAGCTCCATTTTGGTAATTGCGAAATTGCGGATTTATTTGCCGAGTTTTTCCAAACTACTTATAGTTCGGCTGCTTGGTCAAACCCTATCTACCCTAACCCCTTAAATAGGGCTAATTGTATTTTTACCCCTGTAATTACCGAAAGTTCTCTTTTAAAGGATTTAGCAACAACAACGCCAACGTATTCTCCCGGTCCTGATGGACTCCCTGGGAGTGTGCTTAAGTTTTGTGCTTCAACCATCAACTATCTGGAAGGACTCTTTCATTATTCCACTCCACAAAAAGGGTGCGAAGGCGGATGCCCAGAATTATAGAGGCATTTCTAAATTGTCGGCAATTCCTTAAGCATTTGAATGAATTATTACTTCTCATTTGCAGCATTTATGTTCCTCGCTAATATCACCGTGTCAGCATGGTTTTGTTAAGCGAAGATCGACCACCACCAACTTTCTTGAATTGTTATCTATTGTAATAAATGGATATAAGAATAACATGCAGACTGACGTTATACACTCATAAAAAAAAATCGAAGAATTTCCATTAAATCAAGGAAATTCTTTCTTGAATTTTTGCCAAAGGCGACCTCACCTTTGTTTTAAGAAACGTTTTTTTTGAAAAGCACCTTTAAAACCAGAAAAAATATTTCTTGAAACAAATTTCTTAAAACAAGAAAGGGTTTTTTGGAAAGCCACCATTAAAAGAAGAAATAATATTTCTTAAAACAAGAAAGGCGATTCTTGTTTCAAAGGTGGTTTCTTTCTTGTTTCTAGAAATTAAAATTCTTAAAACAAGAAATTTTTTTTAAAAAGGCACCTTTCAAACAAGGAAAAATATTTCTTAAAACAAGAAAATAAATTCTTGTTTTAAAGGTGGATTCTTTCTTGTTAAAAAATTTAAAATTTCCTTTCAAGAAATTTTATTTCTTGATTTAAGAAATAATATTTCTTGAATGGAAGTTTTACATTAACCCTGAAATATAAAAGAAAATGTAACTTCGTTTTTTTTTTGATATTGCATATTTTATTTAATTACATTTGAAACATTTAACACTTAACATTTAAACATTTTTAATTATCAAATTTTTGCATATTAGCATATGAGTTATTATTGGTGGTGTATTTAATTCACATAATTTAACTATTGTATACCCCATTGCCTTTTGAACTTCATATGACATAAGGTGATCACAAAACTCAGTATATATTCGCATTTCTTCATCTGGAAAAAAAAGAGTTATTGGGATATAAAATATTTATTTTTAGATACACAACATTTTTTGAAATTTAATGTTAATAATAGCCAAAATACAAACACGTTGGTCAAAAGACCGAGAGAGAGAGGAAAGGATAGAACAGATAGAACTCAAAGATGGGGGTTGAAAATCGAAGTTCAGAGAGAGAGAGTCACGGGAGAGACACGTACGAGCGAAGGAAGACCGAATGTAAGCAGGCCAGATCATGACAGTTTGAAGAAGTAGAAGAGAGAAACGTCGGTCAAAAGAGCGAGAGAGAGAAGCAAAAGATAGAAGGGTTAAAAATCGGCTTTCAGATCGGGTGAATCGCGTACCTGCATACATATTTGCATGCCTAAGTATGTCAAACAAATACAACATATTTTTCTTTTTGATAGACTTACCTTAGAAGGTTTTAAAACAAAACAAGAGAGAACGCTATAGTCGGGTGCCCCGACTATCAGATACCCGTTACTCAGCTAAGGGAGTGCGAGGGAGATAGATATATAAAATCTTTGATCAGGCATAACTTTTTAACGAATGGTCCGATTTGAAAAATTTCTTCTACATTTCGATAGGTATTGATAGTCACAATAAAACTGCATTTTTAGTTTTCCAAAATCTTTAATGGTGTGGGCGCCAGACACCTTTCAAAAAATGGTGTAGGGCGATTGAGGGCGTTAGAGGGGGCGTGGCACCATTTTGAAATAAACTTGCGCTGCGTAGGAACTCCAAGAATATGCATGCAAAATGCCAATCCTCTAGCTTTTATAGTTTCCGAGATCTCAGCGTTCATACGGACGGACAGACGGACAGACGGACATGGCTAGTTCGACTCGGCTAGTGATCCTGATCAAGAATATATATACTTTATAGGGTCGGAAAAGCTTCCTTCTCCCTGTTACATACTTTTGCACGAATACAATATACCCTTTTACTCTACGAGTAACGGGTATAATTACAGCTTCGCCAAACCATTTATTTGACAGATGCAACTGCTCTCACTGCAGGTACTTTAGAGATTTCTCCGACATGTTTCACTCTGAAAAATAAATATAATGCAAATAATAAGGCGATGTTATTATAGAACTCTACACCTACAAATAGATGTACAAATGTATGTATGTACGTAGCTTTTAGCTAGAAAACAATTCAACTAAGTTTGTGTAAAACTTGGTTAGAAGATTTCGAATTTTTCCTTTAATTAGATACATACATTTGTATGCGCGCTATACAAAAAATTATATATGTACATACCTTTGAATAATAGGAAAAGGCTTCACTCTTTATCCGCTTAAAAATCACGTTCATCACTTACGAATTTTTTTTCACAACTGACGCTCGGATGATCAGAGAAGTCGGTAGCCGGGTAGTAGTCGGGCCGAGTAGGCCCTTCGTCCTACTTCGTTTTTTTCTGTCGTCAACATTCGGTAGCCGAAGGAAGTCAATGGCTACTTTCTTATTTTCAAGGGACATTTCTTTCACATATTCAAAGGCGATTTCGCCATTAAATACGTAGAAAATGTTTTGGCTGCGACGGCAAAACAAACATATGAGATTTTCATTTTTCTATTTTCAAGAAAAATTATTTCTTGAATTTTTTCCATCAAGAAAGGTTTTCTATATTTAAAGGCAAATTTTCTAATTACAAGAAATTTTTTTTCCATTTTCAAGGGTAAGCCGATTTAATGGCGAGATTTCTATAATTGAGAAATAAATTTTTATGAGTGTATATACAGAATTTAGTAAGGCCTTTGACTCTGTTAACCACTCTCTCCTTTTATTTAAATTAGATCAGCTTGGGTTTCCATGTAATCTATTAACTTGGATTTCAAGTTACTTGAATGGTAGGACTCAGAGGGTTATATTTAAGAGCGCTGTTTCTAAAATGATCAACGTGACATCTGGAGTTCCTCAAGGTAGTCATTTAGGCCCTTTGCTGTTTACTTTGTTTATTAACGATCTTCCCTCTATCGTAGCTCATTCTCGTGTACTAATGTACGCTGACGATGTTAAGCTTTGTTTATCATATAAAGATGTAGGGTCCGGTTTCAACTTACAGTCAGATATTGATTGTTTTCAGGGATGGTGTGAGTACAATCTTTTAAATCTCAACTGCCTTAAATGCAACGTTATGACTTTTTATAGGGGTACTCCTACGTTTATTAGTTATTCTCTTCAAAATACACCACTCGACCGTATATATTCAATTAACGATTTAGGTGTTCTTCTCGACACAAAACTTAAATTTGATTGCCACATAATGGCCACTGTCAATAAAGCTATGAGTGTTTTTGGGTTTATAAAGCGTTGGTCAAAGGAATTTGATGACCCTTATACAACCAGATTATTATATACCTCCCTTGTCCGTCCTATTTTGGAATATTGTTCTTCAGTTTGGAGTCCACAATATCAAGTGCACATCGACCGTATTGAGTCGGTGCAAAAAAAATGTCTCCTTTTTGCCCTTCGTAGTTTGAACTGGGATCAAAACGTAAGGCTACCTTCCTACCAGAGTAGATTACTATTGCTTAATTTACCTACACTTGAAAACCGTAGAATAATGCTTGGTACTATTTTTATGCAAAATCTTATAAAAGGTGATATTGACTCCGTAGAACTGGTAAACCGTTTAACTTTTAATGTTCCCGTTAGACTAACACGAAATTATTACCCTCTTAATTTGCCTCGATGTACATCAAATTTTACTCTGCATGAGCCCTTTCGTGTTCTATGTAAAAATTATAAAAATTATAACAATCTTTATCATTTAATTTGCACTTCAACATCTATCCCCGTATTAAAAACTAAAATTTTATCTCATTTGCTTCAATCTTAGTTGTAGTATTTGTAGTATTTGTTTCATATATTTTCCTCGCGAACTCGCATTTTTGCCCTAATTGATAAAGGGTCCCGCGCGTAACAAGCACGTGCTTGGTATCGTTGGGCCACTTGTTTGTATTGCTCGTAGTGCATCAACGTCCATCATATATAATAGATGTTGCCATCTATCGCCCAGAACCTCAACTAAAAATTTAGTTGAGTCGAGACTTACACCCGTTTCTCTTTTCGCTGATCCGGTAGCCATTTGCTGATGCTCCGATTAACGAGACATACACTATTAGCCGAGTTCCACACCAAACAGCTGTCACCAGGCGGTCTGTGCCTAAATAAGGCAAACGCCTCTCTCGAATAGAGCGCCTCTCTCACACGCACGTGGTGCGATGGAAAATTTCCGAATGGAAAAACGAGAATTTCCAACTGTCCGCACACTATTTGCACACGCGAAATGCAAATTTTGAAAATATTTTCAGCAATGTAGCTGGCTAAATACCGCAGATACTCGATTTCCTCGCGGAGCGTACGAAAAACACGTATACTCCCGTGAGCAATCCAAAATTGACTGTGAGCAATGGCGGGCAATATGAAATAATTCATTACAAATTACACATTTCGGTATATAATCGGTATAATCATTTGTATTGGTTTCAAGTTCCATCTTTAACCGCTGAACGACCGTACCATTCCATGATCTTTCCGAAAATTCTTCTACGACTTGTTATGATATTGTAGCACCGAAGCATCTACCGGCGTTTTGGGTTTGATTCCCCTGTAAGGAACTATCAGCGACCCAAAAGAGCTCGAGAAATGATTTGAATTTAGGTAACGGCCAAGGTAGGGAGGGCGTACAAAGTTTCTCCATGACATCTGAGGATCAATGGGGATTTTGAAGGCATTGCGCTCCCTCGTTAATTTCTTGTCGTAACACGCATATTTATTGATAAAGTTTTGGGATGCTAGAAGGGTGAAGTTTAAGGACAAGACCACCACCCCATTTAGCAGACAAGGAGCAGATTGAACACTTCCAGAAGAAAATGTTGGATGTGGACGAACAAGATACAGTTCATGTTTTTATATAACGGGAAAAATTGTCAAAGTTGGCGCAAATAACGGGATCTTGGAAAACAATGCGTTAATGCGATGCCGAATTCCCGCTTTCGTTTCGCGATTTCGGCCGAATCGTCTCTGCATAAACGCCATTTCGTGAATTAAGCCTTGGAAATCATACTGCACATGAGGTCGCTTCGCGGGAGTCCGTTGATAAGGCATCCGGTCAGGCAACCAGATGTGGTCTCTGCATAGACATACATAAGTGTATTATAAAAATTTCATGTTAGTTACGTAAGCAAAGTCTTCGTAAAATAAAATCAGTTTTACACAGAACTCAAAGATGAAGGTTGTTTTTCCTTATTACAGGATAACCCTTCCAGATTGTTCAACTCATAATCAAAGCATGAGATTAACAATCTCTGTTATTTGACTTCTCATTAATGCCGACTTGTCACAGCTATCCCCCTTTATATTTTTAATACTTCAACACGATATCGAGTATTACTATAAAAGAGTAGATGTCGATTTGCGTCATGTTCGCCCAGCCCAAACCATAAGACCTAAAATTCTGGAAAAAATTGGGTCTGAATCGTGTGTTAGAGGAAGTGTGCACTAAGAAAGGATTTTTTAAAATTCGGCTCCCAGGACTCTCGAAAAATGCAAAATTGGTTGATTAAAACATCAACTATTCCCACAGTTTTCAACCAAACAAGTTGATATTTTTTTTTTTAATCTTTGTTTGTGGAAATCTTTGAAAGCCCAGAAGATGAGCCCCAACCGACTTCCGGTTGGGGCACTTAATTAATTTTTCCGCACCGATTATGCGATCGGATCCGTTTTTGCTTAGAGTGTGGAGCTATGCCGTACAATCAGTAAGGTATTTTTGTTTTTTTTTTTGACCCACGGTTGTATTGATATGATTTTTTTTGTTAGATTTCAAGGTTGCGTGGGCCTATTTATTTTTTGTTTGCTTCGTGAGTTCGGACCGCCGAACGATTTCCGAACACAGTTCTCACAAAAACAACGTCAGCAGAAGCAGAGCGAGAGAGTAAAGAGCAGAGAGAGTCATTTGAAGCGGAAGAGAGGCGGCCAAATTTTTTTCTGGTTTAAGCCTAGTACTCAGTACGAAGAAAACTGCTAGCTAAGCATAGGAGTAAGCGAGTGGCAAATAGGTAGCTAAAGCCTTTAGCCGGGGATTTTTTTCACCGCGGTACTCAGATGAGCTAAGGAAATGGTAAGGAAATACCAAAAAAATACCAGATTTAGCGGATGAATTCCGATGAACGCCTTTAGCCGCGGCCCAAAGAATAGAAAATTTTATCTTTGGCTGTGTTTGGGCAGAACCGGTGTGTCAATAACAAATTATAAATGGAAGAAAAACCCCAAAAACCAATGGAGACTGCCTGTAGGAGTTGCGGCAATACATATCGCCATGCCAACAGCAAATTTAAAGCTTGCGAAACAGGTCCGGCTCAACATTTTGTAATATTTTAAAATTGGTGCCAGTTGATTTGTTTGCTGTTTGTGAACCCAGCTGATTTCCAATAAGACCATGCTACATGCAAAGAGGGTAAACTCTGAAAACTTCGGTCACACTACAAAAGAATAATATTTTTCGACTAGTGAAACTCTTAGCCGAACTGAGTACTAGGCTTTAGGAACATTTGATAAAAAAAAAAACAATTTGGATACCAAAACTGATTATTTAATGGATGCACTTCTAAGAAAAAATAAGCAGCTAATCCCTTAAATCCATAAGGAATTTTTGTTTTGACTTACACATTTTTAGAACGGATTTCAAGGGGACAGTCAAAATTACATGTAAAAACGAAACGACACACACACACACATCGACAAGTCGGCATGTACATATATGTATGTAAAATTATCTAAATTTCAGAATTGGGATAAAGTAAACGGATCATCTAATGGATGCAATTCTAAATCAAAAGGTGTAGGTGGCCCGTAAAATATTCAGGTTTTAGAGTTTCTGGGATCTACTCCAAAACGGTAAAAAAGAAACAAAAACTATTGAGCCATACATAAGTATACATACATACGTTCATATGCATTTATCTTAAAAAACAATGTAATATCTGCGTGCACAAATACAAAATAGCAATTTAGGAAAAAGCCAGACTACACAAGTTTTGAAAGAATTGGTCATAAATTGTGTTCTAGAGGATGGGCGCAAGAAGGAAATTGTTTGAAAAATGTGTCTCCAAAAGACTCATCGCTAAATGTTGACTTTTAGATCGAATTACTTCCACAGTTTACACTCAAAAGAGTTAGTGCGCCATGTTTTAGTTTTCTTTTATTTCCGGAAATATTTTAACCCAGCTGTTAAGCGCCAACCGACATGGGGGTACTTAATTTTTTTTAACCTACCGATCCTGCGATTGGATCCGTTTTGCGGGTAAACCATGTTGGCCGTAGCGTACCATAGGTATTTGAGTGTTAATAGTTTTCCAGTTTTTAAGGTTTTTTCGGGGGTTTATTGGCAGCACGCTGTTCGTTTTTCTTTTTCTTTTAATTTAACTGACCAAAATAATAGATTTTGGATAGCAGAACGATTGGGTTAAGGTGGGAATGAAGTAAGGTTAATGCGGGGTTAAGTTGTGGCAAAGGGGGTAATTGCTAGATTAATGTGACGCTAACAGGTAATGTAAAGAAAGGGCGAAGGTGAGACAAGTAAGGTTATTTTTGACATTTGCGAGGATAAGGTGGGTTAAGCTGACAAACAAGAAAAAGTGATGTTTAAGTGGAATTACAGTGGGTTTTAAGCAAGGAAACTTTTTTTTTCAGGTAAGACTAGAGTGGGAAAATGGTTGGCTAAGGAAAGAAAAAAATGGTGTTATTGTGGATAATGGTGGTTAAAATTATGGTTTTTCGGCGTAAAGGCTATATGGATGGGTTACACTGGGGTTAAGGCGATGAAATAGTGAAAACTGCATTAGGGTGTTAAAAAATTGTACCTGCGGTGAGAGACAAGTGGGTTAAAGGCGGTGTAAAGGAAAGGTAAGTTATGGTCAAATATTAGGTGGGTTTACTTTACTGTGGTGCTCAGCTAAGGTTAGGCGGGATTTTACTTGGATATTAATTAAAAATCTGAAATATAATAAAATCAGGTTACTATCTAGAGCATGAAATGATTTGCTAATAATAGCGGACAACGTCGCTTCGGGTATTGCTAGTGTATATATAAAAATTATTTATAAAATTTATTTTTTAAACTTTTTTTTTTTAAATCTAGAAATATTTTTTTGGGGTTCGTCGAGGCTTACTGTATAATGCTGCGAAAAATTTTTTCCAAGGAAACCTCTGAGAAAGAAGATATCGCACTTTGAGCGATATTTTGAGCGAAAAAATAACGCTCAAAAAATTAATGATTATTTTTTGATCGATATTTTTTTCGCTCACAATAATAATAATTATTCTTTGAGCTATTGAAAAAAACTCAAGAAATAATTATTAAAATGGAGTAAAATGTATAAAAATCAATAAATAATCATTAAATATTGATTTTTATTATATCACTTATAATGATTACGGTCCCTGCGAGAAATGATTTAAATTTAGATAACGGCCAAGGCAGGGAGGGCATACAAAGTTTCTCCATGACATCTGAGGATCAATAGGGATTTTGAGGCCAACTTCGGCGAACTTGGCGGAGGCGCCAACCTTTGTCATCTCCGCCTCAGATGGCGTGCGAATAATCGCGCCGCCCCTCTTGAGCTCTCGCACCTCGTGCACCCTAACGCCCAGGGCGGGCGCAACCTCTTTGCGGATTTTGTCCGCAATCTGTCTTCCCGAAAGGGCCGGGTCGTCGCAAGCAACGACCGCGGACCACGTTTCGCGAACGGCGCTTCGTGGTGCGGCTACGGGGGCAGCAGGTTGCGCCACGAGGTGCGCGCCTCGTGCAGCGGTGGCTGCAGGAGGCAACCGAAGCGACCGGTGGCAGTGCTGGCTGTCTCCTGGCACGATCTTCCAAAACTCCCAATTGCACCATCGTGGCGGCGATGACCTCCTCGTACCGATTGATTGTCTTCTGGATCTCTCCTGCCATCCTCGAGGTGGTCGCCGAAGAAACCAATGCCTTCGAGTGCGCTATGCGGATGTCCGCTAGCACTCCCGCGATGGCACCGCTACCCTTCATCACCCTCTCCATTATGGAGAGCACGGGTAATGGGGCAACAAACGTTCCGCCGGCGTTGTCAGCGGCAGTTGAAGCGGCATTTGCAGCTGGCTTCACGGAGGCATTCCCGGCGGCACTCTCGACGGCATTCCCAGTGGCATTTCCGGCGGCGTTTGCTACTGCATTCGCAGCGGCCTTCGCAGCAGCTTTCGCGGTGGCCATCATTGCGGCGAGCTTAGCGACAATGGACTCAGAAGGCACTTCGTCGTTAGCTGCCGGGGCAGCTGGGTGCGTCGGCATCTCTAGGGACGATGGTGCTTCCTCTTCTTCAAGTGGCTCCGGCGTGTCCTGCGCACCACCCACGGCGACCACCTTCGCACGCGATGCCTCCCTCGGCGTCGCCTTGTGCCCCTTGCCTCGCTTGCGTCCTCTTCCACCTCGCGTTGAGCTACACGCGCGACTGCTGGCACTCTCGCTTCCCGACTCGGCAAGCTCCATTTTGGTAATTGCGAAATTGCGGATTTATTTGCCGAGTTTTTCCAAACTACTTACAGTTCGGCTGCTTGGTCAAACCCTATCTACCCTAACCCCTTAAATAGGGCTAATTGTATTTTTACCCCTGTAATTACCGAAAGTTCTCTTTTAAAGGATTTAGCAACAACAACGCCAACGTATTCTCCCGGTCCTGATGGACTCCCTGGGAGTGTGCTTAAGTTTTGTGCTTCAACCATCAACTATCTGGAAGGACTCTTTCATTATTCCACTCCACAAAAAGGGTGCGAAGGCGGATGCCCAGAATTATAGAGGCATTTCTAAATTGTCGGCAATTCCTAAAGCATTTGAATGAATTATTACTTCTCATTTGCAGCATTTATGTTCCTCGCTAATATCACCGTGTCAGCATGGTTTTGTTAAGCGAAGATCGACCACCACCAACTTTCTTGAATTGTCATCTATTGTAATAAATGGATATAAGAATAACATGCAGACTGACGTTATATATACAGAATTTAGTAAGGCCTTTGACTCTGTTAACCACTCTCTCCTTTTATTTAAATTAGATCAGCTTGGGTTTCCATGTAATCTATTAACTTGGATTTCAAGTTACTTGAATGGTAGGACTCAGAGGGTTATATTTAAGAGCGCTGTTTCTAAAATGATCAACGTGACATCTGGAGTTCCTCAAGGTAGTCATTTAGGCCCTTTGCTGTTTACTTTGTTTATTAACGATCTTCCCTCTATCGTAGCTCATTCTCGTGTACTAATGTACGCTGACGATGTTAAACTTTGTTTATCATATAAAGATGTAGGGTCCGGTTTCAACTTACAGTCAGATATTGATTGTTTTCAGGGATGGTGTGAGTACAATCTTTTAAATCTCAACTGCCTTAAATGCAACGTTATGACTTTTTATAGGGGTACTCCTACGTTTATTAGTTATTCTCTTCAAAAAACACCACTCGACCGTATATATTCAATTAACGATTTAGGTGTTCTTCTCGACACAAAACTTAAATTTGATTGCCACATAATGGCCACTGTCAATAAAGCTATGAGTGTTTTTGGGTTTATAAAGCGTTGGTCAAAGGAATTTGATGACCCTTATACAACCAGATTATTATATACCTCCCTTGTCCGTCCTATTTTGGAATATTGTTCTTCAGTTTGGAGTCCACAATATCAAGTGCACATCGACCGTATTGAGTCGGTGCAAAAAAAATTTCTCCTTTTTGCCCTTCGTAGTTTGAACTGGGATCAAAACGTAAGGCTACCTTCCTACCAGAGTAGATTACTATTGCTTAATTTACCTACACTTGAAAACCGTAGAATAATGCTTGGTACTATTTTTATGCAAAATCTTATAAAAGGTGATATTGACTCCGTAGAACTGGTAAACCGTTTAACTTTTAATGTTCCCGTTAGACTAACACGAAATTATTACCCTCTTAATTTGCCTCGATGTACATCAAATTTTACTCTGCATGAGCCCTTTCGTGTTCTATGTAAAAATTATAAAAATTATAACAATCTTTATCATTTAATTTGCACTTCAACATCTATCCCCGTATTAAAAACTAAAATTTTATCTCATTTGCTTCAATCTTAGTTGTAGTATTTGTAGTATTTGTTTCATATATTTTCCTCGCGAACTCGCATTTTTGCCCTAATTGATAAAGGGTCCCGCGCGTAACAAGCACGTGCTTGGTATCGTTGGGCCACTTGTTTGTATTGCTCGTAGTGCATCAACGTCCATCATATATAATAGATGTTGCCATCTATCGCCCAGAACCTCAACTAAAAATTTAGTTGAGTCGAGACTTACACCCGTTTCTCTTTTCGCTGATCCGGTAGCCATTTGCTGATGCTCCGATTAACGAGACATACACTATTAGCCGAGCTCCACACCAAACAGCTGTCACCAGGCGGTCTGTGCCTAAATAAGGCAAACGCCTCTCTCGAATAGAGCGCCTCTCTCACACGCACGTGGTGCGATGGAAAATTTCCGAATGGAAAAACGAGAATTTCCAACTGTCCGCACACTATTTGCACACGCGAAATGCAAATTTTGAAAATATTTTCAGCAATGTAGCTGGCTAAATACCGCAGATATTCGATTTCCTCGCGGAGCGTACGAAAAACACGTATATTCCCGTGAGCAATCCAAAATTGACTGTGAGCAATGGCGGGCAATATGAAATAATTCATTACAAATTACACATTTCGGTATATAATCGGTATAATCATTTGTATTGGTTTCAAGTTCCATATTTGACCGCTGAACGACCGTACCATTCCATGATCTCTCCGAAAATTCTTCTACGACTTGTTATGATATTGTAGCACCGAAGCATCTACCGGCGTTTTGGGTTTGATTCCCCTGTAAGGAACTATCAGCGACCCAAAAGAGCTCGAGAAATGATTTGAATTTAGGTAACGGCCAAGGTAGGGAGGGCGTACAAAGTTTCTCCATGACATCTGAGGATCAATAGGGATTTTGAAGGCATTGCGCTCCCTCGTTAATTTCTTGTCGTAACACGCATATTTATTGATAAAGTTTTGGGATGCTAGAAGGGTGAAGTTTAAGGACAAGACCACCACCCCATTTAGCAGACAAGGAGCAGATTGAACACTTCCAGAAGAAAATGTTGGATGTGGACGAACAAGATACAGTTCATGTTTTTATATAACGGGAAAAATTGTCAAAGTTGGCGCAAATAACGGGATCTTGGAAAACAATGCGTTAATGCGATGCCGAATTCCCGCTTTCGTTTCGCGATTTCGGCCGAATCGTCTCTGCATAAACGCCATTTCGTGAATTAAGCCTTGGAAATCATACTGCACATGAGGTCGCTTCGCGGGAGTCCGTTGATAAGGCATCCGGTCAGGCAACCAGATGTGGTCTCTGCATAGACATACATAAGTGTATTATAAAAATTTCATGTTAGTTACGTAAGCAAAGTCTTCGTAAAATAAAATCAGTTTTACACAGAACTCAAAGATGAAGGTTGTTTTTCCTTATTACAGGATAACCCTTCCAGATTGTTCAACTCATAATCAAAGCATGAGATTAACAATCTCTGTTATTTGACTTCTCATTAATGCCGACTTGTCACATCTATCCCCCTTTATATTTTTAATACTTCAACACGATATCGAGTATTACTATAAAAGAGTAGATGTCGATTTGCGTCATGTTCGCCCAGCCCAAACCATAAGACCTAAAATTCTGGAAAAAATTCGGTCTGAATCGTGTGTTAGAGGAAGTGTGCACTAAGAAAGGATTTTTTAAAATTCGGCTCCCAGGACTCTCGAAAAATGCAAAATTGGTTGATTAAAACATCAACTATTCCCACAGTTTTCAACCAAACAAGTTGATATTTTTTTTTTTAATCTTTGTTTGTGGAAATCTTTGAAAGCCCAGAAGATGAGCCCCAACCGACTTCCGGTTGGGGCACTTAATTAATTTTTCCGCACCGATTATGCGATCGGATCCGTTTTTGCTTAGAGTGTGGAGCTATGCCGTACAATCAGTAAGGTATTTTTGTTTTTTTTTTTGACCCACGGTTGTATTGATATGATTTTTTTTGTTAGATTTCAAGGTTGCGTGGGCCTATTTATTTTTTGTTTGCTTCGTGAGTTCGGACCGCCGAACGATTTCCGAACACAGTTCTCACAAAAACAACGTCAGCAGAAGCAGAGCGAGAGAGTAAAGAGCAGAGAGAGTCATTTGAAGCGGAAGAGAGGCGGCCAAATTTTTTTCTGGTTTAGGAACATTTGATAAAAAAAAAAACAATTTGGATACCAAAACTGATTATTTAATGGATGCACTTCTAAGAAAAAATAAGCAGCTAATCCCTTAAATCCATAAGGAATTTTTGTATTGACTTACAAATTTTTAGAACGGATTTCAAGGGGACAGTCAAAATTACATGTAAAAACGAAACGACACACACACACACACATCGACAAGTCGGCATGTACATATATGTATGTAAAATTATCTAAATTTCAGAATTGGGATAAAGTAAACGGATCATCTAATGGATGCAATTCTAAATCAAAAGGTGTAGGTGGCCCGTAAAATATTCAGGTTTTAGAGTTTCTGGGATCTACTCCAAAACGGTAAAAAAGAAACAAAAACTATTGAGCCATACATAAGTATACATACATACGTTCATATGCATTTATCTTAAAAAACAATGTAATATCTGCGTGCACAAATAAAAAATAGCAATTTAGGAAAAAGCCAGACTACACAAGTTTTGAAAGAATTGGTCATAAATTGTGTTCTAGAGGATGGGCGCAAGAAGGAAATTGTTTGAAAAATGTGTCTCCAAAAGACTCATCGCTAAATGTTGACTTTTAGATCGAATTACTTCCACAGTTTACACTCAAAAGAGTTAGTGCGCCATGTTTTAGTTTTCTTTTATTTCCGGAAATATTTTAACCCAGCTGTTAAGCGCCACTTAATTTTTTTTAACCTACCGATCCTGCGATTGGATCCGTTTTGCGGTTAAACCATGTTGGCCGTAGCGTACCATAGGTATTTGAGTGTTAATAGTTTTCCAGTTTTTAAGGTTTTTTCGGGGGTTTATTGGCAGCACGCTGTTCGTTTTTCTTTTTCTTTTAATTTAACTGACCAAAATAATAGATTTAGGATAGCAGAACGATTGGGTTAAGGTGGGAATGAAGTAAGGTGAATGCGGGGTTAAGTTGTGGCAAAGGGGGTAATTGCTAGATTAATGTGACGCTAACAGGTAATGTAAAGAAAGGGCGAAGGTGAGACAAGTAAGGTTATTTTTGACATTTGCGAGGATAAGGTGGGTTAAGCTGACAAACAAGAAAAAGTGATGTTTAAGTGGAATTACAGTGGGTTTTAAGCAAGGAAACATTTTTTTTTCAGGTAAGACTAGAGTGGGAAAATGGTTGGCTAAGGAAAGAAAAAAATTGTGTTATTGTGGATAATGGTGGTTAAAATTATGGTTTTTCGGCGTAAAGGCTATATGGATGGGTTACACTGGGGTTAAGGCGATGAAATAGTGAAAACTGCATTAGGGTGTTAAAAAATTGTACCTGCGGTGAGAGACAAGTGGGTTAAAGGCGGTGTAAAGGAAAGGTAAGTTATGGTCAAATATTAGGTGGGTTTACTTTACTGTGGTGCTCAGCTAAGGTTAGGCGGGATTTTACTTGGATATTAATTAAAAATCTGAAATATAATAAAATCAGGTTACTATCTAGAGCATGAAATGATTTGCTAATAATAGCGGACAACGTCGCTTCGGGTATTGCTAGTGTATATATAAAAATTATTTATAAAAATTATTTTTTAAACTTTTTTTTTTTAAATCTAGAAATATTTTTTTGGGGTTCGTCGAGGCTTACTGTATAATGCTGCGAAAAAATTTTTCCAAGGAAACCTCTGAGAAAGAAGATATCGCACTTTGAGCGATATTTTGAGCGAAAAAATAACGCTCAACAAATTAATGATTATTTTTTGATCGATATTTTTTTCGCTCACAATAATAATAATTATTCTTTGAGCTATTGAAAAAAACTCAAGAAATAATTATTAAAATGGAGTAAAATGTATAAAAATCAATAAATAATCATTAAATATTGATTTTTATTATATCACTTATAATGATTACGGTCCCTGCGAGAAATGATTTAAATTTAGGTAACGGCCAAGGCAGGGAGGGCATACAAAGTTTCTCCATGACATCTGAGGATCAATAGGGATTTTGAGGCCAACTTCGGCGAACTTGGCGGAGGCGCCAACCTTTGTCATCTCCGCCTCAGATGGCGTGCGAATAATCGCGCCGCCCCTCTTGAGCTCTCGCACCTCGTGCACCCTAACGCCCAGGGCGGGCGCAACCTCTTTGCGGATTTTGTCCGCAATCTGTCTTCCCGAAAGGGCCGGGTCGTCACAAGCAACGACCACGGACCACGTTTCGCGAATAGCGCTTCGTGGTGCGGCTACGGGGGCAGCAGGTTGCGCCACGAGGTGCGCGCCTCGTGCAGAGGTGGCTGCAGGAGGCAACCGAAGCGACCGGTGGCAGTGCTGGCTGTCTCCTGGCACGATCTTCCAAAACTCCCATTTGCACCATCGTGGCGGCGATGACCTCCTCGTACCGATTGATTGTCTCCTGGATCTCTCCTGCCATCCTCGAGGTGGTCGCCGAAGAAACCAATGCCTTCGAGTGCGCTATGCGGATGTCCGCTAGCACTCCCGCGATGGCACCGCTACCCTTCATCACCCTCTCCATTATGGAGAGCACGGGTAATGGGGCAACAAACGTTCCGCCGGCGTTGTCAGCGGCAGTTGAAGCGGCATTTGCAGCTGGCTTCACGGAGGCATTCCCGGCGGCACTCTCGACGGCATTCCCAGTGGCATTTCCGGCGGCGTTTGCTACTGCATTCGCAGCGGCCTTCGCAGCAGCTTTCGCGGTGGCCATCATTGCGGCGAGCTTAGCGACAATGGACTCAGAAGGCACTTCGTCGTTAGCTGCCGGGGCAGCTGGGTGCGTCGGCATCTCTAGGGACGATGGTGCTTCCTCTTCTTCAAGTGGCTCCGGCGTGTCCTGCGCACCACCCACGGCGACCACCTTCGCACGCGATGCCTCCCTCGGCGTCGCCTTGTGCCCCTTGCCTCGCTTGCGTCCTCTTCCACCTCGGGTTGAGCTACACGCGCGACTGCTGGCACTCTCGCTTCCCGACTCGGCAAGCTCCATTTTGGTAATTGCGAAATTGCGGATTTATTTGCCGAGTTTTTCCAAACTACTTATAGTTCGGCTGCTTGGTCAAACCCTATCTACCCTAACCCCTTAAATAGGGCTAATTGTATTTTTACCCCTGTAATTACCGAAAGTTCTCTTTTAAAGGATTTAGCAACAACAACGCCAACGTATTCTCCCGGTCCTGATGGACTCCCTGGGAGTGTGCTTAAGTTTTGTGCTTCAACCATCAACTATCTGGAAGGACTCTTTCATTATTCCACTCCACAAAAAGGGTGCGAAGGCGGATGCCCAGAATTATAGAGGCCTTTCTAAATTGTCGGCAATTCCTAAAGCATTTGAATGAATTATTACTTCTCATTTGCAGCATTTATGTTCCTCGCTAATATCACCGTGTCAGCATGGTTTTGTTAAGCGAAGATCGACCACCACCAACTTTCTTGAATTGTCATCTATTGTAATAAATGGATATAAGAATAACATGCAGACTGACGTTATATATACAGAATTTAGTAAGGCCTTTGACTCTGTTAACCACTCTCTCCTTTTATTTAAATTAGATCAGCTTGGGTTTCCATGTAATCTATTAACTTGGATTTCAAGTTACTTGAATGGTAGGACTCAGAGGGTTATATTTAAGAGCGCTGTTTCTAAAATGATCAACGTGACATCTGGAGTTCCTCAAGGTAGTCATTTAGGCCCTTTGCTGTTTACTTTGTTTATTAACGATCTTCCCTCTATCGTAGCTCATTCTCGTGTACGCTGACGATGTTAAACTTTGTTTATCATATAAAGATGTAGGGTCCGGTTTCAACTTACAGTCAGATATTGATTGTTTTCAGGGATGGTGTGAGTACAATCTTTTAAATCTCAACTGCCTTAAATGCAACGTTATGACTTTTTATAGGGGTACTCCTACGTTTATTAGTTATTCTCTTCAAAATACACCACTTGACCGTATATATTCAATTAACGATTTAGGTGTTCTTCTTGACACAAAACTTAAATTTGATTGCCACATAATGGCCACTGTCAATAAAGCTATGAGTGTTTTTGGGTTTATAAAGCGTTGGTCAAAGGAATTTGATGACCCTTATACAACCAGATTATTATATACCTCCCTTGTCCGTCCTATTTTGGAATATTGTTCTTCAGTTTGGAGTCCACAATATCAAGTGCACATCGACCGTATTGAGTCGGTGCAAAAAAAATTTCTCCTTTTTGCCCTTCGTAGTTTGAACTGGGATCAAAACGTAAGGCTACCTTCCTACCAGAGTAGATTACTATTGCTTAATTTACCTACACTTGAAAACCGTAGAATAATGCTTGGTACTATTTTTATGCAAAATCTTATAAAAGGTGATATTGACTCCGTAGAACTGGTAAACCGTTTAACTTTTAATGTTCCCGTTAGACTAACACGAAATTATTACCCTCTTAATTTGCCTCGATGTACATCAAATTTTACTCTGCATGAGCCCTTTCGTGTTCTATGTAAAAATTATAAAAATTATAACAATCTTTATCATTTAATTTGCACTTCAACATCTATCCCCGTATTAAAAACTAAAATTTTATCTCATTTGCTTCAATCTTAGTTGTAGTATTTGTAGTATTTGTTTCATATATTTTCCTCGCGAACTCGCATTTTTGCCCTAATTGATAAAGGGTCCCGCGCGTAACAAGCACGTGCTTGGTATCGTTGGGCCACTTGTTTGTATTGCTCGTAGTGCATCAACGTCCATCATATATAATAGATGTTGCCATCTATCGCCCAGAACCTCAACTAAAAATTTAGTTGAGTCGAGACTTACACCCGTTTCTCTTTTCGCTGATCCGGTAGCCATTTGCTGATGCTCCGATTAACGAGACATACACTATTAGCCGAGTTCCACACCAAACAGCTGTCACCAGGCGGTCTGTGCCTAAATAAGGCAAACGCCTCTCTCGAATAGAGCGCCTCTCTCACACGCACGTGGTGCGATGGAAAATTTCCAAATGGAAAAACGAGAATTTCCAACTGTCCGCACACTATTTGCACACGCGAAATGCAAATTTTGAAAATATTTTCAGCAATGTAGCTGGCTAAATACCGCAGATATTCGATTTCCTCGCGGAGCGTACGAAAAACACGTATACTCCCGTGAGCAATCCAAAATTGACTGTGAGCAATGGCGGGCAATATGAAATAATTCATTACAAATTACACATTTCGGTATATAATCGGTATAATCATTTGTATTGGTTTCAAGTTCCATCTTTGACCGCTGAACGACCGTACCATTCCATGATCTCTCCGAAAATTCTTCTACGACTTGTTATGATATTGTAGCACCGAAGCATCTACCGGCGTTTTGGGTTTGATTCCCCTGTAAGGAACTATCAGCGACCCAAAAGAGCTCGAGAAATGATTTGAATTTAGGTAACGGCCAAGGTAGGGAGGGCGTACAAAGTTTCTCCATGACATCTGAGGATCAATGGGGATTTTGAAGGCATTGCGCTCCCTCGTTAATTTCTTGTCGTAACACGCATATTTATTGATAAAGTTTTGGGATGCTAGAAGGGTGAAGTTTAAGGACAAGACCACCACCCCATTTAGCAGACAAGGAGCAGATTGAACACTTCCAGAAGAAAATGTTGGATGTGGACGAACAAGATACAGTTCATGTTTTTATATAACGGGACAAATTGTCAAAGTTGGCGCAAATAACGGGATCTTGGAAAACAATGCGTTAATGCGATGCCGAATTCCCGCTTTCGTTTCGCGATTTCGGCCGAATCGTCTCTGCATAAACGCCATTTCGTGAATTAAGCCTTGGAAATCATACTGCACATGAGGTCGCTTCGCGGGAGTCCGTTGATAAGGCATCCGGTCAGGCAACCAGATGTGGTCTCTGCATAGACATACATAAGTGTATTATAAAAATTGCATGTTAGTTACGTAAGCAAAGTCTTCGTAAAATAAAATCAGTTTTACACAGAACTCAAAGATGAAGGTTGTTTTTCCTTATTACAGGATAACCCTTCCAGATTGTTCAACTCATAATCAAAGCATGAGATTAACAATCTCTGTTATTTGACTTCTCATTAATGCCGACTTGTCACATCTATCCCCCTTTATATTTTTAATACTTCAACACGATATCGAGTATTACTATAAAAGAGTAGATGTCGATTTGCGTCATGTTCGCCCAGCCCAAACCATAAGACCTAAAATTCTGGAAAAAATTGGGTCTGAATCGTGTGTTAGGGGAAGTGTGCACTAAGAAAGGATTTTTTAAAATTCGGCTCCCAGGACTCTCGAAAAATGCAAAATTGGTTGATTAAAACATCAACTATTCCCACAGTTTTCAACCAAACAAGTTGATATTTTTTTTTTTTATCTTTGTTTGTGGAAATCTTTGAAAGCCCAGAAGATGAGCCCCAACCAACTTCCGGTTGGGGCACTTAATTAATTTTTCCGCACCGATTATGCGATCGGATCCGTTTTTGCTTAGAGTGTGGAGCTATGCCGTACAATCAGTAAGGTATTTTTGTTTTTTTTTTTTGACCCACGGTTGTATTGATATGATTTTTTTTGTTAGATTTCAAGGTTGCGTGGGCCTATTTATTTTTTGTTTGCTTCGTGAGTTCGGACCGCCGAACGATTTCCGAACACAGTTCTCACAAAAACAACGTCAGCAGAAGCAGAGCGAGAGTGTAAAGAGCAGAGAGAGTCATTTGAAGCGGAAGAGAGGCGGCCAAATTTTTTTCTGGTTTAGGAACATTTGATAAAAAAAAAACAATTTGGATACCAAAACTGATTATTTAATGGATGCACTTCTAAGAAAAAATAAGCAGCTAATCCCTTAAATCCATAAGGAATTTTTGTATTGACTTACAAATTTTTAGAACGGATTTCAAGGGGACAGTCAAAATTACATGTAAAAACGAAACGACACACACACACACATCGACAAGTCGGCATGTACATATATGTATGTAAAATTATCTAAATTTCAGAATTGGGATAAAGTAAACGGATCATCTAATGGATGCAATTCTAAATCAAAAGGTGTAGGTGGCCCGTAAAATATTCAGGTTTTAGAGTTTCTGGGATCTACTCCAAAACGGTAAAAAAGAAACAAAAACTATTGAGCCATACATAAGTATACATACATACGTTCATATGCATTTATCTTAAAAAACAATGTAATATCTGCGTGCACAAATAAAAAATAGCAATTTAGGAAAAAGCCAGACTACACAAGTTTTGAAAGAATTGGTCATAAATTGTGTTCTAGAGGATGGGCGCAAGAAGGAAATTGTTTGAAAAATGTGTCTCCAAAAGACTCATCGCTAAATGTTGACTTTTAGATCGAATTACTTCCACAGTTTACACTCAAAAGAGTTAGTGCGCCATGTTTTAGTTTTCTTTTATTTCCGGAAATATTTTAACCCAGCTGTTAAGCGCCACTTAATTTTTTTTAACCTACCGATCCTGCGATTGGATCCGTTTTGCGGTTAAACCATGTTGGCCGTAGCGTACCATAGGTATTTGAGTGTTAATAGTTTTCCAGTTTTTAAGGTTTTTTCGGGGGTTTATTGGCAGCACGCTGTTCGTTTTTCTTTTTCTTTTAATTTAACTGACCAAAATAATAGATTTTGGATAGCAGAACGATTGGGTTAAGGTGGGAATGAAGTAAGGTTAATGCGGGGTTAAGTTGTGGCAAAGGGGGTAATTGCTAGATTAATGTGACGCTAACAGGTAATGTAAAGAAAGGGCGAAGGTGAGACAAGTAAGGTTATTTTTGACATTTGCGAGGATAAGGTGGGTTAAGCTGACAAACAAGAAAAAGTGATGTTTAAGTGGAATTACAGTGGGTTTTAAGCAAGGAACATTTTTTTTTCAGGTAAGACTAGAGTGGGAAAATGGTTGGCTAAGGAAAGAAAAAAATGGTGTTATTGTGGATAATGGTGGTTAAAATTATGGTTTTTCGGCGTAAAGGCTATATGGATGGGTTACACTGGGGTTAAGGCGATGAAATAGTGAAAACTGCATTAGGGTGTTAAAAAATTGTACCTGCGGTGAGAGACAAGTGGGTTAAAGGCGGTGTAAAGGAAAGGTAAGTTATGGTCAAATATTAGGTGGGTTTACTTTACTGTGGTGCTCAGCTAAGGTTAGGCGGGATTTTACTTGGATATTAATTAAAAATCTGAAATATAATAAAATCAGGTTACTATCTAGAGCATGAAATGATTTGCTAATAATAGCGGACAACGTCGCTTCGGGTATTGCTAGTGTATATATAAAAATTATTTATAAAATTTATTTTTTAAACTTTTTTTTTTTAAATCTAGAAATATTTTTTTGGGGTTCGTCGAGGCTTACTGTATAATGCTGCGAAAAAATTTTTCCAAGGAAACCTCTGAGAAAGAAGATATCGCACTTTGAGCGATATTTTGAGCGAAAAAATAACGCTCAACAAATTAATGATTATTTTTTGATCTATATTTTTTTCGCTCACAATAATAATAATTATTCTTTGAGCTATTGAAAAAAACTCAAGAAATAATTATTAAAATGGAGTAAAATGTATAAAAATCAATAAATAATCATTAAATATTGATTTTTATTATATCACTTATAATGATTACGGTCCCTGCGAGAAATGATTTAAATTTAGGTAACGGCCAAGGCAGGGAGGGCATACAAAGTTTCTCCATGACATCTGAGGATCAATAGGGATTTTGAGGCCAACTTCGGCGAACTTGGCGGAGGCGCCAACCTTTGTCATCTCCGCCTCAGATGGCGTGCGAATAATCGCGCCGCCCCTCTTGAGCTCTCGCACCTCGTGCACCCTAACGCCCAGGGCGGGCGCAACCTCTTTGCGGATTTTGTCCGCAATCTGTCTTCCCGAAAGGGCCGGGTCGTCGCAAGCAACGACCGCGGACCACGTTTCGCGAACGGCGCTTCGTGGTGCGGCTACGGGGGCAGCAGGTTGCGCCACGAGGTGCGCGCCTCGTGCAGCGGTGGCTGCAGGAGGCAACCGAAGCGACCGGTGGCAGTGCTGGCTGTCTCCTGGCACGATCTTCCAAAACTCCCATTTGCACCATCGTGGCGGCGATGACCTCCTCGTACCGATTGATTGTCTCCTGGATCTCTCCTGCCATCCTCGAGGTGGTCGCCGAAGAAACCAATGCCTTCGAGTGCGCTATGCGGATGTCCGCTAGCACTCCCGCGATGGCACCGCTACCCTTCATCACCCTCTCCATTATGGAGAGCACGGGTAATGGGGCAACAAACGTTCCGCCGGCGTTGTCAGCGGCAGTTGAAGCGGCATTTGCAGCTGGCTTCACGGAGGCATTCCCGGCGGCACTCTCGACGGCATTCCCAGTGGCATTTCCGGCGGCGTTTGCTACTGCATTCGCAGCGGCCTTCGCAGCAGCTTTCGCGGTGGCCATCATTGCGGCGAGCTTAGCGACAATGGACTCAGAAGGCACTTCGTCGTTAGCTGCCGGGGCAGCTGGGTGCGTCGGCATCTCTAGGGACGATGGTGCTTCCTCTTCTTCAAGTGGCTCCGGCGTGTCCTGCTCTGTTAACCACTCTCTCCTTTTATTTAAATTAGATCAGCTTGGGTTTCCATGTAATCTATTAACTTGGATTTCAAGTTACTTGAATGGTAGGACTCAGAGGGTTATATTTAAGAGCGCTGTTTCTAAAATGATCAACGTGACATCTGGAGTTCCTCAAGGTAGTCATTTAGGCCCTTTGCTGTTTACTTTGTTTATTAACGATCTTCTCTCTATCGTAGCTCATTCTCGTGTACTAATGTACGCTGACGATGTTAAGCTTTGTTTATCATATAAAGATGTAGGGTCCGGTTTCAACTTACAGTCAGATATTGATTGTTTTCAGGGATGGTGTGAGTACAATCTTTTAAATCTCAACTGCCTTAAATGCAACGTTATGACTTTTTATAGGGGTACTCCTACGTTTATTAGTTATTCTCTTCAAAATACACCACTCGACCGTATATATTCAATTAACGATTTAGGTGTTCTTCTCGACACAAAACTTAAATTTGATTGCCACATAATGGCCACTGTCAATAAAGCTATGAGTGTTTTTGGGTTTATAAAGCGTTGGTCAAAGGAATTTGATGACCCTTATACAACCAGATTATTATATACCTCCCTTGTCCGTCCTATTTTGGAATATTGTTCTTCAGTTTGGAGTCCACAATATCAAGTGCACATCGACCGTATTGAGTCGGTGCAAAAAAAATGTCTCCTTTTTGCCCTTCGTAGTTTGAACTGGGATCAAAACGTAAGGCTACCTTCCTACCAGAGTAGATTACTATTGCTTAATTTACCTACACTTGAAAACCGTAGAATAATGCTTGGTACTATTTTTATGCAAAATCTTATAAAAGGTGATATTGACTCCGTAGAACTGGTAAACCGTTTAACTTTTAATGTTCCCGTTAGACTAACCCTCTTAATTTGCCTCGATGTACATCAAATTTTACTCTGCATGAGCCCTTTCGTGTTCTATGTAAAAATTATAAAAATTATAACAATCTTTATCATTTAATTTGCACTTCAACATCTATCCCCGTATTAAAAACTAAAATTTTATCTCATTTGCTTCAATCTTAGTTGTAGTATTTGTAGTATTTGTTTCATATATTTTCCTCGCGAACTCGCATTTTTGCCCTAATTGATAAAGGGTCCCGCGCGTAACAAGCACGTGCTTGGTATCGTTGGGCCACTTGTTTGTACTGCTCGTAGTGCATCAACGTCCATCATATATAATAGATGTTGCCATCTATCGCCCAGAACCTCAACTAAAAATTTAGTTGAGTCGAGACTTACACCCGTTTCTCTTTTCGCTGATCCGGTAGCCATTTGCTGATGCTCCGATTAACGAGACATACACTATTAGCCGAGTTCCACACCAAACAGCTGTCACCAGGCGGTCTGTGCCTAAATAAGGCAAACGCCTCTCTCGAATAGAGCGCCTCTCTCACACGCACGTGGTGCGATGGAAAATTTCCAAATGGAAAAACGAGAATTTCCAACTGTCCGCACACTATTTGCACACGCGAAATGCAAATTTTGAAAATATTTTCAGCAATGTAGCTGGCTAAATACCGCAGATATTCGATTTCCTCGCGGAGCGTACGAAAAACACGTATACTCCCGTGAGCAATTCAAAATTGACTGTGAGCAATGGCGGGCAATATGAAATAATTCATTACAAATTACACATTTCGGTATATAATCGGTATAATCATTTGTATTGGTTTCAAGTTCCATCTTTGACCGCTGAACGACCGTACCATTCCATGATCTCTCCGAAAATTCTTCTACGACTTGTTATGATATTGTAGCACCGAAGCATCTACCGGCGTTTTGGGTTTGATTCCCCTGTAAGGAACTATCAGCGACCCAAAAGAGCTCGAGAAATGATTTGAATTTAGGTAACGGCCAAGGTAGGGAGGGCGTACAAAGTTTCTCCATGACATCTGAGGATCAATAGGGATTTTGAAGGCATTGCGCTCCCTCGTTAATTTCTTGTCGTAACACGCATATTTATTGATAAAGTTTTGGGATGCTAGAAGGGTGAAGTTTAAGGACAAGACCACCACCCCATTTAGCAGACAAGGAGCAGATTGAACACTTCCAGAAGAAAATGTTGGATGTGGACGAACAAGATACAGTTCATGTTTTTATATAACGGGAAAAATTGTCAAAGTTGGCGCAAATAACGGGATCTTGGAAAACAATGCGTTAATGCGATGCCGAATTCCCGCTTTCGTTTCGCGATTTCGGCCGAATCGTCTCTGCATAAACGCCATTTCGTGAATTAAGCCTTGGAAATCATACTGCACATGAGGTCGCTTCGCGGGAGTCCGTTGATAAGGCATCAGGCAACCAGATGTGGTCTCTGCATAGACATACATAAGTGTATTATAAAAATTTCATGTTAGTTACGTAAGCAAAGTCTTCGTAAAATAAAATCAGTTTTACACAGAACTCAAAGATGAAGGTTGTTTTTCCTTATTACAGGATAACCCTTCCAGATTGTTCAACTCATAATCAAAGCATGAGATTAACAATCTCTGTTATTTGACTTCTCATTAATGCCGACTTGTCACATCTATCCCCCTTTATATTTTTAATACTTCAACACGATATCGAGTATTACTATAAAAGAGTAGATGTCATGTTCCCCCAGCCCAAACCATAAGACCTAAAATTCTGGAAAAAATTGGGTCTGAATCGTGTGTTAGAGGAGGTGTGCACTAAGAAAAATGCAAAATTGGTTGATTAAAACATCAACCATTCCCACAGTTTTCAACCAAACAAGTTGATATTTTTTTTTAATCTTTGTTTGTGGATATCTTTGAAAGCCCAGAAGATGAGCCCCAACCGACTTCAGGTTGGGGTACTTAATTAATTTTTCCGCACCGATCGGATCCGTTTTTGCTTAGAGTGTGGAGCTATGCCGTACAATCAGTAAGGTATTTTTGTTTTTTTTTTTTTTTGACCCACGGTTGTATTGATATGATTTTTTTTGTTAGATTTCAAGATTGCGGGGGCCTATTTGGCAGCACGTTGTTTTTGTTTGCTTCGGGAGTTCGGACCGCCGATCGATTTCCGAACACAGCTCTCACAAAAACAACGTCAGCAAAAGCAGAGCGAGAGAGTAGTGAGCAGAGAGAGAGAGTCATTTGAAGCGAAAGAGAGGCGGCCAATGTTTTTTTCTGGTTTAGAAACACCTGATAAAATTTGTACTATTTGGATACCAGAACGGATTATCTAATGGATGCAATTCTAAATCCAAATGTGTAGCTAATTTGTTAAATTCATAAGGTATTTATACCCGTTACTCGTAGAGTAAAAGGGTATATTGTATTCGTGCAAAAGTATGTAACAGGGAGAAGGAAGCGTTTCCGACCCTATAAAGTATATATATTCTTGATCAGGATCACAAGCCGAGTCGATATAGCCATGTCCGTCTGTCCGTCCGTATGAACGCTGAGATCTCGGAAACTATAAAAGCTAGAAATTTGGGGTTAACAACAGAAATTCTTGGGCTTCCCACGCAGCGCAAGTTTATTTCAGACGAGCGCCACGACCCCTCTAACGCCCACAATCGCCCTAAACGATTTTATGTGTGTGTGTGACTGTGTCTGGCGCGCACACCTTTAAAGATTTTGGAAAAATAAGTAAGCAGTTTTATTGTGTTTATCAATACCTATCGAAATGTAGAAGAAATTTTTCAAATCGGACCAATCGTTAAAAAGTTATGCCCGATCCAAGTTTTTTATATCCATCTCCCTCGCACTTCCTTTAGCTGAGTAACGGGTATCTGATAGTCGGGGCACCCGACTATAGCATTCTCTCTTGTTTTGATTTGATTTTAAATAATTCATTTAAGGGTATTTAAGGGGAAAGAAGGGAAAAATTGTAGTTGTCACATTTAAATGTAAAAAACGCAACGACTTACACACACATTGACAAGTCGGCATGTGTGAATGCGTTGTGCTTACTTTTTTAGACCAGCTAAAATATTCAGCAGCAAACAACAATATTGTAGAAAACGATTGCGATATACATAAGTACAAACAAATGCATTTCTCTTCAACACAAATGTAGTATCTGCATACACATTAAAAAATTTCCAGTTAGGAGATGTAATATTCACTTAGCAACGCTGATCATCTGGATATTACCAGCTCAAGCCATACCGCAAGAATTTTTAAGATTTGCCGTACAATCCCAAAGTTATTTTACCTATGTATGTACGTATGGTTGAGTTCTATGCATTGTTCCTAAATTTTCAATGTTTCGGGGAGACTATTCGGCCGTACGTTGTTTACGTTTTTACACTCGCAAAACTTGTGGGTGTAAGTCTGTTATGTTCACTACGAAAAAATTTAGCTATTCTTAAAAATATTTTTAAAAAACAGAATATGCACATCAATGTGTTCAAAATATTAAATGTAACTTTAGCGTTCAAAAATGAAAATTCCCATTTAATTTGCTAATTTGTTTTATTTGTCAGTCCTGAAATAAAATTGAACTATGCAATTACCTTAACTGCACTCAAAAGAAATAACTGAAACGTTTATCGAAACTTTCTTAAGAATTTCAGTTTTGATATAGATTTTTGAAAATTTCTTTCAAATCAGCGAAATCGTATCTATTGTTGCTATCATTGGGTATAGAAAGCATAACATACCTTACAGATAAAAATAAAGCATTTAAATAAACTGGAAAATTTATGTAATGTTATGATTTGGGATATATGTATGTTCAAAAGTACTTCATTTCTCAGAATTAGATTGTTGTTCCAAAGCTTTTTACCACATTTGTGTGTTTGGATGAGTTTCTTCTTCTTCTAATATTATTATTATATGGCCATGACAACCCTTTTATCGGGTCTCGGCCTGAAGCGCAATGTGCCTCCACGCGTCTCTGTCCTGGGCGCGCCTTCGCCAGTTGGTAACACCAAGTGTGGACAGGGTTTCCATCACCTGATCTTGCCAACGCGTTCGGGGTCGTCCTCTCCTTCGTGTCCCAACAATCACCGCATCAAACACCTTTCGAGCCGGAGCGTCTTCATCCATACGGGCAATGTGGCCCAGCCAGCGAAGTCTTTGAGATTTCACTCGGCTGACTACATCAACATCACCGTACAGCTCATACAGCTCGTGGTTGTATCTGAGGCGATAAACATCGTCCACGCAGATTGGACCAAAGATTTTGCGAAGAACTTTTCTCTCGAACACTCCAAGAGCAGCTGCATCTGACTGCGTCACTGTCCAGCACTCCGCACCATATAGAAGTACTGGAAGAATGAGCGTCTTGTAGAGTGTGGTTTTTGTGCGTCGAGAGAGAGCTCTACTATTGAACTGCCTACTGAGCCCAAAGTAACACCTGTTGGCAAGTGTTATTCTCCGCTTAATCTCCAGACTGACATCATTTGTGCTTGTTATAGCAGTGCCTAGGTAGACGAACTCCTTGACGGACCCAAAGTTATAGTTCTCCGCAGTCAGCTGAGAATCAAGACGCCGCGATTCTCTGCTAGAGCACACCATAAACTTTGTTTTCTCCCTATTCACTGCTAGCCCTACTTTGGCTGATTCCTTTTCAATAGCCCCGAAGGCTCCTGTGACATCACGCTTGGTGCGGCCAATGATATCAATATCATCAGCGTAACCAAGGAGCTGGACACATCTGTTGGTTAATATCGTGCCCGTCCGATGCACACCAGCCTTTCTTATAATACTCTCCATTAGAATATTGAAGAGCATACAAGACAGCGAGTCACCTTGTCTGCGGCCACACTTGGTAGTAAAGGTTTCGGATTGGCCACTTCCTACCTTGACAGAGCTGATGGTGTTGCTCAATGTCATTCTGCAAAGTCTAGTCAGCTTTGCTGGTATTCCAAGCTCAGACATGGCGGCATATAGGCGATCTCGCCGGGGGCTATCAAATGCGGCTTATAGTCGACAAAAAGATGGTACGTGTCGATCTGGTTTTCGTAAGACTTCTCCAGGATTTGGCGCAAGGTGAAAATCTGGTCAACAGTGGACTTGCCAGGCCTGAACCCACACTGATAAGGTCCAATCAGTGCTTCAGCATGGGGTTTCAGTCTTTTACACAATACGCTCGTTAGGACCTTGTATGCAACTGGAAGAAGACTAATTCCGCGGTAGTTGGTGCGCACCGTGGCATCACCCTTCTTCAGGATGGGACAGTTCATGCTGAGGTTCCAATCTTCGGGCATGCTCTCCGTGAGCCATATCTTGCTGATTAGTTGGTGCATGCTCCCTACCAACATATCACCAGCTGCCTTAAACAGTTCTGCCGGCAGGCCGTCAGCACCTGCAGACTTGTTGTTTTTCAGCCGTTGGATTGCATTCTTGACTTCGATATGACTTGGGATTGGCACCTCAATATCAGTGCCATAGATAGGGGTTCGTGGATCATAGTCTTCAGAGTCTGTGCTTGAGACATCCACAATAGCTCGTGTCGCCCCAGCCTGCAGTGTTCTTCTGTAGGCGGCGTCCTTTGCAGCTGTTGCGTCATGACACTCCTGATCGTACCATGGATTCCTTGTTAGAAGACGCTGGAATCCAAGCACTTCTTCTGCCGAAGCTCGCAGGGAGTGGGATATGAGCGCCCACATATCGCTTATGTCTTCAGGTATTAAAGGTGCTCGGCTTAATAGCCCCGAGACGTGAGTGGAGAATGCATCTTTCGCCTGTTGTGATTGCAGCTTTCCGATGTCCAGCCTTCTTAACGCACTTCGACGTGTAATCTTCGCCACACATAGCCGTGTGCGAATCTTAGCTGCAACAAGATAATGGTCGGAGTCGATGTTGGGGCCCCGACAGGATCGCACGTCGAGTATATTAGATGTGTGCCTTGCATCGATCACAACATGATCAATCTGATTTCTGGTCAGTCGATCGGGAGAGAGCCAAGATGCCTTATGGATGTCCAAATGACGGAATCCAGTACTACGAACTACCATATTATGCGCAGCTGCAAAGCCTATTAATCTGAGACCATTGCTCGAGGTGGCCTCATGTAGACTAAATCGCCCGACGGTGGCACCAAAGATGTCTTCTCGTCCTACCTTGGCATTAAAATCGCCGATGAGAATTCTAATGTCATGGGAAGGACAGCGGCCATAAGCTCGGTCGAGCTCCGCATAGAAAGCGTCCTTGGTGGCATCATCCTTTTCCTCCGTTGGGGCATGTGCGCATATCAGGCTGATGTTAAAGAATTTGGCAGTAATTCGGATCGTTGCAATTCTCTCGTTTGTTGGCATAAAGTGAGAGACTCGGCGCCGCAGCCTGGCACCTACAACGCAACCACAACCAAATTCATGCCGTTCTGGATGGCAGCTGTAGTAAATGTCACAGTTCTTCTTCTTTATGCAGCCTTGTCCTATCCATCGCATTTCCTGGATAGCAGTGATGTCAGCCCTACATTTGTTGAGGGTATCTGCTAGTTGTTGAGCAGCACCAGGTCTGTACAATGTTCGTACGTTCCAGGTGCATACTCTCAAATCATTGTCCTTTTTACGCTTGCTATGGTCGTCAACGTTAGATCGGTTCCTTTCCGAGGCTTCTCTTGCTTCCTTCACTGAAATTCTTCTAATATAAGTAGAAAAAAACAAAAAGCTCACACACACAAAATTGTGCCTATTTGACCTCTGGTGTGAGTGAGACAAATATATGTTGGCGACGCATACATATGTATATGCAAGCGAAAAGAAGCAGTTGATCCTCGCTTTGATTTTCGTCAGTTGAAAAATGGGTGATGCACAAGACGGACGTGCGGGTGGCCAAGGGCCACCTAAAGAATTTCAGATGGAAATTTACCGGCTCTGGGCGGTAAACGCGGCCCTACTTCGCCAATTAGGCCAGCAACAGCCACAGGATTTTCAACACCAAGTCCAGCAACAACAACAGCAGCAAAACCAACAACAACAGCAGCCATACCAACAACAACAGAAGCAAAACCAACAACAACAGCACTCATACCAACAACAACAGCAGCAAAATCCACAACAACAGCAGCCATACCAACAACAACAGAAGCAAAACCAACAACAACAGCACTCATACCAACAACAACAGCAGCAAAACCAACAACAACAGCAGTCATACCAACAACAACAGCAGCAAAATCAACAAAAACAGCAGCCATACCAACAACAACAACAGCAAGAGCAGCAACAACAACAGCAGCAAATCCAGCAACAAAATGCGCCTTACGCAGCAGCTCAGCCAGAACAGCGGCTTCCCCAGCAACAAAGGCCAAGTTATTGGAAGCGGCAGGGACAGGTCCACAATCAGGTGGCAGTCCTGACCACCTCCTTGCAGCAGGCTCAGCAGGACATTAGGGCCCTGACTGCAAGGGTTGAGTATTTGGAGAGAATGGGTGCCCTACCCCCCTATTCCTATTCTATTCTATTCCTATTTTATTCTTTTTTAAAATACATTTTCGTGTAAGCTATATTTCTTACCTATGTACATATGTATGTATGTTTATAATTGGTTTGAGTGGAAATTAATAAAATAATGTATGATTTTTCTGCAGCTAACTACAGCCTGTATCAAGCAGGCTAAATGAAAGTTTTCATTTGTAGTAAACTGCGGAATATATGTATGTACATTGTACATGTATTAGTATTCTTCTTTTTAATATATTTATTTGTGGCTGCTTATATTTTCTCGAGAGTTTACTGCAGTCTGTTTACATATAGACATATAAACATCGGGTTAGTATGTAGTGCAAATTCGTATTTGTAGTAAACCTTTTAAGAAAACAATTACGTTGTAAAATTGCTGACTATAAGTTTTCTACGGTCTGTATTTTGCAGGCTTAATGCAAACTAAAGTTTTTTTTTGCATTCGTCGTCAACTTAATTGCATTTATGTAATGCGATTTTCGGTAGATTGTTTAAAAAAAAGCAAATAATTTCTTCTGAAGAAATCAGTTTGTTTTATAAATTGCTTATTTAAAGTTTACTACGGTCTGTATTTTACAGGCTGAATGCAAATTTAATTTTACTTTTGCATTCGTAGTGAACTTCTATGTATTGCAATTTTCGTTAGTTTTTAACAAAACATTTTATAATCGAACATTTTTGGAGTTTAACTTTTAATTAAGTTATCAATCTAGCTATTGAAAACCTAAAGATAGATGGTGTATTAGTCCCTCACTCCATAATTTCAATAGCAGGCGATGGAGCTTGCCTATTTAATGCACTTTCCTACATTTTAAATGGAAGGTTTGTCTGCTAAAATACGCCAGGCCATAGTTAGGAGTGTTGTGGGACGGTGGAATCATTTCGCAAATTATACGGGTAATTCTGAAGGAAACATTTATAACAATCCTTTAGATTATGAACGTGAAATGATGCGCCCTCACACTTATGGTGCTACTTCTGAGTTAATGGCTGCAGGGGAATTCTCCACGAATTCTCCTTCTCCAAGCGAATGTTATCTTCCACCCACCCCAAAAAAAAAAACAAAAAAGAGGCGAGTCCGATTTTCTGACCGAACAGCTAAAAAAATATTAAAGACTGCATCACAAAAGTATCGTGAAAAGGCTAAAAATAAAAGACTCGCAAAAAACGTAGAAGCTGTAGGTGCAAATGAATCAGAAAATGTTGAAGCTGCAGCGTCTTGGAAAATAAAAGAAAATTCTGCATTTCATTAAAATGCTACGATAGACTATGATACTGATAAAAATGTTCAATTAGGAGCGATGGACAAGAAGTGCGGATTTTGTCGAGCTTTAAAATGGAAAAATGAAATGAAAATATGTTGTAAAGAAGGAAAAGTTAAACTTCCTTCTTACAAAAATTTACCAGAGCCCCTAAATAGCTTGATAATGGGTAGTCATCCTGACCATAATCACTTCATGGCGTTTATAAGAAAGTACAACAATTGCTTTCAAATGACGTCATTTGGTAGTACGAAAATTGTCAAAGATATGTTCAAGCTTACATTTAAAGTTCAAGGTCAAGTATATCACTTGGTTGGTAGCCTCTTGCCGGCTCCTAAAAGGAAGCTGAGTTTTTGCAAATTTATTTTGTTGGCGGGGATGAAACAGAAGTTAATTTAAGGAGAAAACATTATTCTGACGTTAAACATGACTTAGTAAAGGCACTCCAAATAATGCTGCACAATTGTAATCCATATATTAATGGGTTCAAAACTGCACTACAAAAAGTTCCAAAAAATTGCCAGGATTTTAAAATGGTTATTCACGCTGAAAAAAAACCAGCTGATGCTCATAGAAGCCGCTATAATGCTCATGCAGCCAAAGAAGTTGCTTTGGTATTAATTGGCGAAAAATTTCAAAAGAGAGACATTGTTATTGAAAGTTATGAAAACAAACTTCAGCGCATAAGTGAAATTCATCGCTCATATGACAGTTTACAATATCCTTTACTATTTTGTCATGGAGAGGATGGATATTCTATTAACATACCTCGAATTGATCCAGTGTCAAAAAAAGACTTAAACAAGACCGTGTCAGCATTAGACTTCTATAGTTATAGATTAATGGTTCGATCATCTGAAGACAAACATTTTTTGCGTTCGAGATCTTTGCTTAGTCAATTTGTGACAGATATGTTCGCAAAAATCGATAGTGAAAGACTAAATTATATTCGAAACAATCAAGCAAAATTAAGAGCAGAAACTTATATACATCTTAAAGATGCAATAGGCGGCCAAGATGCAGATGCACGCCAACTTGGTCAAATGGTAATTTTACCTTCAACATTTACTGGTTCCGCACGATATATGCATGAAAAGACGCAGGATGCTATGACGTATGTTCGACACTATGATCGCCCTGATCTCTTTATGACATTTACATGCAATCCTAAATGGGATGATATAACCAAAGCGTTATATCCGGGTCAAAAACCCCATGATCGCCATGACATTATTGCTCGAATTTTCCATTTAAAGGTAAAAATATTAATGTTTTTATTGGATAAAGGCAATTTATTTGGTGAAGTCCAGTGCTTCATGTATTCAATAGAGTGGCAAAAGCGTGGCAAAAGCGTGGCCTGCCACATGTACACATACTTCTTTGGCTAAAATCTCATATTATGCCTGAGCAAATTGATTCTATCATAAGTGCTGAAATTCCCGATCCTGATAAGGATCCTCTACTTCATGATATTGTCAAGGCAAATATGATTCATGGACCCTGCGGGGCATTAAATTCGAAATCGCCTTGCATGAATGAAGGTAAATGCACAAAAAGATTTCCAAGGCAGTTTTTGAAAGATACTTTGACTGGGAAAGACGGTTACCCACAATATAGGCGAAGGGCTCCAATAGATAGTGGTTTTACTATTGTAATCAATGGTAACATTATAGGTAACCCTTGGGTTGTGCCGTATAATCCAACTCTTTTGCGTGCTCTTAGAGCCCATTTAAATGTAGAATACTGCAGCTCAGTAAAGTCTATTAAGTATGTCTGTAAGTACATTAATAAAGGGAGTGATCAAGCGACAATTGCAATAGAAAACGTAAGAGACGAAATAAAATTATATGAAAGTGGTCGATATATAAGCAGCTCAGAAGCGGTATGATGAATTTTAGCGTTTCCCATACATGAGAGATATCCAGCAATCACTCAATTAGCTGCGCATTTGGAAAACGGTCAACGGATATACTTTAAACCAGATAATCCAAATCAATTGGCTAATCAGATAATGATTTGCGAGAACCCTTCATTATGCCGAAGTGCATTCTTTTTACACGTGGAATAACAAATCATTTCAAAGAAGAAGACGAGGGGTAGATGTTCCAAATTTCCCTGAGGTTAAAAAAAATCAATGTTTGGGTCGTGTGTAATATAAACGAGGACGGAAGCTAACTTCCGCAAGCCGAAGTTTTAATACCCTTGCAGATTTCACCCTATTGTTCCTATGGGAGCTATAAGATATAGACCTTCGATCGGCACGCACTTTTACCCTGATCAAGGTACGCACAAAAAAATACGATTTGGAAAGTTTCATGGGAATAGCTTATATTCTGCGCGAAATATCCTGAAAAACGACAAATTTTGACCGATTTCACCCTATTGTTCCTATGGGAGCTATAAGATATAAACATCCGATCGGCACGCGCTTTTACCCTGATCAAGGTATGCGTAAAATAATAAGATTTAGAAAGATTCTTGTCAATAGCTCTTACACTGAGCGAAATATCTTCATTTTGTGAAAGCTATATCCGATTGTTCCTATGGGAGCTATAGGATATAGACGATCCGATCGGGTCGGCTTTCAAACTTGATCTGCGTACACATGTTTTAGGACGACTGTGAAAGTTTCAAGGCGCTAGCTGTTAAACTGAGCTCGCAAACGGTATTGAAACAGATGGACAGACGGACGGACGGACAGACGGACAGACGGACATGGCTATATCGACTCCCCTATTGATCCTGATCAAGAATATATATACTTTATGGGGTCGGAAACGTCTGCCTCACTGCGTTACAAACTTCTGACCAAAATTATAATACCCTCTGCAAGGGTATAAAAAGGAATAAATAATTGTTTAAAAAGTTTAAAAAAAGTAAAAAAAAAATTGTAAAAGAAGATCTAAAAATAAATACTATAAATTAAAGTTCAGAATTTAAATCATTTAAGATCTCAGCCAAAGTAGTGTTCTATCTATCACTATTTAAATTAATACTATAAAAAAATGTCTGTAGTAAAGTCCAAACTAGTATGCATTCCGAATGAATACTTTAAGTTAAGTATGAGAAACACTTTAAAGCACATAATGCTTATAATAAATACCCGAAATAAATACGTTGAACTCCTTAAGATCAAAAGGTGATGTTCCAACACATCCAATAATCGGCTGCAACGTATTTTTGGAAGAATAGCACTCTTCTACAGTGCTCTTCAAGGTGCTCTGCAGTTCGCCAACAGAAGATTTCCAGAAAATAAACTTGCTTCTTGAGTCCTCAATCGTAAACTTGAGCCACTTTTTCCAGTCAAGGCTTCGCTTTCCTCGTGCAGTGGGCACCAAAACAGAATGCATCAAAATAAATGTTAACGTATTTTTGGAGTCTAAAAAATAATGTTGTAAATAAACAATTTTTAGAAAGATATATCAAACTTACCAATAGATTGATATTCGAACTGTTTTAAAATCAAATAAAAACACCTCTTAACGAGGTAAAAAAACTAGTGACGATCGCACATTCAACATACAAAAGTTCTGATATCAACATTTGTGACGAAAAATTATTACACTCGTCATCAAATACACTTTCTGAAATTTTCTGATTCGGCCCGCCTAGCAAACTATTCGTCTTTTTCGTCTTCACTCTTCACAGGCATTTTCTATTGCAGCGCGCCGAATAAGAAAATTTTAGAAAGTGTATTTTATCATATGACCCCTCATTCGACGCGTATTTGCAATTGGAACATAACTAAAACAATGAGAGGACGCAATTATCCCCACCGGCCCCAACAGCTCCAAAATTAGAAATTTTCACTTTTTTACTTTCTCTGCTCTCTCTACCAAGCCAATTGATTTTCTTTAAGTCTTGGTATGCAATCCTGTTAGTTTTAGCGATACCTTTCGATTGGTGTATCACTCATTATGATCGGACCATCACAGCAGATTTTCAATTCTGCGGCTATATATAGTAGTCGCCTTCGCACACTCTCCTTTTGCTACATGGACTGCCGTCCATAGTGATGTTATTGCTTTGCAGCTCCTTAGATCTCGAAGCAACGATCGGAATGAATTTGGATTTAAATAAATCCCATTTATCATGCAATCCGTTGTAGGATGCAGGATATAGCCGTTGAAAATCTAAGTCAATCTAATGTTTAAAAATGAATATTATCTAAATTAAACATCAAAATTAATAGTGGCATACCAATTCAAAACCAAATGTTTGTCGTAGAATTGAAAATGCGTCGATTATCTCGTCGAGTGTACTGAATTTTTTCAAAAACTCGGTTCTCCATTCAAAGACTCCATTCACTTCTCGACTACGACATTTTTGGGCTCCACAATATATTTAAACCAATCCTGGCAAAGAAAAACTTCAAATTTTATAAATAAGCAAATCTAGTATAAAGATAATGTTACAGAGAAAATAACTACCGTTTTTAAACAAATTAGGGGATGAATTTTTCGTATCCGTATCTGCCACTGACGGTTTATTCTCGAAAATTCGGTCTTTCTTATAATAAGCAAACAAGTTGTAATAGTTATTTTATAAAAGACCGCTAGGCTTTTTACCTTTGATAGCTAAAAATTAAGTGTCTTAAGAAAATAATTAATTTTCAAGTGTATAAATATTAAAATAATTATTTATCAAGTTACCGGAATTTCCGAATGGAACTTTTCTTGGATCTGCCTTGAAAGGTTGAGAGCAATGGTTGCTTTGGTTTTATACCATTGAACAAGAAATGTTCGCATATGATTAGGCTAAGTAATTTGCGGTACTTCACTTTAAGACTGGACTTATTCCAAAAAAAAACTTAGAATAAATTTAGTTATTGCACTTTGGCTTAAAATTTCCTCAAGGTCAATCTAAAAAAATTAAAAAATTAAAAATTAATAATAATTGTACTCACGTCTGCACAATCGATTTTATCAACGGTTTTCTGTAATTATAAATAATAATATTTAAAACTAGGTGTAAAATTCAGGAATAATAATAAGTACCGAGCATTGAATGCAAAAAAATAAGTATTAATTTAAAGCAAAAAAATTTTAAATGACGCCGTAGTAAATATTTTTTTATGGATATTATAGAATGTATGCTTGATTATTTTAACACAATTATACTAGTATTTTATTTAAACACTTTTGAAATTCACTGAACTAAACTGCTGTGACGCAACTTCGTAAATGACACACTGGCTTTTAAGTGGAATGGGGGAAGCCGCTTTTTTCCAAAAATGTCTCGCTGATATATACTCTTATACACTCTTATACACACACTTGTATATTTCTTAGGAGTTTATGCGTACATTTACCAAATCCTGCTAGTTTTTTAATTTGTGGAAGAATACAACTGCTGATCCCGTCAGCTCCTTTGGAATAACTTATTCCAGTTGCTCCCATGTCAATAGTTTAAGACTTTCCTCAGAGAATTGCAGCTCTTAAAATAACAAATTAATACTCGCACAAATGTAATTATTATAAGCACTGTTTACCTTTAAAAAGTTAACAAAACTCTTCACACTTTAAATTTTTTAAAATTCCTTCCATCTTTACTTGCTCACTGCAGATCTAGAACTAAATGCACCAGCGAGGATAGACATAGGACTTACCAGAAAACGAATTATTTAATAGCGAAAACTGCCCCAACCCATAAAAACTAGAATATGCCCAACAAAAATAGTAACAGCTCTCAAAAACCGATGGTCCAAATTTTTAACTGGCACGCTTCGAAAGGAAATATATGCACAATCAAAAAAAAAAAACGACTAAAATCGCCTTTGGTTTTAGAAAATCGCCTATGAATTTGCTTTACTGCCGATTTTGTCTATATTAAAGAAAATAGGTTCTTAATAACAATGGCGTTTTTTTCTAAAAAATAAGACAAAAAAATCTGCAATTTAGAAATTTTTAATAGAAAGTAAAAAAGTTATGTCTTCCAATTTAGAAATAAAGGTTTTCTAAGAAATAGAAATACTGTTTTTTTAAATATAGAAAATTCTAGAAAATACAAACATTTTGCTTTGGCACTCGGAACGAACTATGCCGCGGTTGTTTCTGTGACTTCACGTCCCCCTTGTGTTGTTGTTGTTTTTCGTTCTTGTTTGTCATCTTATATTAATTTCCTTTAATTGAGCACATGGGTGTGTGTATATGTTTATTATGTACATGCACTTTAAGTTTCAAATTGGACCTGTAACTATACCCGTTACTCATAGAGTAAAAGGGTATATTGTATTCGTGCAAAAGTATGTAACAGGTAGAAGGAAGCGTTTCCGACCCTATAAAGTATATATATTCTTGATCAGGGTCACTAGCCGAGTCGATCTAGCCATGTCCGTCCGTATGAACGCAGAGATCTCAGAAACTACAAAAGCTAGAGAATTGGGATTACCCACACATATTCTTTGGCTTCCTACGCAGCGCAAGGGCCACGCCCCCTCTAACGCCCACAATCGCCTAACGCCCACAATAAACGAGTTTAAAAAGTGTCTGCCGCCCACACCTTTTAAGATTTTGGAAAAGTAAAAAAAATCAGTTTTGTTGTATTTATCAATTCCTATCGAAATGTAGAAGAAATTTTTCAAATCGGACCATTCGTTAAAAAGTTATGCCAGATTAAAAATTTTATATCTCCATCTCCCTCGCACTCATTTTGGCTGAGTAACGGGTATCTGATGGTCGGGGCACGCGACTATAGCGTTCTCTCTTGTTATAACTGAAATGAGTATACAAATTACAAATTATACATATAAAAACCCAATAACTTACTATTTTGAGAAAATCATCTTGGTCGCCTCACGCGGGACGCGGGAATCGAACCGCTTGCCGCACAGTTTGCAGTCAAGCGCTCTACCAGCTGCGCCACGGAAGCATCACGAGAGGCACCGTACAAAGTCTATTCAAATTTTGTTTTCTTACTTAGAGTCAAATTGATCTGACTCTCTTCTCGTTATTCCCCACTAGTTGTTCATTTTATTGTGTTTGTTAATAATTATTGATTAACATTAATATTTATAAACAAATATATATTTTATTATGGTACAATAGTAGCCAGTGGCGGATCTAGGATTTTGTTGTGGGGGGTGATATTAGAACAAATTTTTTGTTGCATACTTTTTGAATACCAATTTGCTTTCAATTTTCACCCGAGTGGGGGGTGATATATCACCCCCCGTGGATAGTAGCCGTAAATGATTGTTTCAAATTTGAATAACTTAAACATAATTTTTATCAAAATATAATTATTCAAAAGTGAAAAAAAAATTCATTTTATTATTGTTATGTAAATATTACGCATTAAAAAAAAAAAAAAAAGACACCAATACATTTTCGCCTCGATGTGGGATTGAACTCACACTTGCGTTTCTAAGCTTGTATAACATATTCATGCACGCACGCGTTTGACCCCTAGGATACCACTAAAGGAAATTTTCTTCGATTTTAGAAAAAACGTTAGAAAAATTTTCAAACATTTTTTTTCTGTTTTTTAGAAAAAAATATTTCTACTATGTAAGAATTTTTCTAATGTTAATGGCGATTTTTTTTTTGAAATATGTAGTCTTTTTTTTTTAAAATCAATGGCGATTTTAACCCTCAAACATAGAAAGGAAGATTAGAAAAAAAACCTTATATTTTAGAAAAAAATGTATTTTTCTACATTTTAGAAAAAAAATTCTACAAAAAATCGTTCAATGGAGACTTTTTCTAAAGTTTAGAAATTATTTTCTCTTTATAGAAATTTTTTTTCATAAGCACAGAAAAATTTTGTTTTTCTATATTTAAGAAAAATAATTTTCTGAGTGCACCTTTCCGAAATGGTATGGCTCTTTGTGATGGGACCGAAATTGATGGAGATCTAGCGTCTGAAAGTTCCAAAAAAGTTTCATTTTTGGCTTTTTTTCATAGCTAGTTTTTATTAATTTTTTAATAATAATTATAAATATTTTTAAATTATTTTGAGTATGCAGATATAACGGGCCGTTAGTTGAGGCCGAATATTTGCAAATCGAGTGTACATTCTAGGAGATATGCATAGCTTAGTAAAATGACTCAAAGTCATCACAAGTCAGCAGTGGTACCAAAAATGCTTTTCAAGGAAAGTCGTCTGTTTTCGTGATTTCCAATTTCGAGAAACGATCAAAATAGTGTCATGTAATGTATATACACTCGATTTAAATACATTTAATTTATTAAAAAAAAATCGAGAAAGAAAATCTTTGGATTTTTTTCGACCAAAATATGGTTTTCGGTAAACACCCAGATGGCACGCCAAGTTCCAATGGTTAAATGGGTCTGCAATCCCCGGAAGAGGAAGGCAATCGTCGACGCCGCCGCCGCTGTGAAAACAACGACGAAGATGGCGACGAGCCGCCAATTCGGCGCCGGCGCCGCCAACGTGCTGCCGATCGCTCCGGGGATGGCGAGGAACAGCCGCGTACTCGCCGCCAGCGAACGAACCGTCGCCAACGTCCCCGATTGGAAGGAGCCGATCAAGATGAAGCTGGCAATGCTGGGGAAGCCGCAGATGTTGATCCAGTCGATGATGCCGAAAAATCGATATAAATTCCTAGATTTTGGTTTATGTCATGGGTCCACACGCTATCTCGCTGGCTGGAAAGTGTGACCGCGTGGGAAAAGCCTTAATTAAAAAAACTTGATTTTCCCGAAATTTGTGGGTTTTATTTCGTTGAAATTAATTCAGAAATTGCTTAAAAGTATGCCCCTTCGAATGCGATACCGTGCAAGTTGGCACAACCTCTATGAGAGCTGTATTAACTCCGTAAAAATTGCATGGAAAAAATATGTATATTTACATGGTTGATGTCATGGGTGTTAGGGGTCTAATAGGCGCGGGCAGTGGGAAACGGCACGTTTCAAATATTGACCACTGAAAATCAATTTTCAATTAAAGAAAATTGTAAGTTCTACGAAAGATCCGTATACTTCTCGAAGCCTTAAATTGATTAAGTTTATATGAGGAACCTACATTTTTTTAATTGATATAAAAAAAATATCTTGAATCGTTTCATGTGGAAATCCAACGTTAGGTCCAAAAGTTTACGACATTTATGTTATGTCGTTAGCTTTTACTTTTAAACAAATTTTTGAAATTCCAGATTTATTAAATCTAACTTTCAAAAACGTTCAAGAAAGCGTAAGCTCAAACGACTTTAAAAATTGAATTAGTTATTCCTTTTTTAATGTATCTTGAATATGCGGTGTATACGTTAATTTCTCATTAATGCCTCAGTCAAAATTAATGCTCGTTGTCCAAATTAAATTATACTTTTTGTGCCGTCTTCATTTTAACAGCAAATCAAAAGCAAAGTGAAACGAAGTATCTTCTTATCATTTAGTAGAGCAATTCAAATTTTAAAAAAATGGAATCTCGCTAACAGTAAATATTGAATCTCGAAAAGTTTGTTTTGTTTTGTCATTAATTGTCGGCGATAATTTGGCAGTCAATAGCATTCTCGGATACGTTCAGTCCTATAACTCAAAACGTTATGGTAGGGTATGTAGAACAGCAGCACAAAACTTCGATTCATTCGCGACAATGTCGACATTGCCATAGGATTTAATTGGAACGACCGCCGCGATAGCCGCAAGCTGCTGTTCAGGGATGCAGTATGTAACTTGGCGGTTTATTAAAGTTTTTCATTTTGTTATTTTATTTTGTACAATATGCATTTTAAAAAAGGATTAAAAGCTAGCAAACAAACCTAAATTAAGTTTAAAACTTATAAATAAAGCCTAGTACTCAACAGAGAGCTGCAACGAGGATGATCGATCATCGCGCCCTGAATTTTCGTTTAATCCGGCAAACTAAATCGGCAACGAGTAATCACGATCGGGTCCTACTGCGGCTTTTTTCCCGCTAAAGCAGCGGGTTTTTCCAAAAGTCGTAAAACAAAAGTTTCCTATTTGGAACTCCTTAAAACAATTGAAATGATTTCATAACCCTAAAATACAGTTTGGATACGCACATACAAAATTTATTCAGCATTTATTCTTCTGAGCTGGCAAGTGGCTATTTTGTTTCTAAATACATTTTAAACATTTTTACAGTAATGTGTTATACATCAAAATTTAAGGAATAAAATCGTTGAAGCCGTTTTTGAGAAAAAAAAAATAAAGTTTAAAAAATATTTGTTTCGTGCACAGCTTATTTACTATTGCATTTACACAAGAAGACGTTTATAGCATTTCAAAAGTACCTTTAAAACGAGATACAGCACAAGTCTGTAGCTTCAGTACTTCAGAAGGTATGGCCTTCCGAATTTTAGCTATTTATAGCTGTTTTCCCGCTAAACTAGCGTGTTTTTCCAAAAGTGGCAGAACTAAAGTTTCTTATATCGAGCTGTTGAACATCATATCAAATTTTCAGGACTTTAAAACCAGGTTTTGGGACACACAGACAAACTGACAAACAGAATTAAATTTTCATTTTGGGAAGAAGAAGAAAATCTTGTTTTCGGTATAACTTTTGAACGGAGCGTCGGATTCTCTGATATGACCCCTCATACTAAGCGCATTTTCAGTAAAAATACAGCGACCGTAGTGCGAGGACAATTATCCCCACCGGCCCCAACAGCTCCAATTATATCTAAATTTTCACTTTCACCGCACTCTCTCCCAAACCAATCGAAATTGGTTAAGTAGTATATAGTAGTCGCTTCGTCACTACATGGACTGCCGTCCATAGTGATATGAAGACTTATTTTCTGCTTTAAAAAATATAAGTATAGCTTAATATCTATATCTTTCAGAAAAATATTTTAAAAGACTTGTAAATTTAAAACTTGTTGTTTTTTAAAAGACATTTGAAACTAAATAAATTCTGTAATTTATAAGTAATATTAAAAAGGTAGTTAAAAGTAAAAGTAGTTTTCCAAAAGTGACTTATTCCTACACCTTATAAAAGGTGCGGGTTGCACTTGACTTCCAGTGTGGAATATTTAAGACTTACTCACAAAAACATTTGGTTGGAAAAATTTAACAATAAAGATAGTTCAGTAACTATAAAAAATATTACTTTAACAATTGAAATAGTCGTCAGTGTATTTGTTTTTGCTTGCGTACTATTAAATAGTTATGCTTCTATTAAAATAGTCACGCTTACGGAATGTGTGTGTTTTGTATCTTGAAACTATTTTAATAGTTATTCTACTATTATTAAATAGTTACCCTAACGTTATACTTTTAGTGTTGTGAACCCCTGGTGGCAAAAAATTGAAACGAGCTGCTCGCACTGCAAGAGTTTTCAGTATAGTTAAGTGGTACCACTATTTCAGAATGGATGAACTATTAAATTCGTGGGGATTCGATCACACCCTGCAAGCATTTTCTATCGCGGATGTCACTATTTAGTGATGTCTAGAAGATTAAAACGATCGTCCGCGATATCGCATTCGGATCGCCGAAGTCACTCCCGTCGGGAAAAAATGTGTCACTTCGGCGACACTTCCCAAAGTCACTTCTGAGTGACTTCCAGAAGTGTCGCAAAAGTCACCTCCCGACGGGAGTGACATATGTTACGTCCTATCCCAACTCTGCACGCGGCAAGTATTGCGTTAACTTTTAAACTCGCTGGGATTCATGTTTTTCTGATGAATCCATAACAATAAAGGAACTTGAATCTTTAAATGATACAGTCTTAATCTTTTTATTTAGAAATAGAAGCTGTCCCAAAAAAATAATTTTTTAAATAATTTAATGAGTTGGAAGCGGTCTTACGTAAATTCTTTTAAGAAATGTTTTGTATCACAATCAACATGATTTCCTCTCTCTTAGGGTTTTGACAATGGCCTTAAACAAGCTTCAGTTGAGACAGTCGAAAAGCCACAGTCACCTCAAGCAAATACCTCAAATGTCACCAATAGTTGAAAGAAGCCGGATCCGCAGATTTTATTGTAAATATTCAAATATCAACCAGCTTATTTTTAATTTAAAATGTATTTACAGGATATTGAGAAAATACTTCAAGACCATTTTCGTTGGTTCTTTTGTAATCGAAAATTTTCGGAAACCAATAAACTAAACGACACTGCTTGTAAAATATTGGTAGAGGCTGTGAGTATGTCAAAAATCAAATAAAATTGATCGGAACCGATTTTCTCCGAGTTTCTGTGGAAATTGGAATGATCGTGTAAGCTGTTAAAAACCTTTAAATTAAATGATTTTATATTTGTTAAATTAATAAATATATTTTCAAATAACTAACAACAAGGCAAGTGGTCGCTTGTATGATAAGTACTATAACACCATAAGACGTCTTAAACCCCTAGAGCCGGAAGGTTTTACTACAACCGAAATAGATATTTTTGACTTTTTTGCAAGTGATTCAGGTAACGTATTATCAGAGCATGTAAAAAACAGTTGACTATTTCTAGCTGTCTCAAAATAACTCTCACTTTGGGACCCTTTGATCAAATAGTCAGAAGATGAAGGCCATTGTATATATTTACTCGAATAACGCCATCACTTTATCATAAAAGTTGAAAAACCGCGAATTCTTTAGAAGATAATGGTAAGAATCACAGGTGCTAATAATTACGTTAATTAATATATATATATTTTTAAGTAAATGTACTACATATTGCCTTAAATATTTTAAAGGTGTAAGGCAAGGGAAAGGGAGAACTGTCAAAAAAGACCGTTTTTACTGAGCATTTCAAAGTTTTGATCATTTACTAACAGTTTTTTGGGACCGTTTCGTCCAAACGGTTTTTGAAGGACTGAAAAAATTTATTCACAGTTGAGAACGGTCAACCGAAAACCGAAACAAAATGAAATGAAGGGTTTCGCTCAGATCGAAACCGAATTTTTAAGTTTTTTTCGGTTTCGTTCAGACCAAGACAGCAAAAGACTCTGAGTATTATATATAAATTAATTACACTTTAAATTTAACGGCCTACTTGTAGAAATCAACAGCGCCCATCATTGGTTACAAAAGTTTCAAGATCCCGCAGAAACAACATAGCGCTGAAACTTTTATTGTGAATATCTACATATTTTTTATAACTTTCTACATCCACGTTCATATGTTGTAGAATAGCCAAGTAGTCAACACATTTAGGCTAGGGATAAGGTTTCCGTACCGAAAACAATGTCTTTATGGGGTCGGAAACGTCTCCTTTACCGCGTTGCAAACTTCTGACTGAAATCATTATTCCCTTGTAGAGATCAAAGATCAAAGTTCTGTTACTGTCGAGCAAATTTTCAAAAAGCTTCCCTTCAAAATTATTTTAATCTATGTTAAACATACGAGGCTTTTCCTAGAATCCTGACCAAATTTCATTTAAAGTGTAAACTCGAAATTAAAAATAAAATTAAAAATGGAATCTATTCCATCACAGATTTTAAAATTTGTTGTAAATTCCATTCCATGTCACATTCCATCTGAACTAAACAGAAAATAAGTTCTAAAGTAAAGTCTTAACAACTCAGAATCTGACTTGGGCTTGGTTCATGAACGGCTAGACCCAATTGGGAATTATATATAAGACATCGCAGAAGATTTGAAAAATTACTGTTGCATACTTTTATATTAAAGAGTTGACGTTAGAAAATCGCTTTCGTTAAATAAAAATGTTAATATTAATTAAAATACTGCATTTAAATTTTTCTGCTATTTTTTCTTAGTATAGACTAGAACTGCACGACCGCACGAAATAAGTTGCGAGCCACGATTCGTCCAAGAAAGCGCTTTCGACTTTTACAATATCGGTGGTGAGTGGAAATTCCCAAGTATTACGTAATAGAATTTTGGCAATGTGATAAAGAAAAAAAAGATAAATCCAAAAGAAAAACTAAGAAACCATGAACATTTTCAAAAAAAATTGTATCTAGCAAGTAAATAAACTTTTATAATGTTTTAAAAAACCCATTTTTTGACTCGAGCTAACATGATCTTTTGAGACCCCCGAACGAAGGGGCTATTATTAACGGGATGGGTTCTGTTACCAGGAATTTAATAACCGCAGGTCGGGTGGGCAAACCAAGCCGCAAAACATCTGACGGCTTGGACGTTCGAGGGCATGATCTAATGCAGGGGTGTTACAAAATGAACACTGAGAGAAAAAAAAGTTAAATTCAGAAAAATATTAATTTTGGTTACTTCATTTGGTTATTTCATTTAAAAATGTACAGTTGATCTAGAGAAGTATGAATATTTATATTTATTTTAGTTGTAGATCATTTTAACAACGCCTCCAGATGATTATTGGTTAAACGGCTTCGATGATTGTTTTTAATTCATTTTAATGTTAACAAAGCACTTTCACAAATATATGTGCTTCCGAACATCGAATATATCCTCAATATGCTGCACCGTAGAGACGATTATTTTTTTGGCACCTTCCAATTTCCAGAAATCAATTCCTTTTAAATTGCTTGTCTTCATTTCCAAGTCAATTGAACTTCCGGACTTTGTTCAAGTATGTTGCAGGTTATTGGATTAAAAAAAAATCCATACTTTTTTTGATATCATTGAAATCGGTAAATGGTTTTTAAATGCTGTGAAATTATAGGTAAATTCATCAAAAACTAATTTCAAGGAGGGAAACGAATTTAATTTTTTAATTGCAAATCGAAGAGAAATACATCTGTTTTTTTTTACATCCTTCTATGGAACCGATTAAATTAAATATGTTCTTATTTTTGCCTTGAAGAGAACTGTTAAGGTTGTTGAGGTTGTGTTTTAACATCAGTCAATTGAAAAAATCGTTCAAGACATTTTCCCCGACTCAGCCATCTCACCTCCGTGAACATAAGTAAGTCTTTATATTGACTTTTGCATTCCTCAAGAAACATTTTAAGTATGCGGTGGGTTAATTAATTATGACCTCCTCGTATTTTGTTGATAATTATTACCACAACGTTCATTGTGTGAATATTATTTGTTGGTTAACAATGTATCCAAATAATTGTAAAGTTCTTCAACTCTCAAGTTACCGAACACCTCGACAAATGAACAGTCTGGATTACATCAGCTGATTTTCTGCCAATTTCTTCTAATCAATTTAACATTTCTAGGCATGCCTTCTTATAGGGTCTTCCCACAGAGCTCCATCCACCATCTACCATCCGTTGAACGGATGGTCCGTAAGGTTTTGCCGTTCCTAAAATTTTCCAGTTAGTCCGCCATCCAATTTTGACGGACTTTGACGGGCTCTTTTATGCGATATTTAGGCGATGTTTTTTCGGTGCAACTCTGAATTCTTCCTCTTGACTGTGAAAAATGGAACGTTGACTACGAGAACAAATCAAATCGATGGCGGGAAAAAATTAAATAATGCTTAAGATCGTTGTTTTTTGGCTATCGATGAATTATTTGTAGTTTGTTTCGAGCGGAAAAGCATTTACCAACAGGTTGCTATGAGTGGGCCAAAATGTATGCTGTTTTGCGTACGAAAACATAATATTAGCAGCAAAGTCTCAGAATATGTTCTGCACTTTGTAAATAATAACTAATATTAATTAAAAGTGTACAATGTACTCCTATAAAGTTCCAAAGTTGCTAAAAATTACCAAAACAGCACCAATTTGGTTTTGTTTACAACTTTTTCACTTTAATATTGGCTAGACAGAGGCGTAGTAAGAGCGGGGTGTGGGGTACCGGAGGCTAGGCTCTCCTCCAGTCAGCAATATCTATGCATACTCGTTATAGCATATGTTATAAAAGTTCAGATATGAATTTTAACTATTATCTTATGCTATTTATTGTATTATCGTACAATAAGATTAGGAGAACGCCATTTTGCGACAGTTTTTCCAAGTTGAAATCCCCCTTCGTTAATGTTGAGATGAGCAACTGCTCTTCAAGTCAGCTGTTATCGGATGGTGGATGTGCTCTGTGGGTACACGAGTTTCACATTTGTCAAAAATCCCAACCGTTTCACACGGATGGACTCTATAGGAAGAGGCTATAAACCCTGTAGTTCTCGAGGGGGCCGGTGGCACTTTCGGGGTAGAAAAGGGATCGACCACCCAGTGGTCCCTTAAGGGTCAATAGGTGGCTTGTGTATTTTTTACAAGAGCAAAAGAGTTATCGGAGAGTGAACACTTCTATGTGAGCTATACAAATTGTAAAATGAAATTTTTGACAAGTATATAATGATTTTAAAAACGAATACAACTTTTATTTTGTTTATATAAAAAACAAATTTAAAAAAAAAGTTAAAATAATAAAATAAAAACTTAATAATGAGATAAAATAAAATAATAAATGATAGAAATTTATTTCTTTTTATATTATTTATATTTAATAATGAGCAATTTAGTTTCAGCAATATTTTTTACAATAGCGGTGGTTTAGTAGCAAAACGTTTTCCTTCCTTCCATAACAAGCGGATTTTATTGGTGCTTAGATATGTAAAATAAATAAATAAGTACCTAATTTTATATAAATAGATGTAAACAAAAATAATATTAGCGAATGTTTTTATTGCCATCGAATATATATATATATAGTCGCAATATTAAACGTAACGGATTGCCATCACTACCCGACGCCGCTACCATCACTAACCCAACGCTTGCGCCAAATTTTGTAAACATTGGCTGCGTTCAGCAGAACAACATGATCACTGATCACTGATGGATCAGTAATCAGTGATCAAGTGTGTTCTGCTGAACGCTCATGATACATAACCATGCTATAAAAGTAATCGGCTTGAACCTATCGGTATCGATGCACCCCGCCAAAAACAGCTGTTCTTTTGCTTTACTGAAATGGATAGTACGTATATTTTCTTTAATAAGGAATATCTAATTAGCCTTTTTAATATTACACAGCGGAAATCAAAATCTGGACAACTGGGGTCACAAAGCTTCTTTTAGCTTTGTATTTTGAAAAAAAAGAAGACTTCAGGAACCCCAAAATTAAAAATAAACATGTCTGGCGCGACATACAACAAGCAATGGAGGGCCACGGTGTAACCGACCTGGACCCAGATAAGTTGGATAGGAAGTTTAGGAACCTAAAAAAAACGTACGACAACATAAAGGTGAAAAATCGCAGCACGGGCCAAAGTGCCTCGAAGTGGGAGTTCTTATCCGAAATGGAAGCCATTTTCGAGAATGATTTGGCCATGAACGGTGCCCGCACCTTGGCAACAAATATGACCGAGGAGGAGAACGAGGAGCAGCTGTTGGGATACACAGAGTACTTGGAGGGGTACTATGAAGAAATGGAATCGTCCTGCGCCACTCCCACAACGTCCTGCGGAGCAGAAACGCTCGAGTCTGGTGAAGGCGACAAGGAAGGTGGGAGCCGCAAGCGAAAGGCCAGAGTCCAGAAGGGCCAGTACTACCAAAAGAAGAAGGCGCTGGAGGCAGAGAGCGGAAAAGTAGAGGAGCTTAAAAAGCTGACCGCCGTAATGGAGGAAAGCAATAGGCTGCAGGCTGAGCGGAACGATCTCCTAAAAGAATTTTTAAGCAAAATGAACAAGTAAATAAAAATAAAAACATGGTTATAGCATAATGAAGAAGTGAAAATAAATACATAGTTATAGTTATAAGAGATCTCATTAAATGAAAACAAAATATACTTTATAACGTGTTTTTATTAAAAAAGCTTATTGTAACATATTTTTAATATTATCTCTTTTTATAATCGCCTCAGATAATTGTCTTTCCGATTCTGTTGACCAATTACAAGTCACTATTTCCTCATTGTTGTCTTCGAAAATATCCCAGTCTTCTTCATCACCATTGATCAAAATAAAATTGTGCAACATGCATGACGCCAAAATAATGTAGTTTCCAAAACTAGGATATTTAATTTCCAAATACTTCAACCTTCGAAACTTACCTTTAAGTAACCCAAATGCTCTTTCTATAATGGATCTTATAGATGAAAATCTTACGTTATATAGGGTTTGCGATGTACTTAAATGTCCATTATCTCTGTAAGGTGTTAACAAAAATTTACTTAATGGGTAAGCAGAGTCGCCTATTAAATGCCTGTCCTCAGAAAGAAGCGGATTTTCCTGATTTGCCAGCTTGGAAAACTGTGGGCATGATTTAAACACTCGTGCATCGTGCATTCTGCCTGGTTGACCAACAAAAACATCTATAAAGCGACCAGTACTGTCACATATGCCCTGAAGGATTATAGAATGAACTTGCTTTCTATTATAGAAGTCTCGAGCATTTCCTACAGGTTGCTTTGTAGGTATATGGCAGCCGTCTATAGCTCCTATTACACCTGGAATTCCTCCAGATTTTTCCTCAAATATTCTAGCTGTTGCTACTTGCGCAGCAGTGGAGGGCCACTTTATATATGCGTTTGCAAGTCCAGCAAGAATGTAAACAATAAATTTAAATATTATGTGACCGGAACTCTTGGCTATGTTGAATCGATCGCCAACAGCCAAGAAGGATTCCTGCTTGGCCAATATCCAAATCGTGAACAGAAGTTTTTTCTCCAAACAAACGTGGACAATAGGTTCCTTCAGAGCTTCGATTTTAGGTGCTACTGCCAAAAGAAGCGACTGTAAATAAAAAGATTAATTAATAAAGGATTTGGAATTTGAAATGGGTATATTACCTCAAAAACTGCACGAGACATTCTAAAATGTTCCTTAAATTGGTCCAAGCGGTACCTTTGGACAGTCTCTTCGTAAAAATTTTTTGATTTTACACAGCGCCTCTTTTTCTTAAAAAGACGAGTTGTTAAATCTATATCGTCCACCGCCGCAATTACAGCATTGCACACTGCATTGGTAGCCACATCAAAATCAAACAATTCTGGCAAAATGACAATAGATTCAACCGAATTCATGGTTTTTCATTTATATTTGCCTTTGTTTACATTCTTCTTCTTATGTCCATTCTACTCGATATTTCGCCTATTGATACACGCCAACAGCTATGTATCATGTATCAAGAAAAGGTAGCGTACTTTTTTTACGCTACCTGATCACTGATCACTTATGCAAAATTCTTTCATCATGATCAGTGATCATGTTGTTCTGCTGAACGCAGCCATTGTATTTAATTTGTCTTATTGTACATTTAAAGTGTTATATTTTGTTGTGTTCTGAAGTGTCGTCAACAGGTGAGTACCACCATATATGTTGTGCAAGTGAAATAAATAATAATATGTGATATTCAGCCATGAACATCAACAGGCACATTCGTCGATTAATTAAAGAGGAAAAGGAGAAACGTCAGAAAAGATTTAGGGAAATAGAGCAAGCGCAGCTGCCAAATAAATTAGAAGTGTCTGATAGTTCAATACAGCAGATTTTGATAAACATATGGAAGCTTTAGAAACAGAAGAGTTACATGTAGAAACTAATGACGGACCTCCAGTCCGGAATTGTGGTTTGTTAAATGACAAGCTTCGCCAATGGCACAATAAGCATAGAGTCAGCCGCGAATGCGCCAAAGACCTGATTAAAATTTTCACAGATTTTTCCTTTGGTATGTATAATCGCATTACGACCGAATTCGTTACGTAAAGTACATTCGTTTTCCATTTTAGACGAACCTTTTCAACAGCCGTCAGTGTGCACAAGTTGTTGCGAAGTTAAGAAGCAAATCGCGGAAATAAATGGTAAAATGTTAAACTTTTTAACGTTAAATTTTGTTTTGCACTATAAACCTTAGACATTTTTTTGTTTTTTAAAAATGTAAATTAATATTATTTATAAATAATTGTTTCAGTGATGTTTCTTTTCTTAAATATGTTTATTTTTTCCTTGCTAAATGCTCTTATAATCAAATTTTAATTTCTTTTAGAAAAACTTGAGGAAATAATTCTTTCTCTTGCGGAACAAAAAATTATTGTTTCGCAACTGGTGCGGCAACGAGTGGAAAACACAAACGTGGCGAAATGTTTCCCAATTAAAGATGAGGAGGCCCTAAATATAGTCAACCAAAATATTAATAGTTGTGCAAAGGACTCCTACGTAAGTCTTTTTTCTTTGATATAAACATTATAGTGAAATTTTCTTCCTATTTAGATTAAAGCCATGAGATCGTTGTTGCTGCCAGAAGGGGTTTTAAAAAACTTGCGGAGGGTTCTCACAGATGAGTTTGTTGTGGAATATAATGTTAAAGGCCTTTCTGGAAAAAAAGCCTTAAACTCATTTACACATTTCTATGGTGCACTTCAAGGTAGGTTATTTTTATAACTGTATTTTTTATAATATACTTAGTTTCTTGATTCAATTCCAATCTATTTACTTAGAATGCCATCTGTCTTTAATCCTATTTCTTTCTGTCTTTTTCTGCTTTTCACTTTTATAACATGGTTTGATGTGAACAGGCTTGTAAAACAAAAACTAAAAATATATATTTAAACCCATGCAGAGGGAATTATAATTTAGTCCAGAAGTTTGTAACGCAATAAAGGAGACATTTTCAAACCTATAAAGTATACATTTAACCATGTCCGTCTGTCTGTCGGTTCAAGTTTCAAAAGCGTGAAATAAGTCTACATTTATTTGTTGGTTATTCTTATTTTATATTTATGCTTTTCTAGTCACAATTTCATTCCTGAAAGCTGCAAGGGTATTAAAACTTTGGCTTGCCGAAGTTAGTTTCTGTTCTCATTTTATTTTAAAACACTAAAATCTTTTTTTTTTTTAGATATTGTTTCAGAATCTGGTAATGCAGAAATATTGATTCCCAAGGCAATTCAATTGCAAAAGAAACGATTTTTTAAAAATAAATCCAAATCAAATAACAACAACAATGAGGAACTTAACAAAAACGTGTCAGCAGAGGAATTTGTCCAATAAATTTAAATTAAAAAAATAGAAAAATTGTCTACTTATAATACAATAAATTAATTTAACAAAAAGTATTTTTTCTTAGGAAGTTTCATAGCATTCAGCTTTTTTGGTATTGAAAACACCAACCCCATTTCATACCCCTTTTCGCCACAAAGGGACCGATAGGTGGTCCCATTTTATACCCCTTTTCGCCACAAAAGGGACAGGTGGCCCCAAGCAGCCAAGTAAGTGGTAATAATTTAACGGTTCCTGCTAACAAAGAAGAGAAGAGGGAAAACGGAAATTTGGAAAACAACGGTTACTCGTATAGCAGTACACACAAGGGACCTTTTGTGGTCTACATAGACAAAATTGGTGAAAACAATGGCGAGGATCGTCCTAAAAGAGTTCCTATAAACCCCCTAGAATTAAATGCTGTTCTGTTAAAATTAAACATTAAAGATATTATTTCCGTAAACAAGATTGGTTATGGGCGTTGCAAAGCTGAGTGCAAATCAGCAACGGCAGCTAATAGCATCATGTCGTCTAATCTTAAAAATAATGGTTACGAACCTAAAATTTTCAAGCACTTCATTTTTAAAATGGGTATTATTTTTAATATCCCGACAAAGTTTTCCGACTCCGAACTTAAGGAATACATTTCTTCTCCAGTGCCTATACATGAAATAATACGTGTGAAGACTAAGGACCGTGATAATAAAGATATTTTTGTCAACACCCCTAGGGTTAAGATTCTGTTTAATGGTACTCAAATTCCCAACGAGGTTGTTTTTTTGTTCACCAAAGTTAATGTTAGTTCTTTTGTTCCTTTTGGTCAATGCTTTCGTTGTTTTAGATTTAATCATTTTGCTCAGAATTGCAAACAAACTGAACAAAAATGCAGTAAATGTTCTCTTTCACATTCAAGAGAACAACAATGCAGTCAACTACTTTGTGCTAACTGCAAACAAAACCACGCAGCCACCTCTCTTGATTGCCCCGCTCGTAAGAGATCGTATGCTATTCAGAAATGTATGACTCTTGAGAATTTATCTCGTAATGAAACGAAGATCAGGTACCCCTCTCTCTTCCAAATTTTAACAAGATAAATGAAGAGAAAAATTCCCACGACACTATGCTCAGCTGGAAAGCTGCTCTTCAAGAACATGAGTACACTCTAAATGAAAAGTTTTCGCACATTCATTCTAACCCGGCTAGCTGCTCACCCTCTAGTGAACCTATTTCAGACAACCCAGCTCTTGAAGCTGCGGAAAATAGTTTAAATCAATTAGCTTCTGCTATCTCTTCATTTCTAGTCAATGGAACAACCAATTTAGTACCTGAATCAAGAAACTTTTTAGAAAATTTAAGAAACAGAATTGCGATTACAAATTCAAAAATTGATTTGTTTAAAATTAAACAAGTTGTTTAATTTTTTAATTTAACTGATTTTTATTTTTAAGTTATCATTTTTGTTTTATTTATTTCTTTCCTAATCTTTTAATTATTTATACACTTATTTATTTATTTATTTGTCTATATGTTAATTTTAATAAAACTTAAATTTATTCTTATTTAAATGTCTTTAAAAATCTTACAGTATAATATTCAGAGCTTAACTGCTAATAATAACAAACAATTATTGGAATTATTCTTAGTTAATAATAATATAGACATAGCAATTTTATCAGAGATTTGGGTTTCCAATAATTCCATGTGTAGTTTGGAAAATTATAACTTTGTTTGTAAGGCGCGTAACGATGGTTATGGCGGCGTTGGAATTTATTTAAAAAAACATATACGCTTTAGACAAATTAACTGTGATATTAGCTTAGAAGTCATTGGTATCTGTACAACGACGTTAAGAAATAATATTAATATTTTCAGTGTCTATGCTGCACCCAGCACAGACATTAGTTCCTTTCAACAAGGTTGCGATGATCTTTTTACTATTGCTGCTCAATCGAGTGGTCTAGCTGTCATAGGTGGTGACTTTAATGCCAAATCCAGCATATGGGGTAATAATACTCAAGATGCCAGAGGAGGCATTCTAGAAAATTCCCTTTTACACTCAGGTTTTTTTTGTCTCAACAATGGTTCTCCTACCTACTCCCATAATCCATCCTATAGTTCCACACTTGATGTCACTTTCCTTAATAATAGTAATCTTAATTCTAACTGGTCTGCAATAAATTCAAAAATTTCAAATAGTTATCATTATCCTATTTTAATAGAAATAAACCAATTTTCAGCTTCAACTAACATTACAAAATTTAATCATTACAGTATAATCCAGGACTTTTCTAAAATTCAGATTACAACTTTAGACAGTATTTCCAACGCTTCCTTAACTATACACTCTAATAATTCAATTCAAATAAATACAAACAATAGATATGTTCCAAAAAAGTATTGGGACGAGCTCTGTGAAAAATTGTTTAGACTTAGAAATGCGTTTAGACAAAAGTACTATAAATCCAAGCTACACTCTGATGCTGTTGCCTATATTAATAGTAATAAAAAACTTAACAACTACTTCTATAAAATGAGAAAGGAAAACCTTAATAAGCTTGCGGAAGATATTTCCAACCCATCTTAAATGAAAGATATGTGGAACAAAATTCATTCTCTTAAACTTTACAAGCAAATCAAACCTTCCAATAGTGCAATTTCTGACTCAGAAAATAGGGATTTTCTTAATCAAATAGCCACTGCACCCAACACTGCTGAGTGTTCTGACGTTTCCTTTTCTGAAGACTTGCTTTATCGCTATAACAACTCCAGTTTTTCTGCTAGGGAACTCCTTGACTTTTTGAACTCTCGCAACCCAGATTCGGCTAAGGGCCTTGACAATATTTCTTATAGAATGCTTTTAGCTCTACCCTTGGAACAAATAGAAAAACTGGTATCCCTGCTAAACAATACTTTAGACAATGGTGTTATTCCAGATAGGTGGCGGAAAATAAAGGTTATACCTGTTCCCAAAAAAAATCTTGATTCTTCTATTATTACTAACAACAGACCTATCTGCCTACTAAGTGTGATTTTTAAGTGCTTAGAAGGTTTGATAAAATTGCGTATGGAAGAGCACATAAATAAAAATGAAATTCTGCCACCTAGATCATATGCGTTCAGGAAAAACCATTCTACTGCCCAATGCATTAACGATGTGATAAACAATATAGCTAATTTAAAAGCTCGTGGTTTCCATGTAATCGTAGCTGTATTAGACCTAAGTAAAGCCTTTGACGCTGTCAATATTCCAATTCTATGTAGAAAATTAGTCAATATGGGTTTTGACCACAATCACATTTACTTTAACTTTCTTAGCCAAAGAGTTCTCACTATGGGTGCCGCAGAGGTTACTGTTAATAAAGGAGTTAGCCAAGGTAGTTGTCTAAGTCCAATCCTTTTCAACTTATATACAGCTGAGCTTCACAACTTAAGTAATGACCAAGACAGTACTTTGTTTCAATACGCAGACGATTTTTTTTTTAGTCTGCTATGACAAGGTCTTCGCACTGGCTGAAGAGAAATTAGAAGAAAAAGTCAACAGTTTTATGGATATGTGCAATACCAACAACCTTACTTTTAATCCTGACAAGTCGGCCACGATTCATTTTAATTTAAGAAGAAAACCTTTAAGTGTTATGTGTAATAGTATTATTTTAAAAAATGTAGATAGTGTTAATTATTTAGGTAGAATCATAAGTGCCAATAACTCGTCAGTACAGCATGTAAAGAAAACAATTTCTAAATCAAATCAAACGAATATGTTTATCCAAATGATCAGTGGATGCCGCTTCGGAGTTCATCCAAGCAAGTCATTGCTTTTTTATAAAGCTTTTATAAGAACCAGATTTGAATATGCCTGCTCCTCGTTTTCAAACATTTCAAAAGCAGTTCAGAAAAATATCAATAAACATGCTAACTTTCACCTTAGAAAGGCCTTAGGGCTAATTAGATCGACTCCAGTTAATATTATCTACAATCTCGCAGCAGAACTACCTCCTGAGTACAGAATTAAATTCGCTACAGCAAAGGAATTGGCCAAAACGTTCGCTCATGGTCTACCGGCTGCGTCGCTTTTGTCCAACTCCTTTGTAGCTAAAAATACTAGTTACTTTAGAGTTTACGACGAATTTAAAAATATTCTTGAATGTATTGCTCCTATTTGTCCTTATTCTTTGTTCACACGAAAGATTTCGGTTGACACGAAATTCTTTAAAGGCACGTGTAAAAATAAAAAAATAGCAAACGAAGATATAATTCTTTCTCTATTTAACGAAAAAATTAGAGACTTATCCTACAAAAATATGGAAATCATATTTACAGATGGTTCTGTGTCGGAAGATTTTACAGGAAGTGCTTTTGTTCACATGAATTCAAATACAATACAAAGTTTTTACACTGACAAAAAACTGTCGTCGCTGACTGCTGAACTCACAGCCCTAGACAAAGCAATTGACTTCGGAATATCACGGAATTTCACTAAAATAGCAATCTTAACAGACAGTCTTGGTGCCATCCAGACTATAAAAAACTCGAACTCAAAAAACTGCATTTCTCAATGCATTCTAGAAAAAATAATAAACAGTCCAACACTTATATCTTTAGAACTCCACCACATTCCAAGCCATTCCAATATTTGGGAAAATGACCTAGCAGATACAGCTGCTAAAAATGCTAGATTTAGCGGCTCTTTCATATCCGTCAGATGGACCCTCAACGACGCTATAAATCATATGTTCGCTCAAATAAAACAAAACTGGGAACGCGAATATGATCAGTTCTCTATAGAGCGTAACAAGGGTTACTCTCTTCTCTCTCCGTATACCACTTCCAAGCCTTGGTTTAATAATAAAGAAGACCTATTCAATCGCATAAAAACGAAGACCCTGAACAGAATCTTAAGCGGGCACGCATTTGATAGACACACGCTCTCCAAAATGAAAGTTTTCACGAACGCCCTTTGTGATTCTTGCAATGTTAATGAAGACATATCGCATATTTTGTTACATTGCTCAAAATATACACAAACAAGACAGCACTATCCAACATTACTTAAATATAACGATATGTATCGTTTATTCGGAAATGAACCAATTGAAAATTGGACGTCGATTACCCGTTTTATGCATGCTGCTAATATTAATATTTAATATAACACAAATAATTCTTCCTTCTTAACGGAAGTAACTTAATTATTAAAAAAAAAAAAAAAATAATTTCGAACCGATTACCGTATTGCTGGTACCGGTACGGTTTTGGTAGTCATTTAATAAACTCGTTAAAAATCCTGAATAAAATAATACCCATATGTATCAGCTCCCACTTTCTGCTATATTGACTTCGTTCCGTCGCTTTTTAGCACATGTACTGCTTAAGTAAGAAAATTTCGCTGTAGCAGAAACACTCTTTGTCTAAAGAAGGTGTAAATCTGGCATGTTTGGCGCCATTCTACGCATTTTTTCTTCTTAGAAATAAAAAAGTTAAGAATCTAATTTAAATCTTATTTTTTATATATTTTAGAAAAAAATTTGATTAATTTTAATGATTTTACATTCAAGTTTTTTTTTCCAAATAAAACTCACATAAATCATTTCAAAGTATTAATAGAATTTTATAACTGTACCGGTACAAGAACCGGAGCCAAAACATCAATACCCAAATATAACCGTTTACCGAATAAGCAGATTCGGTATGGGACCAGTACCGGAACCGGAACCGAAATAAGATTCGGTTTGATTCCCTGGTTTGCACTGTTTAGCAATAGCTAAGCTAGTTATGTATGACGCTTTTAATGCCGGTTTATCATTTTTCTCGGAATTTAACGAAATCTTATTTTTTTGCTCATGTATTTTCTCGAAATTAGTTTCAATGAATTGAAGAATTTGTTGCGCATCAAAGTCATAAAATCTCATTAAAAGGTCTTTATAATTTAGAATTAAGCCTTTTACTGTATCCGCTTGATGGTTAATATTAAAATGCCTTTCCCGAAAATATGTTTTTGCAGCCAACAAAACTTTGTGGCAAATTAAGCACTGTCTTTTACGTTTAAGATTTATTGCGAAGTAATCACTTGTATTCTTGTATTATTTTATAAAACTCAAAATAAAACTCAATTCGCGTCTGCGGCCATTGTATTAGAAATTTAAATATGATTTAAATCGGATCTTGTTCGTTTGGCCATGTAGTTTGAATACATAAAATAATAAACAGTATATTTTAACATTAGGCTATTTTTAAAATGGATTTAAGGTGGAAAATGGCTCTTTTTGTACAACTTTTTTGTGTAAGGACAAATATTAGTTTTTATGGATTTAATAACTTTTAATTGAGTTGCAAGATCTTTGAAGTCGTTTGCAATACGAATGGAAGAATTCGCGGATTTAATTTTATCCATTCTTGCATAAAATTATGACGGCAAAATATCATGGTCATAATTGAGATATAATTTAAAACGAATCAATGTTGACTATTCTCACCATTCTCCATTCATTTGACTTGAAGAATTCGCGGATTTTTTTTACCTAAAGAATTCGCGGATTGATTTACCTAAAGAATTCGCAAATCATTTGACTTAAGAACTCACGGATGTCTAAACTCTTTTTACTTGAAGAATTTCCCTATACGTTACGGACCTTACTAAGCCCTTAATTTTTCTGTTACAATGATTTAAACACATAATTTAAAAATGTGGTATACATAATATGAAATATTAATAAAAAAAATAATTTTTATATTATTATTCTAAGTTGAGTTATCCCGCTCTAGTACTCATTGCAAAATAATCCCAATCCGTTTTATTGGATTTGATTTAATATACGTATTCGAAGTCAAATAATAGAAAAGGCGAGATGGGTCGAAAATCGGAAAGAATTCCCCGAAGTTTTTTTTACCACTGATGCTCAGAAAAAGGTATCAAAATGTATAATATGTAACGCGACGTTTTTGGGTAATTATATTAGCAATTTAAAACGCCATTTGGAAAGTCGTCATCCAAATGAGTATGGCTTGGAAAATTCTGAAGATAGCCACGAACGCCCGGAAAAAAAGATTAAGTTTTCTTCCACGTTGAGCAAGGGCGAAGTAAAAGATGCGTGTGTGGAGCTAGTAACGACTGAAAAGATGCCATTCTCGGTATTGGACTCAAACGGTTTTAAAGTCTTAACGGGGCAAATATTTAAAGGACTGGATATGCCCGTTGTAAGTTTCCGAAACATAATGACTTTGGTGGAGGAGAAATATGAGAAACTTAAAGTAAAAAACATTTCATCGCTCAAAAAAAAAAAAAATAAGTTTAAAGATGGATACAGCGACTAGATGCGGTCGGGGAGTATTGGGGTTAAATGTCCAATTTTATCATGACAAAAAACTATGTATACGGACCCTGAGCCTCATTGAGTTAGATAAGTCTCATACTCCGCAAAATTTGTGCTCAGAAATTAACTTAATATTGTCAGAATTTGGTATAGAAACCATCCAAATATATTCCGTTACCACGGACAATGGACGAAACATGCTAAAAGCTGTTAGTTTAATGAATGACGACTGTTTAAATTGACGAGTGCGATAATGCTTCTAACTTGGATGATGAAAAGCTTCTAACAGACTTTAATATAAAATCTATAAAATCAATCAAATGCGCAGCGCACATCCTGCAGCTAGTCGTAAAAAACTTCTATCAAATGTTAGGTTCAGTGGATGGTATTGACAAAGCTCGAAAGCTTGTCAAGCACCTTAGAACTCCTACGTTTATGTAAGTTTTTAGCCTTTAATTTTTTTTTTTCGAAATTAATATTATACCCATTAAGATATTTGAAAAAAGTAAATTCCCTTCCGCAACCTGAGCTTGACGTTGCCACTCGATGGAATTCGACGTATACAATGCTAAGGAAACTTATTAAGTTCAAGACCTTTTGTGAGGATGCTGTAAGGCCAGAGATAAATCTTCAAAACTTTGAATGGGATGAGATAGAAAGCCTTGTAAGTTCGTTGGAGCCACTGTACAGTGCAACTTTAAAATTACAAAGTGCCCAGCTGTTTATGGGAGATTTTTATAAGGCCTGGCTAGAGCTAAAACTTCTGGTGAAAGCATCTAAGTCATCCCATAGCGCCCGGTTGCTGCAATGTATCGAAAAACGGGAGGAATCGCTGATAGATAATTATGTCATCGTCAGCATTTTCTTGGATCCAAGAATCAGAAGGGTTTTGATCAAAAGACCATCAAGTATCATGCTAGCAAAAGTCGCTCTAAAGAATCTTACACTTCCAGAAGAAAATGTTGGATGTGGACGAACAAGATACAGTTCATGTTTTTATATAACGGGAAAAATTGTCAAAGTTGGCGCAAATAACGGGATCTTGGAAAACAAAGGACGGTTAAACGAATAAACTTTTACTTACTATTACTGCGTTTATGCGATGCCGAATTCCCGCTTTCGTTTCGCGATTTCGGCCGAATCGTCTCTGCATAAGCCTTGGAAATCATACTGCACATGAGGTCGCTTCGCGGGAGTCCGTTGATAAGGCTTCCGGTCAGGCAACCAGATGTGGTCTCTGCATAGACATACATAAGTGTATTATAAAAATTTCAGTAAATTTCAGTCTTAGTAAAATAAAATCAGTTTTACACAGAACTCAAAGATGAAGGTCGTTTTTCCTTATTACAGGATAACCCTTCCAGATTGTTCAACTCATAATCAAAGCATGAGATTAACAATCTCTGTTATTTGACTTCTCATTAATGCCGACTTGTCACATCTATCCCCCTTTATATTTTTAATACTTCAACACGATATCGAGTATTACTATAAAAGAGTAGATGTCATGTTCCCCCAGCCCAAACCATAAGACCTAAAATTCTGGAAAAAATTGGGTCTGAATCGTGTGTTAGAGGAGGTGTGCACTAAGAAAAATGCAAAATTGGTTGATTAAAACATCAACCATTCCCACAGTTTTCAACCAAACAAGTTGATATTTTTTTTTAATCTTTGTTTGTGGATATCTTTGAAAGCCCAGAAGATGAGCCCCAACCGACTTCAGGTTGGGGTACTTAATTAATTTTTCCGCACCGATCGGATCCGTTTTTGCTTAGAGTGTGGAGCTATGCCGTACAATCAGTAACGTATTTTTGTTTTTTTTTTTTTTACCCACGGTTGTATTGATATGATTTTTTTTGTTAGATTTCAAGGTTGCGTGGGCCTATTTATTTTTTGTTTGCTTCGGGAGTTCGGACCGCCGAACGATTTCCGAACACAGTTCTCACAAAAACAACGTCAGCAGAAGCAGAGCGAGAGAGTAAAGAGCAGAGAGAGTCATTTGAAGCGGAAGAGAGGCGGCCAAATTTTTTTCTGGTTTTGGAACATTTGATAAAAAAACAAGAGAGAACGCTATAGTCGGGTGCCCCGACTATCAGATACCCGTTACTCAGCTAAGGGAGTGCGAGGGAGATAGATATATAAAATCTTTGATCGGGCATAACTTTTTAACGAATGGTCCGATTTGAAAAATTTCTTCTACATTTCGATAGGTATTGATAGTCACAATAAAACTGCATTTTTAGTTTTCCAAAATCTTTAATGGTGTAGGCGCCAGACACCTTTCAAAAAATTGTGTAGGGCGATTGAGGGCGTTAGAGGGGGCGTGACGCCATTTTGAAAAAAAACTTGCGCTGCGTAGGAACTCCAAGAATATGCATGCAAAATGCCAATCCTCTAGCTTTTATAGTTTCCGAGATCTCAGCGTTCATACAGACGGACAGACAGACGAACAGACGGACAGACGGACATGGCTAGTTCGACTCGGCTAGTGATCCTGATTAAGAATATATATACTTTATAGGGTCGGAAAAGCTTCCTTCTCCCTGTTACATACTTTTGCACGAATACAATATACCCTTTTACTCTACGAGTAACGGGTATAACTATTGAGCTATACATAAGTATACATACATACGTTCATATGCATTTATCTTAAAAAACAATGTAATATCTGCGTGCACAAATAAAAAATAGCAATTTAGGAAAAAGACAGACTACACAAGTTTTGAAAGAATTGGTGATAAATTGTGTTCTAGAGGATGGGCGCAAGAAGGAAATTGTTTGAAAAATGTGTCTCCAAAAGACTCATCGCTAAATGTTGACTTTTAGATCGAATTACTTCCACAGTTTACACTCAAAAGAGTTAGTGCGCCATGTTTTAGTTTTCTTTTATTTCCGGAAATATTTTAACCCAGCTGTTAAGCGCCAACAGACATGGGGGCACTTAATTTTTTTTAACCTACCGATCCTGCGATTGGATCCGTTTTGCGGGTAAACCATGTTGGCCGTAGCGTACCATAGGTATTTGAGTGTTAATAGTTTTCCAGTTTTTAAGGTTTTTTCGGGGGTTTATTGGCAGCACGCTGTTCGTTTTTCTTTTTCTTTTAATTTAACTGACCAAAATAATAGATTTAGGATAGCAGAACGATTGGGTTAAGGTGGGAATGAAGTAAGGTTAATGCGGGGTTAAGTTGTGGCAAAGGGGGTAATTGCTAGATTAATGTGACGCTAACAGGTAATGTAAAGAAAGGGCGAAGGTGAGACAAGTAAGGTTATTTTTGACATTTGCGAGGATAAGGTGGGTTAAGCTGACAAACAAGAAAAAGTGATGTTTAAGTGGAATTACAGTGGGTTTTAAGCAAGGAAACATTTTTTTTTCAGGTAAGACTAGAGTGGGAAAATGGTTGGCTAAGGAAAGAAAAAAATGGTGTTATTGTGGAGAATGGTGGTTAAAATTATGGTTTTTCGGCGTAAAGGCTATATGGATGGGTTACACTGGGGTTAAGGCGATGAAATAGTGAAAACTGCATTAGGGTGTTAAAAAATTGTGCCTGGGGTGAGAGACAAGTGGGTTAAAGGCGGTGTAAAGGAAAGGTAAGTTATGGTTAGGGGTTATGGTCAAATATTAGGTGGGTTTACTGTGGTGCTCAGCTAAGGTTAGACGGTATTTTACTTGGATATTAATTAAAATTCTGAAATATAATAAAATCAGGTTACTATCTAGAGCAAGAAATGATTTGCTAATAATAGCGGACAACGTCGCTTTGGGTATTGCTAGTGTATATATAAAATTTATTTTTTAAACTTTTTTTTTTAAATCCAGAAATATTTTTTTGGGGTTCATCGAGGCTTACTGTATAATGCTGCGAAAAATTTTTTCCAAGGAAACCTCTGAGAAAGAAGATATCGCACTTTGAGCGATATTTTGAGCGAAAAAATAACGCTCAAAAAATAATGATTATTTTTTGATCGATATTTTTTTCGCTCACAATAATAATAATTATTCTTTGAGCTATTGAAAAAAACTCAAGAAATAATTATTAAAATGGAGTAAAATGTATAAAAATCAATAAATAATCATTAAATATTGATTTTTATTATATCACTTATAATGATTACGGTCCCTGCGAGAAATGATTTAAATTTAGGTAACGGCCAAGGCAGGGAGGGCATACAAAGTTTCTCCATGACATCTGAGGATCAATAGGGATTTTGAGGCCAACTTCGGCGAACTTGGCGGAGGCGCCAACCTTTGTCATCTCCGCCTCAGATGGCGTGCGAATAATCGCGCCGCCCCTCTTGAGCTCTCGCACCTCGTGCACGCTAACGCCCAGGGCGGGCGCAACCTCTTTGCGGATTTTGTCCGCAATCTGTCTTCCCGAAAGGGCCGGGTCGTCGCAAGCAACGACCGCGGACCACGTTTCGCGAACGGCGCTTCGTGGTGCGGCTACGGGGGCAGCAGGTTGCGCCACGAGGTGCGCGCCTCGTGCAGCGGTGGCTGCAGGAGGCAACCGAAGCGACCGGTGGCAGTGCTGGCTGTCTCCTGGCACGATCTTCCAAAACTCCCATTTGCACCATCATGGCGGCGATGACCTCGTCGTACCGATTAATTGTCTCCTGGATCTCTCCTGCCATCCTCGAGGTGGTCGCCAAAGAAACCAATGCCTTCGAGTGCGCTATGCGGATGTCCGCTAGCACTCCCGCGATGGCACCGCTACCCTTCATCACCCTCTCCATTATGGAGAGCACGGGTAATGGGGCAACAAACGTTCCGCCGGCGTTGTTAGCGGCAGTTGGAGCGGCATTTGCAGCTGGCTTCACGGAGGCATTAACGGCGGCACTCTCGACGGCATTCCCAGTGGCATTTCCGGCGGCGTTTGCTACTGCATTCGCAGCGGCCTTCGCAGCAGCTTTCGCGGTGGCCATCATTGCGGCGAGCTTAGCGACAATGGACTCAGAAGGCACTTCGTCGTTAGCTGCCGGGGCAGCTGGGTGCGTCGGCATCTCTAGGGACGATGGTGCTTCCTCTTCTTCAAGTGGCTCCGGCGTGTCCTGCGCACCACCCACGGCGACCACCCTCGCACGCGATGCCTCCCTCGGCGTCCCCTTGTGCCCCTTGCCTCGCTTGCGTCCTCTTCCACCTCGGGTTGAGCTACACGCGCGACTGCTGCCACTCTCGCTTCCCGACTCGGCAAGCTCCATTTTGGTGATAGATGTTGCCATCTATCGCCCAGAACCTCAACTAAAAATTTAGTTGAGTCGAGACTTACACCCGTTTCTCTTTTCGCTGATCCGGTAGCCCGATCAGCTGATTTGCTGATGCTCCGATGCTCGAACCACTTAGCGGAGACACACACTATTAGCCGAGTTCCACACCAAACAGCTGTCACCAGGCGGTCTGTGCCTAAATAAGGCAAACGCCTCTCTCGAAGATAGCGCCTCTCTCACACGCACGTGGTGCGATGGAAAATTCCCGAATGGAAAAACGAGAATTTCCAACTGTCCGCACACCATTTGCACACGCGAAATGCAAATTTTGAAACTATTTTCAGCAATGTAGCTGGCTAAATACCGCAGATATTCGATTTCCTCGCGGGGCGTACGAAAAACACGTATACTCCCGTGAGCAATCCAATCCAAAAAATTCGACTGTGAGCAATGGCGGGCAATATGAAATAATTCATTACAAATTACACATTTCGGTATATATTCGGTATAATCATTTGTATTGGTTTCAAGTTCCATCTTTGACCGCTAAACGACCGTACCATTCCATGATCTCTCCGAAAATCCTTCTACGACTTGTTATGATATTGTAGCACCGAAGCATCTACCGGCGATTTGGGTTTGATTCCCCTGTAAGGAACTATCAGCGACCCAAAAGAGCTCGAGAAATGATTTGAATTTAGGTAACGGCCAAGGTAGGGAGGGCGTACAAAGTTTCTCCATGACATCTGAGGATCAATAGGGATTTTGAAGGCATTGCGCTCCCTCGTTAATTTCTTGTCGTAACACGCATATTTATTGATAAAGTTTTGGGATGCTAGAAGGGTGAAGTTTAAGGACAAGACCACCACCCCATTTAGCAGACAAGGAGCAGATTGAACACTTCCTGAAGAAAATGTTGGATGTGGACGAACAAGATACAGTTCATGTTTTTATATAACGGGAAAAATTGTCAAAGTTGGCGCAAATAACGGGATCTTGGAAAACAATGCGTTAATGCGATGCCGAATTCCCGCTTTCGTTTCGCGATTTCGGCCGAATCGTCTCTGCATAAACGCCATTTCGTGAATTAAGCCTTGGAAATCATACTGCACATGAGGTCGCTTCGCGGGAGTCCGTTGATAAGGCTTCCGGTCAGGCAACCAGATGTGGTCTCTGCATAGACATACATAAGTGTATTATAAAAATTTCATGTTAGTTACGTAAGCAGAGTCTTCGTAAAATAAAATCAGTTTTACACAGAACTCAAAGATGAAGGTTGTTTTTCCTTATTACAGGATAACCCTTCCAGATTGTTCAACTCATAATCAAAGCATGAGATTAACAATCTCTGTTATTTGACTTCTCATTAATGCCGACTTGTCACATCTATTCCCCTTTATATTTTTAATACTTCAACACGATATCGAGTATTACTATAAAAGAGTAGATGTCGATTTGCGTCATGTTCCCCCAGCCCAAACCATAAGACCTAAAATTCTGAAAAAATTGGGTCTGAATCGTGTGTTAGAGGAAGTGTGCACTAAGAAAGGATTTTTTAAAATTCGGCTCCTAAGGACTCCCAGGACTCTCGAAAAATGCAAAATTGGTTGATTCAAACATCAACCATTCCCACAGTTTTCAACCAAACAAGTTGATATTTTTTTTTTAAGTTTTGTTTGTGGAAATCTTTGAAAGCCCAGAAGATGAGCCCCAACCGACTTCCGGTGCACTTAATTAATTTTTCCGCACCCATTATGCGATCGGATCCGTTTTTGCTTAGAGTGTGGAGCTATGCCGTATAATCAGTAAGGTATTTTTGTTTTTTTTTTTGAACCACGGTTGTATTTATATTATTTTTTTTGTTAGATTTCAAGGTTGCGTGGGCCTATTTATTTTTTGTTTGCTTCGGGAGTTCGGACCGCCGAACGATTTCCGAACACAGTTCTCACAAAAACAACGTCAGCAGAAGCAGAGCGAGAGAGTAAAGAGCAGAGAGAGTCATTTGAAGCGGAAGAGAGGCGGCCAAATTTTTTTCTGGTTTAGGAACATTTGATAAAAAAACAAGAGCGAACGCTATAGTCGGGTGCCCCGACTATCAGATACCCGTTACTCAGCTAAGGGAGTGCGAGGGAGATGGATATATTAAAACTTTAATCGGTCATAACTTTTTTAAGAATGGTCCGATTTAAAAAATTTCTTCTACATTTCGATAGGTTTTGATAATCACAATAAAACTGCATTTTTACATTTCCAAAATCTTTAAAGGTGTGGGCGCCAGACACCTTTCAAAAAATGAGGGGGCGGTTAGAGGGGGCGTGGCACCTTTTTGAAATAAACTTGCGCTGCGTAGGAACTCCAAGAATATGCATGCAAAATTCCAATCCTCTAGCTTTTATAGTTTCCGAGATCTCAGCGTTCATACGGACGGACAGACAGACGGACATGGCTAGTTCGACTCGGCTAGTGATCCTGATCAAGAATATATATACTTTAAAGGGTCGGAAAAGCTTCCTTCTCCCTGTTACATACTTTTGCACGAATACAATATACCCTTTTACTCTACGAGTAACGAGTATAAAAACAATTTGGATACCAAAACTGATTATTTAATGGATGCATTCTAAGAAAAAATAAGCAGCTAATCCCTTAAATCCATAAGGAATTTTTGTTTTGACTTTCAAATTTTTAGAACGGATTTCAAGGGGACAGTCAAAATTACATGTAAAAACGAAACGACACACACACACACATCGACAAGTCGGCATGTACATATATGTATGTAAAATTATCTAAATTTCAGAATTGGGATAAAATAAACGGATCATCTAATGGATGCAATTCTAAATCAAAAGGTGTAGGTGGCCCGTAAAATATTCAGGTTTTAGAGTTTCTGGGATCTACTCCAAAACGGTAAAAAAGAAACAAAAACTATTGAGCTATACATAAGTATACATACATACGTTCATATGCATTTATCTTAAAAAACAATGTAATATCTGCGTGCACAAATAAAAAATAGCAATTTAGGAAAAAGCCAGACTACACAAGTTTTGAAAGAATTGGTCATAAATTGTGTTCTAGAGGATGGGCGCAAGAAGGAAATTGTTTGAAAAATGTGTCTCCAAAAGACTCATCGCTAAATGTTGACTTTTAGATCGAATTACTTCCACAGTTTACACTCAAAAGAGTTAGTGCGCCATGTTTTAGTTTTCTTTTATTTCCGGAAATATTTTAACCCAGCTGTTAAGCGCCAACAGACATGGGGGCACTTAATTTTTTTTAACCTACCGATCCTGCGATTGGATCCGTTTTGCGGTTAAACCATGTTGGCCGTAGCGTACCATAGGTATTTGAGTGTTAATAGTTTTCCAGTTTTTAAGGTTTTTTCGGGGGTTTATTGGCAGCACGCTGTTCGTTTTTCTTTTTCTTTTAATTTAACTGACCAAAATAATAGATTTAGGATAGCAGAACGATTGGGTTAAGGTGGGAATGAAGTAAGGTTAATGCGGGGTTAAGTTGTGGCAAAGGGGGTAATTGCTAGATTAATGTGACGCTAACAGGTAATGTAAAGAAAGGGCGAAGGTGAGACAAGTAAGGTTATTTTTGACATTTGCGAGGATAAGGTGGGTTAAGCTGACAAACAAGAAAAAGTGATGTTTAAGTGGAATTACAGTGGGTTTTAAGCAAGGAAACATTTTTTTTCAGGTAAGACTAGAGTGGGAAAATGGTTGGCTAAGGAAAGAAAAAAATTGTGTTATTGTGGAGAATGGTGGTTAAAATTATGGTTTTTCGGCGTAAAGGCTATATGGATGGGTTACACTGGGGTTAAGGCGATGAAATAGTGAAAACTGCATTAGGGTGTTAAAAAATTGTGCCTGGGGTGAGAGACAAGTGGGTTAAAGGCGGTGTAAAGGAAAGGTAAGTTATGGTTAGGGGTTATGGTCAAATATTAGGTGGGTTTACTGTGGTGCTCAGCTAAGGTTAGACGGTATTTTACTTGGATATTAATTAAAATTCTGAAATATAATAAAATCAGGTTACTATCTAGAGCAAGAAATGATTTGCTAATAATAGCGGACAACGTCGCTTTGGGTATTGCTAGTGTATATATAAAATTTATTTTTTAAACTTTTTTTTTTAAATCCAGAAATATTTTTTTGGGGTTCATCGAGGCTTACTGTATAATGCTGCGAAAAATTTTTTCCAAGGAAACCTCTGAGAAAGAAGATATCGCACTTTGAGCGATATTTTGAGCGAAAAAATAACGCTCAAAAAATAATGATTATTTTTTGATCGATAATTTTTTCGCTCACAATAATAATAATTATTCTTTGAGCTATTAAAAAAATGCAACAAATAATTATTAAAATGGAGTAAAATGTATAAAAATCAATAAATAATAATTAAATATTGATTTTTATTATATCACTTATAATGATTACGGTCCCTGCGAGAAATGATTAAATTTAGGTAACGGCCAAGGCAGGGAGGGCATACAAAGTTTCTCCATGACATCTGAGGATCAATAGGGATTTTGAGGCCAACTTCGGCGAACTTGGCGGAGGCGCCAACCTTTGTCATCTCCGCCTCAGATGGCGTGCGAATAATCGCGCCGCCCCTCTTGAGCTCTCGCACCTCGTGCACGCTAACGCCCAGGGCGGGCGCAACCTCTTTGCGGATTTTGTCCGCAATCTGTCTTCCCGAAAGGGCCGGGTCGTCGCAAGCAACGACCGCGGACCACGTTTCGCGAACGGCGCTTCGTGGTGCGGCTACGGGGGCAGCAGGTTGCGCCACGAGGTGCGCGCCTCGTGCAGCGGTGGCTGCAGGAGGCAACCGAAGCGACCGGTGGCAGTGCTGGCTGTCTCCTGGCACGATCTTCCAAAACTCCCATTTGCACCATCATGGCGGCGATGACCTCCTCGTACCGATTGATTGTCTCCTAGATCTCTCCATCCTCGAGGTGGTCGCCGAAGAAACCAATGCCTTCGAGTGCGCTATGCGGATGTCCGCTAGCACTCCCGCGATGGCACCGCTACCCTTCATCACCCTCTCCATTATGGAGAGCACGGGTAATGGGGCAACAAACGTTCCGCCGGCGTTGTCAGCGGCAGTTGGAGCGGCATTTGCAGCTGGCTTCACGGAGGCATTCCCGGCGGCACTCTCGACGGCATTCCCAGTGGCATTTCCGGCGGCGTTTGCTACTGCATTCGCAGCGGCCTTCGCAGCAGCTTTCGCGGTGGCCATCATTGCGGCGAGCTTAGCGACAATGGACTCAGAAGGCACTTCGTCGTTAGCTGCCGGGGCAGCTGGGTGCGTCGGCATCTCTAGGGACGATGGTGCTTCCTCTTCTTCAAGTGGCTCCGGCGTGTCCTGCGCACCACCCACGGCGACCACCCTCGCACGCGATGCCTCCCTCGGCGTCCCCTTGTGCCCCTTGCCTCGCTTGCGTCCTCTTCCACCTCGGGTTGAGCTACACGCGCGACTGCTGCCACTCTCGCTTCCCGACTCGGCAAGCTCCATTTTGGTGATAGATGTTGCCATCTATCGCCCAGAACCTCAACTAAAAATTTAGTTGAGTCGAGACTTACACCCGTTTCTCTTTTCGCTGATCCGGTAGCCCGATCAGCTGATTTGCTGATGCTCCGATGCTCGAACCACTTAGCGGAGACACACACTATTAGCCGAGTTCCACAGCAAACATCTGTCACCAGGCGGTCTGTGCCTAAATAAGGCAAACGCCTCTCTCGAAGATAGCGCCTCTCTCACACGCACGTGGTGCGATGGAAAATTTCCGAATGGAAAAACGAGAATTTCCAACTGTCCGCACACCATTTGCACACGCGAAATGCAAATTTTGAAACTATTTTCAGCAATGTAGCTGGCTAAATACCGCAGATATTCGATTTCCTCGCGGGGCGTACGAAAAACACGTATACTCCCGTGAGCAATCCAATCCAAAAAATTCGACTGTGAGCAATGGCGGGCAATATGAAATAATTCATTACAAATTACACATTTTGGTATATATTCGGTATAATCATTTGTATTGGTTTCAAGTTCCATCTTTGACCGCTGAACGACCGTACCATTCCATGATCTCTCCGAAAATTCTTCTACGACTTGTTATGATATTGTAGCACCGAAGCATCTACCGGCGATTTGGGTTTGATTCCCCTGTAAGGAACTATCAGCGACCCAAAAGAGCTCGAGAAATGATTTGAATTTAGGTAACGGCCAAGGTAGGGAGGGCGTACAAAGTTTCTCCATGACATCTGAGGATCAATAGGGATTTTGAAGGCATTGCGCTCCCTCGTTAATTTCTTGTCGTAACACGCATATTTATTGATAAAGTTTTGGGATGCTAGAAGGGTGAAGTTTAAGGACAAGACCACCACCCCATTTAGCAGACAAGGAGCAGATTGAACACTTCCTGAAGAAAATGTTGGATGTGGACGAACAAGATACAGTTCATGTTTTTATATAACGGGAAAAATTGTCAAAGTTGGCGCAAATAACGGGATCTTGGAAAACAATGCGTTAATGCGATGCCGAATTCCCGCTTTCGTTTCGCGATTTCGGCCGAATCGTCTCTGCATAAACGCCATTTCGTGAATTAAGCCTTGGAAATCATACTGCACATGAGGTCGCTTCGCGGGAGTCCGTTGATAAGGCTTCCGGTCAGGCAACCAGATGTGGTCTCTGCATAGACATACATAAGTGTATTATAAAAATTTCATGTTAGTTACGTAAGCAGAGTCTTCGTAAAATAAAATCAGTTTTACACAGAACTCAAAGATGAAGGTTGTTTTTCCTTATTACAGGATAACCCTTCCAGATTGTTCAACTCATAATCAAAGCATGAGATTAACAATCTCTGTTATTTGACTTCTCATTAATGCCGACTTGTCACATCTATTCCCCTTTATATTTTTAATACTTCAACACGATATCGAGTATTACTATAAAAGAGTAGATGTCGATTTGCGTCATGTTCCCCCAGCCCAAACCATAAGACCTAAAATTCTGAAAAAATTGGGTCTGAATCGTGTGTTAGAGGAAGTGTGCACTAAGAAAGGATTTTTTAAAATTCGGCTCCTAAGGACTCCCAGGACTCTCGAAAAATGCAAAATTGGTTGATTCAAACATCAACCATTCCCACAGTTTTCAACCAAACAAGTTGATATTTTTTTTTTAAGTTTTGTTTGTGGAAATCTTTGAAAGCCCAGAAGATGAGCCCCAACCGACTTCCGGTGCACTTAATTAATTTTTCCGCACCCATTATGCGATCGGATCCGTTTTTGCTTAGAGTGTGGAGCTATGCCGTATAATCAGTAAGGTATTTTTGTTTTTTTTTTTGAACCACGGTTGTATTTATATTATTTTTTTTGTTAGATTTCAAGGTTGCGTGGGCCTATTTATTTTTTGTTTGCTTCGGGAGTTCGGACCGCCGAACGATTTCCGAACACAGTTCTCACAAAAACAACGTCAGCAGAAGCAGAGCGAGAGAGTAAAGAGCAGAGAGAGTCATTTGAAGCGGAAGAGAGGCGGCCAAATTTTTTTCTGGTTTAGAAACACCTGATAAAATTTGTACTATTTGAATACCAGAACGGATTATCTAATGGATGCAATTCTAAATCCAAATGTGTAGCTAATTTGTTAAATTCATAAGGTATTTATACCCGTTACTCGTAGAGTAAAAGGGTATATTGTATTCGTGCAAAAGTATGTAACAGGGAGAAGGAAGCGTTTCCGACCCTATAAAGTATATATATTCTTGATCAGGATCACAAGCCGAGTCGATATAGCCATGTCCGTCTGTCCGTCCGTATGAACGCTGAGATCTCGGAAACTATAAAAGCTAGAAATTTGGGGTTAACAACAGAAATTCTTGGGCTTCCCACGCAGCGCAAGTTTATTTCAGACGAGCGCCACGACCCCTCTAACGCCCACAATCGCCCTAAACGATTTTATGTGTGTGTGTGACTGTGTCTGGCGCGCACACCTTTAAAGATTTTGGAAAAATAAGTAAGCAGTTTTATTGTGTTTATCAATACCTATCGAAATGTAGAAGAAATTTTTCAAATCGGACCAATCGTTAAAAAGTTATGCCCGATCCAAGTTTTTTATATCCATCTCCCTCGCACTTCCTTAAGCTGAGTAACGGGTATCTGATAGTCGGGGCACCCGACTATAGCATTCTCTCTTGTTTTGATTTGATTTTAAATAATTCATTTGAGGGTATTTGAGGGGAAAGAAGGGAAAAATTGTAGTTGTCACATTTAAATGTAAAAAACGCAACGACTTACACACACATTGACAAGTCGGCATGTGTGAATGCGTTGTGCCTACTTTTTTAGACCAGCTAAAATATTCAGCAGCAAACAACAATATTGTAGAAAACGATTGCGATATACATAAGTACAAACAAATGCATTTCTCTTCAACACAAATGTAGTATCTGCATACACATTAAAAAATTTCCAGTTAGGAGATGTAATATTCACTTAGCAACGCTGATCATCTGGATATTACCAGCTCAAGCCATACCGCAAGAATTTTTAAAATTTGCCGTACAATCCCAAAGTTATTTTACCTATGTATGTACGTATGGTTGAGTTCTATGCATTGTTCCTAAATTTTCAATGTTTCGGGGAGACTATTCGGCCGTACGTTGTTTACGTTTTCAACGTTTTCACTCGCAAAACTTGTGGGTGTAAGTCTGTTATGTTCACTACGAAAAAATTTAGCTATTCTTAAAAATATTTTTAAAAAACAGAATATGCACATCAATGTGTTCAAAATATTAAATGTAACTTTAGCGTTCAAAAATGAAAATTCCCATTTAATTTGCTAATTTGTTTTATTTGTCAGTCCTGAAATAAAATTGAACTATGCAATTACCTTAACTGCACTCAAAAGAAATAACTGAAACGTTTATCGAAACTTTCTTAAGAATTTCAGTTTTGATATAGATTTTTGAAAATTTCTTTCAAATCAGCGAAATCGTATCTATTGTTGCTATCATTGGGTATAGAAAGCATAACATACCTTACAGATAAAAATAAAGCATTTAAATAAACTGGAAAATTTATGTAATGTTATGATTTGGGATATATGTATGTTCAAAAGTACTTCATTTCTCAGAATTAGATTGTTGTTCCAAAGCTTTTTACCACATTTGTGTGTTTGGATGAGTTTCTTCTTCTTCTAATATAAGTAGAAAAAAACAAAAAGCTCACACACACAAAATTGTGCCTATTTGACCTCTGGTGTGAGTGAGACAAATATATGTTGGCGACGCATACATATGTATATGCAAGCGAAAAGAAGCAGTTGATCCTCGCTTTGATTTTCGTCAGTTGAAAAATGGGTGATGCACAAGACGGACGTGCGGGTGGCCAAGGGCCACCTAACGAATTTCAGATGGAAATTTACCGGCTCTGGGCGGTAAACGCGGCCCTACTTCGCCAATTAGGCCAGCAACAGCCACAGGATTTTCAACACCAAGTCCAGCAACAACAACAGCAGCAAAACCAACAACAACAGCAGCCATACCAACAACAACAGAAGCAAAACCAACAACAACAGCACTCATACCAACAACAACAGCAGCAAAATCCACAACAACAGCAGCCATACCAACAACAACAGCAGCAAAATCAACAACAACAGCAGCCATACCAACAACAACAGCAGCAAAACCAACAACAACAGCAGTCATACCAACAACAACAGCAGCAAAATCAACAACAACAGCAGCCATACCAACAACAACAACAGCAAGAGCAGCAACAACAACAGCAGCAAATCCAGCAACAAAATGCGCCTTACGCAGCAGCTCAGCCAGAACAGCGGCTTCCCCAGCAACAAAGGCCAAGTTATTGGAAGCGGCAGGGACAGGTCCACAATCAGGTGGCAGTCCTGACCACCTCCTTGCAGCAGGCTCAGCAGGACATTAGGGCCCTGACTGCAAGGGTTGAGTATTTGGAGAGAATGGGTGCCCTACCCCCCTATTCCTATTCTATTCTATTCCTATTTTATTCTTTTTTAAAATACATTTTCGTGTAAGCTATATTTCTTACCTATGTACATATGTATGTATGTTTATAATTGGTTTGAGTGGAAATTAATAAAATAATGTATGATTTTTCTGCAGCTAACTACAGCCTGTATCAAGCAGGCTAAATGAAAGTTTTCATTTGTAGTAAACTGCGGAATATATGTATGTACATTGTACATGTATTAGTATTCTTCTTTTTATTATATTTATTTGTGGCTGCTTATATTTTCTCGAGAGTTTACTGCAGTCTGTTTACATATAGACATATAAACATCGGGTTAGTATGTAGTGCAAATTCGTATTTGTAGTAAACCTTTTAAGAAAACAATTACGTTGTAAAATTGCTGACTATAAGTTTTCTACGGTCTGTATTTTGCAGGCTTAATGCAAACTAAAGTTTTTTTTTGCATTCGTCGTCAACTTAATTGCATTTATGTAATGCGATTTTCGGTAGATTGTTTAAAAAAAAGCAAATAATTTCTTCTGAAGAAATCAGTTTGTTTTATAAATTGCTTATTTAAAGTTTACTACGGTCTGTATTTTACAGGCTGAATGCAAATTTAATTTTACTTTTGCATTCGTAGTGAACTTCTATGTATTGCAATTTTCGTTAGTTTTTAACAAAACATTTTATAATCGAACATTTTTGGAGTTTAACTTTTAATTAAGTTATCAATCTAGCTATTGAAAACCTAAAGATAGATGGTGTATTAGTCCCTCACTCCATAATTTCAATAGCAGGCGATGGAGCTTGCCTATTTAATGCACTTTCCTACATTTTAAATGGAAGGTTTGTCTGCTAAAATACGCCAGGCCATAGTTAGGAGTGTTGTGGGACGGTGGAATCATTTCGCAAATTATACAGGTAATTCTGAAGGAAACATTTATAACAATCCTTTAGATTATGAACGTGAAATGATGCGCCCTCACACTTATGGTGCTACTTCTGAGTTAATGGCTGCAGGGGAATTCTCCACGAATTCTCCTTCTCCAAGCGAATTTTATCTTCCACCCACCCCAAAAAAAAAAAACAAAAAAGAGGCGAGTCCGATTTTCTGACCGAACAGCTAAAAAAATATTAAAGACTGCATCACAAAAGTATCGTGAAAAGGCTAAAAATAAAAGACTCGCAAAAAACGTAGAAGCTGTAGGTGCAAATGAATCAGAAAATGTTGAAGCTGCAGCGTCTTGGAAAATAAAAGAAAATTCTGCATTTCATTAAAATGCTACGATAGACTATGATACTGATAAAAATGTTCAATTAGGAGCGATGGACAAGAAGTGCGGATTTTGTGGAGCTTTAAAATGGAAAAATGAAATGAAAATATGTTGTAAAGAAGGAAAAGTTAAACTTCCTTCTTACAAAAATTTACCAGAGCCCCTAAATAGCTTGATAATGGGTAGTCATCCTGACCATAATCACTTCATGGCGTTTATAAGAAAGTACAACAATTGCTTTCAAATGACGTCATTTGGTAGTACGAAAATTGTCAAAGATATGTTCAAGCTTACATTTAAAGTTCAAGGTCAAGTATATCACTTGGTTGGTAGCCTCTTGCCGGCTCCTAAAAGGAAGCTGAGTTTTTGCAAATTTATTTTGTTGGCGGGGATGAAACAGAAGTTGATTTAAGGAGAAAACATTCTGACGTTAAACATGACTTAGTAAAGGCACTCCAAATAATGCTGCACAATTGTAATCCATATATTAATGGGTTCAAAACTGCACTACAAAAAGTTCCAAAAAATTGCCAGGATTTTAAAATGGTTATTCACGCTGAAAAAAAACCAGCTGATGCTCATAGAAGCCGCTATAATGCTCCTGCAGCCAAAGAAGTTGCTTTGGTATTAATTGGCGAACAATTTCAAAAGAGAGACATTGTTATTGAAAGTTATGAAAACAAACTTCAGCGCATAAGTGAAATCCATCGCTCATATGATAGTTTACAATATCCTTTACTATTTTGTCATGGAGAGGATGGATATTCTATTAACATACCTCGAATTGATCCAGTGTCAAAAAAAGACTTAAACAAGACCGTGTCAGCATTAGACTTCTATAGTTATAGATTAATGGTTCGATCATCTGAAGACAATCATTTATTGCGTTCGAGATCTTTGCTTAGTCAATTTGTGACAGATATGTTCGCAAAAATCGATAGTGAAAGACTAAATTATATTCGAAACAATCAAGCAAAATTAAGAGCAGAAACTTATATACATCTTAAAGATGCAATAGGCGGCCAAGATGCAGATGCACGCCAACTTGGTCAAATGGTAATTTTACCTTCAACATTTACTCGTTCCGCACGATATATGCATGAAAAGACGCAGGATGCTATGACGTATGTTCGACACTATGATCGCCCTGATCTCTTTATGACATTTACATGCAATCCTAAATGGGATGATATAACCAAAGCGTTATATCCGGGTCAAAAACCCCATGATCGCCATGACATTATTGCTCGAATTTTCCATTTAAAGGTAAAAATATTAATGTTTTTATTGGTTAAAGGCAATTTATTTGGTGAAGTCCAGTGCTTCATGTATTCAATAGAGTGGCAAAAGCGTGGCCTGCCACATGTACACATACTTCTTTGGCTAAAATCTCATATTATGCCTGAGCAAATTGATTCTATCATAAGTGCTGAAATTCCCGATCCTGATAAGGATCCTCTACTTCATGATATCGTCAAGCAAATATGATTCATGGACCCTGCGGGGCATTAAATTCGAAATCGTCTTGTGCCGTATAATCCAACTCTTTCGCGTGCTCTTAGAGCCCATTTAAATGTAGAATACTGCAGCTCAGTAAAGTCTATTAAGTATGTCTGTAAGTACATTAATAAAAGGAGTGATCAAGCGACAATTGCAATAGAAAACGTAAGAGACGAAATAAAACAAGAGAGAACGCTATAGTCGGGTGTCCCGACTATCAGATACCCGTTACTCAGCTAAAGGAGTGCGAGGGAGATAGATTTATAAAATCTTTGATCGGGCATAACTTTTTAACGAATGGTCCGATTTGAAAAATTTCTTCTACATTTCGATAGGTATTGATAGTCACAATAAAACTGCATTTTTAGTTTTCCAAAATCTTCAATGGTGTGGGCGCCAGACACCTTTAAAAAAATGGTGTAGGGCGATTGAGGGCGTTAGAGGGGGCGTGGCACCATTTTGAAATAAACTTGCGCTGCGTAGGAACTCCAAGAATATGCATGCAAAATGCCAATCCTCTAGCTTTTATAGTTTCCGAGATCTCAGCGTTCATACGGACGGACAGACGGACAGACGGACAGACGGACATGGCTAGTTCGACTCGGCTAGTGATCCTGATCAAGAATATATATACTTTATAGGGTCGGAAAAGCTTCCTTCTCCCTGTTACATACTTTTGCACGAATACAATATACCCTTTTACTCTACGAGTAACGGGTATAATTATATGAAAGTGGTCGATATATAAGCAGCTCAGAAGCGGTAAGATGAATTTTAGCGTTTCCCATACATGAGAGATATCCAGCAATCAGTCAATTAGCTGTGCATTTAGAAAACGGTCAAAGGATATACTTCAATCCAGATAATCCAAATCAATTGGCTAATCAGATAATGATTTGCGAGAACCCTTCATTATGCCGAAGTGCCTTCTTTTTACACGTGGAATAACAAATCATTTCAAAGAAGAAGACGAGGGGTTGATGTTCCAAATTTCCCTGGGGTTAAAAAAAAATCAATGTTTGGGTCGTGTGTAATATAAAAAAGGAATAAATAATTGTTTAAAAAGTTTAAAAAAAGTAATAAAAAAAAGCGTAAAAGAAGATCTAAAAATAAATACTATAAATTAAAGTTCAGAATTTAAATCATTTAAGATCTCAGCCAAAGTAGTGTTCTATCTATCACTATTTAAATTAGTACTATAAAAAAACTAGTATGCATTCCGAATGAATACTTTAAATTAAGTATGAGAAACACTTTAAAGCACATAATGCTTATAATAAATACCCGAAATAAATACGTTGAACTCCTTAAGATCAAAAGGTGATGTTCCAACACATCCAATAATCGGCTGCAACGTATTTTTGGAAGAATAGCACTCATCTACAATGCTCTTCAAGGTGCTCTGCAGTTCGCCAACAGAAGATTTCCAGAAAATAAACTTGCTTCTTGAGTCCTCAATCGTAAACTTGAGCCACTTTTTCCAGTCAAGGCTTCGCTTTCCTCGTGCAGTGGGCACCAAAACAGAATGCATCAAAATAAATGTTAACGTATTTTTGGAGTCTAAAAAATAATGTTGTAAATAAACAATTTTTAGAAAGATATATCAAACTTACCAATAGATTGATATTCGAACTGTTTTAAAATGTTAATGCTTTGCAGCTCCTTAGATCTCGAAGCAACGATCGGAATGAATTTGGATTTAAATAAATCCCATTTATCATGCAATCCGTTGTAGGATGCAAGATATATCCGTTGAAAATCTAAGTCAATCTAAAGTTTAAAAATGAATATTATCTAAATTTAACATCAAAATTAATAGTGGCATACCAATTCAAAACCAAATGTTTGTCGTAGAGTTGGAAATGCGTCGATTATCTCGTCGAGTGTACTGCATTTTTTCAAAAACTCGGCTCTCCATTCGAAGACTCCATTCCACTTCTCGACTACGACATTTTTGGGCTCCACAATATATTTAAACCAATCCTGGCAAAGAAAAACTTCAAATTTTATAAATAAGCAAATCTAGTATAAAGATAATGTTACAGAGAAAAATACTACCGTTTTCAAACAAATTAGGGGATGAATTTTTCGTATCCGTATCTGCCACCGACGGTTTATTCTCGAAAATTCGGTCTTTCTTATAATAAGGAAACAAGTTGTAATAGCCAGGCTTTTTACCTTTGATAGCTAAATAATAAGTGTCTTAAGAAAATAATGAATTTCCAAGTGTATAAATATTAAAATATTTATTTATCAAGTTACCGGAATTTCCGAATGGAACTTTTCTTGGATCTGCCTTTAAAGGTTGAGAGCAGTGGTTGCTTTGGTTTTATACCATTGAACAAGAAATGTTCGCATATGATTAGGCTAAGTAATTTGCGGTACTTCACATTAAGACTGGACTTATTTCCAAAAAAAACTTAGAATAAATTTAGTTTTTGCACTTTGGCTTAAAATTTCATCAAGGTCAATCTAAAACAATTAAAAATTAGTTAGTGTGATAAATGCATGTATAAAATTAATAATAATTGTACTCACGTCAGCACAATCGATTTTATCAACGGTTTTCTTTAATTATAAATAATAATATTAAAAACTAGGTGTAAAATTCAGGAATAATACCAAGTACCGAGCATTGAATGTAATAAAATAAGTATTAATTTAAAGCAAAAAAAATTTTTAAATGACGCCGTAGTAAATATTTTTTGTAGGGATTTTATAGAATGTATGCTTGATTATTTTAATACAATTATACTAGTATTTTATTTAAACACTTTTGAAATTCACTGAACTAAACTACTGTGACGCAACTTCGTAAATGACACACTGGCTTTTAAGTGGAATGGGGGAAGCCGCGTTTTTCCAAAAATGTCTCGCTGATATATACTCTTATACACTCTTATACACACACTTGTATATTTCTTAGGAGTTTATGCGTACATTTACCAAATCCTGCCAATTTTTTAATTTGTGGAAGAAAACAACTGCTGATCCCGTCAGCTCCTTTGGAATAACTGATTCCAGTTGCTCCCATGTCAATAGTTTAAGACTTTCCTCAGAGAATTGCAGCTCTTAAAATAACAAATTAATACTCGCACAAATGTAATTAATATAACCACTGTTTACCTTTAAAAAGTTCACAAAACTCTTCACACTTAAAATTTTTTAAAATTCCTTCCATCTTTACTTGCTTACTGCAGATCTAGAACTAAATGCACCGGCGAGGATAGACATAGGACACAAACACATACATATACACAAAGGAATTTCTAATTTTTTTGAAATTTATGTTGATTTTCTAATAACACTTTTCTATTTTTAAGACAAGAATTTTTTTTAGTTCAGACAAAATTTATTAATTTTAGAAAAATTTGCCGTGTTTTTAATGGGGACATTCTAGATTCTAGACAGGGCTAAAGCAAAGAGAATATAAACACTAAGAGGTGTAACGCCCATACAACTGAATGTACGGCAAAATTTTTGGTGTGGATTCAGAAAGTGGATTTATAATTTCTTAGTGTGCGTTGTCCGTGTTAGATTCTTTGGTTGTGTTAGTGTGAAATTTCGTTTGCTCTACTGCGAAATAGGCTCAATGTCGCATCTGTCTGACGTCTCGAAACAAGGCACTGTGGGCTAGGGGTTTTTTTTTTTTTTTATTCATAAATTACATACATAGGCAAAAATAAATATACATATGATATCCAGACTTGCGGGACTGCCGTGAAGCATTGCTTCGCAAGGCTGGCTGGTCTGTTTAGGGCCTCACGTTCCTTATGCGTTCTAGCCGCCTCAGTTCCGTCGTGACTTCCGCAGCCAGGCTGCATACAGCTGTCCAGTTATCCTGACTCTCCAGCATACTAGGTACCAGTCCCTCCACTGTGATCGGGGTCCCCAGGGTTTGTTCGGCTCTTAGGCGTTCTTCTCCGAACCTGACGCAATTGGTTAGTGCGTGTTCGGCATTTTCCACTGCTCCGCATGCCTCGCAGATTGGGCTTGTCTCGTGGCCAAATCGATGTAGATACTCCTTAAAGCATCCATGTCCGCTCAGCACCTGCGTCAGATGGAACGTTAGTTCGCCGTGTGTTCTGTTTATCCAATTTATATTGGGGATGAGTCGGTGCGTCCACCGGCCGGTTCCTGCCCTATCCCATCTTTGCTGCCAGTTTTCAAGGGACTTGGTTCTTGACCTTAGTTTTGCCAAGCGGAAGTCCGCCTGCGTGTCGGCTACTTTTCTCGCTTCGAAGTTCTCCTTGGCCTCCACAACTGCGAGCTCGACTGGTGTTATTCCACTGATGACCAAAATGGCCTCAGTAGAGACCGTGCGGAAGGCGGAGGCTATCCTGAGGGCTCCTATTCTGTAGTCCGACTCTATTCCCTTTGTGTAGCTCTTTTTTGTTGTCGCTTTGGCCCATATTGGTGCCGCATACATGATGGACGACTTTGCTACGTTAAATAGTAGCTTCCGGCTCGTGGATTTTGGGCCTCTATGGTTAAGCATCATTCGGGACACTGCCATCGTAACTCCGTGTGCCTTCTTATGAGTCGCCTGCAGGTGCTCCCTGTAGGACAGCCTGGTGTCCAGCATGACCCCTAGGTATTTTATAGCCCTTTTCGTCTCCACTTGGGCTCCGCCCACAGTGATTCGTGCCGTTTCTACCTTTTTCCTGCTGCTGATGAGTACCGCCTCGGTTTTCTGCTCAGCCAGTTCAAGTCCCGCGATTTGTAGCCACTCACTTATCCTGCTGATGGCTGCGTTTGTAGATCTTTCTACCTTGGCTATCGACTTTTTTACCACTATGACCGCGACGTCATCCGCGAATCCAACAACGTTCACGCCATGCTGGAAGTTTAGTCGCAGGATACCATCATACATGGTGTTCCACAATAATGGGCCTAGGACAGACCCTTGTGGCACTCCTCCTGTGATTTTGTAGCGTTGAGGTCCTTCGTCCGTATCGTAGTGGAGCCACCTGTCGCTCAGGTAGTCGCTAACGATCGCCTGCAGGTACTTTGGGGTGTTCAACATCCCGAGTGCGGCCGTTATTTTGCTCCAGGATGCAGAGTTGAAGGCGTTTTTGATGTCCAGAGTTGCCACCAAACAGTATTGTTTCTTTCCTCCCAGCCATCTTTTGCCTTCTATGGCCTGCCTGGCTATGCGGTCCACGGCTTCCAGTGCATCTAGGGTTGAGCGGGCCTTTCTAAAGCCATACTGACTTTCTGAGAGCCCTCCGGCAGCCTCAATTGCTTTTCCGAGTCTTGCACTGACAATGCTTTCTAGTATTTTGCCGGCCGTGTCTAGAAGGCAATGGGCCTATATGCCGACGGTTCTTCCGTATCTTTTCCTGGCTTTGGTATAAGCACCAGCTTTTGCTGTTTCCACCGTTCTGGGAAGCGGGCTTGGGCCAGGCACTTAGTGTATGCACTGGCAAAGGTGCTCGGGTACATGCTGATGGCCAGTTTGAGTGCCCGGTTTGGGATCCCATCTGGCCCTGGTGCCTTGTTGTTTGGTACCTTCTGGGCTATGCTGTCCAACTCCTGTAGGGTCACCGGCGGTATCTGATGGTCCGGGACAGCGAGCACTTCCGCTTGCCTCGTTTCCTGCGCTGGGAATAGGTGCCTTATAATCACTCCCAGTTTCTCAGAGTCAGTTGGGGTCACGTTTTTAACGGCGTTGGTTTTTTTCATGACCACCTTGTAGGCCTTTCCCCACAGGTCGTTTTCTGCTTCATCGCAAAGTTGCAGGAAGCACTGCTTTTTGCTGCATTTTATTTCCCGCTTTAGGATCTTCCTCTTTTGGGTGAAAACCTCCCTAAGTATATGGAAGTCTTCGGTTCCGCGGGCCCAGTGGTAGGCTCTCCTAGCGCTTATGCATTCGCTGAGTGCCTTCTCAATCGCTTGGTTCCACCAGTAGACTGGCTTGCGCCCCTTGAAGCTTTTACTGCGCTGCATGCTGGCGTCGCAGGCTTCTTTGACCTTTTCCATCAATGCCCGTTCGTTGTCCGCTAATTCCGTCCCAACCAGGGCCGCTCTAAATGCTGGTATGTCGAGCGTATTTTCTTTGTAGTGTCCTCGAGTAATTGTCGGTGCGGCTGTTCTTCGCGTGCTGATGGTGCTTATAATTGCACTATGGTCGCTCGCCGTGTAGATCTCACTAATCTCCCATGTCGCCGTCGCCGCCAAGCATGCGCTTACGTAGGTGAGGTCGATTATGGACTGCGCTCCCGCTCTCCTAAATGTAGGGGTGGAGCCCGTGTTTTGTAGGACTACGTCCAGCGATGCGAACGTCTCAGTGACTACTCTTCCTCTGGCGTTTGTTAAGGCTGACTCCCACTCCGTTGACCACGCATTGAAGTCCCCGGCTATAATCGCAGGCGAATTTGCTCGTATGTCGTTTGCCAGGCTGTCTATCGTGTCACTAAACTCCTCTAGTGCCCAGCTGGGTGGAAAGTAGCAGCTAAAAACCCAAAGGTCTTTTAGCTTCGCCCTTACGTAGCCTTTTGATGCCTTTACGCATGCTAGATGTTGGGCCGGTTGCCCACATGTCCAGATTGCTGCTTTTCCCATTTGATCCTTGACCCACGTGTTGGATCTAATTGCTTTGTAGGGCTCGCTCAGAATTCCCAGGTCAATTTTGAGCTCGGAAATTGTTTGGGTGAGAAGGTCCTGGGTTAAGGTTTAGCTGCATGACCCTTAACATCTTTGTAGTGCTTTTACCGCCTCGACATACGCTGGGCATTTAAAGCTCCCAGACGCGTGGTTCGTTGGGAGATCTTTTTTCTGCGCGCAGAGTAGGCAATGTGGGTCCCTTTTGCAGCTTCTGGCCTCGTGGTTTTTTCCACCACACTTGAAGCATGCTCCGCGTAGGTCCGTTTTTTCTGCGCAGTTCGACGAGATATGGCCGAACCTGAGACACTTATAGCAGCGTTTTGGCGAAAGAATGGGTTTAATCCGGCAGATCACCCATCCAATCCTTATTTTCCCAAAGTTTACTAACTTGTTTGCTGTGGGTGTTGGCAGCAATAGTGTGGCTATCTGCAGGCCGTTTCTAGTGGCTCTCAGCGATTTCACGGCCTCCTCAGAAAGAGGGGTATCGCCTAGCTTGCTATTTAGCGCCTCCACTATCTCCTCCTTGGTTGTGACTTCATCTAAGTCCATGACCTCAAGTCTAGTTTGCTCGGTCAGGGCCCTTACAACTGCTCTACCTCCGAGAGCGTTTCCGACCGCCTTTTTAACTTCCTCTGCGCTGTGGTCTGGAGACTTCTTTAGTTGCAGCAGGAGATCTCCCTTGGCCGTCTTCCGGATGGTCTGTACGTCCCCACTGACATGTTTTAGCGTGGAGTCTCCTTTAACGGCCTTGAGAAGTTCCGCGTAGGTAATCTCCCCGACTCTTGCAACCACGATGGCGTCTGGTCTGGCCCTGAGCTGCCTTGTCGACTTTCCATTAAAGATTCTGTCAGCTACTTGATGGAAATCTTCTTGTCGCTTCCCTTGTAGCCATTCCCGATGTATCCTCTTCGTTGGTGGCGTACATTTTTGGCCTGCTGCTGGCTCTCTTGCCCTTTTCGGTGTCGCTATTATCCTTTCTTTGCTCCACGGCTTGTTGTCGCGCTGTTCGGCTATCGGTGTGGTTTGTGTGGCACTTTCCCTGCCCTCCTTTTCTATGGCTTCCTCCTGCTTGATGGAGGCCACTGCCGTTTTATGCAGCTCTACCAGCTCTGTTAGGAGATCGCGCATCGGCTGTTTGACGACCCTGTGGTCCTTAAACAGAAGGGAGAGGCCATTCACGGCCAGGCCTATCTTTGCAATAACGTCCTCCAGGGACGTGATTGTCTCAGTTTGTTCTGGCTGCTGTTCAACATTATGCTGAGCCCGCTGCGTTGGCGATCTGGTGGTCGCTGAGCTTTTTGCGAAGGGGTTTGCCTGGGCCATTGGTCATTCAACGTCCGCGACAGGGGTTCCCTCGCTGGTCTCAGATTTCTCCTAGACTTTCTGACGATGGGGGTTATACCGCCCCTTTTCGGTCCCCAGAGCCCCGTTTTCTGAGGCACCGCCTAGGCGGGGGGGTTGGGACTTGTCGGATCCTTGACTTGCTGCCCCTAGTTCCCCTATCTGGACTAGTGAAGGAGTTCGGCCTTCGTTTTTGAACTCTTCGCTTCAACCCTTTCAGAAGCTGACTGCTACGAGTTGAATATCTTCTTTGAGGTCAGCCTAGAGGTATGCAATTTCCTAGCTGCTAGCAGCGGCTGGTTTCAGTTACCAATTCTGGCTATGGTTTGGGCGCTTTCCAGCACTATCGGAGTGATCAGCTGTTTGTCCAGTTGCCAAAAAAGGGGAAACGCGCGATCGCCCGCGGAAAAACTTTGTTTTGGTTTTCCCAGTGGGAAGAGTGCGGGAGAAAACAGAGTCTTGGTGACCCCTCTCTCCTCGACCCTCGGTGGAGCACCAGTTTTAATTGTCTAAGCGCTATGATGTGATGCACTCCGCGCACAGACCCACCCTGGTACGTACCGCCTCCTATGGGGATCACGCTGCTCACTTTGTTTACCTTTTCAGGGCTGTTTAAGGCTTTCTAGTTGGAAAAACTCAGGAGGTAATTAAAACACGTCTACACTCACTCTCACTCACTAGGGGTATAATCGCTCGACTGCGGATCGTGTCGGACCGAGTTCAACTCCGACTGAACGCAGCCTTTTTTTTAAGTATTTTTTTTTTTTTAAACATTGTTCATTGAATATATTTTTTTTAAATTGAAAGAAAGGTAAAGACCATTAATGGATTAAATGATTTTGGTGTAAATCATTTCTTTCTAGGATTCTTAGCCATAAATAAAAACAAAAACAAACAAAACAACTACAAAAAAATTAAAAAACAAACCAAAAAATTAAAAAAAAACTTAAAAACAAAGAAAAAACTATAAAAAAATTCAAAACAAACAAAAAACTACAAAAAAAATTCAAAACAAACAAAAAACTACAAAAGAAATTCAAAACAAACAAAAAACTACAAAAAAAATTCAAAACAAACAAAAAACTACAACAAAAAATTAAAAAACAAACCAAAAAATTAAAAAAACAAAAAAAAAAACAAAGTAAAATAAATAAAAAAAAATGAAGATAAAAATAAAATCACTACGCCTCAGAGTGGACTCGAACCTCAATCGCATTATTCGCGGGCCACCAACTAACGCAATGCGCCACAGCCCTTTTTGAAATGTTGTGCGCAATGTGCCTTTTAGGACGATTCCTTTTCGGAAACATAATTCAAGAATCAACAAATGAGGCAAAAATTGAATTTCGACTTTTCTGCAGCGCGGAGTTTTGAGAGCGAGAGAGCAATTGAGCGAGAGAGAGAGAGAAGTCAAGAAACAGCATTCTAAAAATAGACTGAATACGTGTGAGTCGCATTTGACAAAAATGACGCTGCCTCCGTACATTTTCTTGCTCCTCGTTACACATCTTAGTGTTTATAATATCTTTGGCTAAAGTACATTTATTCTAAATTTAATGGCAAAACCACCTTTAAATTAAGAAAAATTTTCGAGGGCAATCTAGAAAAAATCACCATAGATTTAAGAAAAATAATAATTTTTCTACATTTTAGAAAAGTTTTTCATAAGACTCGGATTCTATGGTATTTATACCCGTTACTCGTAGAGTAAAAGGGTATATTGTATTCGTGCAAAAGTATGTAACAGGGAGAAGGAAGCTTTTCCGACCCTATAAAGTATATATATTCTTGATCAGGACCACTAGCCGAGTCGAACTAGCCATGTCCGTCTGTCCGTCTGTCCGTTCGTATGAACGCTGAGATCTCGGAAACTATAAAAGCTAGAGGATTGGCATTTTGCATGTATATTCTTTGAGTTCCTACGCAGCGCAAGTTTATTTCAAAAAGGCGCCACGTCCCCTCTAACGCCCTCAATCGCCCTAAACCATTTTTTGAAAGGTGTCTGGTGCCCACACTTTTAAATATTTTGGTATATCAGTATCTATCGAATTGTAGAAGAAATTTTTCAAATCGGACAATCCATTAAAAAGTTATGAGCAAAAAATGAAACAGCCACTAGATGGCGCTTTGACGCGTGCATATATTAATCTCTCTCCCACTCCCTTTAGCTGAGTAACGGGAATCTAATAGTCGAAGTACTCGACTATAGCGTTCTCTCTTGTTTTTTCTAAATTTAAGAAAATATTTTCTAAAATTTAGAAAATTTCCTAAAATTAAGAAAAAGTTTAATTTTATGGCGATTTTCTAAAATTTATGAAAAAAAAGTTTACTCGTAGAGTAAAAGGGTACATTGTATTCGTGAGAAAGTATGTAACAGGGAGAAGGAATAGTTTCCGACCCTATAAAGTATATATATACTTGATAATAATCACTACACACAAAATAAAAACTATGTAAAATCATTTATTTAATAGTGAAAACTGCCCCAGCCCATAAAAACTAGAATATGCCCAACAAAAATAGTAACAGCTCTCAAAAACCGATGGTCCAAATTTTTAACTGGCACGCTTCGAAAGGAAATATGTGCACCTTTCCGAAACGGTGTGGCGCTTGTGATCGGACCGAAATTGATGGAGATCTAGCGTCTGAAAGTTCCAAAAAAGTTTCATTTTTGGCTTTTTTTCATAGCTAGTTTTTATTAATTTTTTAATAACATTTATAAATATTTTTAAATTATTTTGAGTATGCAGATATAAAGGGTCGTTAGTTGAGGCCGAATATTTGCAAATCGAGTGTACATTCTAGGAGATATGCATAGTTTAGTAAAATGACTCAAAGTCATCACAAGTCAGCAGTGGTACCAAAAATGTTTTTCAAGGGAAGTCGTCTGTTTTCGCGATTTCCAATTTCGAGAAACGATCAAAATAGTGTCATGTAATGTATATACACTCGATTTAAAGACATTTAATTTATTTAAAAAAAAATCGAGAAAGAAAATCTTTGGATTTTTCGACAAAAATATGGTTTTCGGTAAACACCCCTTAAATAAAAAAATATATAGACTCGGAAGAAGACTTTGTTTAAACTTTTTCGCGCATGATGGGAGTATACTTCCCGTACTTGCATCCAGCAATAGTCGCTTAGCAATTCTTTGTCCTTCATAAATAAATAATAAATATCGGCAAGTACGACCTACAACACTTAATTTTACCAACTGGCAACTCTTGTATTTCGCGGTATTTCACAAAATTCAGGTTCACAATTTCAGTTCTACGTTCGAGATAGCACGCCAAGTTCCAATGGTTAAATGTGTAAGTTTTGTTTAATATATTATTTATTTATTATTCATAATAATACTAATCTGTTTTTCAGACCATTATGAATTTTATCGTGGGTGATCTGCAATCCCCGGAAGAGGAAGGCAATCGTCGACGCCGCCGCCGCTGTGAAAACAACGATGAAGATGGCGACGAGCCGCCAATTCGGCGCCGGCGCCGCCAACGTGCTGCCGATTGCTCCGGGAATAGCGAGGGACAGCCGCGTACTCGCCGCCAGCGAACGAACCGTCGCCAACGTCCCCGATTGGAAGGAGCCGAAGAAGATGAAGCTGGCAATGCTGGGGAAGCTGCAGATGTTGATCCAGTCGATGATGCCGAAAAATCGATATACATAAATACCTAGATTTTGGTTTATGTCATGGGTCCACACGCTATCTCGCTGGCTGGAAAGTGTGACCGCGTGGGAAAAGCCTTAATTAAAAAAACTCGATTTTCCCGAAATTTGTGGGTTTTATTTCGTTGAAATTAATTCAGAAATTGCTTAAAAGTATGCCCCTTCGAATGCGATACCGTGCAAGTTGGCACAACCTCTATGAGAGCTGTATTAACTCCGTAAAAATTGCATGGAAAAAATATGTATATTTACATGGTTGATGTCATGGGTGTTAGGGGTCTAATAGGCGCGGGCAGTGGGAAACGGCAAGTTTCAAATATTGACCACTGAAAATTTTAAATTAAAGAAAATTGTAAGTTCTACGAAAGATCCGTTTACTTCTCGAAGCCTTAAATTGATTAAGTTTATTTGAGGAACCTACATTTTTTTAATTGATATAAAAAAAATATCTTGAATCGTTTCATGTGGAAATTCAACGTTAGGTCCAAAAGTTTACGACATTTATGTTATGTCGTTAGCTTTTACTTTTAAACAAATTTTTGAAATTCCAGATTTATTAAATCTAACTTTCAAAAACGTTCAAGAAAGCGTAAGCTCAAATTGAATAAGTTATTCCTTTTTTAATGTATCTTGAATTTGCGGTGTATACGTTAATTTCTCATTAATGCCTCAGTCAAAAGTAATGCTCGTTGTCCAAATTAAATTATACTTTTAGTGCCGTCTTCATTTTAACAGCAAATCAAAAGCAAAGTGAAACGAAGTATCTTATCATTTAGTAGAGCAATTCAAATTTTAAAAAAATGGAATCTCGCTAACAGTAAATATTGAAACTCGAAAAGTTTGTTTTGTTTTGTCATTAATTGTCGGCGATAATTTGGCAGTCAATATCATTCTCGGATACGTTCAGTCCTATAACTCAAAACGTTATGGTAGGGTATGTAGGACAGCAGCACAAAACTTCGATTCATTCGCGACAATGTCGACATTGCCATAGGATTTAATTGGAACGACCGCCGCGATAGCCGCAAGCTGCTGTTCAGGGATGCAGTATGTAACTTGGCGGTTTATTAAAGTTTTTCATTTTGTTCTTTTATTTTGTACAATATGCGTTTTAAAAAAGGATTAAAAGCTAGCAAACAAACCTAAATTAAGTTTAAAACTTATAAATAAAGCCTAGTACTCAACAGAGAACTGCAACGAGGATGATCGATCATCGCGCCCTGAATTTTCGTTTAATCCGGCAAACTAAATCGGCAACGAGTAATCACGATCGGGTCCTACTGCGGCTTTTTTCCCGCTAAAGCAGCGGGTTTTTCCAAAAGTCGTAAAACAAAAGTTTCCTATTTGGAACTCCTTAAAACAATTGAAATGATTTCATAACCCTAAAATACAGTTTGGATACGCACATACAAAATTTATTCAGCATTTATTCTTCTGAGCTGGCAAAAGTGGCTATTTTGTTTCTGAATACATTTTAAACATTTTTACAGTAATGTGTTATACATCAAAATTTAAGGAATAAAAACGTTGAAGCCGTTTTTGAAAAAAAAAAAACTAAAAATAAAGTTTAAAAAATATTTGTTTTGTGCACAACTTATTTACCATTGCATTTACACAAGAAGACGATTATAGCATTTCAAAGTACCTTTAAAACGAGGTACAGCACAAGTCTGTAGCTTCAGTACTTCAGAAGGTATGGCCTTCCGAATTTTAGCTATTTATAGCTGTTTTCCCGCTAAACTAGCGTGTTTTTCCAAGAGTGACAGAACTAAAGTTTCTTATATCGAGCTGTTGAACATCATATCAAATTTTCAGGACTTTAAAACCATGTTTTGGGACACACAGACAAACTGACAAACAGAATTAAATTTTCATTTTGGGAAGAAGAAGAAAATCTTGTTTTCGGTATAACTTTTGAACGGAGCGTCGGATTCTCTGATATGAATACAACGACCGTAGTGCGAAGAGCCAATTATCCCCACCGGCACCAACAGCTCCAATTATATCTAAATTTTCACTTTCACCGCACTCTCTTCCAAACCAATTGGAATTGGTTAAGTAGTATATAGTAGTCGCTTCGTCAGTACATGGACCGCCGTCCATACTGATATGAAGACTTATTTTCTGCTTTAAAAAATATAAGTATAGCTTAATATCTATATCTTTCAGAAAAATATTTTAAAAGACTTGTAAATTTAAAACTTGTTGTTTTTTAAGAGACATTTGAAACTAAATAAATTCTGTATGCCGGAATACACGCGGTTTCCGAATCAAAAAAACAAGAAAGAATGCTATAGACGGGTGCTCCGACTATCACACACAAAAAAAAAATCGATTGGTAAAATTAACCAATTTAATTGTTAAACAGTCCACAACCACAAAAATTGTCAATTCTACCAATCAAATACATAATACATCTCTTACATAACACGTAAACGTAAGCGTTATTATAACAAATTGTTATGCAACTGGAAAAAATAATAGTATATGTCCAAACCATAAATTGTAGTAAACTTACTATTTCTATAGTAACTATACAATTTATAGTTATTTCACTGCAGCAAAATAATTTATAAGTAATATTAAAAAGGTAGTTGTCTTTTCCAAAAGTGACTTATTCCTACACCTTATAAAGGTGCGGGTTGCACTTGACTTCCAGTGTGGAATATTTAAGACTTACTCACAAAAACATTTGGTTGGAAAAATTTAACAATAAAGATAGTTCAGTAACTATAAAAAATATTACTTTAACAATTGAAATAGTCGTCAGTGTATTTGTTTTTGCTTTGCGTACTATTAAATAGTTAAGCTTCTATTAAAATAGTCACGCTTACGGAATGTGTGTGTTTTGTATCTTGAAACTATTTTAATAGTTATTCTACTATTATTAAATAGTTACCCTAACGTTATACTTTTAGTGTTGTGAACCCCTGGTGGCAAAAAATTGAAACGAGCTGCTCGCACTGCAAGAGTTTTCAGTATAGTTAAGTGGTACTACTATTTCAGAATGGATGAACTATTAAATTCGTGGGGATTCGATCACACCCTGCAAGCATTTTCTATCGCGGATGTCACTATTTAGTGATGTCTAGAAGATTAAAACGATCGTCCGCGATATCGCATTCGGATCGCTGAAGTCACTCCCGTCGGGAAAAAATGTGTCACTTCGGCGACACTTCCCAAAGTCACTTCTGAGTGACTTCCAGAAGTGTCGCAAAAGTCACCTCCCGACGGGAGTGACATCCCAACTCTGCACGCGGCAAGTATTGCGTTAACTTTTAAACTCGCTGGGATTCATGTTTTTCTGATGAATCCATAACAATAAAGGAACTTGAATCTTTAAATGATACAGTCTTAATCTTTTTATTTAGAAATAGAAGCTGTCCCAAAAAAATAATTTTTGAAATAATTTAATGAGTTGGAAGCGGTCTTACGTAAGTTCTTTTAAGAAATGTTTTGTATCACAATCAACATGATTTCCTCTCTCTTAGGGTTTTGACAATGGCCTTAAACAAGCTTCAGTTGAGACAGTCGAAAAGCCACAGTCACCTCAAGCAAATACCTCAAATGTCACCAATAGTTGGAAGAAGCCGGATCCGCAGATTTTATTGTAAATATTCAAATATCAACCAGCTTATTTTTAATTTAAAATGTATTTACAGGATATTGAGAAAAAACTTCAATAGCATTTTCGTTGGTTCTTTTGTAATCGAAAATTTTCGTTCAGACCGAGACAGCAAAAGACTCTGAGTATTATATATAAATTAATTACACTTTAAATTTGACGGCCTACTTGTAGAAATCAACAGCGCCCATCATTGGTTACAAAAGTTTCAAGATCCCGCAGAAACAACATAGCGCTGAAACTTTTATTGTGAATATCTACATATTTTTTATAACTTTCGACATCCACGTTCATATGTTGTAGAATAGCCAAGTAGTCAACACATTTAGGCTAGGGATAAGGTTTCCGTACCGAAAACAATGTCTTTATGGGGTCGGAAACGTCTCCTTTACCGCGTTGCAAACTTCTGACTGAAATCATTATTCCCTTGTAGAGATCAAAGATCAAAGTTCTGTTACTGTCGAGCAAATTTTCAAAAAGCTTCCCTTCAAAATTATTTTAATCTATGTTAAACATACGAGGCTTTTCCTAGAATCCTGACCAAATTTCATTTAAAGTGTAAACTCGAAATTAAAAATAAAATTAAAAATGGAATCTATTCCATCACAGATTTTAAAATTTGTTGTAAATTCCATTCCATGTCACATTCCATCTGAACTAAACAGAAAATAAGTTTTAAAGTAAAGTCTTAACAACTCAGAATCTGACTTGGGCTTGGTTCATGAACGGCTAGACCCAATTGGGAATTATATATAAAAGCATCACAGAAGATTTGTAAAATTACTGTTGCATACTTTTATATTAAAGAAGTGACGTTAGAAAATCGCTTTTGTTAAATAAAATAGTTAATATTAATTAAAATGCTGCATTTCAATTTTTCTGCTATTTTTTCTTAGTTTAGACTAGAACTGCACGACCGCACGAAATAAGCTGCGAGCCACTGTATGTTTATACCCGTTACTCGTAGAGTAAAAGGGTTATTGTATTCGTGCAAAAGTATGTAACAGGTAGAAGGAGGCGTTTCCGACCCTATAAAGGATGTATTTTCTTAATCAGGATCACTAGCCGAGTCGATATAGCGATGTCCGTCTGTCCTCGGAAACTACAGAAGCTAGACAGTTGGGACTCACCACACATACTCTTGGGCTTCCTACGCAGCGCAAGTTTGTTTTAGCTGAGCGCTACGCCCACTCTAACGCCCACAATCGCCCTAAAGGATTATCTAGCGCTCACATCTTTAAAGATAAAGGAAAAGTATAAATGCAATTTGGTTGTGTTTAAAAATACCTATCAAAATGTAGACATTTTTATACCCTTGCAGAGGGTATTATGATTTCAGTCAGAAGTTTGCAACCCCATAAAGTATATATATTCTTGATCAGCATGACAAGACGAGTCGATCTAGCCATGTCCGTCTGTCCGTCTGTCCGTCTGTTTCTACGCAAACTAGTCTCTCAGTTTTAAAACTATCGGGCTCAAACTTTCCCAAAAGTCTTCTTTCTATTGCAGGTAGTATATATGTCGGAACCGACCGGATCGGACAACTATATCTTATAGCTCCCATATGAAGGATCGAAAAAAAAACGTAAAAAACGTAAAAAAAATTCTAGCTTTGGTGTTTTTTGAAATATTATTTTCTACTTTTGGGAATAATATTTTTTAAATATTTCTGAATTTCGAATAAAATTTTTAAAAAATCGGATGACTATATCATATAGCTGCCATAGGAACGGTCCGAAAATTATATGCAAATTAATAGGAAAAAAATTATATCTTTGTTGATTTTTATTACATTGTCTTTTCCTCTAGGATATGGCTTTTCTTTAACATTTCAAAATTTCGAATAAAATTTAACAAAATTCGGACGGCTATCACTATGGACGGCAGTCCATGTAGTGACGAAGCGCACAAGGAGAGTGTGCGAAGGCGACTACTATATATAGCCGCAGAATTGAAAATCTGCTGTGATGGTCCGATCATAATGAGTGATACACCAATCGAAAGGTATTGCAAAAACTTAAAGGATTGCATACCAAGACTTTAAGAAAATCAATTGGCTTGGGAAAGAGAGCGGTGAAAGTGAAAAAGTGAAAATTTCGAAATTTGGAGTTGTTGGGGCCGGTGGGGATAAATGCCCCCTCGCAATGTTTTAGTTGTGTTCCTATTGAAAATACCCGTCGAATGAGGGGTCATATGATAAAATCCGACGCTCCGTTCTTAAGTTTTGAAAATTTAATAACTTCTAACTACTAAAGCTACAGAGTTGTGCTGCATCTCGTTTGAAAGGTATTTTTAAATGCTATAAATGGCCTTCATATGCAATTTGTGTAAATGTAATAGTTAAAAAGATGTGAACAAAAGAAATTTTTTTTAAACTTTCTTTTTAGCTTTTTTTTAATTTTCTCAAAAACGGCTCTAACGATTTTCCTTACAACTTTAAACTGTATAGCCCTTGAGATTCCCTAAATTTTGGTATATAACACATTACTGTAAAAAGTAACGTTTAAAAGTTATTTTTATACGAAAATAGCCACTTTTGCCGGCTCGAACAACTAACGCTGCCTAAGCATTGAATTTAGTATGTGCGTATCCAAACTGTATTTTAAGGTCAGGGAATAGTTAAAATTGTTTTAAACTGTTCCATTATACAATTCTATAAGTAAATAAATAAATAAATAAATAAATAAATAAATAAATAAATAAATAAATAAATAAATAAATAAATAAATAAATAAATAAATAAATAAATAAATAAATAAATAAATAAATAAATAAATAAATAAATAAATAAATAAATAAATAAATAAATAAATAAATAAATAAATAAATAAATAAATAAATAAATAAATAAATAAATAAATAAATAAATAAATAAATAAATAAATAAATAAATAAATAAATAAATAAATAAATAAATAAATAAATAAATAAATAAATAAATAAATAAATAAATAAATAAATAAATAAATAAATAAATAAATAAATAAATAAATAAATAAATAAATAAATAAATAAATAAATAAATAAATAAATAAATAAATAAATAAATAAATAAATAAATAAATAAATAAATAAATAAATAAATAAATAAATAAATAAATAAATAAATAAATAAATAAATAAATAAATAAATAAATAAATAAATAAATAAATAAATAAATAAATAAATAAATAAATAAATAAATAAATAAATAAATAAATAAATAAATAAATAAATAAATAAATAAATAAATAAATAAATAAATAAATAAATAAATAAATAAATAAATAAATAAATAAATAAATAAATAAATAAATAAATAAATAAATAAATAAATAAATAAATAAATAAATAAATAAATAAATAAATAAATAAATAAATAAATAAATAAATAAATAAATAAATAAATAAATAAATAAATAAATAAATAAATAAATAAATAAATAAATAAATAAATAAATAAATAAATAAATAAATAAATAAATAAATAAATAAATAAATAAATAAATAAATAAATAAATAAATAAATAAATAAATAAATAAATAAATAAATAAATAAATAAATAAATAAATAAATAAATAAATAAATAAATAAATAAATAAATAAATAAATAAATAAATAAATAAATAAATAAATAAATAAATAAATAAATAAATAAATAAATAAATAAATAAATAAATAAATAAATAAATAAATAAATAAATAAATAAATAAATAAATAAATAAATAAATAAATAAATAAATAAATAAATAAATAAATAAATAAATAAATAAATAAATAAATAAATAAATAAATAAATAAATAAATAAATAAATAAATAAATAAATAAATAAATAAATAAATAAATAAATAAATAAATAAATAAATAAATAAATAAATAAATAAATAAATAAATAAATAAATAAATAAATAAATAAATAAATAAATAAATAAATAAATAAATAAATAAATAAATAAATAAATAAATAAATAAATAAATAAATAAATAAATAAATAAATAAATAAATAAATAAATAAATAAATAAATAAATAAATAAATAAATAAATAAATAAATAAATAAATAAATAAATAAATAAATAAATAAATAAATAAATAAATAAATAAATAAATAAATAAATAAATAAATAAATAAATAAATAAATAAATAAATAAATAAATAAATAAATAAATAAATAAATAAATAAATAAATAAATAAATAAATAAATAAATAAATAAATAAATAAATAAATAAATAAATAAATAAATAAATAAATAAATAAATAAATAAATAAATAAATAAATAAATAAATAAATAAATAAATAAATAAATAAATAAATAAATAAATAAATAAATAAATAAATAAATAAATAAATAAATAAATAAATAAATAAATAAATAAATAAATAAATAAATAAATAAATAAATAAATAAATAAATAAATAAATAAATAAATAAATAAATAAATAAATAAATAAATAAATAAATAAATAAATAAATAAATAAATAAATAAATAAATAAATAAATAAATAAATAAATAAATAAATAAATAAATAAATAAATAAATAAATAAATAAATAAATAAATAAATAAATAAATAAATAAATAAATAAATAAATAAATAAATAAATAAATAAATAAATAAATAAATAAATAAATAAATAAATAAATAAATAAATAAATAAATAAATAAATAAATAAATAAATAAATAAATAAATAAATAAATAAATAAATAAATAAATAAATAAATAAATAAATAAATAAATAAATAAATAAATAAATAAATAAATAAATAAATAAATAAATAAATAAATAAATAAATAAATAAATAAATAAATAAATAAATAAATAAATAAATAAATAAATAAATAAATAAATAAATAAATAAATAAATAAATAAATAAATAAATAAATAAATAAATAAATAAATAAATAAATAAATAAATAAATAAATAAATAAATAAATAAATAAATAAATAAATAAATAAATAAATAAATAAATAAATAAATAAATAAATAAATAAATAAATAAATAAATAAATAAATAAATAAATAAATAAATAAATAAATAAATAAATAAATAAATAAATAAATAAATAAAGAAATAAATAAATAAATAAATAAATAAATAAATATAAATATAAATAAATAAATAATAAATTTTTTGGTTGGCGAAAATCCTCATACTGAACCCTCCTCGAGGGTGCCGACTGGAAATGGCGCTACAGTGCTTGCAATATATCAGGCGGCGTTCAGCTAAGATCAGGGGTCAATCCTATGTGCTCTAGTTTTTTAAAAACTAAGTTATATGGGGATGACTTTTGGTCATGGTATGAGGTATACTAATATGTAAATTAAACCCAGGGTATAAATTGTCCCTTTAAAAACTTCTGATATCAAACAAAAACACCTCTTAACGAGGTAAAAAAAATATTGACGACCGCACCTTCAACATACAAAAGATCTGATATCATATTTTGTGACGAAAAATAATTTTACATTCGAAAATATAAAAACACTTTCTAAAATTTACTTTTTCGGCACGCTACAATTGAAAATGTTTGTGTGGGTAAAATCTTATAAATTTGTCTGAAGCGGGCCGAATGAGTAAATTTTAGGAAGTGTTTTTATATTTTAGAATGTAAAATTATTTTTCGTCACAAAATATGATATCAGATCTTTTGTATGTTGAAGGTGCGGTCGTCACTATTTTTTTTACCTCGTTAAGAGGTGTTTTTGTTTGATATTATATAGCTGCCATAGGAAGGATCAAAAAATTAATGCCAAAGTAATACGAAATCAGCTACAATTTGGATTATTGTAACATACATATACGCAAGTTCATTTAAATTAATGTTTTTGTAAATGAATAAGAGTGATCTGCAAGGGTATATAAGCTTCGGCTGGCCGAAGCTAGCTTCCTTTCTTGTTTAAATCGAACCATTCATTAAAAAGTTATGAGCAAAAATTGATGTTGCATATCTCCATCTCCCTCGCACTCCCTTCAGCTGAATAACGGGTATCTGATAGTCGAAGTTCTCGATTATGGCGTTCTCTCTTGTTCTTCCTTCAAGTTTGAGTTTTCACGAAATGTTGTTTTGCGTAAATTTTGTCTATTTTCTTTTGATTCTATTACTACTATTACTATTTCTGTATATATTAATTAAACAAGTTTTTCTTTAAGTTTATATATTGTTATTGTTCATTAAGTTTATATATTATTAGGATAAGTTATTTAATATATACATATATGTAGAAGGAGATATATACCAAATACCACTTCTGGTATCCCAATTAAGAATAGCAGATTGGCATCCCTAGAGTCGAAATAGGGGAAGGCCCTGAAATCAAAAGTAGTTGCGATGAGAGTTGCGAGAGAAGAGGTCGATCGAGTCTACTGCGATAAAGTTGTCCAGTTGTAAAGTCGCTAAATTGTCGGAATTTAACTCTATATTTGTGAAGATTATTGTACTTTTTATAATCGAAATATTATCTTATTACACATATAATTAAATAAAACTTACCAATAAACATCAATCAATCTTACATTTACGCAAAAATGATTCCTAGCAAATGCTCAAAGACGGAATATTATTTCAAGGCTCCCTTTGACCATATTGGGTCTACAATTTTTCTGATTTTTATTTTTTGCATCATAAGCCTTGCATCTGCATCAGTCAAAATTCGACGTGGACCTCTTCTTTGTACCTTGGGTACCGCGTTGCGCCGTTTTTGCACTCGTATGATTTGTAACTTTTTGTATATTATTCGTGTCGAACATCCATTTTCAGTTAGGTTTACTACTGAATCTTCAACGTCTCTTGACAATTTATTCATATTATCATTTTTAATACATTAGAGCAAAAACACGTGAGATTTCGTACGGTTTTATTTAAAATCTTTCATAAAGCACTTATAAACAGAAGCTGCTAAAAAACAAACGGTAAATTTCTGTAATTAAGCTTGAAATTGAATCAGCTGTGCAACTTCTGTTGAAAAATTCAAATGAAGCATAACTGATTACATGCGAGTTTATTTTGTTTTTTATTTCTTGTAACGCTTGTATCTGTAAGAAAAAAATTTTGGAAAAAAAGGTGCGCCATCTAAGAGTCGAGGCGGCAACTAACAAGGGGCATAAAAAGAGTTGGAGGAGAGTAACAGGGTGAAATGTCATCCTTATTATGGGGCATTGTCTCTCTGACCAAAGGTCTCGGCAAGGGCTAGCGCCAAAAGTCAGGCGTCTATAGCCTTCATTCCCTTTTCACATCCTCTTCTAAAGATCTGTGCGAATTCATATCCAACGGCCAAGTGTTACAGATCGGGAAGGAGACGATTTATTTTTTTTGTGGCCAGCGCTCAGTCCATTAAGGTAAGGAAGGTAGAAGCTTTAGGAAGAAGTTGTCATAGCTATTGTATTTCCTAGGCTTATACAAATTCTACCTCGTCACGGCGGAGCTGAGCAGAAGCAGCGATCGGCAGAGATATTTTGGTGTTTTGCGGTTTTAATTGCAATTGCGAAATGCTCAAAGAAAAAATGCTCAATTGCGGGGCTTGAGTTCCACGCGATCGACCTAACTTCGAACCCTTGGCTGGAGCGCTCGAAAGCGCTCAGTTTTCCGTTCCGAGAACCGTGGGTGAGGTGTGAGCAGGAAAAAGCAAAAGAAGGAATAAGCGGAATGAGAAAAAAGATGTTCGAAGTGAATTTTGTTGTTGTCGGCCATACCTAACCTCTCTAAAAAGAGAAGGGAAAATTTTCTTCTCCTCAAAGAAAAGGGTCGTATTATGTGATTTTCTGTTTTTTTTTAAGTTTAAATTTTCAGCCACAGATTCGTCCAAGAAAGCGCTTTCGACTTTTACAATATCGGTGGTGAGTGGAAATTCCCAAGTATTACGTAATAGAATTTTGGCAATGTGATAAAGAAATTTTCAAAAAAATGCGACCCCAAGTAAAAAAATAAATCGAATAAAAAATTAAAAAGAAAAAGAGGGAAAACTCAAGCATTAAGCGATTGAACCTATTCTTTGTCAGTTCCACTCAAGTTCGTTTGCCTGTTCGATTTTTTTTTTTTTTTTTTTTAACCGTATTTTATTTATCGAATCTTCTCTCTTAGAGACTAACGACAAGTTTGCAAATCTTAATCTAGTTTATATATTTTAATTAATTACAAATTAATAATTTTTTTTTTTTTTTTTTTTTTTTTGGAATAATGGCCCTAACTATTGCTGCTGGGTGGGGAGGTCTCTTCGCCGGAGTCGTGTATAGCTTGTGGTCCAGATTAGAGACCGCGCAAGGTCATTAGGATGGGCCTGGAGCTTGAGATTATACTTTGTTTTCGCTTTGTCGAGTTCGTCTTTAACTAAGCCAATGTTTAGATCTTTATGGATATTTTCATTCCGTATATACCACGGCGCTCCTGTTTTAGTTCTCAGTATCTTTGATTGAGCTCTCTGGATTATTTCTAAGTTGCTGACACATGCGTTTCCCCATAGCTCGGACCCATATGTCCAAATTGGTTTTAGAACTGCATTATACAAGAGTATTTTGTATTCTAATTTTAATGGCGAGCGGGCGTTAATAAGCCAATGTAGATTGCTGGCTTTAAATTTTAAATGATTTCTCTTAGCTTCGATATGTTTGCGCCAAGTGAGTCGTCTATCCAGGTGGACTCCTAGATATGTTACTTCAGTTGTTTGTGGCATAATAATGTTGTTCAGGGATAGTGAAGGGCAGGTTTGCCTGTTTAGGGTAAAAGTAACATGTTTACATTTTTGTTCGTTAACTTTTATGCGCCAGTCTGCTAGCCATTGTTCTAGAAGCACGAGGTGATCTGCTAGGTGTTGCGTTGCTCTAAGAGGACATTTAGACCGACTTAGGATGGCAGTATCATCGGCGAAGGTTGAGGTTGTTGTAAGAGTGGATGTCGGGAGGTCTGCAGTATAAATAATATACAATGTCGGCCCAAGCACACTTCCTTGGGGTACTCCAGCTTTTATTGGATGATAATCAGAGATGAAATCTTTGCATCGCACTGCGAAGCTTCTTTTTTGTAGGTAGGACTCCAAAATTGTATGCGTACTTTGTGGAAGTATTAATCTGATTTTATGAATTAAGCCGTCCAGCCACACGCGGTCGAAGGCCTGTGCGACATCCAGAAAGACAGCGGAGCAATATTCTCGCCTTTCAAATGCATTTCGTATCTCGGAGGTTATCCGGTTCACTTGTTCAATAGTTCCGTGTTGACTGAGGAGTGTCGACTGAGGACTGAGGAGCAGCTTTTCAAATATCTTTGATAGGCACGGCAGAAGGCTGATTGGCCTATATGACGATGGCTGGGACTTGTCCTTTCCGGCTTTATGGATCATTATGATGACAGACTTCCTCCATTGTTGAGGATAATATCCCAAATTCATCATGCTGTTAAATATTTTGGTTAGAAGATGTATTGCACAGTTTGGCAGTGCTACAATCATTTTTGGGGTGATAAGATCGTGACCCGGCGCTTTCTTTTTGTCTTGGGACTGTATGATTCTTGTAACTTCTTCTGGATGGTATATAATTTGCGGGCTAGCTTCAGGATTGGAGATTAATGGCAGCACAAAGCTATTCGTTGCTGGAAGTGGTTTGAAGACATTTTCTAAGTGGTGGGCAAATGTATTCGCCCTCTCTTCGTTGCTGCGGGCCCAAGTTCCTGTTTGCGTATGTAGGGGTGATTCACTTTCTATTGGTGGACATATGCCTGACTTAGCTTTCCACAGTGGATATCTTTTGCTATTTGGTGAGAGTTGCTTCATGAAGGATAGTTCATCTCTATTTTTCTCAGCTTCTAGTGCTTTGCGGAGCATGCAGTTGGCTATTTTTAGGCGCTCCTTAGAGGCTGGGGATCTATGGGCTTGCCACTCTCGACGAAGCCTTCTCTTATTGTATAGCAGTTCTTCGATGTGCCTAGAAGCACGTCTGCTGTTAAATGGTTTATTAGGTGTTATAGGTTGCGTGGAATGTTGTGCAGCCAGTGTAATAACATTCACTAACTCTTCAACTGAATTGTCAAGGTCTTCTTCACAGGAAATGTTTGGGCGGTCATTAATATGAGTACTTACATACTTTCTGTATTTGAGCCAGTCTGTTTTACCAGTAGTTAGAGAATGTAACCGTTCTGTAACCTGAGGGTGGTCGTAGAGGTGAAGCAAGATGGGCGAATGATCTGATGATAGATCTGATAAGTGCTCCACACGCACATGAGCCTGCGGCACTCTTCTTGTGATAGCAAAATCAATCAGGTCAGGTTTCTTTTTTGGATCTGTTGGCCAATATGTAGGCTTACCCGGAGAAATAAAGTCAAGCTTGTTTCGCGGAGTTATAATCGCGTTGTAGAGTTGTTTTCCCTTGGGGTTGATGAGTCGAGATCCCCAGTGGGTGTGCTTTGCATTGTAGTCACCAGCTGCTATAAAGCGGTCACCCAATACATCGAAGAAGTTTAGGAATTCTGCTTCGGTAATAGCGAAGCGCGGTGGGCAGTATATAGAGGCTAGGTTTAGGTAGCCGCTGTGGGTTTCGAGGTGTACTGCTGTTGCTTGAATATAAGTCGTAGCGAATGATGGCATCTCGTAATGCCTAATGCGATTCTTTATCAGAATTCCAGTACCTCCATGAGCCTTCCCATCAGGATGATTTGTCGAATAAAATGTATAGCCAGTAAGATGAAAATAGTTTTTATTTGTTAAGTGAGTCTCTGATATGAGCATGGCGTCAATGTCATATTGATCAAGGAACTGCATAAGCTCGTATTTGTGCTGCGAAATGCCATTCGCATTCCAGAAAGATATTTTAAAAGTAATCATCTAAGATTTTTGTTTGACTAAAAGCTCCAGGAGGAGATTTTGAGTGCGCACAAGCTCCTGCAGAGTTTGCTGCATTGCTCCCATTGTTTTTGTTATAGTTGCCAGCATTAATTCTATACCACTAGGTAATTGGGATGTGTTTACGCAGATACTTTCCGAAGTATGGTTCGATGCCTGTTGCTCCAGCAATCCTGGAGTGGTTTGTTTAAATGTAGGTGTTGGAACTGAAGCGTAAGACCCGTTGTTGTAACTCAGCGCCTGAGCAAAAGAGACTCCCGGTGTAGTTGTTGATGGTATGTATGGAAGATTTTGGCGGATGGCTGGGTTTCTAGCTGCAGTTATTTTTTGGGTTAGCCGGTTTTTCATCTCCTTATAAATACGGCAACCTCTGTAGTTGGCCGTGTGGTTTTCCCCACAGTTGCTACATTTTTTGGCAGATTGGTTCTCCTTATTTAGAGGGCAGTCCATAGTTAAATGTGCATCCCCGCAGACAACGCAGACTGCGCGAAGTTTGCAGTATGTTCTCGTATGATCATATTCTTGACAGTTCGTACATTGGATGGGTCCATTCCGTTTATGGGGTTCCTCAACCGTGATTCTGCGGTGCAATAGATATTGAAGCTTGTAGATTGGGTGAACTTCATTTTTATTTAAAGGCATATTTTCCGGTGTCAGTTCTATCTTGAACATTGGCTGGGGAATTTTGTTTCTGTTTATTATGTTTATAGCCGTTTTGGCGTTAAAACCCTTTTCTTTAAGCCCATCTATTATTTCAATGGTTGGAACTGTTGATTCAATTCCTTTGATAACTACTTGTAGGCCTTTGCTACTTTTGAGTTGATAGGTATAGTAATTGGTTTTTCCCTCATCTAGGTATTTGGCCACTGATCGATAATCTTGTTCATCGTTTGCCTGAATTTTGGTTTCATTTATGTTACCTCTTTTTATAGAAGTGACATAGAACTTGTTAGCTCCAATTAGGTCAGTTATTTTTTTGACTAGCTCAGCACAATTTCCTTGACGAACATATATGGGTGGTGGCCTTGGTTTCTTAACAGTGGTTGTTTGAGTGGCAGCATAATCTTCGTCTGTGTCACTAAGAATCGAAAATCTATTATTGGTCAGCGCATTTTTCGGGACAGTGATAGTATTTGATTTTAATACTTTTGATGCATTGGTTTTTTTTAGAAGATTGCGGGCTTAATTTTCTTTTTATTTGCACATAGCGATCGATTCCAGTTTGTATTAACGTTCCGTTAGCATTTTTCGTAGGTTTTTGTTGGGGGAAGGGGAGCTTGCCGGTCAGAACTGACGATGCCGGGCGCTGAGTGACTGCAGTGGATGTAGTTGTTGTTGTGTTGGTTGTTGTTGTTAGTGTCGAAGTCACAGTGGTAAATACGGGCATTGTGCTGGTAGTTGTGGTAATATTGCTTGTAAGGTCGTAGGGGTCGGGGGACGGGCATTGGGCACTCCACGGCTCATTGGGTGCTGTGCCGCTTGCACATAATAATGCAGGGGAGAGCGATCGCGCTCTCGCTGTGTTCTCTTGCAATGTTGCAGTTTTCTTTGGTACTATTGACTCATCAGCTCGTATACAAAAGTAAGCGTTGTTTCTTATTGACGAAAGTCGACGTTCGTCTTGTTGTTGTTGCCGAGCTGTGCTCATTTTACTTAAGTTTCAGAGCTTACACTCTGACACGTTGGCTTTTAATTTATAATTTATAGATTATATTAGTAATTTATCACACTAATCTAAAATTTTCTTGGGCAACACGAGCACTTGTACCCATGCCTACCCAGAGCGTCTTTTCGCGAATTAAATTCGGTTATTTTCACTATATTTTGTAATCATTCGATTTAATGGCGGATCTAAAATTGGCTTTAGTCCAAACGTTTTCCCAATTTTTAAGTTTAACTCTGAAAGTCAGATCTATTTGTCTATTTTAATTTTTATAATATTTTATACGCGTTTCCCATATTTATTTATTTTATTTGATACTATATTGATATTATTCTTCTTTTTTATGCTATTATATTTATTAAACATGTATGTTGTGTGGTTAGGTCAAGTTTTATATTTTATCTAGCAAGTAAATAAACTTTTATAATGTTCTAAAAAACCCAATTTTTGATGGGTTCTGTTACCAGGAATTTAATAACCGCAGGTCGGGTGGGCAAACCAAGCCGCAAAACATCTGACGGCTTGGACGTTCGAGGGCATGATCTAATGCAGGGGTGTTACAAAATGAACACTGAGAGAAAAAAAAAGTTAAATTCAGAAAAATATTAATTTTGGTTACTTCATTTGGTTATTTCATTTAAAAATGTACAGTTGATCTAGAGAAGTATGAATATTTATATTTATTTTAGTTGTAGATCATTTTAACAACGCCTCCAGATGATTATTGGTTAAACGGCTTCGATGATTGTTTTTAATTCATTTTAATGTTAACAAAGCACTTTCACAAATATATGTTCTTCCGAACATCGAATATATCCTCAGTATGCTGCACCGTAGAGACGATTATTTTTTTGGCACCTTCCAATTTCCAGAAATCAATTGCTTTTAAATTGCTTGTCTTCATTTCCAAGTCAATTGAACTTCCGGACTTTGTTAAAGTATTTTGATAATTATTACCACAACGTTCATTGTGTGAATATTATTTGTTGGTTAACAATGTATCCAAATAATTGTAAAGTTCTTCAACTCTACAAGTTAGCGAACACCTCGACAAATGAACAGTGTGGATTACATCAGCTGATTTTCTGCCAATTTCTTCTAATCAATTTAACATTTCTAGGCATGCCTTCTTATAGGGTCTTCCCACAGAGCTCCATCCACCATCTACCATCCGTTGAACGGATGGTCCGTAAGGTTTTGCCGTTCCTAAAATTTTCCAGTTAGTCCGCCATCCAATTTTGACGGACTTTGACGGGCTCTTTTATGCGATATTTAGGCGATGTTTTTTCGGTGCAACTCTGAATTCTTCCTCTTGACTGTGAAAAATGGAACGTTGACTACGAGAACAAATCAAATCGATGGCGGGAAAATATTAAATAATGCTTAAGATCGTTATTATTTGGCTATCGTTGAATTATTTGTAGTTTGTTTCGGGCGGAAAAGCATTTACCAACAGGTTGCTATGAGTGGGCCAAAATGTATGCTGTTTTGCGTACGAAAACATAATGTTTGCAGCAAAGTCTCTGAATATGTTCTGCACTTCGTAAATAATAACTAATATTAATTAAAAGTGTACTATGTACTCCTATAAAGTTCCAAAGTTGCTATAAATTACCAAAACAGCACCAATTTGGTTTTGTTTACAATTTTTTCATATTAATATTGGCTAGACAGAGGCGTAGTAAGAGCGGGGTGTGGGGTACCGGAGGTTAGGCTCTCCCCTAGTGAACTTCATTGTTGGGGTCCCAGTGGGGACCCCGGGTTCTCCAATATCTTTTCTGGCCGCTCGCCACCTCCCTTTTTGGAATTATTTGTTTTATCGCTCTTTGTTTTTTGTTTTTTAACAGAGCAACTTGGCGGTTTCCTTTGACAAATGCTTAGTAAGCCCAGCAGTGTTGTAAGTCGCGCAAAGTATGACGAGGGCTCCGTAGTAAAACCTGCGAGTTACGACAATTAAGTGTAAAATAGAGAATATCTCGGGAACGGCAGAACCGAGATATTAAAAAGATTTTCTGGGCCCAATTTTAATGGAATCCCCTATAGATTTTGTAAGCGAAGAAACCATACTCTGCAAACTTACAACTAAATTAACTAGGCTCTGACGCAATGATAGATCGATTGGAAGAACATGGATCATTGCTAATACATAATTTATGGGTTGATTGGAGAAATGGCTCGCTGGAATAATGAATTGTAATTTTTCTAAGTGTTGCCTAAAGTTTACATAATTTGTAAATATTTGATTACATTTTAGTTGGACAAAAGTAGTCTTTTAGTTTTTTTTCGAAAGTAAATGTGATGATTTCATATGTAAAATCAATAAATGGGGACTAGCGAATGATTTCCTACGGGTACATGTCCTAAAGCCCGGTATCATAACGATCACGGGCCTTGTGACACACTCAACAGTGTCTACGCCCACAGGCGCTAGTCACTTTTCTTGTGGGCCTTATGACACACAGGAAAGTGTCATAACGCCCGCAGGGAAAATATATTTAATTATTATTAATATAAGTAATACAAGTCGTGGCTTTCACCTTTAGTCAACAAATTTTTGTTTATTAAAATACTTGTAAATGAGAGTAAGAAAGAGTAGAAAAACTACGTCCTGCGGACTATTACCTTAAATAATACATTTTGGCACTTCAGCCGTTTGGCTGAACTGCAAAGCATTTTTCACATCTTCTGAATCAGAATTGGAACATAACTCCTGAAATGTAGTTTCCCACATAAGAAGCTCTTTATTTGGATTTATCAAACAGTTAAAAAATTGGTGAACGGAAATGTTTGACGCGTCCAAATCCCTAATAAGTTCATTTATAGGGTTGTCTTTGATTATATGCGTTTTATGTCAAACGTTGTTAAGGTTCCATCAAGCACATTGAACAGTATTATTCACGTAGCATAGTCTTAATTTCGAATAACGTCGAGAAACTGGCTAAAATACCCATGCATTTGTAATTTCCTAGCCAACGTCGCGTTGAATGATTCCAACGAGCTTGTTGCTCGCAAAGTTTGCGAGTGCACCGTGAAAACATCTGGTGTGGCCTGCAAGTAAGGTTAAATACAATTTAACAAAGGGCATAGCAGACTTACCTAGAAAAACGGCCCCCCAGCGATTTTAAAAAATTTTTAATAAGCGATGGTAGATAATTAGAAGGAGAGTATGGAAACCAATTTTTAAAGCTATTGGACATTTGGCTGATGAGTAATCGTCTGCAATCCAAAAATATATCTAAGTCGACCAGTTTGTGGTCAAAACCTAGGCACTTATGGCATGCATAGGTGCGCACCTGCGAGCGGCATCGGTATGAAAACCACTTCACGTACACTCTGCCTTCCAAAACGGCCAGCGCCTGGTCGTTTTTCTCCAGCGTCACATTAATTTTGGCGCCGTTTTCGGCTGACCAGGGCTTTGTGGCCAGAACTACCGCCTTCTGGAAGTCCTTCATGGGCCATCCCTCGAAGTTCTTCTCCTTCAGCTCCATCATAAACTCCTCGTGCCCGATAGTGGTGTCCACGTCCTGGACGATCACCCGGGGCTTTGCGGCGGTGTTCTGCGACACCTTGAGGCCAACTTCGGCGAACTTGGCGGAGGCGACAACCTCTGTCATCTCCGCCTGAGATAGACCTCGCACCTCGTGCACCCTAACGCCCAGGGCGGGCGCAACCTCTTTGCGGATTTTGTCCGCAATCTGTCTTCCCGAAAGTGCCGGGTCGTCGCAAGCAACGACCGCGGACCACGTTTCGCGAATAGCGCTTCGTGGTGCGGCTACGGGGGCAGCAGGTTGCGCCACGAGGTGCGCGCCTCGTGTAGCGGTGGCTGCGTAGGACGCAACCGAAGCGACCGGTGGCAGAGCTTGCTGTCTCCTGGCACGATCTTCCAAAACTCCCATTTGCACCATCATGGCGGCGATGACCTCCTCGTACCGATTGATTGTCTCCTGGATCTCTCCTGCCATCCTCGAGGTGGTCGCCGAAGAAACCAATGCCTTCGAGTGCGCTATGCGGATGTCCGCTAGCACTCCCGCGATGGCACCGCTACCCTTCATCACCCTATCCATTATGGAGAGCACGGGTAATGGGGCAACAAACGTTCCGCCGGCGTTGTCAGCGGCAGTTGCAGCAGCATTTGCAGCTGGCTTCACGGAGGCATTCCCGGCGGCACTCTCGACGGCATTCCCAGTGGCATTTCCGGCGGCGTTTGCAACTGCATTCGCAGCGGCCTTCGCAGCAGCTTTCGCGGTGGCCATCATTGCGGCGAGCTTAGCGACAATGGACTCAGAAGGCACTTCGTCGTTAGCTGCCGGGGCAGATGGGTGCGTCGGCATCTCTAGGGACGATGGTGCTTCCTCTTCTTCAAGTGGCTCCGGCGTGTCCTGCGCACCACCCACGGCGACCACCCTCGCACGCGCACCCTCGGCGTCCCCTTGTGCCCCTTGCCTCGCTTGCGTCCTCTTCCACCTCGGGTTGAGCTACACGCGCGACTGCTGGCACTCTCGCTTCCCGACTCGGCAAGCTCCATTTTGGTAATTGCGAAATTGCGGATTTATTTGCCGAGTTTTTCCAAACTACTTATAGTTCGGCTGCTTGGTCAAACCCTATCTACCCTAACCCCTTAAATAGGGCTTATTGTATTTTTACCCCTGTAATTACCGAAAGTTCTCTTTTAAAGGATTTAGCAACAACAACGCCAACGTATTCTCCCGGTCCTGATGGACTCCCTGGGAGTGTGCTTAAGTTTTGTGCTTCAACCATCAACTATCTGGAAGGACTCTTTCATTATTCCACTCCACAAAAAGGGTGCGAAGGCGGATGCCCAGAATTATAGAGGCATTTCTAAATTGTCGGCAATTCCTAAAGCATTTGAATGAATTATTACTTCTCATTTGCAGCATTTATGTTCCTCGCTAATATCACCGTGTCAGCATAGTTTTGTTTTTTATTTTCCTCGCGAACTCGCATTTTTGCCCTAATTGATAAAGGGTCCCGCGCGTAACAAGCACGTGCTTGGTATCGTTGGGCCACTTGTTTGTACTGCTCGTAGTGCATCAACGTCCATCATATATAATAGATGTTGCCATCTATCGCCCAGAACCTCAACTAAAAATTTAGTTGAGTCGAGACTTACACCCGTTTCTCTTTTCGCTGATCCGGTAGCCCGACCAGCTGATTTGCTGATAATCCGATGCTCGAACCACTTAGCGGAGGCACACACTATTAGCCGAGTTCCACACCAAACAGCTGTCACCAGGCGGTCTGTGCCTAAATAGGGCAAACGCCTCTCTCACACGCACGTGGTGCGATGGAAAATTTCCGAATGGAAAAACGAGAATTTCCAACTGTCCGCACACTATTTGCACACGCGAAATGCAAATTTTGAAAATATTTTCAGCAATGTAGTTGGCTAAATACCGCAGATATTCGATTTCCTCGCGGAGCGTACGAAAAACACGTATACTCCCGTAAGCAATCCAAAATCGACTGTGAGCAATAGCGGGCAATATGAAATAATTCATTACAAATTACACATTTCGGTATACAATCGGTATAATCATTTGTATTGGTTTCAAGTTCCATCTTTGACCGCTGAACGACCGTACCATTCCATGATCTCTCCGAAAATTCTTCTACGACTTGTTATGATATTGTAGCACCGAAGCATCTACCGGCGATTTGGGTTTGATTCCCCTGTAAGGAACTATCAGCGACCCAAAAGAGCTCGAGAAATGATTTGAATTTAAGTAACGGCCAAGGTAGGGAGGGCGTACAAAGTTTCTCCATGACATCTGAGGATCAATAGGGATTTTGAAGGCATTGCGCTCCCTCGTTAATTTCTTGTCGTAACACGCAAATTTATTGATAAAGTTTTGGGATGCTAGAAGGGTGAAGTTTAAGGACAAGACCACCACCCCATTTAGCAGACAAGGAGCAGATTGAACACTTCCAGAAGAAATTGTTGGATGTGGACGAACAAGATACAGTTCATGTTTTTATATAACGGGGAAAAATTGTCAAAATTGGCGCAAATAACGGGATCTTGGAAAACAATGGACGGTTAAACGAATAAACTTTTACTTACTATTACTGCGTTTATGCGATGCCCAATTCACGCTTTCGTTTCGCGATTTCGGCCGATTCGTTTCTGCATAAACGCCATTTCGTGAATTAAGCCTTGGAAATCATACTGCACATGAGGTCGCTTCGCGGGAGTCCGTTGATAAGGCTTCCGGTCAGGCAACCAGATGTGGTCTCTGCATAGACATACATAAGTGTATTATAAAAATTTCAGTAAATTTCAGTCTTAGTAAAATAAAATCAGTTTTACACAGAACTCAAAGATGAAGGTTATTTTTCCTTATTGCAGGATAATTTTCCAGATTGTTCAACTCATAATCAAAGCATGAGATTAACAATCTCTGATATTTGACTTCTCATTAATGCCGACTTGACACATCTATCCCCCTTTATATTTTGAATACTTCAACACGATATATTGTATAAAAAGTCGAAATGTTTCCATCCTTTCTAGATTGATAAACCTTTCTTTCTAAACAGTTTTTGATTTGGTCCCCAAATAGCTAAAAAATAAGGAAATACAAATATCCCACGTGTTCGAAATTCCTCCATTTTGATACACAATCAAATTAATTATGCTTTAAAGTACATGACAAGTTGCAGAAAGTAATTGAAGTCCCATGATGAAAATTGATTCTTGTTTATAGAGAAAATCGCAGAAGCAACAGCTGTTCGGCATAAAAAAACCACTTCCACAGTAGAAACTGAACGATTGGATACAAACTTGGAGCTGACGAACGAAATGGTGAAATGAAGCAGCAGGAGTTTTTGGAGCCACCAATCTTTTGCGAACCACTTTGGCAAAGACGATCGGATTTGTCAAGCAAGACCACAACCCAGAGCCGGAAACACAACTTATGCGAAAGCAATGACTGAGAACCGCCGATATGGGTTGGTAATCAGCAACATGAACAGATGCGAAGATGTTGATCAAAATGCGCCATATAACTCATCTATTCGAACAATGTGATGTCAGGGAGCTGAACTTCAGCGACAGCACTTACATGGCCCAAATCGATGCCAATCTGCTAATAGTCTGCGAGGATGACGCGACCGCAGATTGGGCTCGGGGTTTGATTCGCTGGAGATGCAAAATCCCATCCTTCTAGATTTGTGTGATAGTTCGTGTTCGAAGTACGAGCCCGTCACCGAACTGTGCGAAAACAAAGTGCTCGAGATATACATAGACGAAAGAAAAGAGAATTGATATCGGAAAGATGTTCCAAATTAAAATACTGCTTCTGGCTATTAAAATGCCACTGATTGTTAGTTGTCAATAGATCTTGGAATTTAAATTCTTTTATTAATATAAATAAAGAAAATCTGTACAGAGCTCTGCGACCAATTCAATAAATGCTTAAAGGAAAAGAGTAAAAGCCAATTAAAATAAGAAATTACACTCATAAGAAATAAAAACAAGAGAGAACGCTATAGTCGGGTGCCCCGACTATCAGATACCCGTTACTCAGCTAAGGGAGTGCGTGGGAGATTGATATATTAAAACTTTGATCGGTCATAACTTTTTAACGAATGGCCCGATTTAAAAAATTTCTTCTACATTTCGATAGGTTTTGATAATCACAATAAAACTGCATTTTTACACTTCCGAAATCTTTAAAGGTGTGGGCGCCAGACACCTTTCAAAAAACGAGGGGGCGGTTAGAGGGGGCGTGGCACCTTTTTGAAATAAACTTGCGCTGCGTGGGAACTCCAAGAATATGCATGCAAAATGCCAATCCTCTAGCTTTTATAGTTTCCGAGATCTCAGCGTTCATACGGACGGACAGACAGACGGACAGACGTACATGGCTAGTTCGACTCGGCTGGTGGTCCTGATCAAGAATATATATACTTTATAGGGTCGGAAAATCTTCCTTCTCCCTGTTACATACTTTTGCACGAATACAATATACCCTTTTACTCTACGAGTAACGGGTATAAAAAGGATTTGAAACTACACATTTTCCCCATCATTGGAATAAAAACACCGCTGATGAGCGAGCTGTGTCTGCCGGAGCAGCACAATTAACTTTGCCTAGAGATACGAAAACATCAATAGAACCATCGATAGCATAGATGTTTATACCCTGCACCTGTTCATCACCATTTTTCATCGCCTAATTCATCACCTTATAGGCGCTTTTTCAGCGCCTAATTATCACCCAAATTCATCGCCCATTTTCATTGAAAATATGATAAATTTCATTGCTTTTATCAATGGGTTTATTAATACATTAAATTAATAGATTTTTACAAACTACGGTGACTCGTAGGGGTCTTTGGCAGGTTCTCAGCTTCCAGAGTCTTGGTGAGCTGCCTTTTCGCACATGGAGATTATTCACGCATTTCCGCATTCTCTCCAGAGGCTCTGTAGGCTCCACCTGACCAATGGGATCTGAATTTGGAAAATATTTGTTTTTATAATATTATATAACGAGGCAAGAATGATAAAAACTTACTTAGCAGTGGAAGAATAACATCCTTCTGGGCTGTGGACAAAATGATTTCATCTGAAAAGATATTTTATAAGCACTTGGTACCATCAACTTGACCTATAAATATTAAAAATAAAGATTATATAAAAATTAAAAGCTACTGTAATTAAGAAAGGACAATACACTTGAGAATTACTTACCGAAAAATGTATTCTTAATTAAAGCACTTTTTTAAAACTCGAAAATAACTTATCACAGCAATGCTACTCCTTTAAAGTAAAACGCAGTTGAAAACCCCGGAAAAACGGCGCCTGCCTTCGAGAAATAGACAAAGAATACTGAGCGAGTCGATTCTGCAGACGCTCTGCCGGCGTCGCAGTCGACTCAGTGCTATGTGAGCGCTCGGGCTGAATTCTGGAACTGCAGGGTAAAAACGGCCATACATCGAAAACTTCATTGTTTTCATTTATACACTTTTCCATTAGGCCCATCTGCTGGAAGCAGATGGGTATTTGAAGAAATGCCATGGTCACCTAGAGCAAAATGAAGCTTTATAGGATGAACGTCAAAATATTGTCAACGAGTGGCAACGAAAGTGGAACGGTGGATTTTGGAACACTGGGGCTATTTTTATGCCCGTTACTCGTAGAGTAAAAGGGTATATTGTATTCGTGCAAAAGTATGTAACAGCTAGAAAGAAGCATTTCCCACCCTATAAAGTATATATATTCTTGATCAGAATCACTAGCCGAGTCGATCTAGCCATGTCCGTCCGTCTGTCCGTCTGAACATCTGTCCGTCCGTCCGTCTGTCTGTCTGTATGAACGCTGAGATCTCGGAGACTACAAAAGCTAGAAAGTTGGGATTACCTTGGGCTTCCTACGCCACGCTTCCAAGCGCCACGCCCCCTCTAACGCCCACAATCGCCTTAAACGAATTTATGTGTGTGTGTGTCTGTGTCTGGCGCGCACACCTTTAAAGATTTTGGAAAAGTAAAAATGCAGTTTTATTGTGTTATCGTTATTATGTTATACCTATCGAAATGTAGAAGAAATTTTTCAAATCGGACCATTCGTTAAATAGTTATGCCTGACCCAAGTTTTATATATCCATCTCCCTCGCACTCCTTTGAGTAACGGGTATCTGATAGTCGGGGCACCCGACTATAGCGTTCTCTCTTGTTTTTCCGATTATTCCTATGGTTGCTATATGATATAGTTTTCCGATCCGGCTGGTTCCGACTTATATACGACCTGCAATAGATAGAAGACTTTTGGGAAAGTTTTAGCCCGATAGCTTTAAAACTGAGAGACAAGTTTGCTTAGAAACAGACAGCCAGACGGACATGGCTAGATCGACTCGTCTAGTCATGCTGATCAAGAATATACTTTATACTTTATGGGGTCGGAAACGTTTCCTTCACTGCGTTGCAAACTTCTAACTGAAATCATAATACTCTCTGCAAGGGTATAAAAATACCAGATTTAGCGGCTGAATTCCGATGAACGCCTTAGCCGCGGCCCAAAGAATAGAAAATTTGATCTTTGGCTGTGCTTGTGCAGAGGCGGTCTGCCAATAACATATTAAAAATGGAAGGAAAAACCCGAAAGACAATGGAAAACTGTCTGATGGGGCAATACATATCGCTATGCTCACAGAAAATGTAAAGCTTGCGACCCTCGGGGCTGTTGAAAATTTTGTTGAATCGTTGAAAACCAGAGTTGTCACCTTATTTTACTAAAAGTCATGGCAACTCAACAACATTTTAGTATTATCAGTTCGCATTATTTAGTTTAAAATCAAATTATAAAGTCTATTAGTAGTTCTTCTTAACGTGCTAACAATTTAAGACAGTAACAAACAATAAAAAATCTTATTTTACATGTTTTAAGTTCCGTAAAACTTTTCAACAAACAACAGCTGTTTGAAAATTCAACAATAACCATTTTGGGTCGTTCCCTTAATTGCTGAAATTTTCTGTTGAATTTTCAACAATTCAGCAATTCAACAGTTTGGGGAATACCCAGAACAGTTTAGGGAATACCCAGATTGTTTTATTGACAGTATTTCACAAAGTCGCATCGATATTACATGGCAATACTGAAAATGTAACCGCAGTTTGGTTTTCAAAACCTGAAAGTACTCACCAATACGATTTAAACCACATACGGCGTTCTTCTGGCTTAGCTCGCTTTTGGATATTATAGCGATTTAAAGATTTGGTGTTTAAATTGAGCTCGAGCTCAACCCAGAGCCGGAAACACAACTTATGCGAAAACAATGACTGAAAGCCGCCGATATGGGTTGGTAATCAGCAACATGAACAGATGCGAAGATGTGGATCAAAAGGCGCTGATTGCCCATATAACTCATCTATTCGAACAATGTGATGTCAGGGAGCTGAACTTCAGCGACAGCACTTACATGGCCCAAATCGATGCCAATCTGCTAATAGTCTGCGAGGATGACGCGACCGCAGATTGGGCTCGGGGTTTGATTTGCTGGAGATGCAAAATCCTAAACTCTCAACGGACAAGTGGAGTGTGGTGCTTGGCATCCTTCTAGATTTGTGTGATAGTTCGTGTTCGAAGTACGAGCCCGTCACCGAACTGTGCGAAAACCAAGTGCTCGAGATATACATAGACGAAAGAGAAGAGAATTGATATCGGAAAGATGTTCCAAATTAAAATACTGCTTCTGGCTATTAAAATGCCACTGATTGTTAGTTGTCAATAGATCTTGGAATTTAAATTCTTTTATTAATATAAATAAAGAAAATCTGTACAGAGCTCTGCGACCAATTCAATAAATGCTTAAAGGAAAAGAGTAAAAGCAAATTAAAATAAGAAATTACACTCAAAGGAAAAAAAAAAAAAGGATTTGGAACTACCCATTTTCCCCATCATTGGAATAAAAATACCGCTGATGAGCGAGCTGTGTCTGCCGGAGCAGCACAATTAACTTTGCCTAGAGATGCGAAAACATCAATAGAACCATCGATAGCATCGATGTTTATAAAGACGGCCATACATCGATGTATATTTTCCAACTTCATTGTTTTCACTTATACCCTTTTCCATGAGGCCCATCTGCTGGAAACAGAAGGGTATTTGAAGAAATGCCATGGTCACCTAGAGCAAAATGATGTGCGTCAAATTAGCGTCGGTGACTTTAGCGGCGATTGTGGAACGGTGGAATCTGGAACACGGGGCCAATTTTTATTTTTTGATTTCTGGGGCTTCTGAGGGCCGAATCGAAAAATGTTAAATGCAAAATTGTTTAGAATGAAATTATCTATCGATCTAAGTAATTCGGAAGTCTGCACAATGTTGAGAAGTATGAAAAAAATGCTTTCGAAAAATCAGGTCCCCACATTTATGGGAATATCTCCACTCGCAGAGCGTGCTCCACCATGCACGCTAGCTGACCTTAAAGGTCGTCTTTCGAAGAACATATAAGGAAAATTTCATCAAAAAATTATCGTCAGTTTTTGAGAAAATCAGTTAACAGTGGACCAACCTCTGAATCCGCCCATACAAAAAAAGTCCTTAAAAATCAATTTATTCATAAGTTTTTTCAAAGAGCGTGCTCCACAATTTCGAGTTTATAGGATGATATAACCCCCTATCATTAAGCAATGTTTCTAGAAAATTTCATTAAAAAATTATCGTCAGTTTTCGAGAAAATCCACTAACAGTGATCGAATTTTAAACGGATATTGGAATTCCGCCTACTCCAGTACAAGAACCGTGGACAGCTATGACATGAACCGCACTATCCGACACTACAACCGACTTACAAATTCAAAATCGACGCTAACTTAAAATTAATTATTGCTCCTTTCACAGAGCGTGCTCCATGTTGCGCGGTATCCCGAAAAATTGCTAATTAAATAATCTAACTACAGTAAAAGTTTCATTCAATTATTATCGTCAGTTTTCGAGATATTTGCCGAACAGTTCAGCTGTACGGGGGAATGCCGCTAATGGCCATCGGGTACGCCATGTTTTCGACGCTAACTTAAAAACAATTATTGCTCCTTTCACAGAGCGTGCTCCATGTTGCACGGTATCCCGAAAAATTGCTAATTAAATAATCTAACTACAGTAAAAGTTTCATTCAATTATTATCGTCAGTTTTCGAGATATTCGTCAAACTGTTTGGCTGTATGGGAAAATACCCCCAACGGCCATCGGGTGCGCCATATTTTCGACGCTAACTTAAAATTAATTATTGCTCCTTTCACAGAGCGTGCTCCATGTTGCACGGTATCCCGAAAAATTGCTAATTAAATAATCTAACTACAGTAAAAGTTTCATTCAATTATTATCGTCAGTTTTCGAGATATTTGCCGAACAGTTCAGCTGTACGGGGAAATGCCGCTAATGGCCATCGGGTACGCCATGTTTTCGACGCTAACTTAAAAACAATTATTGCTCCTTTCACAGAGCGTGCTCCATGTTGCACGGTATCCCGAAAAATTGCTAATTAAATAATCTAACTACAGTAAAAGTTTCATTCAATTATTATCGTCAGTTTTCGAGATATTCGTCAAAATGTTTGGCTGTATGGGCAAATGCCGCCAACTGCCATCGGGTGCGCCATGTTTTCGACGCTAACTTAAAAACAATTATTGCTCCTTTCACAGAGCGTGCTCCATGTTGCACGGTATCCCGAAAAATTGCTAATTAAATAATCTAACTACAGTAAAAGATTCATTCAATTATTATCGTCAGTTTTCGAGATGTTGGTCAAACTGTTTGGCTGTATGGGAAAATGCCGCCAACGGCCATCGGGTGCGTCATGTTTATATTTCTGCACTTAGTGTAGACACTAACCATACTAATAAACCGATAGGCACTCGATATTTGGCGCTACAGAGCACTAGCCATTTTAAATTTAGATGTTATACTAGGCTATAATCATTGTGATATCTCGCCCACTAAAGCTCGATCATAGCTGATCATTTTGACGACTATTTTATCAAAATCGGTTCAGCCGTTTCCGAGATATTGCCTTTTTTACTCTTAATTGCCGAAATACGCAGTTTTTACTATGCAGCCCTCGTTATATCGCGGGACTTACAAAACAGTCTGGCAGCACTATTTACAATTCCCCGTTATATATGTTTATGCTTGTTGTGACTTTTGATCAAATATTTTAATTTTGAGATAAACGAGTAAGTAAAATTACAGCTTTCGTTAATATTGGCTTACATTGTAATTGTTATTTCAGTGTTTCCAAATGCTGAGTAAATAGTAGCGCCAAATATGCCTATCGATTTATTAGTATGGTTAGTGTCTACACTAAGTGCAGAAATATAAACATGACGCACCCGATGGCCGTTGGCGGCATTTTCCCATACAGCCAAACAGTTTGACCAATATCTCGAAAACTGACGATAATAATTGAATGAAACTTTTACTGTAGTTAGATTATTTAATTAGCAATTTTTCGGGATACCGTGCAACATGGAGCACGCTCTGTGAAAGGAGCAATAATTAATTTTAAGTTTGCGTCGAAAACATGGCGCACCCGATGGCAGTTGGCAGTTGGCGACAGTTGCCCATACAGCTAAACATTTTGACGAATATCTCGAAAACTGACGATAATAATTGAATGAAACTTTTACTGTAGTTAGATTATTTAATTAGCAATTTTTCGGGATACCGCGCAACATGGAGCACGCTCTGTGAAAGGAGCAATAATTAATTTTAAGTTAGCGTCGATTTTGAATTTGTAAGTCGGTTGTAGTGTCGGATAGTGCGGTTCATGTCATAGCTGTCCACGGTTCTTGTACTGGAGTAGGCGGAATTCCAATATCCGTTTAAAATTCGATCACTGTTAGTGGATTTTCTCGAAAACTGACGATAATTTTTTAATGAAATTTTCTAGAAACATTGCTTAATGATAGGGGGTTATATCATCCTATAAACTCGAAATTGTGGAGCACGCTCTTTGAAAAAACTTATGAATAAATTGATTTTTAAGGACTTTTTTTGTATGGGCGGATTCAGAGGTTGGTCCACTGTTAACTGATTTTCTCAAAAACTGACGATAATTTTTTGATGAAATTTTCCTTATATGTTCTTCGAAAGACGACCTTTAGGGTCAGCTAGCGTGCATGGTGGAGCACGCTCTGCGAGTGGAGATATTCCCCAAAATGTGGGGACCTGATTTTTCGAAAGCATTTTTTTTATACTTCTCAACATTGTGCAGACTTCCGAATTACTTAGATCGATAGATAATTTCATTCTTAACAATTTTGCATTTAACATTTTTCGATTCGGCCCCCAGAAGCCCCAGAAATCAAAAAATAAAAATTGGCCCCATGTTCCAGATTCCACCGTTCCACACTCGCCGCTAAAGTCACCGACGCTAATTTGACGCACATAGCAAAATGGAGCTTTATAGGATGAACGTCAAAATAGTGTCAACGAGTGTCAACGAAAGTGGAACGGCGGAATTTGGAACACTGGGGCTATTTTTATACTCGTTATAGCCTCTTCCCATAGAGTCCATCCGTGTGAAACGGTTGGGATTTTTACAAATGTGAAATTCGTGTTCCCACAGAGCACATCCACCATCCGATAACAGCTGACTTGAAGAGCAGTTGCTCATCTCAACATTAACGAATGGGGCTTTCAACTCGGAAAAACTGTCGCAAAATGGCGTTCTCCTAATCTTATTGTACAATAATATAATAAAAAGCATAAGATAATAGTTAAAATTTATATCTGACCTTTTATGACATATGCTATAACGAGTATACTTAGATATTGCTGACTGGGGGAGAGCCTAACCTCCGGTACCCCACACTCCGCTCTTACTACGCCTCTGTCTAGCCAATATTTACATGAAAAAATTGTAAACAAAACCAAATTGGTGCTGTTTTGGTAATTTATAGCAACTTTGGAACGTTATAGGAGTTCATAGTACACTTTTAATTAATATTAGTTATTATTTACGAAATGCAGAACATATTCTGAGACAAACAAACATTATGTTTATGTTTATGTATCCAGAACAGCTTACATTTTGGCCCACTCATAGCAACTTGTTTGCAAATGCTTTTCCGCTCATAACAAACTACAAATAATTCAAGAATAGCCAAAAAACAATGACCTTAAGCATTTTTTAATTTTTTCCCGCCATCGATTTGATTTGTTCTCGCAGTGAATGTTCCAATTCTTACTGTCAAGAAGAAGAATTCAGAGTTGCACCGAAAAAATATCGCCTAAATATCGCATAAAAGAGCCCGTCAAAGTCCGTCAAAATTGGATGGCGGACTAACTGGGAAATTTTCGGAATGGCAAAACCTTACGGACCATCCGTTCAACGGATGGTGGATGGAGCTCTGTGGGAAGACCCTATTAAGGAGCATACCCCCGACCACCCGATGCTCAACCAAATTTAAAGGAGCTTTGGGCATTTGGGGCCGATAGAGAATGTTCGGATGGGTTGCTAGGATATTGAGCCGCATATGATTTGACCACAAGATATTCGGAGACTTTGCCCGAAGATTTGCCAGGCTCCGATCGATTTGCTTATGGCCAGCCAATGAAGGTGAGTGCCAGGCGACTACGGCTGTCCGCACTGCAAAATGAGACAAATAAGTGCTTCGCAAATCCGCACCTTTCGCCCCGGCTAATAATGAAACCGGAAGCGATTACACTGCAAAAGGATAATTGGTTTGTAAGCGCATTGGATGGGAAACGACAAAGAAAACAGCGAGCAAGGAAGGCGAAGGAAGTGAGCACACAATACTGGCCGTAAGACCAGGCACCTGACTCAACCTAATTGGCGCACGCGGCGCATACTTAATGCGCTTAGATGCGGGCCAAGCGCTTCGCTTTCACCATTGCCATCACCATTGCCATTGGCACTGCAGGCCCTGGTAATTAAATCCCGGCCACGGCAGCCTAAGTAAATTGAGTGTGCCAAACATATCGCATTTGCAAATCTTATTTTGGGCTGTTGTAGTGGCAAACCAATTGGAATTGCAGGCTCTGATCGTGTCAAAATATATTTACCTGCGCAAAGAAATAATAGAAAATAGATTTAAAAAATACAAATAAATTATTTCAATTAATAGGAAGAAAATCGAGGAAATCATTTATAAATTTATTATTATTACTTTTTGAAGTAATATTTTAAAAACGATGTATTTTTACATTAAAATCCGTAGTTGATACAAATATTTTCTTATTTACAATAAAATCAAATCGAAAACTAAACTAAATCATATTTAATTTTATAAACAGCACTTTTTCCATTGAATAATGAGGCAAATACCGAGGGCTCTGGATCAAAGCTCCCTTTTCGTTTAGTTTGCGTTTTGTTTCCGCTTTGCGCGTTGTCAATTATTGTTTCATACTTTGTGGCGAACAATGCAAAGTGGTTAATGAGAGGGCTGGTTGTAGGGGTTTTATGGGGTTTCATGGGGTTTCATGGGGTTTCAGGCTAACAAGAAAATCCCTCTATGCCAACACGCGCACACCGTAATTAAGAGACACTCTACTCCATTCGCCCAGCGGCGAACTTGTGAATGGGGTCTGGAGAACAAATGCATTACAAGTAAAGAAAATATAATCGATTACGATTGCTGTTATTCGTAAGTGAAGTTTTAAATCAGGGCTCCTATGACTTCGTTTTTATGTTCGTTTACGATATCCCTTCGTCAAAAATCACAAACACACATAAAAACAAGAGAGAACGCTATAGTCGAGTACTTCGACTATTAGATACCCGTCACTCAGCTAAAGGGAGTGGGAGAGAGAGTAATAAATGCACGCGTCAAAGCTACTAGCGCCACCTAGCACCACCATCGTGGCTGTTTCATTTTTTGCTCATAACTTTTTAATGGATTGTCCGATTTTAAAAATTTCTTCGACAATTCGATAGGTATTAATAAACACAACAAAGTGGGATTTACACTTGAAATAAACTTGCGCTGCGTAGGAAGCTCAAGAATATGTGTGGGTAATCCCAACTCTCTAGCTTTTGTAGTTTCCGAGATCTCAACGTTCATACAGACAGACAGACAGACAGACGGACAGACGGACATGGCTATATCGACTCGGCTTGTTATCCTGATCAAGAATATATATACTTTATAGGGTTGGAAACGCTTCCTGTTCCCAGTTACATACTTTTGCACGAATACAATATACCCTTTTACTCTACGAGTAACGGGTATAATTATTGTCTATTACTATGTTTCTAGAGATCTGGCAACGTCGCTTATTTTTTACAGAGTTACCAGAGCTGCTTATCACCAAATCACGCTTTGAGGCTGAAATCATAGTCAACTTTCGTGTGTTGCCGAATTCACGAAATGGCGTTTATACAAGCACGAATCGGCCGAAAGCGTGAAATGATAGCGTGAATTCGGCATCGTATAAACACAGTATATATGTGTTCGTTTTTTCGTTTCCTCTCAGTCACGTTTGAGCTTCGCAACTTTAATAATAACAGCATTAATTCTGAGTATAGTTTAACGAACTAAAAAAGCACAGACAATGGCCGAGGGGTTAGACTTTCCATCCATTTTGCAGTAATACCCATGTGCAATTCCGACATGTGGAAAGAATATTTTTATACCCGTTACTCGTAGAGTAAAAGGGTATACTGTATTCGTGCAAATGTATGTAACAGCTAGAAGAAAGCATTTCCGACCCTATAAAGTATATATATTCTTGATCAGGATCACTAGCCGAGTCGATCTAGCCATGTCCGTCTGTCCGTCTGTCTGTCTGTCCGTCTGTATGAACGCTGAGATCTCGGAAACTACAAAAGCTAGAAATTTGGGATTAACAACACAAATTCTTGGGCATCCTACGCAGCGCAAGTTTATTTCAGCCGAGCGCCACGCCCCCTCTAACGCCCACAATCGCCTTAAACGATTTTATGTGTGTGTGTGTCTGTGTCTGGCGCGCACACCTTTAAAGATTTTGGAAAAGTAAAAATGCAGTTTTATTGTGTTATCGTTATATGCAGTTTTATTGTCTTATCGTTATTATGTTATACCTATCGAAATGTATAAGAAATTTTTCAAATCGGACCATTCGTTAAAAAGTTATGCCTGACCCAAGTTTTATATATCCATCTCCCTCGCACTCCCTTTTGCTGAGTAACGGGTATCTGATAGTCGGGGCAACCGACTATAACGTTCTCTCTTGTTATTTTTAAATTTTCTCGCTTTTTCTAAAAATATCTATCGATCTATATAGGTAGGAGCCAAATCAGAGGTCTACAAGTGTTTCATAAATGCATTAGAAAAATCGGGTATCCACCATTTGGTTAACTGCACCCCTCACAGAGGTTGTGCGAATGTGTGTCCCGAAGACTGCGACCAAACTACTTTGGTGCACTGATCCTGTACAGGATTGTTCACATCCAAGCTGAGTGTAATCATGGCATCCAGTTGGATGACCACCTTCTCGTCTGCCTTCAGATCTTCGTCCTGCTCCAAGGGTAGCGCATAAATGAAGACATCACTCAAGGAATTCGCCACAGCCAAAAGGCCCAAACGATTAGATGACTTGTCATAACCACCGCTGGGCAAAAAGCAGAAACTATTAACTGGCCCATGGGGTACACGAATTCCATAATGAAGCTCGGGTTGTACGGCCCATGATTTCTTGTCATGTTTAGCAGTAGAAACCGTACATTTCAGTAACATTAAAAGGGCATCTTCATCCTTCAATTTTGTATGTCTTGCAACTGACTTCATTTTTGGACGTAGGGAGCAGAGTAAATACTGATTCGTAACTTTCGGTGGTAGTGGGACCCAGGCGAGTTGCTTTATGGAGTGGCCCAGATAGCCCACATATTCACCTTCTTTGTTAAAGCCCTCAAAAGGAGTCAATTACTTCCAATCGTCTTCTGTGCTTATTTCACCGTAAACATAGCGCAATCCTACCGGCTGCGCCAATTACGTCTGTGGTCCGGAGTCGGCTGATCACGGTGATATAGATTTAAGTGATATGATATTATATTCCAATAGAATAAAGATAAACTGCTCCGTTTGAGTGTCACTCTTCGACTGACTTTATTCTCTTCTGAGTATACAAAATGAGACCTAGCTTGGGAGTGGGGTACACTTGTAGATGTTGCGAGACTCCTTAGGTCAGCAGTTCCCGGCCGGATGCCTGTGACCCAGTTGTTTACTCGGTTCGGTATTCCTTCTGCAGTGTCGGCGGTTTTGCGTCCGGGTTGAATGGCATCTTCGCTAGGGGGACAATGCCCGAGGGGTTTAGGTGGAGGTATCGGCAGCATCAACATCGGCGTCTTCCCCAGCATTGCCAGCTTAATCTTCTTCGGCTCCTTCCAATTGGGGACGTTGGCGACGGTTCGTTCGCTGGCGGCGAGTACGCGGCTGTTCCTCGCCATCCCCGGAGCGATCGGCAGCACGTTGGCGGCGCCGGCGCCGAATTGGCGGCTCGTCGCCATCTTCGTCGTTGTTTTCACAGCGGCGGCGGCGTCGACGATTGCCTTCCTCTTCCGGGGATTGCAGACCCCCCACGATAAAATTCATAATGGTCTGAAAAACAGATTAGTATTATTATGAATAATAAATAAATAATATATTAAACAAAACTTACACATTTAACCTTGAAAACTTGTCGTGCCATCTCGAACGTATAACTGAAATTGTGAACCTGAATTTTGTGAAATACCGCGAAATACAAGAGTTGCCAGTTGGTAAAATTAAGTGTTGTAGGTCGTACTTGCCGATATATCGATATAAATACCTAGATTTTAGTTTATGTCATGGGTCCACGTGCTATCTCCCTGGCTGATTTACCCGAAATTTGTGGGTTTTATTTCGTTGAAATTAATTCAGAAATCTGAGGTATGTGCAAGTTGGCACAACCTCTATTAGAGCTGGATTAATTCCGAAAGTTGGCATAGAAAATATATGTATATTTACATGGTTGATGTCATGGGTGTGAGGGGTCTAACTGGCGCGGGCAGTGTGAAAGGGCAAATTGCATATATTGACCATTTAACACCACCCATTATAAATCAATTTTCTTAAAAACTGTGGGTTTAATTTTCATGAAATTTTCACGAATCGTTCTTAAGACGATCCCCAATCTGCCCATATATCGTGCATGTTGGTACAACCTCTACGAGGGGAGCCGCGGGTAAATTACATTTTGGCCCTCTTTTTTGTACGGGGAAAATCTGAGGTTGGTTCGCTGTTAGGCGTTTTTCTCAAAATCTGTGGGTTTGATTTTGATTAAACTTTCAGACAAGAAGCTTGAATTAACACTTAGAAGCCTGGTTTAGCGTGCATATTGGCACAACCTTTGTGAGGGGAGCAGTTAACCAAATGGTGGATACCCGATTTTTATAATGCATTTTTAAAACACTTGTAGACCTCGGATTTGGCTCCTACCTATATAGATCGATAGATATTTTTAGAAAAAGCGAGAAAATTTAAAAATAAAAATAGCCCCAGTGTTCCAAATTCCAAATTCCATTTAGCTCTAAGTGACCATGGCATTTTCCAAAATACTCTTCTGTTTCCAGCAGATGGGCCTCATGGAAAAGGGTATAAGTGAAAACAATGAAGTGGGAAAATATACATCGATGTATTGCCGTCTTTATAAACATCGATGCTATCGATGGTCCTATTGATGTCTTCGCATCTCTAGGCAAAGTTCATTGTGCTGCTCCGGCAGACACAGCTCGCTTATCAGCGGTATTTTTATTCCAATGATGGGGAAAATGGGTAGTTCCAAATCCTTTTTTTTTTGCTCTCTTCTCTTTCGTCTATGTATGACTCGAGCACTTGGTTTTCGCACAGTTCGGTGACGGGCTCGTACTTCGAACACGAACTATCACACAAATCTAGAAGGATGCCAACCACCACACTCCACTTGTCCGTTGAGAGTTTAGGATTTTGCATCTCCAGCAAATCAAACCCCGAGCCCAATCTGCGGTCGTGTCATCCTCGCACACTATTAGCAGATTGGCATCGATTTGGGCCATGTAAGTGCTGTCGCTGAAGCTCAGCTCCCTGACATCACATTGTTCGAATAGATGAGTTATATGGGCAATCAGCGCCTTTTGATCCACATCTTCGCATCTGTTCATGTTTCTGATTACCAACCCATATCGGCGGTTTTCAGTCATTGTTTTCGCATTAGTTGTGTTTCCGGCTTTGGGTAGTGCTCTTGCTTGAGCTCCTGACACAAACCATTTGCGTTATTGCAACGACAAATCCGATCGTCTTTGCCAAAGTGGTTCGCAAAAGATTGGTGGCTCCAAAAACTCCTGCTGCTTCTTTTCACCATTTCAATATTTCTTTCGTCAGCTCCAAGTTTGTATCCAATCGTTCAGTGGTTTTTTTTATGCCGAACAGCTGTTGCTACTGCGATTTTCTCTATGAACAAGAAAACGGCTAATCATAATTTTCGTCATGGGACTTCAATTACTTTCTGCAACTTGTCATGTACTTTAAAGCATAATTAATTTGATTGTGTATCAAAATGGTGGAATTTCGAACACGTGGGATACTTGTATTTCCTTATTTTTTAGCTATTTGGGGACCAAATCAAAAACTGTTTTGAAAGAAAAGATTTATCAATCTAGAAAGGATGGAAACATTTCGACTTTTTATACAATATATCGTGTTAAAGTATTAAAAATATAAAGGGGGATAGATGTGACAAGTCGGCATTAATGAGAAGTCATATATCAGAGATTGTTAATCTCATGCTTTGATTATGAGTTAAACAATCTGGAAGGGTTATCCTGTAATAAGGAAAAACAACCTTCATCTTTGAGTTCTGTGTAAAACTGATTTTATTTTACTGAGACTTTGCTTACGTAAGTTACGTACTAACATGAAATTTTTATAATACACTTATGTATGTCTATGCAGAGACCACATCTGGGTGCCTGACCGGAAGCCTTATCAACGGACTCCCGCGAAGCGACCTTATGTGCAGTATGATTTCCAAGGCTTAATTCACGAAATGGCGTTTATGCAGAGACGAATCGGCCTAAATCGCGAAACGAAAGCGTGAATTCGGCATCGCATAAACGCAGTAATAGTAAGTAAAAGTATATTCGTTTAATCGTCCATTATTTTCCAAGACCCCGTTATTTGCGCCAACTTTGACAATTTTTCCCGTTATATAAAAACATGAACTGTATCTTGTTCGTCCACATCCAACATTTTCTTCTGGAAGTGTTTAATCTGCTCCTTGTCTGCTAAATGGGGTGGTGGTCTTGTCCTTAAACTTCACCCTTCTAGCATCCCAAAACTTTATCAATAAATTTGCGTGTTACGACAAGAAATTAACGAGGGAGCGCAATGCCTTCAAAATCCCTATTGATCCTCAGATGTCATGGAGAAACTTTGTATGCCCTCCCTACCTTGGCCGTTACCTAAATTTAAATCATTTCTCGAGCTCTTTTGGGTCGCTGATAGTTCCATACAGGGGAATCAAACCCAAATCGCCGGTAGATGCTTCGGTAATCAGAATTGGAACAAATTCGATCATACTACAATATCATAAGAAGTCGTAGAAGAATTTTCGGAGAGATCACGGAATGGTACGGTCGTTCAGCTGTCAAAGATGGAACTTGAAACCAATCCAAATGATTATACCGATCATATACCGAAATGTGTAATTTGTAATGAATTATTTCATACTGCCCGCTATTGCTCACAGTCGATTTTGGATTGCTCACGGGAGTATACGTGTTTTTCGTACGCTCTGCGAGGAAATCGAATATCTGCGGTATTTAGCCAGCTACATTGCTGAAAATAGTTTCAAAATTTGCATTTCGCGTGTGCAAATAGTGTGCGGACAGTTGGAAATTCTCGTTTTTCCATTCGGGAATTTTCCATCGCACCACGTGCGTGTGAGAGAGGCGTTTGCCTTATTTAGGCACAGACCGCCTGGTGACAGCTGTTTGGTGTGGAACTCGGCTAATAGTGTGTGTCTCCGCTAAGTGGTTCGAGCATCGGATCATCAGCAAATCAGCTGGTCGGGCTACCGGATCAGCGAAAAGAGAAACGGGTGTAAGTCTCGACTCAACTAAATTTTTAGTTGAGGTTCTGGGCGATAGATGGCAACATCTACCACCAAAATGGAGCTTGCCGAGTCGGGAAGCGAGAGTGGCAGCAGTCGCGCGTGTAGCTCAACCCGAGGTGGAAGAGGACGCAAGCGCGGCAAGGGGCACAAGGCGACGCCGAGGGAGGCATCGCGTGCGAGGGTGGTCGCCGTGGGTGGTGCGCAGGACACGCCGGAGCCACTTGAAGAAGAGGAAGCACCATCGTCCCTAGAGATGCCGACGCACCCAGCTGCCCCGGCAGCTAACGACGAAGTGCCTTCTGAGTCCATTGTCGCTAAGCTCGCTGCAATGAAGGCCACCGCGAAGGCTGCTGCGAAGGCCGCTGCGAATGCAGTAGCAAACGCCGCCGGAAATGCCACTGGGAATGCCGCCGAGAGTGCCGCCGGGTATGCCGCCGTGAAGCCAGCTGCAAATGCCGCTGCAACTGCCGCTAACAACGCCGGCGTAACATTACCCGTGCTCTCCATAATGGAGAGGGTGATGAAGGGTAGCGGTGCCATCGCGGGAGTGCTAGCGGATATCCGCATAGCTCACTCGAGGACACTTGTTTCCTCGGCGACCACCACGCGGATGGCAGGGGAAATTTAAGAAACCATCAATAGGTACGAGGAGGTCATCGCCGCCATGATGGTACAAAATGGTGTGTTGGAAGATCGTGCCAGGAGACAGCCAGCACTGCCACCGGTCGCTTCGGTTGCCTCCTGCAGCCACCGCTGCACGAGGCGCGCACCTCGTGGCGCAACCTGCTGCCCCCGTAGCCGCACTACGAAGCGCCGATCGCGAAACGTGGTCCGCGGTCGTTGCTTGCGACGACCCGGCAATTTCGGGAAGACAGATTGCGGACAAAATCCGCAAAGAGGTTGCGCCCGCCCTGGGCGTTAGGGTGCACGAGGTGCGAGAGCTCAAGAGGGGCGGCGCGATTATTCGCACGCCATCTCAGGCGGAGATGACAAAGGTTGTCGCCTCCGCCAAGTTCGCCGAAGTTGGCCTCAAGGTGTCGCAGAACACCGCCGCGAAGCCCCGGGTGATCGTCCAGGACGTGGACACCACTATCGGGCACGAGGAGTTTATGATGGAGCTGAAGGAGAAGAACTTCGAGGGATGGTCCTGGCCACAAAGCCCTGGTCAGCCGAAAACGGCGCCACAATTAATGTGACGCTGGAGGTAAACGACCTGGCGCTGGCCGTTTTGGAAAGCAGAGTGTACGTGAAGTGGTTTTCATACCGATGCCGCTCGCAGGTGCGCACCTATGCATGCCATAAGTGCCTAGGTTTTGACCGCAAACTGGTCGACTGCCGTAGCAAAAAGCAGGTCTGCCGCCAGTGCGGACAGGACGACCACGTCGCTGCGCAGTGCAGGAACCCGGTGGACTGCTGAAACTGCCGCCATAAGGGGCTACCCTCAGGGCACTTCATGCTCTCGGGTGGTTGCCCGATCTATGACACACTGCTAGCGAGGGTGCAAGCTAGACATTAATATGTTTAGCTTCATCCAAGCGAATTGTGGTAGAGGCCGCTGCGCTTTCATCGAGCTTGCCAAGCGGGTGGGAGATGCTGGCCATCTGTTCGCACTAGTCCAGGAGCCCTACGTGGACGCAGCCCAAAGGATGACTGGACTCCCTGGAGGGATGATGCAAGCGCCATCTGCATGCCCATCGAGAGTCTGACGACGGAGTACGGAGTGTGCGTGAGTGTCACGGGAAGATACGGCACTATCTTTCTGGCCTCCGCATACTGCCGGCATAGAGCTGCTCTGGAGCCCTACACCGACTACCTGGATTCGGTCCTGCTGTTAGCCAGCACGACACCGACAATCCTCGGAATAGATGCTAACGCCGTGTCCCCCATGTGGTTCAGTAAATCTTCACCCAACTCTGGAGATAGTCTGCGCCGCGAACGGGGACAGCACTTGACCGAGTGCATCATCGCAAGCGGTGCCTGTGTGCTCAACACAGCCAGCCAGGTGTTCACGTTTGATAATATTCGCTCCAGTAGCGATATCGACGTGACCTTCGCCAACGAAGCAGCGCGAGCATGGGCTACGTTCGAGTGGAGAGTAGACTTCTGGGATCTTAGTGACCACAACTTTATCACTGTTGAGGTTACCCCAGATCCCAATAGGGCCGTTGAGAGCCTAGCTCCGGTACCGCAATGGAGACTCTCCAATGTAAGTTGGCGAAGATTCGGTGAAGAATTGAGGAGTGCAGCGGGAGGTCTCGAGGAACTGGAGGAATCGCCGTTGGATGAACGAGTGTCTGCCCTCCGCTCAAACGTACACGAAGTGTGCGATAGAGTGATGGGGCGCAGGATACCTGCAGATAGGAGAAAAGTAATATGGTGGAATCCTGAACTGAGAACCAAACGCCAAGAGGTCCGGAGACTGAGGCGGAGGCTGCAGGAAGCTCGTCGGAGTGGCACCGATGACGCTGGGCAACTTGCTGCTGGTCTGAGGCTTGCTTCAGCCCAGTACAAGAAGCTTATCCTGACGACAAAGGAACAAAACTGGCGGGACTTCGTGGGACGGCACAAAGACGATCCATGGGGGCACGTCTACCGAATATGCCGAGGCCGGAAGAAGACAACCGATCTCGGATGTCTTCGGTCGAACGGCGCGCTTGTCGTAAATTGGCTCGACTGCGCAAACGTGCTTCTTCGCAATTTCTTTCCAGTTGCGGAGTCGACTGCACGCGTGGACGTACACCCTGGTGCCCCGCCAATTCTCGAATCCTTCGAGGTGGCTACCTGCGTCTCCAGGCTGAAAAGTCGGAGATCTCCGGGTATGGATGGCATCACGGGTGGCATCGTCAAGGAGGTATGGCGTGCCATTCCGGAGCACCTGACGTCGCTGTACTCTCGATGGAGCGATCCCTCGTCCTATCGTGGCATATGCCTTTTTCCAGTGTTCGGAAAGGTGTTTGAAGGACTCATGGTGAATCGACTCAGGGAGGTGCTACCGGATGGATGCAGATGGCAGTTTGGATTTCGACCTGGACGCTGCGTGGAGGATGCCTGGAGGCATGCCACAACCACAGTCGCCAACACCACGTCGCGATACGTCCTTGGAATCTTTGTCGATTTCAAGGGAGCATTCGACAATGTGGAGTGGAGTGCAGTACTCAATCGGCTTGTCGACGTCGGCTGTCGTGAGATAAGCTTGTGGAAAAGCTATTTCTCCGGCCGAAGGGCAAGCATCATCAGCAGGTATGAAGCAGCCACAGTCTCGGTTACACGGGGCTGCCCGCAAGGGTCCATTAGTGGTCCATTCATTTGGAACCTTCTGATGGATGTGCTGCTTCAGCGCCTAGAGCCACATTGTGCTGTGAGCGCGCATGCAGATGATTTGTTGCTTTTCGTCGACGGGAATTCCCGTGCCGATCTGGAGCAAAAAGGCGGACAGTTGATGAGCATCGTGGGAGCATGGGGATCTGAAGTTGGAGTGAGTGTGTCCACCAGTAAGACGGCAATAATGTTGCTGAAAGGGAAGCTTTCGCAACACTCTTTGGTGCCTCGGTTTGGTACAAGGCGGCGAGTAGGGGTAAATCCCTAAAACTCCTCACCTCGTGCCAGAGGACCATCCTTTTGGGATGCCTACCGGTATGCCGCACAGTGTCCACGGTGGCACTGCAGGTGCTTGCTGGTGCTCCTCCAATGGATCTGGACGCTCATCGGTCTGCTTTGAAGTTCAAACTACGGAAGGAAATCCCCCTGGATACCAACGACTGGCTTTATGGACTGGATATGACCGGGATGAACTGGAAGGACAAGATGGCTCTGCTAGACGAGCGTCTGCTAAATGAGTGGCAACTCAGATGGGATAGCGCGGATCACGGGCATGTGACTCGCGAATTCTTCCCAGAGGCAGCGTTTGTCTACAAGAGGAAAGACTTTGTCTTTACTCTAAAAGCAGGATTTTTACTGACAGGACACGGGTCGCTGAATGCTTTCTTGCACGGCAGGACTCTTAGCATGCTCATGTGGGGAGGATGACGAGAGCTGGCTTCACGTATTATGTGAGTGCCGGCTGTACAATGAATTGCGTGACCTCGATGCTCTCGGAATTGTCCAGGACCAGCGAAGATGGATCGTCGCGGGAGTAGTAGAGACCCCAGAACGGATGCGTCTCCTGGGAGTCTTCGCGGATGCTGCCTTTTCAAGCCGTAGGACGGATGCGGCGAATGGATGAACCACTGGCTGGGCTTAGCCCAATCAACCCCTGCTGTATGGCTAGCGGCGAAGAATTCTACCACAGCTTGTCATAGCTTGTCGTAGGAGGCGACTAATATGACATGGGTGCCCTATCTGAGCTTGTCGGAGCTTAAGGGGTGAGGCCTACCGAGCCTGTAATTTCGGTACCACGGGTTGAGCATTTTTCTGAGGTCGGCCCCCTTGTGGGAGTATCGTGGTGGCTGTGGTTGATACCTATATCGCGGGTAGAGCCTTCGGGTTCGACGTGGAGTTGCGTCATACAACTCGGGTGCTGTGACCCAAAGATCAGTAGCGATTTAGATAGATCCTGCTCCTCAGCAAGGGGGAATGCTTGCCCGACAAGTAAGCATTCAAATTGCTACCGGGGTGGTTGCTATGTACATAGCTATAGCTTCTAGTCCGGGGCGTTGGTCTGGAGCTTAACCTAGACACATTGCACTATACACTCACTTGTGGGTGTATAAGAGTGCCGTGGTTGTAATCCCTTCAGTGTGGAACACGCCACGTTAAATAAGCTTCGGAGGGATCCGATAGAGACCTGCCCGCCATTGCTTGCGCATTATGTGCACAATATGTGGCGATGGGCATCCTACATCACACTGTCCGCGATATAAAGAACGACTGCGACTGATACTGATTCTGGACACGACGACGATAAAGACCCCTGCAACTAAAGGTACTGTTTTCCAATTCCGACAAACTATATATTTAAATCTGTTCTTGGCCTTTTTGGGCGCAAATAATATTAACCATTACTATGATGAACGGCGAGATGAAAAGATTGCAAATCTGTATATACTCCACTTCCAAGTATGCTGGAATATGAAATGTCAAATTTACGATGCTCCTTGTCGCAACTTAATTGGTAGTTTAACGTACATAATGCTTTGTACACGACCGGATATAACTACTGGCATCAATATCCTAAGTTATCTACTAATAAAAATAATATAGAACTATGGAAATGTTAAAAACTAATTTTTAAGAAAAATTTAATTATAAAAACATATATTGAGATTGGAGTGGAAATGAGAATGACAGAAAATGTACAACCAATAATCTTTTTTTAAAATGTTTAACTCTAATGACAATGAGAGACAAAATTCATCCACAGAAGCAGAGTATATGGACTCTTTTGAAGCTGTGAGAGAATCATTGTGGCTAAAGTCCCTTTAAGAAAGCATAAATATTAAATTTAATGGTCCAATAAACACATTTGAGAATAACCACGGATGTATATACATAGCCAGTAATTATTTACGAATTGCACAACATATTCTCACAATTCGCTGCAAACATTGATGTTAGCAACTTATTTGCAAACTCCGCTAACAACCAACTACAGATAATTTACCAATAACCAAAAAGCAATAAGCCTTTTGCATCTCGTAGTCAACGTTCGAATTTTTTCAGTCAAGAGAAAGAATTCAGAGTTGCATCGTTTATTAAGCCTAGTACTCACATCACTAGTTGACCAAAGTTTTCAGATTTCACCCGCAATACATGTAGCGCAGTCTTATTGTCAATCAGCTGGGTTTCTTGACAATCGGCAAACAAATCAATTGGATCAATTTAAAACAGTCACAAAATGTTGAGCACCCAGGTCGCAAACCATCAATTTGCTATTTTTATGGCGATATGTATTGCCACAACTCCAGCAGGCGTTTTTCACTGTTTTTTTTTTTTTGCTATTTTCTTAATATTTTCTTAGATCAACTGAGTACCGCGGTGAAACAAGGCACCGGCTACCTATTTGCCTCTAGCTTACGTCTATAGTTAGCTCGCGGTTTTCGTCGATGGAAGTACTAGGCCTTACAGGCTAAATCCAACGTACGCTGTAATAGGATGGTAGATGGTTGATTGCCCTCTGTGGGAAGGTGCGATTATTGTTAAAGTGGCCGTGTTATTAGACCTAAAATCGAAGTTTAAAGCAGAAACCGGATTCCTTCTCTATTTCGGAAAAATATTCCTTAACTACAGCGAAGCGGTGATGCGATGACACCGGTCTGTCCGGCTCCATTTGTTGCTTCTGATTTTTTTCCCGATTACAACGACACATGTGGGATTCCTAAAATAGTGGTCTGTGCACTATACACTACCCTGTGGTTCGCTTGTCGCGTTTTTTGGGGATCGTTTCTGTCCATTTTTTCCCTTTGCATGTTGGAATAATAAAATACTACTGTTTGAAATATTTTTTAGAGTTAGTTAGATGCAAAGTGAAAATTCGGAGCCAAAATCTTTCTCAAAAGCAGATGATTGATATTTTAATTTCAAAAGTGACTGATAAAAACTTCAGCTACATTAAATACAAATAGCTGCTTTTTTGAGGTAACATATTTGGTTTTTTCCTGTAGAAACAAGGGAGAACGCTATCAGATATTCGTTCATCAGCTAAAGGGAGTGCGAGGGAGATATGAAGTCATTAAAGCTAAATTAATTAAACAAAAAGAAACATCGCAATATCTTTGATTTTTTTGAATGGATTTATTTTTTAATTTTTTTAAAAACCCTTTTTAAATGGTGTGATATCGTAATAAAAACAAGAGAGAACGCTATAGTCGGGTGCCCCGACTAACAGATACCCGTTACTCGTCGCGCGTAACTTTTTAACGATTGGTCCGATTTGAAAAAATTTCTTCTACATTTCAATAGGTATTGATAAACACAATAAAACTGCATTTTTACTTTTCCGAAATTTGTGTGGTGTGGGCGTCAGACATCATTTAAAATCTCTTAAGGCGATTGTGGGCGTTAGAGGGGCCCTCGGCTAAAATAAACTTGCGCTGCGTAGGAAGCCAAAGAATATGTGTGGATAATCCCAACTTTCAAACTTTTATAGTTTCCGAGATCTCAGCGTTCATACGGACGGACAGACGGACATGGCGACTCGGCTTGTGATCCTGATCAAGAATATATATACTTTATAGGGTCGGAAACGCTTCCTTCTCCCTGTTACGTACTTTTGCACGAATAAAATAAACCCTTTTACTCTACGAGTAATGGTTATAATTAGATATCGTTTTGAGACCATGAAGGAAATCTCGATAAGTTGCACAAAGAATCACTCGTATGTAGAAACATTTGACTATATACAAAAGGGCAGTCCAAAAAATGAATTCTTATTTTCACCCCTTCAAAAGGTAGATTAACAAAATATGTATGTGAAAACTAACAATTTTGTTCGGGACTTGAATAATTGATAGAAAAAAGAGAGAGCAAAACATGAAATGAATGGTTGAAATCTACGCTAGATTACATGCAAAGCGAGGGAACTCTGAAAACTTCGGTCACACTACAAAAGAATAATATTTTTCGACTGGTGAAACTCTTGACCGAACTGAGTACTAGGCTTAAACAGAAAGAGGGACTGTCGCTGTTTTGGAGGGTTTCAGAAAATATTTATTTCCCACAATGTACATTCAGGGTATTCCCTAAACAGTTGCATTGCTGAATTGTTGAATTTTGGTCAGCTGTTAATCAGCTGTTCCATGCAAAGTCAACTTTCAGAAATTTCAGCAATTCAACAGCCTCGGGGCTGTTGAAAATTTTGTTGAATCGTTGAAAACCAGAGTTGTCACCTTATTTTACTAAAAGTCATGGCAACTCTGCAATATTTTAGTATTATCAATTCGCATTATTTAGTTTAAAATCAAATTATAAAGTCTATTAGTAGTTCTTCTTAACGTGCTAACAATTTAAGACAGTAACAAACAATAAAAAATCTTATTTTACATGTTTTAAGTTCCGTGAAACTTTTCAACAAATAAGAGCTGTTTGAAAATTCAACAAGAACCATTTAAGGTCGTTTCCTTTCTGTTGAATTTTTAACAATTCAGCAATTCAACAGTTTAGGGAATACCCAGATTGTTTTATTGACAGTATTTCACACAGTCGCATCGATATCACAGTGCAACACTGAAAATGTAACCGCAGTTTGGTTTTCAAAACCTGAAAGTACTCACCAATACGATTTAAACCACATACGGCGTTCTTCTGGCTTAGCTCGCGTTTGGATATTATAGCGATTTAAAGATTTGGTGTTAAAATTGATTTGTAAATGCAATACATCTTAAACCGATTTAAGTTTTAGGTACGTGGCCAGAACATTATTTTAGGTAAAGACATTGAAAGGTATAACAAGTTATTAAATTTGCTTAGAACTGTGGATATAAAACTGTAGACACAAAAAGGTAAATAAATTATAGCATTTAGTATTAAAATACAATAAATACAATCTGGTATTTTTCCCGACATTTTGAAGCCTATCTCACGATAGCTGCACCTTTTCTATAAACGTTGTTCAGCATTTGTAATCCTTAGGTTTATACCTATAATAATCCCGAATACATACAAATAACATTTTATTCGATTCTTAAAATATAGCCAATTTTTAATTGAAATTTTTTAACCGCTATACTATCCAATCGCGAGCTAAGCCAGACGACCGCCAAATGGGGTTTAAATCGTATTGATGAGTACTATCAGGTTTTAAAATCCAAAATACAATTACATTTCAAAACCATACAAATTTTTGACAGTGTATTTATACGCGCACCGAGACCCTTAAGAAATTTTGTAAACTAAAAAAATTTAAAACTTTAAGCTAATAATTAAAATTAAAACTAATAATCCGACTTCGGCCATTGCTCTCTCCTTGTCTGGTAAGCGTTGCTTTATCTCCCTCTAACGCACAACCGTATGCGAAGCCTCTCAGGAAATTTTTGACTGCCCGTCAGCGGAAGAAGCAATACCTCTGAAATCCTAAATAAGCGAAAATATATAAAGTTGTTAATAATATTATATTAACAACTTACATGAGGGTATCTTATTGCGTCTCGAAAATTTTTTTAGGAATATTTTGCTGAGGGCCTCATCGAAAGGCGTCCCCAGTTTATTATACCCTTGCAGAGGGTATTATAATTTTTGTCAGAAGTTTGTAACGCTGTGAAGGAGACGTTTCCGAACCCATAAAGTATATATATTCTTGATCAGGATCAATAGGGGAGTCGATATAGCCATGTCCGTCTGTCCGTCTGTCCGTCTGACCGTCTGTCCGTCTGTCCGTCTGTTTCAATACCGGTTGCGAGCTCAGTTTAAAAGCTAGCGCCTTGAAACTTTCACAGTCGTAAAACATGTGTACGCAGATCAAGTTTGAAAGCCGACCCGATCGGACGTCTATATCCTATAGCTCCCATAGGAACAATCGGATATAGCTTTCACAAAATGAAGATATTTCGCTCAGTGTAAGAGCTATTGACAAGAATCTTTCTAAATCTTATTATTTTACGCATACCTTGATCAGGGTAAAAGCGCGTGCCGATCGGACGTCTATATCTTATAGCTCCCATAGGAACAATAGGGTGAAATCGGTCAAAATTTGTCGTTTTTCAGGATATTTCGCGCAGAATATAAGCTAATCCCATGAAACTTTCCAAATCGTATTTTTTTGTGCGTTCCTTGATTAGGGTAAAAGCGCGTGCCGATCGAACGTCTATATCTTATAGCTCCCAAAGGAACAATAGGGTGAAATCTGCAAGGGTATTAAAACTTCGGCTTGCCGAAGTTAGCTTCCGTCCTCGTTTCCTATTGTTTTGGATAAATATATCATCCATTCCATCCGTCTGCAGTCTGCGGTTTGCATCTTCACTGAGTTTTGTTCCGCGGCCGCGTCCGCCAGCAGTTCCAGTATTGGGTGGCAAATTAATAGTTCACTTTATTGTTCTTAATTTGCTGGTTTTTTATTTTTAATTTCCAAGACAAGACGACTCACAGTGTAATATATTGCCAATCTAGGGGGACTTAAATCAGTAGAAGTCGTATTTTTTAACATATCGGTTTCAAATTTGGAGTTAATATTCTATTAAGCCCAAAGATTATGGTGGACATTAAAAAATTGATTACAAAAACAAAAAAACCTTTGGTTTATATTTTTAAGATTTTTTTAAGTGGTAACAATTTAAACTTGCTTATATGGATCGGATAATATCAGTAACCTGTGCATGAGATCAGTATTTATGTGTACACTGTGTGTATCATAACATGGATAAACTTTTGGACAGACAATTTTTGTATGCTGCCTCAATGTTTTGCTGCAACAGTTGATAGGACTTGCCAAGAATGACATATGCTGGATGTAGGTCATTACCTAAAAAAAAGCATACAACAATTTTTTTAACGAGGAGATAATTTTCTTACTGCCGAGCCGTTGCAAAGGCTGTTTGGTCAGGCACGAACAACCCATAAATTTTATTCTGCCATTGCAGTGCAAATGCATTACCTTCCCAAAAAAATCCCCAAACACCAAGTACAAAAATCACCTAACGCGTAAAAACACAGACCAAATCTTGAAATACTCAGGGTATTCCCTAAACTGTTATATTGCTGAATTGTTGAATTTTGGTCAGCTGTTAATCAGCTGTTCCATACAAAGTCAACTTTCAGAAATTTCAGCAATTTAACAGGCTCGAGGCTGTTGAAAATTTTGTTGAATCGTTGAAAACCAGAGTTGTCACCTTATTTTACTAAAAGTCATGACAACTCTGCAACATTTTACTATCATAAGTTCGCATTATTTACTTTTAAATCAAATAAGCAAGTCGATTAGTAGTTCTTCTTACCTAGCTAACAATTTTAGTCGGTAACAAACAATGAAAAATTGGGTTTTACATGTTTTAAATTCCGTTAAACTTTTCAACAAATAACAGCTGTTTGAAAATTCAACAAGAACCATTTTGGGTCGTTCCCTTAATTGCTGAAATTTTCTGTTGAATTTTCAACAATTCAGCAATTCAACAGTTTAGGGAATACTCTGACTGTATACTTTCCGCTGCAGCGATTTATGGGATCAGCCGAGAACAAATAAGTGCTACTTAGGGCCGGTTTCTCGAGTGCCGGCTAAAGTCCCTGATAGCTATCTGTTCGAAAAAGATAATCACCAGATAAACTTATCGTAAAAGCAAATCGGTTTTCTCGACGCCTTTAATTTATCTGATCGAGAAGCAATTACAGAGTGCTGTTAACGCACAGAATTGTGCTGTAAAGCGCAAAAAATAGCGTGCTTTGATTATTTGAACAGCTGTTTGTGTATAATTCAAAGGCAAAGTCAGCTGTGATTTCGTTTCTTCTTCTTAGTTGGCTTTGGGAAATCAGCTGTCATTCTATCGAGCCGAAAACGCCTAGCAGGGAGTCCAAGTCCCTGTCAAAGTTAGCTCTCACATTTTGGCTCGAGAAAGCCAAAATCGCTTAGCAGGCACTTTTTCTGTTCGATAAATGTTAGCCGGCACTCGAGAAACCGGCCCTTAACCGACTTTTTGGTGAGAGTTGTGCAATTCGAGTTTGAATTAACGCTCCGATACCAAACGACCATCTCCGTCCGAGAACTAAAAACCAAAAGAAGGTTACTTTGGGTTGAAACAAGCACGAACCCCGAATTTCCCTTTTCCTTTTTCTTATGACCTTTGACCTTATATGCACTCTGTCAGTTGTTAACAGAGCTGCTCCACCGATGCTCACTGACATCTTCACGATTTTATTGGAAGAGTATCGGACTGATGAGGTTTATTTATTTATGTATCTCAGCTTATTTTAAGGGGTATTTTTGGGGCAGATACGAGATTCTTTACATACTGTAAAAGGGTGCATGTCATAACGCCCGGTGTCATAACGCCCGCGGGCGTTATGACGCACTCAAAAGTGTCATAAGGCCCGTGGGCCTTATAACATACTCAAAATTGTCATAACGCCCGCAGGCGCTATGTCAGTTTTTTTGAGGGCCTTATGACACACAGGAAAGTGACATAACGCCCTCAGGGAAAATATATTTAACCATTATTTATATAAGTAAAGAAGTCGTATTCAGCTTGAGTGCGTGCATTAAACAATAATGCGGCTTGCACCTTTATTCAAACAAAATTTGGTCTGCGCCCTATTTAACATTTTGTTGAAATTCTTGTTAATGCGAGTAACATATTACTCTATATAACATAATATAATATAATATAATATAATAATGAATGTTTGTCTGCGCCCTATTTAACATTTTATAGAAATTCTTATAAATGCGAGTATTAAAGAATAATGTAGCAATGACTAATGAGCTGTCAGTTAAATATGGGAACCCAAAAAAATCGCGCGATTTTTTAGAAAAAAAATTTTTGTTTGCGGTCTATTCAACAATTTATTGAAATACTTGTAAATGATTTTCAACTATCTGTCTGCAGTATGGGCAGAGCAATAGAGAGTTTTTTGAACGCTGTTCCAGATTTTTGAAGCACTCAAAGCATATTTTGAAGTGCCTGCATGGTAGAAAAACTACGTCCCGCGGCCTATCAACGCAAATAATACATTTTAGCACGTCAGCCATTTGGCTGAACTGAAAAGTATTTTCCACATCTTCATCTTCTGAATCAGACCCGGAACATACCTCCTGAAAAGTGGTTTCCCACTTAAGAAGCTCATTTTTTGGACTTATCAAACAGTTAAAAAATTCGGTAACGGAAATGTTTGAAGTTGATTTATACGGTTGTCTTTGATTCTAAGCTTTTTGCGTCTAATGTTAAACGCTGTTAAGTCTCCATCAAGGACATTGGACAGTGTTACGGACGTAGCATAGTCTTCGTTTCGAATAACGTCAAGAAACTGGCTAAAACGCCCATGCTTTTGTAATTTCCTAGCCAACGTCGCGTTGAATGATTCCAACGAGCTTGTTGTTCGCAAAGTCTGCGAGTGCACCGTGAAAACATCTGGTGTGGTCTGAAAGGAAGGTAAAATACAATTTAACAATTTTTGTAGAGTACAGAAAATTTTAAAAATGGTTAAAAGATTATTTCAATTAATTTTAAACTTACCTTTACCATCCATTGCCCTTCAAAATATTTTAAAAACAGTTTAAGAGTTTCCCGATTCTTCTTGGGCAGCTCCTGCAGTTCATCCTTCAAAATTGTAAACATTTCTTGAATCTGCGAGGGCTGAACTAACGGCAGGCTGAGAAATTTGCGGTACCATTTGTAACAGTTCAAATCGTTTTTTATGGTGGCTCCAAAATTTTCAATTTTCTGGCTATTGCGTCTCAATGCTTGGCAATAGTGAAACCAGCAGCCATTTAATGTAGCCGTTGGAAAAATTTTATTTAAAGCTTTTCTTAGCGACATCTCGTAATCCGTAGTAAAACTTTTTGGATTAAACTTGAAAAAGTTGGTATTCAAAAATCCAAAGACGTGTTCATAAGCCTCGGTTGACTTCCTTGTCATTAATATGTAAATAAATGGGAAAGTCTGCAATCAGAAAATAGTTTAAGGGTTAAACATTGCACTAACGATACAAATAGGACAAAAAAATATATACGTACATGGTTTCTGTATTGGTAATGAAGAATTAATAATTGCTTAAAACCGCAAGAAGGTACCGTGTCAAAGGTTCCATCTACAAAAAAGTGACGTTCTCCATCTCTTTGTTCGATGTGCTCAACGATGCTTGGCGATAGAAATACACAATATGCGAAGTTGTCTTCCATTACTGTGCCCCTATAGAAGGGTTTATTGTTTTTCTTAGATGTTCCATATTCTTCCATAAACGCTTTATCCATAAATAGCGCTTCGGTTTCGGTGGGTGATTTCGGTTCCGTTCCCAAAGCTTTACTTCGAATTCGAAAAAGTTGCCGCTTTATTTTTGGAAATGATACTGAAGGTGTTGCTTCTCCACTATTTCGGCATTCTTCGTAAAAAATATCACGAATTCCTTTTCTTTTTAAGTTTTTTTGTTCACTTTGTTGTTTTACATTGTTAATCAAATCCAGATCCTAAATTAGTTTTTCTGGCGGACCATGATTGTGGGTGTGCTCCAGGCTCAATTGAGTACAAATGCCACTATCCGACAAAGAGACTGAAACACTACAGTCTTTAATGTAGCAAATATAACGCGAACTTTTATTTGCCGCCGAACATTTAATTTTAAACAATTGTTGCTGCGTTGTAAGAAGCAACAGCTTAGAATTTTTGCGAAAGCCAGCAACAATTTTGTATTCGAAAGGTTCAACAGCCTCCATATCGCGTCCACGTTGTTTAAAGATCAGTGATTAACTGACTAAAATATAAAAAAGCTTGAGAGGTATCATAATAAACGGTACTTCTCTTCTCGATAATCTCATTGATTCTGAATGCGCTTTACAACATAACAAACAGTAATTCTCTTATCGGTATTCTCATTAACGCAAAATGCCTTTTAGAATTCTTTTTAGAAGTTGCGGGCGTTATGACACTTTTAAAAGTGTCATAACGCCCGTGGGCACTATGACATTTTTTGACGCTATGTCACCGGGCGTTATGACACGCACCCACTGTAAAATTATGTTGACCGTAAAAGGGCGTTTTGTACTCGGCAATTCTTGCTTTTCGTCAATATTAGTTTCTCCTGAAAGTCCGCCCTTTTGCGATCAGTGCTCAACCATTAAAAAAGTTCCTGTTCAGTAGGTGCTATTTTATGCCACAAGGAGGCTGCCTCAACGATTATTACGGGATTTGTTTGTCGGGTTGTTCCTGGATTGTGACTACTGGAACTCGAAGAATTTGAATATATCAAGTTTCTAGACCTTTCAAGGACTTAAACAGTATTTTGATCGTCCACATCCAACATTATCTTTTGATAGTATTCCAGCTGCTTCTTGTCGGTTATTTGGGGTGGTGGTCTTGTCCTTAAACTTCAGAATTCTATCAACCCGAAAATATAACAATAAATTTGCGAGCAACGACAAGAAATAATAGAGGGAACTCTCTCTCACTCACTGGCGCACAGACAGATAGATAGAAAGACATTTCTTCAAAATCCCTATTGATCCTCAGTTGTCACGGAGGAGCTTTGGATGCCCTCCCTACCTTTACCGTTACATCAATTTAAATCATTTCTCGAGCCCCTTTTGGGTAGCTGATAGTTACAGGGAAATCATTTGGTCTTGCTCGTAGAAGAATTTTGGGAGAGGTCATGGAATTGTACGGTCGTTTACCGGTCAAGAATCGAACCTGAAACCAAAGTAAATGATTATTCCGATTATATACCGAAATGTGTAATTTGTAATGAATTCTTGTATACTGCCCGCATTGCTTGCGCATTTGTATGTGAACAATATGTGGCAATGGGCATCCTACATCACACTGTCATCACACAACGACTGCGACTGAAGACGACGACAATAAAGAGCACTGCCACTAAAGGTACAGTTTTCCAATTCCGACAAACTGCATATTTAAATCTGCTCTTTGCCTATTTGGGCGCAAATAATATTAACCATTTCGATTTTTGATTGCTCGAGCGAGCAGACGTGTTTTTTCGTGCGCTACGTGAGTTAATTCAAAAACTACAGTTGCCGGCTAGCTACATAGCTTAAACTAGCACCTAAATTCGCGTTTCTTGCCTGTGAAAACGTTTTCGGTTCTTTATGTATGAAAAACTGTGCGGTTAAGCGGTAACTCGCGTTTTAGAATTTGTGAATTTTTCACACTGTTAGAGACGTTTGCTTCATTTAGGAATATTTTATTTGACTTTGCTAAGTGGTTAGAGCATCGGAGTATCAGTAAATCAGCTGATTGGGCTACCAGATCAGCAGAATAGAGTCGGGGTTCCATCCAATATGGATGTTAGCGAGTTCTGGAGCGAACAGCCCGTGGAAGGAGCGTGCTCTCTAGGGGAAAACACAGTATGGGGCCGCCGAGAGATGCATCAAGGGCCAAGATTCCAGCTGTTGGTAGATCAAAGGACACGCCGGTGGCGTTAGATGAAGATGATGCGCCATTATGGATGGAGATGCGACTCACCCAGCTCTGAACGCCGCTGCGTAATCGACGCCAGATACTGAACCCATTGTTGCCCCAGATATTCCGGTAGTCTCCATCATCGAGAAGGTAAGGATAGGAAGCGGTGCTATAGTGCGAGAGTTGGAGACATCCGGACCTCGTTACCGAAAGTATTGGTTGCCTCGACGGCCAGCTCAAAACAGGCTGAAAAAATCCAGAATAATTTCAACAGGTATGACGAGATTATCAGCGCTATGATGATTCACATTGGAGTCCGCGGGGATCGTACCTCGGCTGCCTCCTATGAAGCTACTGCTGCAAGAGATGCGCATCTTGTTGGCCAACCTGGTGCCTCCGAAGCAGCACCACGGAGGGTGAACATTCGCGAAACGTGGTCAGCGGTCGTTGCCGGCGACAATCCCACCCTCTCGGGAAGGCAGATTGCGGACAAAATCCGCAAGGAGGTTTCGCCCGCCCTGGGCGTTAGGGCTCACGAGGTGCGCGAACTAAAGAGGCGGCGCGATTTTTCGTACGCCATCTCAGGCAGAAATTACGAAGGTCGTCTGCCGGAGCAGCATAATGAACTTTGCCTAGAGATGCAAAAACATCAATAGTACCATCGATACCATCGATGTTTTTAGAAACGGCAATGTTGCACTTTGTCACTAAACGCAGAACTACTTCCGTTAAAGCTCTGACCTGCGATCAAATAGCATGAAATGTTTTTGGCGCTGCCAGACTGTTCCAACAATTTGACCTAACCTTTGGCGTTGCCACATTGTTTCAACGATTTTGACCCAACCGTTTAAACTTTAAAGCAAAATTTAACATCAAATAAAATACTAAATATATACTTACCTAAACATATTCTAATTGAGATCGTTGATTTTGTTGGAATATCACGAGGAATATCACTTATAACACATATCATGAGTTTTGTAAATTCATGGAAAGTTGTTGATGCATACATTAAAATGAAATCATTAAATGCTTGAATTAAATGCAAATTAAAAAAAAACTTGCAGAAAATCGCAGCCTTGAATAAGGGTGGGTTTATTAAGTGCATCAGCGATTTCTGTAGCAGCCCGAATAACTTCGTATATTCCTTATTCTTAGCTTAAAAGGGTACATATGTATGTACATTGCATTTATGGAAAGTATGTAAAAGATAGATAGTCAAAAGTTGTGTATTGGAAGGGATATATTGATTTGGGCTTTATTTGTGTACACAAAAATGGTTATGAAACTTAAGTTTAACACATTGCAGTCCTAATGGTAGACGCTATTTATACTTAAGGCTTTATTTCTCCCCCCTTAAGAGTTGGCGCTTAAATCACATAGCAGAACAACTGTTTTTTTAAAAAATAAATCTTAAATTAAGAGCGACAAAATTTTTTCTTTCACGAATAATCTACGGATAAATAACGGCAAAACGTCAGCTAAAAACATTTCGAAAAAGTTAACATTTGAAAAGTTGTACTGCTAACTTGATATCAACTTAGCAGAACAACTATGTTTTTTTAAAAAATAAATCTTAAATTAAGAGCGACAAAATTTTTACTTTCACGAATAATCTACGGATAAATAACGGCAAAATCCCATTTAAAAACATTTTGGAAAAGTTAACATTTATGGAGTTGTACTGCTAACTTGATATCAAGTTAGCAGAACATCTTATAACTTTTAAAATAGTTGAGCGGCAAAATTAATTGTTTCACGAATACTTTACGGATATATAACGGCAAATTGTCAATAAGAAAAAAATTGCAATTTCCAAAGTTGTTCTGTTAACTTGATGCGTATCAATACATCGATGTATATTTCCCAATTTTATTGTTTCCACTTATACCCTTTTTCATCGGGTCCATCCGTTGGAAACAGTAAAAACTTTTAAGAAATTTTTAAAGGAATATGAAACTTTTCAGAAGTATATGCTATAAAAAAATATAGTAGAGTATTATAAAATATTAGTTATTTTTTAGGAATTGCATAACATATTCTCACCCTTCGCTGCAAACATTGGTGTTTTCCTTCGCAGAATAGCATGTAAAATGTATGCTATTGAAAATTCCAATTTTACGGGATAGAAGAAACGAAATCCGAGCCAATGATTATTTTGATCGACATCCATAGAACCTTTCTTTTAGCACATTTGGGTCCAAAGTTGGGCTTGTTTTAGACATTTGTCCACGGGTTTTGTCACTCAACTTATGCTTAATTGCATTCCATTCCCTTAGAAACCTTTTAGGGCCGTTTTCTCGTCCGTCCTGCAAAGTAAAATTTAGCTAATAGAAGGATAAATTTATCTAGGTGGCAAATCGGTTTTGGTTTTCTCGTCCGTCATTTAAAACTCCAAGTAAAAGGCGCACTAATTTGAGACACGGTGGCAACCTCACAACAGAAGAGTTACCTAACTGTCAAAAATTAGTCGAAAAACTATCGAAAAATAGCATGAAACAGTCATACTAACAGCTGATGATATAAACAACATTTCAAACTAATAAAAAAACAATGTCGGCAGAAAAGAAGTTTCGCGGTAAAAATTATACCGATGAACAGGAGACTATCCTTGTAGAACTGGTTTCGGAAAAAAATTTTAGACGACTATTATTAAAAACATTGCTGTCATGTGATGATCCTGGCCATCTTGCCACCAAATCCTGAAATTCTTATTTTGCATTGCAGACAGCTTGCACATTTATAGGAAAGTAACCTTTTCTATTCCGATATATCTCTCCGGAATCGCCCCCGGGAGATAGAATTCTTACGTGCGTGCAATCTATGGCTCCTATGTCTTTTGGAAACTTGGATATTTTATAAAAATCAACAACATTTTCTTGAAGATCTTTAATACGCGGGAACTTAATAAATTGTTTTGATAAAGACGCTATAGCAAAATAAACTTCCCTAATAACTCGACTGGCTGTGGCCACGCTAACACCACAAAAATCGCCTACAGTTATAAGAAAACTGCCGCTTGCGTAGAATCTAAGTGCTATTAAAAGCTTAACCCATGGCTGTATTGTCGTTTCCCTGTAATAATGGTTTTTGATTATATGGAATTAGTTAAATCAAATGAATGCACTTACTTCTTTTCTTTAGATTCAAGTCGCAAAACAATTTTTTCCAAAACAAATAGAGCCGTGCTTTTACAAGCGAAATCTTTTAACAAATTCTTCATCACTGTAATGTTCGAAGTAATTTCTTTGGTCTTGATATCTGCGCCGATAGGTTCGCACTTCAGACCAGTTGACGATATCCAACAGAGTTTGAAGATAAATCGCTCGGGAATTCATTTTAAAATAATTTGAATGACTTTAACAATTTTGATTTATATTTAACTGTAAATTGAATCAGCTGTTTTCGAATGAAGATTGACAACGCTCGAATATCTGACAACACTTGCACAAATCCTCCCGCACAAATTTGAAACGGTGGATGAAGTACCGTGACAAACCTGCGCTAACATAAGGACGAGTAAACCATTTTTTGTTTATCGCTCCGTTGTCCCGGCAGGCAAATTAAAGTACGGACGAGAAAACGGCCCTAAAGGTATCAAAGTTTGCCGACCTGTAGCTCACAATATACTTATTGTATCCTATTCATTTATTCGGCAAAGTTAAGGGGAAACATTATAATTGTAATTTTAAATAAATATCACCTTAATTGGTTTAGCGCAACTTAAGATATAAATAACAAGAAAGGAAGCTAGCTTCGGCCAGCCGAAGCTTATATACCGTTGCAGATCATTCCTATTTATTTACAAAAATATTAAATTTGCGTATATGTTACAACAATCCAAGTTTTAGCTGCTTTCGTATTACTTTGGCATTAATTTGTTGATCCTTCCTATGGCAGCTATATAATATAGCCGTCCGAATTTTTTATAAATTTAATACGAAATTTTGAAATGTTAAAGAAAAGCCATATCCCAGAGGAGAAGAGAATGTAATTAAAGTCAACAAAGATATAATTTTTTTCCTATTAATTTTCCGACCGCTCCTATTACAGCTATATGATATAGTCGTCCGATTTTTTAAAAATTTTATGAAATTCGGAAATGTTTAAAAAATGGTATTCCCAAAAGTAGAAGGATATATTTAAAACAAGAAAGGAAGCTAGCTTCGGTCAGCCGAAGCTTATATACCCTTGCAGATCATTCCTATTAACTTGCAAAAACATTCAACTTTTATTTGCAATCTAAGTTTTAGCTGTTTTCGTTATATGGTAGCTTTATAACATAGGTGCCCGAATTTTGTTAAATTTAATTTGAAATTTTAAAATGTTAAAGAAAAGCTATATACCAGAGAAGAAGATAATATAATAAAAATCAACAAAAATATAATTTTTTCCTATTAATTTCCATTTTATTTTCCGACCGTTCCTATGGCAGCTATATTATATAGTCATCCGATTTTTTAACAATTTAATTCGAAATTCAGAAATATTTAAATAATAGTATTCCAAAAAGTAGAAGGTAATATTTTAAACAAGAAAGGCAGCTAGCTTCGGCCAGCCGAAGCTTATATACCCTTGCAGATCATTCCTATTCATTTACAAAAACATTACATTTAAATTAACTTGCGTATATGTTACAATAATCCAAATTTTTGCTGATTTCGTATTACTTTGGCATTAATTTTTGATCCTTCCTATGACAGCTATATAATATAGCCGTTCGAATTTTGTTAAATTTTATTCGAAATTTTGAAATGTTAAAGAAAAGCCATATCCTAGAGGAAAAGACAATGTAATAAAAATCAACAAAGATATAATTTTTTTCCTATTAATTTGCATATAATTTTCGGACCGTTCCTATGGCAGCTATATGATATAGTCATCCGATTTTTTAAAAATTTTATTCGAAATTCAGAAATATTTAAAAAATATTATTCCCAAAAGTAGAAGATAATATTTCAAAAAACACCAAAGCTAGAATTTTTTTACGTTTTTTACGTTTTTTTTTTGGTCCTTCATATGGGAGCTATAAGATATAGTTGTCCGATCCGGTCGGTTCCGACATATATACTACCTGCAATAGAAAGAAGACTTTTGGGAAAGTTTGAGCCCGATAGCTTTAAAACTGAGAGACTAGTTTGCGTAGAAACAGACGGACAGACGGACAGACGGACATGGCTAGATCGACTCGTCTTGTCATGCTGATCAAGAATATATATACTTTATGGGGTCGGAAACGTCTCCTTCACTGCGTTGCAAACTTCTGACTGAAATCATAATACCCTCTGCAAGGGTATAAAAATGTATTCTAGGGGTCCAACTCTACCAGGAATTACCATCATCCTTCTTGGTGTATTAGTGTTATTGATCCGAGCTAAATGCTTTGGTTCAAAATACCTCTTAATTTATTGTTTAAATTGAGAGTAACGTTTTTAACAGAGAAATTTCATTGGCATTTTGGTAACCCTTTTTTTGGTAACTCTTTTTTGGTATCCCTTTTTTGGTAACCCTTTTTGTTGAGTGTTCGGTAGCGCTGGGTGTAAAAAGCATAAAAGCCATTAAGCAGCGGTCTAAAAACACAATTATACTGCAACTGGTTTAATGGATTTTATACATTAAATGATAGATAGTTGGATACAAATCAGTAGCTGGCCAAATTTTTAAACAGCCAAAAGTTTTGGCTTCTCTTATTGGACTGTCTCTGCAGCAAGTTGTTTTATTTCACACAAAAAGGGAACAACCAAGGGAAATAATATTATGTTAAAGGGAAATCATAAAGTAAGAAACTATATACGGGAGAGTCATAGAAATCCATTCCTACCAAATTGCCCCCGAAAAACAAATTATTTGCGACAACAGTAATGAAATCTATGACCCATCTGCATACCACAATTTGTATATTGACTTTCGGTTGTATTTAAAAATATGATTTTTATAAACCGTCTCTAAAAAATTAGTTGCGAAAACCGTTTACAAACCGTGCAACCTGACAGCGGTACCAAATTTCGGAGTAGTTATCGAAAAAAATGTGAAAGTTAAACATTTTTTCGGGACTTCGACCTTGCGAAACGTCTTTAAAATGTACTAAGAAATTACTCATACGCCACGTGCAACAGTTCAAATTTCATTCTCCCATTTCTAGTCTTGTCAAATTATGAATTTCGTCGATGATAGAAAAAAGGTAGAGCAAAACACCAAATGAAGGACTGAAATCTAAGCTAGATTAAAAAACTTTTCATCGAAGGCAACAGTGCGTCTGGGTGATAAACTTTGAAACTAATTCGCAGTCCCTAAAACGAGTTTTTTTCAAAAGTTTATTAAAAATTTCCATACGAATGTGGCTGCCCTAATGTACATATTGTGCACACGTATATGCCGTATGTATACGTGCATACATTTCATAAATACATTGTTGAAGTGATATGTACAATGTGCTTACTTACATGTATTATATTATTCACATTACCATAAAGAAGTAAAATAAAGAAGTCTTTTGGGAATGGCTTTAAAACTGGGAGTCTAGTTCGCATAGAAACGGACAGACGGACATGGTTAGATGGATTCGGCTGTTGGTGCTGATCAAGAATATATATTCTTTATGTGGTCGGAAACGTCTCATTTACTGCGTTGCAAACTTCTGACTGAAATTATAAAACTCTCTGCAAGGGTATACAAATGAGAAATCGTTTTGAGGCTATCAAGAAAAACTCGATACAATGCTCGAGAACAAGTGAGGTACATCGATAGTTGTCTGCTATTATCGAGCGCAGAGTTGATTGGGCTATCGGCATTCCTGATAGTCAGGGTGGTGTAAAGTCAAAGATAATCGGATTTGCTATCGCAATAATAGTAATTAATCAAGAGCACAACCCAAAGCCGGTAACCCGCTGGTTGGTAATTAGCAACATGGAGAAATGCAAAGACGGGGTCCAAAAGTAAATTATTCGAAGAATGTGATGTCCGGGAGCTGAACTTCAGCGGCTCTTTTGATAGTCTGTAAGGATGACGCGACCGCAGATTGGGCTATCAACGCCTTTGCCCCAGATCTTTATTAAGTTTTTTTGACCTTATTCGGTGCACATTTGTATTGCCTCAAATAATCCCGGGCGAGCCCTTGTGCTCGGGTTTGATTTGCTGGATATGCAAAACCCACGACTGGTAACGGGTAAGTGGAGTGTGGTGGTTGGCATCCTTCTAGATTCCTGTGATAGTTCGTGTTCGAAGTACGAGCCCGTCACGGACCTGCGTGAAAACGAAGTTTTAGAGTAATACATAGACGAAAGAGAAGAGAACTGATATCGGAAAGATGTTTTAAATTAAAATACTGCTTCTGGCAATTCAAATTTGACTCTTATTGTTAGTTGTCTGGGCTCTTTGCCGGAATTTTTCTTCGAAATTTATAACTCCGCAGTGTCAAGATCGGACGCAGCGTCATTCATCCCTGAAGTCGGACCCTGGAACGGTTTCGAAATATATTGGAAAAAAGGAGGAGATAAAAGTGAAGCAAAAAGGCACTATAAACACATCGATCTTCAGCCGGCTAAATCCCACCAGTTATTTTTCAACAATTTTAAAAATTTTAAAAAATTGTCCTGGTCATAGGATTAAAAACAGCGCTGATGAGCGTGTTGTATTTGCCGGAGCAGCCAGCGTTCAAAAATACTACTATCTGGCAGCAATAGTATCTACAAAAATTATTTACTATAGCTACGGAAAGTAATAAGGTCTTTGGCATCAACAAATCATATTCTTCCTTATTATACAGCAAGTTTCACAACAGAAGCATGGCTCACCATATTTCTTGGGTTTTCTTAAGATCGAACAAAGAGCTACCCTGACATTTAATAGACTGCATTTTTAAAAATAGTCATGGCCCGCAAAAAATTCATAATGGTTACGGTGAATTGAAGATTGAATTTCATTCCCTATTATAAAAAATAATCATTGTAAAAAGCAAGACATTTTATTCAAAAATTAATTTCTTATGGCTCTCAGCTGTACTATAGTAAATGTATTTAGTAAGTATAAAGAGCTATAGCAGCTTTGATATTGTGTTCTCCTATATTATAGTCACATCGTAATTCTCCGTTACAAAAGTCAATTAAAATTAATAAATTGACGAAAAATAAAGAATCTAATTTTTTTTAAGAAACTTTACCGAGTGGAATGGAACGCAAGTCCAATCAAATTATGCAGTAAAATTTTGAAGGAGAGAATTTATAATCTAACGAAACACTTAGCTGACGTTCACAAAATGAAACCGGATAACACCACAGTAAGGACGGATAAGTACAGCCAAAATGGCCAGCAAATCGAAAAAGGAGGTGCTGTGCGACTACGAATCAAAGATGATAATTATCGTTCGGGTTTCGGATTTGCAATCCGGAATTTAGCTGGAAGATCTCCAAGCGAGGCACTATACACCACGGAAGACGACGAGGATGATGCATGCATGCATGCAATAAAGGGCCACATTTTCGACCTTTTCGGAACTGCATTGTTTGCCAACTTCACTTCTCAGAGTGCACGTCCATGGCAAGGATTGGTTTGCTGGTGATAACCAAGGAGGAGGAAACGGCGGACTGGGTGTTAGGTGACATTGAAGGTTTGTGCCAAACGCACACTGGACTGACGTTCACAGACTTTTTTTAATCTCGAACATTGCACCTTTGTAAACCATAATAAAGGAGAAACAGGCGATATGAGTTAGTGATCAAAAACTAAAAAACTTAAGTTATTTAAGAAAACAGAACAGAAACATAAAAAGCCTGTACAGTAATTACAAAGAGGAATTATATTCCCTTGCGGATTTCACGAATGAAAATTTGCCTGGAATAGCAACATGAATTAATAAAATGATAAAAATAAAATTTTAAAATGGTTCACCCTATTGTTCCTATGGGAGCTAGAAGATATAGACGTCCGATCGGCACGCACTTTTACCCTGATCAAGGTAAGAATAAAAGAATACGATTTGAATTCGTAAATATAATTTACACTTTACGAAATATCTTCAATTTTTTAAACCTGTATCCGATTGTTCTTATGGAAGCTATAGGATATAGACGTCCGATCGTGGCGCTCTTCAAACTTGATATGCGTACACATGTTTTGAAACAGACAGACAGAAGGACATAGCTATATCCACTCCCCTATTGATCGTGATTAAGTATATATATACTTTGGGGGGTCGGAAACGTCTCCTTCACTGCGTTACAAACTTCTGACCAAAATTATAATACCCTTTGCAAGGGTATAAAAAGTATATCCTAAAGTAAAAAAAAAAAAGTTCCGGAACTACTATTTGTCCTCATCATATCATTAAAAACACCGCTGATGAGCGTTTTGTGGTCCCGAAGGACCACTGTAATATGAGAAGTCTATGTCACTATCCACAGCATAGATGATTTTAAAAACAGCAATACATCGATGTATTTTTTTTTCTTCAATGTTTTCACTTATACCCTTTTTCCATAGACTACATCTGTTGGAAACAGTTGGGATTTTTGGCGTTCCGATATCAGCTGACTTGAAGAGCGTATCTCCACATAATTGAAGGGGGACTTCATCTCGGCAAAACTGTCGTATAATATCGTAGAATAATACAATAAATAGATTATACTATGCAACATCAAAAATTTAGCTTTTAATTCGTTACAAATTCACATGTTAAAATGCGTTTTCTAAAAAGTTCCCCGACGCAAGGATTCTTAGCACAATGACCTCAAAGTTCGAAAAATGCTGAAATTGGCCAACTTTCCGGAGGTATCACAGGCAAACAGATTCATGGTTTGTTTTGATGTTACAATTTTTCAAAAGTGACACTCTTTGTCTTTCAAACCCCTTACTCAGAATAACTTGAGGATTTTTTTTGAAGCGAGAAACAAATTTAAGAACACATAGTCAAACAACATAAAAAATACAGCTGTGGTCAAAATAGTAGTAGTGTTCCCGCCCTGTGTTTTTAAAAGTTTGTTATTTATTTGGAGCATGAGGTTTGAAGGCAAGCCAGAATTTCAAACAATGTACTTTAATAACTCAATGTCTAGTTCAAATCCAGCCTGGTCTACAGCTATGGTTATAATAGTGAGTTTAATAGTTTAAATGTGATGACTACATAATACTAATCTGCTCCAAACGATGTACAGAATAGATGGTCACTAGGGTGGACTTATTTTGTATGAAATTTTAAAGGTCACCCCCTTTATACATGGGTGCCCCGACTATCAGATACCCGTTACTCAGCTTAAGGGAGTGCGAGGGAGATGGAGATATACAACTTTGATCGGGCATAACTTTTTAACGAATGGTCAGATTTGAAAAATTTCTACATTTCGATAGGTATAAATAAACGCAACAAAATTGAATTTATACTTCCCCGAAATCTTCAAAAATGTGCGCGCCAGAAACATTTTAAAATCGTTTGTGGGCGATTCTGGGCGTTTGAGGGGGCGTGGCGCTCGGCTGAAATAAACTTGCGCTGCGTAGGAAGCCCAAGAATAAGTGTGGTTAATCCCAACGTTCTAGTTTTTGTAGTTTCCGAGATCTCAGCGGTCATCCAGACAGACAGACGGACGTGGCTAGATCGACTGGGCTAGTGATCCTGATCAAGAATATATATACTTTATAGGGTCGAATATATATACTTTATAGGGTCGGAAATGCTTCCTTCTAGCTGTTACATACTTTTGCACGAATACAATATACCCTTGTACTCTACGAGTATAGGGTATAAAAATGAATAAATGGTCTACCATTTTTCACCATCGGATAAGAGTCAACGCTGATAAGCGTGTTGTTGGTCACGAAGGACCAAACGGAATGTGAAAGTTTCTGAGCCCTATCACTTCTGCCTAGAGATGTACTAAAAAATAAGTGGCTCTATCGATAGCATCGATGTTTTAAAAATAGGACAATCGATGTATAATTACCAGCTTCGATGTTTTCTCTTATAGTGTTTTCACACAGGGGGGCTTTTCGCTTAGGCGGCCATTTTCCGCTTCAGGGACTTTTTGTAGCGGCGACTGAAGCGACGTTACTTTTAGTTCAGCCTAAAAGTAGTCTATGGGTTTTTCTTAGTTTAATCTAAGCTTCGGGTTAAACCCTAATTGGCAGCTTTGTTTAATTAGTCAGGGTATTCCCTAAACTGTTGAATTGCTGAATTGTTGAATTTTGGTCAGCTGTTAATCAGCTGTTCCATACAAAGTCAACTTTCAGAAATTTCAGCAATTCAACAGCCTCGGGGCTGTTGAAAATTTTGTTGAATCGTTGAAAACCAGAGTTGTCATCTTATTTTACTAAAAGTCATGGCAACTCTGCAACATTTCACTTTCATAAGTTCCCATTATTTACTTTAAAATTTAATTAACAATTCTATTAGTAGTTCTTCTTACCTAGTAAACAATTTTAGTCAGTAGCAAACAATTTAAAATCAAATTTTACATGTTTTAACTTCCGTAAAACTTTTCAACAAATAACAGCTGTTTGAAAATTCAACAAGAACCATTTTGGGTCGTTACCTTAATTGCTGAAATTTTCTGTTGAATTTTCAACAATTCAGCAATTCAACAGTTTAGGGAATACCCAGAGTATTTTTTGGTTTTGGAAATGCCAACTGATAGGGACTATCGTAATATCGTAGCATCAGCCGGTCCAGGGTAGCTCTGGAAAGTTGATGACCTGATAATCAGCTGCGGTGCATTTCCGCCGGCTGCCTAGCCCAACATATTCCGGATCCGTTCTATTTCTTTTCAATCGAACCGTTGATTGAGTTCCATCCAGAAATTTCGAAATCTAAACTCGGGTACGCGTGCATAACGTTAGTATTGGGATTCGAAAGTGAAAAGATAAATAATGAAAGCATCCAAGCTGAAACGTTTCCCGTAAGTCCCCCGGCGAATTGCTAGTTTTCCGTATCTAATCCCATCCGTGTCTTAGGGAGTTAAAGTGGAGAAAATAGAGTCAGCCCGGCTCCTAACGTGCGTTCCGGCCAGCAGCGAGTTTTCCTTTGGGTAGGATTGGCAAGATTACGGCCGTCAAAGACCCGGGAAAAAAAATCCATCATAACCCCAAAACGTTTTTGGGGCCCAATCGAAAGGTAGATATGCTCGAGAATAGTGTATTTTATTAGGTGTTTAACGTTACCGCTCCCAATCGTTAGGTTGTGCCCAGTTAGCGGGATGTAAAGTCGAGGTCAACAGGTGTACCTAACCATCAAAAATACATGGATATCCCCAGGAGCAACCCCATGAAAACCAGGTGTACCTAACCATCGAAATACACGGATGTCCCCAGGAGCACCCCCAGAAAACCCACGTGTATCTAACCAACGAACGCACATGCATTTTATCCCCATGAGGCCAAACATATACATGAAGACGCGCACGTGATCACCAGCAGTGTCGCACACATCAACAGCAGCAGCAGCTTCCACACATGCGCAGCGAACTTACGGCGGTTTTTCGCGCACCTGGCGTTTCATGCATTCGCACACCTACACAGCCGGCAATCCAACACACGTGCGCGTGATCTCTTGGCAACCCACTCACACATAAGCAGCAGCAATGGACATGTGTGAATTAATTTTTGCGACGTCTTCGAAGCAGAACCTTATACATTTTTTTTTGAGTGATATTTTTTTTTCTCTGATCGACTTGTGCATAAGCACACCCCATGCGGCCACGGTCTGCACATACATACGTGGGCGTAGTCAAACACAACCTATAATTTCAACTGGGATTAACCCTTTATTGTTTATTGGAGTAAATCTCTAAACCTGCAACTAAAGTCAAAACCATGTGGAAACGCAATCATTGGAAAATTTATAAAATATAATGAAGTGTTTAAAATTAATTAGACTATTATAAATACAACCTTAATTTAATTACCTATTTTCGCGTCTAAGATATCGGGACAAATAATGGCTAAAATGTTTATTTAAATCGTTTTCCAAAAATATCGAGTGTTTTTGAGTTTATCTTAACCCTATGGTGCATGACGCCATAATCTTTTACAGCACACCAGAGTCGGGAGATCGATCTTTCGCCGAAGGATAAGTTGCCGTGAGTTATATAATTTCCTCTTTATTTTTGTACATCTTTATATTTTGAAAACTAAACATAAACTTTTGATTGAATGGCCACTTGAATAATACTTGAGTCCCGAATCTAATGATGAAGTTTGCCTTTTTCTGAATTTTATAAACTAAAATATTAAGTAATGAATATAATATTGGAAAATATTAGTGAATTTTAAGTTCTTGCGCCAACGTGAAAAGAATTTATTTGAATTTATATTTGGTTAAAAACAACCAAAACAAACTAGTTTACACTCTGAAAGAAATTTGAAGGCAAATCATTTTTTATCAATCCTAAGTAAATTAAAACAAACAAAACAAACATGGCCTTGTACACCGAAACAAATTGAAATCTAAACTAAACTTTAAAAATTACATACCTTATTATTATATTATCATTATTTACAATTATTATTATATACCCATGCCATTGTTTAAACTATAATGCTATTTCTATACCCATTACTAAATCACAAAAGAAATTATATGCTAATTCTTATGAATATTAATTATGTTCTATTTCCGTAAATTGTTTATTAAAATGGTGGTAGAGAGCAAGAGCCATGCTCTTGCGGCAGGTGATCATAGGTAGGGAGGGCAACATGCGAGCTCAACAACATCCGAGGCCTCGCATTCGTTAAGATTTCTCTCTTTCATTTCATTCTTTTCTTAAGTCTTTGAGTTCTAGTTTTCCGAATTTATTTATATTTTCTTCCGGTTTAGTTAACTAACTTATGATTTTGTCGCAAGCACGCTCAATTCTTGATCTGTTAATAATAATGTGTAGATAGTGTCAGGATCTGTATAAAGCAAGAACAACTCCCCCAAAGCCGACGAGTTAGTGCCGGACCCTATAGCGTGCCCCGCAAGTACAGATTCCTCGATTCAAACACTTTAGTCGAACCAAAGATATTATAAACACTAAGATGTGTAACGAGGAGCAAGAAAATGTACGGAGGCAGCGTAATTTTTGTCAAATGCGACTCACACGTATTCAGTCTATTTTTAGAATGCCGTTTCTTGACTTCTCTCTCTCTCGCTCACTTGCTCTCTCGCTCTCAAAACTCCCCGCTGCAGAAAAGTCGAAGTTCAATTTTTGTCTCATTTGTTGATTCTTGAATTATGTTCCCGAAAAGGAATCGTCCTAAAAGGCACATTGCGCACATTTCAAAAAGGGCTGTGGCGCATTGCGTTAGTTGGTGGCCCGCGAATAATGCGATTGAGGTTCGAGTTCACTCTGAAGCGAAGTGGTTTTATTTTTATCTTCATTTTTTATACCCTTGCAGAGGGTATTATGATTTCAGTCAGAAGTTTGCAACGCAGTGAAGGAGACGTTTCCGATATATATTCCCATAAAGTATATATATTCTTGATCAGCATGACAAGACGAGTCGATCTAGCCATGTCCGTCTGTCCGTCTGTTTCTACGCAAACTAGTCTCTCAGTCTTCTTTCTATTGCAGGTAGTATATATGTCGGAACCGACCGGATCGGACAACTATATCTTATAGCTCCCATATGAAGGATCGAAAAAAAAAACGTAAAAAACGTAAAAAAATTCTAGCTTTGGTGTTTTTTGAAATATTACCTTCTTGTTTTGGGAATAATATTTTTTAAATATTTCTGAATTTCGAATAAAATTTTTTAAAAATCGGATGACTATATCATATAGCTGCCATAGGAACGGTCGGAAAATTAAATGGATTTAATAGGAAAAAAAATTATATCTTTGTTGACTTTTATTACATTCTCTTCTTCTCTGGGATATGGCTTTTCTTTAACATTTCAAAATTTCGTATTAAATTTATAAAAAATTCGGACGGCTATATTATATAGCTGCCATGGGAAGGATCAACAAATTAATGGCAAAGTAATACGAAAGCAGCTAAAATTTGGATTGTTGTAACATATACGCAATTCATTTAAATTAATGTTTTTGTAAATAAATAGGAATGATCTGCAACGGTATATAAGCTTCGGCTGGCCGAAGCTAGCTTCCTTTCTTGTTTTTTTATTTATTTTACTTTGTTTTTTAATTTTTTTTTTGTAGTTTTAGTTTGTTTTTAAGTTTTTTCTTTGTTTTTAAGTTTTTTTGTAGTTTTTTGTTTGTTTTGAATTTTTTTTGTAGTATTTTCTTTGTTTTTAAGTTTTTTTGTAGTTTTTGTTTGTTTTTAAGTTTTTTTGTAGTTTTTTCTTTGTTTTTAAGTTTTTTTGTAGTTTTTTGCTTGTTTTGAATTTTTTTTGTAGTTTTTTCTTTGTTTTTAAGTTTTTTTGTAGTTTTTTGTTTGTTTTGAATTTTTTTGTAGTTTTTTCTTTGTTTTTGTTTGTTTTGAATTAAAAGTTTATGAAATACGCATCCGAGTTTACTTTTATAAATTTATTTAATTTTTAATTTTTATTGAAGTATACAATTTAAATGCAATTCAGGGACTAAAAATAATAATAATTTTATTTTTTAAACAAAAAAGCAAGCACACAATCCCTAGAAAGAAATTCAATCATTCAATCCATTAATGGTCTTTACCTTTCTTTCAATTTAAAAGAAATATAATCAATGAACAATGTTTAAAAAAAAAAAAAATACTTAAAAAAAGGCTGCGTTCAGTCGAAGTTGAACTCGGTCCGACACGATCCGCAGTCGAGCGACTACACCCCTAGCCCACTGTGCCTTGTTTCGAGACGTCAGACAGATGCGACATTGAGCCTATTTCGCAGTAGAGCAAACGAAATTGCACACTAACACAACCAAAGAATCTAACACGGACAACGAATACTAAGAAATTATAAATCCACTTTCTGAATCCACACCAAAAATTTTGCCGTACATTCAGTTGTATGGGCGTTACACCTCTTAGTGTTTATATTCTCTTTGGTCGAACGTTACACGCTACATAAAAGCATCCAAGTTGGAAAAGATAAATCGATGTATGGCCCCATTTGTAAAACATCGATGCTATCGATAGTGACACATATTTTTTTGTGCATCTCTAGGCCAAATTCATTGGGCCCATACTTTTCACATTTCGGTTGGTCCTTCGGGACCACAACACGCTCATCAGCGGCGTTTTGAGTCCAATGATGGGCAAAAATGGTAGTTCCGGATCATTTTTTCTTTTATTTATTTGGAATGTAATTTCGCATTTTAATTCCTTAATTTTGTAACTTTTATTCCATTAGTGGCGGTTTAAGCTACGCAATTTTCGAAAAGGTCGAATATGTGGCCCATTATCGCATAGTTGTTCATCGGCGTCGGCGTCTTCCGCAGTGCATTGTGCAGAGCTTCCAGCTAATTTCCGAAGGCATTAGGCGAGCTAGATCGCCGCACATGAAATCACTGAATGTGTGGGCCCATCTGGTCATCTTACTCTGCGTACAGTATTTTGTTCAGTCGTTCTTCTCATGAATCTATGATAGACATTATAACATTGCACTATTAATAATATTTATTTAACAACTATTATCTGACAGGCGATATCGAGTGTGAATTCGAAGGAGTTCCTGTTGAAATAGCATGTAAGTAACGTATTGAATAATACTTTGGTCATTCAAGCCAGCGATATGCAGGACTTCCTTCTTCAGTATGAAAAGCAAGAAAAGAGAGTCAACAAGAAAGGAAGCTAGCTTCGGCCACCCGAAGCTTATATACCCTTGCAGATCAATTCTATTCATTTACAAAAACATTAAATTTAAATTAACTAGCGTATATGTTACAACAATCCAAATTTTAGCTGCTTTCGTATTACTTTGACATTCACATTTTGATCCTTCCTATGGCAGCTATATAATATAGCCGTCCGAATTTTGTAAAATTTAATACGAAATTTTGAAATGGTAAAAAAAGCCATATCCCAGTAAAGAAGATAATGTAATAAAGGCCAACAAAGATATAATTTTTTTCCTATTAATTTCCATTTAATTATCCGACCGTTCCTATGGCAGCTATAGGATATAGTCATCCGATTTTTTAGAAATATTATTCGAAATTCAGAAATATTTAAAAAATATTACTCCCAAAAGAAGAAGGTTATATTTCAAAAAACACCAAAGCTAGAATTTTGTAAAGTTTTTTTTTTTCGATCCTTCCTATGGGAGCTTTAAGATATAGTTGTCCGATCCGGCCGGTTCCGACATATATACTACCTGCAATAGGAAGAAGACTTTTGGGAAAGTTTGAGCCCGATAGCTTTAAAACTGAGAGACTAGTTTGCGTAGAAACAGACGGACAGACGGACAGACGGACAGACCGACAGACGGACGGACAGACGGACAGACGGACGGACAGACGGACATGGTTAGATCGACTCGTCTTGTCATGCTGATCAAGAATATATATACTTTATGGGGTCGGAACGTCTCCTTCACTGCGTTGCAAACTTCTGACTGAAATCTTAATACCCTCTGCAAGGGTATAAAAATCTGAACATTCGATTTATTCTCAATTATCAAATATCCAAATATTGTAGGCACGACTTAAGGGGGGAGATACATATAGAACTGCAATGTTTTCATGATTTCGTGATTTTTTTAATCAATAAGGGATTGTGCTGGGATTTCGTATCTTGGCATGTCGATTACATTGTTCTTATATAATTTTAATCAATTTTTTATACCCGTTACTCGTAGAGTAAAAGTTTATATTGTATTCGTGCAAAAGTACGTAACAGCTAGAAGGAAGCATTTCCGACCCTATAAAGTATATATATTCTTGATCAGGATCACTAGCCGAGTCGATCTAGCCATGTCCGTCCGTCTGTACATCTGTCCGTCCGTCCGTCTGTCTGTCTGGATGAACGCTGAGATCTCGGAAACTACAAAAGCTAGAAATTTGGGATAAACAACACAAATTCTGGGGCTTTTTACGCAGCGCAAGTTTATTTCAGCCGAGCGCCACGCCCCCTCTAACGCCCACAATCGCCTTAAAGGATTTTATGTGTGTGTGTGTCTGTGTCTGGCGCACACACCTTTAAAGATTTTGGAAAAGTTAAAATGCAGTTTTATTGTGTTTATCAATACCTATAGAAATGTCGAAGAAATTTTTCAAATCCGACCATTCGTTAAAAAGTTATGCCCGATCTAAGTTTTATATATCCATCTCACTCGCACTCCCTTCAGCTGAGTAACGGGTATCTGATAGTCGAGGCACCCGACTGTAGCAATCTCTCTCTAGTTATTTTTTTTATACCAATTAAAATGGCGGCCATGATAATCTTTTTTACATTACATTATAACATTACACTACATTAAAAAAAGAGGGTAAAATAATTTCAGTCAGAAGTTTGTAACGCAGTGAAGGAGACGTTTCCGACCCTACAAAGTATATATATTATTGATCAGCATCACTAGGCGAGTCGATCTAGCCATGTCCGTCTGTCCGTCTGTCCGTTTCTATGCGAACTAGTTTCTCAGTTTTAAAGCTATCGCGATGAAACTTTCCCAAGAGTCTTCTTTCTATTGCAGGTAATACATATGTCGGAGCGAGCCGGATCGGACCACTATATCTTAAGGCTCTCATAGGAATAATCAAACAAATATAAAAAAACTCATTGTAACTTTGTGGAAGTAGGCGTTTTGATTTTTGACGACTTAAAAACCTAATTTAAAATAGAATCGCAGAATCTGGAACACCTGGAACTGCACCGATAGAGTAAGCATTAAAATAGAGGTATTTGCTTTATCTGCAAGGGTATATAAGCTTCGGCTGCCCGAAGCTAGCTTCCTTTCTTGTTTTTTTTTTGTTTTTGCTTAACAAAAAATACTTAAACGTAAAAATTTCTACATTAACAAGGTTCAGACAGTGGACAATTTTATTGCACACATTTCTGTAAAAACAGCTTGATGATCGAAGCATTACTTTTTGAGATACACGATCCGCAGCTGAGGAAAACATGGTTTCGAGAAAAACGCATTTAAAGTAATGAAATGTATACACTGCACAAGGAAGGTGGGTGCCGTTATCCTGGTATAAGTTCCAAAATAGTTCGAAATTCTTCGTGAAACTTTCATGACACATTCTTAAAAAGCTATTCTTCAGATTAAAAAAACAAAAAAAAATTGAATTTTAGTTTTTTCTATATGTATCTCCCCCCTTAACAAATATTATTTACTATTTATGAATTGCAGAATTCTTTTCCGCTTAAAAAACTACAAATAATTAAACAACAACAAACTCGCAGTCAACGTTCCAATTATCACTGTCAAGAGGATGAATTCAGAGTTGAACTGAGAAAGTCCGTCTAATTTTTCAAAACGGCAACACCTTATGGATTTATTACCCCATTTTTAAAACATTGATGCTATCGATAGTGGCACTTATGGTTTTGTGCATCTCTAGGCCTAAGTCATTGGGCTCATACTTTTCACATTTCGTTGGTCCTTCGGGACCACAACACGCTCATCAGCGGTGTTTTATTCCAATAATGAGGAAAATGTTTTTTGCACCATATTTTTTTTGTATTTATTTGGAATGTATGTAATTCCTCATTTTAATTCCTTAATTTTTTCACTTTTATTGAATAAGTGGCGTTAGCTACGCAATTTTCGAACAAGTCGAATATGTGATCTATTATCGCATGAGAGTCGGCTTCGGCGCAACAATTGTCATTCGAGATGGCAAGGCCATTCCGTCTGTGTACCTGCATGGTTTTGGCGTACGGGGGTTTTCCGGCATTTTGACCACTTGTTTCTGTATCCTAGATTTATTACAAAAATACTTCAGGTACAATTATCTCGCACTGCATTCTGCGGGAATGGGACACATGTTTCGGAAGCCGACAAGGCGTCTCCACGTCGCAAGCTGTAAACTTGGCATTGGTATCGTAGTAGCCCAGCTCTTCGTTGGCCAACAAATCGTTCTCGTCGAACTGGAAGGTCATTTGATTCATCCGCTTGCCAATGGGAAATCTTCGTCCTCATAAACGGTGGTTTTCTGAGAAAGGAGATTTTTGGTTATTCAATTATTTACAACGACTTCTAGGTTAAAATTTTAATTAAATATCGTAGTAATCGGTAGTGGGTACATCCTCTCACCTTATTGCGAGCCAGGTAGCCGAATCGCCTGGGCTGCTTCCAGAATGATGAAACGCAACCGCTCACACAACTTGAGTCCTCTGAACGCCAGCGATCTGAAACCATCTACATCGCGGGCAGCTTTGGCTCGTATGCTAAAGCGTAAGGCAAAAGAGCACTGCATCCGACCAGATGAAATTGTGGCGGAGTACATCGATAAGCTTCCCAATCACCTGCATCCCGCTATTAATATGCCGTGAAAACTTTCACCTGGCCAGCAAATGGAACAACATAAAACTATTGATATTTCACTTCTTTGAATTGTACTATTTCACTTTATTTTATTTATTTTTATTTATTTATTAAAGATGATATTAAAGTAAGTATCGAGTATTCCAATTATCTCTGCTGTTCGGATTGATGAATAAGGTGGCAGGTTACCGTAGTATACCGTATACTGTTTCACTTGCCCAGATCTTTCAGTACTACTTCACTTTCCCAAATCGATATCAAACATTGATTCTACACTTTGTATCGATGTGTCCGATGGTCCAAGAGAGTTAGCCCCTCTTCTGCATTACTGCCCTGCAACGGCTACCCTGTCGAACAAGATTTTTTTGTTAAAGCGGCAAATTGCCGTTTTGAAAAGGCGGCTACCACCCATTGGAGATGCAAACTGGGTGCGGCGCAGAAATAGCTGATTTCTTACCACAAATAAGGATGCCCTGCAAAAGATTTGGAAATGGTATTAGTTAATATCTGTCACAACTCTAAATGACTCTAATTAACGAAGAAAAATCTCTAGCAACTGATATGGCCCTGCAAAAATTGAAATTGGATACAGTTTAAATCTACCACAAACCGGAGTTTATAGAATGACAATAGGAATATTCCCGCCGTTGCGAGCCAAAACAAGGATTCCGGCTTTTTGGAGTTTTTCCTCCTGCTCTCCTCAATGACTGAGTTGCCTCTCTCCGGTGACTGCTTGGATATGCTTCACCCGAGATGTGAACTCCAGCTGGGGGCTTTTGTACGGGGACTTTCTGCTGATGATGACCTGCATTTCCGGGGAGATGGTGCTGCACGGACTTCGATTTGGTTGTGGATGATGGCAAAAACATCACACACAACAGCGCCAGTCACAAAGGCTTTTTCGTATTTTTCTCTAAAATATTGAGTTTACGCAAAAAGTCACCTAACATAAAATGTTTTTTTTTATTAGATCTAAAACTTTTTTTCCCAAGAAAACGCTCTTTTCGCCTTTGTTGACTTAATTATTAGTAATCAGGACCCCAAAATATAGCGCACTTGAATAAATTAATTCGACTAATAATAATGGTCCATATTTTCGATCTCCTTGAAAATTGTGTGGTTAAACAACATGACTTTCTTGTACATATTCTTATTTGCTTTTGAAATAAACGATAATGCAACAGCTCAGAAGTTGATGGAGATGGATTATTTTAACTAACTAATTTAATGCTTTTGTTTGCTTCTGATTCGTTACGACGTAGTGTTGCACGGGTTTCGCCAACCCTAGGAGATTTCGACCAGGCTCGCCTGATGCCTTCGGGGTTTTGATTTGCAATCCGGAATTTAGCTGGAAGCTCTGCGAGCGAGGCTCTAAGCACTACAGAAGAGGTTGAGGTGGAGCGCTCTTCCACTTCCAGGACGACGCGGAGAATTATGTGAAGATCTCAGACGCGCGACTGCTGCGGCAGGCACAATTGTGGCAAAACGGACACTAGGGCTCCGAAAGCTAGGACAATGCCCGAAAGCAAGAGAAAACGATGCCAGGATACAGAAATAAGCGGTCAAAATGCCGGAGAACCGCGATATGCGAGGGTTATGCCAGAGGACAGGCGGTATGGCCAATCTTGTTCGGGGTAATAAGGCAGGAAAAAACAGCTGAATGGCTGTTAGGTCCCAAACTGGAACATTGCTCCTTCGTTAATCCGATAATCGAGGAATGGCCTGGTCATCTCGAATGACAATTGTTGCGCCGAAGCCGACTCGCATGCGATAATAGATCACATATTCGACTTGTTCGAAAATTGCGTAGCTAACGCAACTTATTTAAAGTTTAAAAATAAAGGAATTAAAAAGAAGAATTACATTCCAAATAAATAAAACAAAAAATGGTCGGAAAACCATTTTCCCCATCATTGGACTCAAAACGCCGCTGATGAGCGTGTTGTGGTCCAAAAAACATTTTCCTCATTATTGGAATAAAACACCGCTGATGAGCGTGTTGTGGTCCAAAAAACATTTTCCTCATTATTGGAATAAAACAACGCTGATGAGCGTGTTGTGGTCCCAAAGGAGCAAACGAAATGTGAAAAGTATGGGCCCAATGAATTTGGCCTAGAGATGCACAAAAAAAAAAATCACTATCGATAGCATCGATGTATCTTTTCCAACTTCGATGTTTTCGCGTACATCCTTTTTCCACAGAGCACATCTACCATCTGTTAACAGCTGACTTCAAGAGCAGTTACTCATCTAACTAACTGTCGCATAAAAGAGGCCAGCCGATTTGGATGGCGGAATAAGTGGGAAATTCTCAGATCGGCAAAACCTTATGGACCATCTGTTCAACGGATGGTGAATGGTTTCTGTGGGCAGGTAATAATTATCGTTCAGTTTTGGTCAGTTTCCAAAAAGTTCAGCAATTAAAGAACTTTGAAGCTGTTGAATTGCTTATTTTTATACCCGTTACTCGTAGAGTAAAAGGGTATATTGTATTCGTGCAAAAGTATGTAACAGGGAGAAGGAAGCTTTTCCGACCCTATAAAGTATATATATTCTTGATCAGGATCACTAGCCGAGTCGAACTAGCCATGTCCGTCTGTCCGTCCGTATGAACGCTGAGATCTCGGAAACTATAAAAGCTAGAGGATTGACATTTTGCATGCATATTCTTGGAGTTCCTACGCAGCGCAAGTTTATTTCAAAATGGTGCCACGCCCCCTCTAACGCCCTCAATCGCCCTACACCATTTTTTGAAAGGTGTCTGGCGCCCACACCATTAAAGATTTTGAAAAAGTAATAATGCAGTTTTATTGTGATTATCGATACCTATCGAAATGTAGAAGAAATTTTTCAAATCGGACCACATGTTAAAAAGTTATGCCACATCAAAGATTTTATATATCTATCTCCCTCGCACTCCCTACTCTTAGCTGAGTATCTACGGGTATCTGATAGTCGGGGCACCCGACTATAGCGTTCTCTCTTGTTGGTGATGGATGCGCCTAAAAAATTTCAAACGAGTAGAAATGCTTATAATGTTTTGTGCAACAGTTGCTAGGTCTTATCAAGACCGTCTTTTAGTCGGGGAGTCTTTTACCGTGATACTCAGATGAGCTAAAGAAATGTTAGGAAATACCAAAAAAAATACTAGATTTAGCGGATGAGTTCCGAGGAAAGCCATTAGCCGCGGCCCAAAGAATAGAAAATTTGATCTTTGGCTGTGTTTCTGCAGAAATAATTTATAACAAAAATCTAAATGGAAGGAAAACCCCAAAAACCATTGCAAAACTGCCTGCAGTTTTAAAGCTTGCAACCCAGGTCGGTTCAACATTTTGTAATATTTGGCGCCAGTTAATTTGTTTGCTGTTTTGTGAACCCAGCTGACTTACAATAAGACCATGCTACATGCAAAGCGGGTGAACTCTGAAAACTTCGGTCACACTACAAAAGAATAATATTCCGAACTGAGTACTACGCTTCATGGAAAAAAGTCAGTGAAGCGGAAAATGGCCGCCTAAGCGAAAAGCCCCTCTGTGTGAACACTCTATAAGAGAAAACATCGAAACTGGAAATTATACATCGATTGTCCTATTTTTAAAACATCGATGCTATCGATAGAGGCACTTATTTTTTAGTGCATCTCTAGGCAGAAGTGATAGGGCTCAGACTTCTCACATTCCGTATGGTCCTTCGGGACCAACAGCACGCTCTTCATCGTTGACTCTTATCCGATGGTGAAAAATGGTAGGGGTAGACCATTTATTCATTATTTATTTTGGAAAGATTCGAATCGAATTCACGATTTTATACCAAAACACAAGCGCATTATCATGCGATAATGGGCCAGATTTTCGACCTTTTCGAAAATTGTGGAGAACTGCCGCTATGGCCTGGTCATCTCGAATGACGATTGTTGCACTAAAAGAAGTCGCACGAGGAATATGCCAACTCAACTCGATCCAAAAAAGAGGAGAAGATTAAGGGGAGGGGGTGGATTTGGTTGTAAACCAATGCCAATAGTTTCTACGCAAGCACCTCAACTTCATTCCTAGCTGGCACTCAATGTCGGCAAGCCAAATACTTTGCTTTGGCACTCATAAACCCCCCACTACAGCGCTCGTCTCCACTTTTCCCCTTATTTCTGCCCCAAATTGTATGCTACTATTTTCGTGCACGCCTATGATTTGGCCAATCCTGCTCGTGGTAATAAAGCAGGAGAAAACGACGGAGCTGTATTGATGGCGATAGCAGAAAACCAGTGCATCACATTCGATGGTTAAATTATTTAGGGAACTGGCTATAGCAAGCCTTTTGCGGGAGAACTAAGCAGTAGTGTTGGTTGGTTAGACACTGCTCACCTTAGTAAACAAAATCAGTTGCTGTGTTTTTAAAAGTTTGTTCCTGTGACTTTTTTATCCAATTAGTCTAATAGTACAATTATAATCTATACAATATTACCAGGAGAAGATAAATTACAACAACAAACCTTTAAAAACATAGGGCGGCAACACTAATACTATTTCGACCACAGCTGTATGTTTTTATGTTTTTTGACTTTATATTCAAGAATTGGTTTCTCCCTCAAAAAAATCCTAAAATTCGTAACGAATTCAACAATATAGCATCCATCGAAGTAAATTCAAAAACCATTAATTTTTGTTGCACTGTGTTATTATTAGTCGAGTTAATTTAATCAAGTGCGCTGTATTTTGGCGAAAAAAGGCTAAAAGAACGATTTTTTGGAAAAACAAAGTTTTAGATCTAATAAGCATTTTATGTTAGGTGACTTTTTGCGTAAACTCAATATTTTAGGGAAAAATACGAAAAAGCCTTTGTGACTGGCGCTGTTGTGTGTGATGTTTTTGCCAGCATCCACAACCAAATCGAAGTCCGTGCAGCACCATCTCCCCGGAAATGCAGGTCATCATCAGCAGAAAGTCCCCGTACAAAAGCCCCCAGCTGGAGTTCACATCTCGGGTGAAGCATATCCAAGCAGTCACCGGAGAGAGGCAACTCAGTCATTGAGGAGAGCAGGAGGAAAAACTCCAAAAAGCCGGAATCCTTGTTTTGGCTCGCAACGGCGGGAATATTCCTAATGTCATTCTATAAACTCCGGTTTGTGGTAGATTTAAACTGTATCCAATTTCAATTTTTGCAGGGCCATATCAGTTGCTAGAGATTTTTCTTCGTTAATTAGAGTCATTTAGAGTTGTGACAGATATTAACTAATACCATTTCCAAATCTTTTGCAGGGCATCCTTATTTGTGGTAAGAAATCAGCTATTTCTGCGCCGCACCCAGTTTGCATCTCCAATGGGTGGTAGCCGCCTTTTCAAAACGGCAATTTGCCGCTTTAACAAAAAAATCTTGTTCGACAGGGTAGCCGTTGCAGGGCAGTAATGCAGAAGAGGGGCTAACTCTCTTGGACCATCGGACACATCGATACAAAGTGTAGAATCAATGTTTGATATCGATTTGGGAAAGTGAAGTAGTACTGAAAGATCTGGGCAAGTGAAACAGTATACGGTATACTACGGTAACCTGCCACCTTATTCATCAATCCGAACAGCAGAGATAATTGGAATACTCGATACTTACTTTAATATCATCTTTAATAAATAAATAAAAATAAATAAAATAAAGTGAAATAGTACAATTCAAAGAAGTGAAATATCAATAGTTTTATGTTGTTCCATTTGCTGGCCAGGTGAAAGTTTTCACGGCATATTAATAGCGGGATGCAGGTGATTGGGAAGCTTATCGATGTACTCCGCCACAATTTCATCTGGTCGGATGCAGTGCTCTTTTGCCTTACGCTTTAGCATACGAGCCAAAGCTGCCCGCGATGTAGATGGTTTCAGATCGCTGGCGTTTAGAGGACTCAAGTTGTGTGAGCGGTTGCGTTTCATCATTCTGGAAGCAGCCCAGGCGATTCGGCTACCTGGCTCGCAATAAGGTGAGAGGATGTACCCACTACCGATTACTACGATATTTAATTAAAATTTTAACCTAGAAGTCGTTGTAAATAATTGAATAACCAAAAATCTCCTTTCTCAGAAAACCACCGTTTATGAGGACGAAGATTTCCCATTGGCAAGCGGATGAATCAAATGACCTTCCAGTTCGACGAGAACGATTTGTTGGCCAACGAAGAGCTGGGCTACTACGATACCAATGCCAAGTTTACAGCTTGCGACGTGGAGACGCCTTGTCGGCTTCCGAAACATGTGTCCCATTCCCGCAGAATGCAGTGCGAGATAATTGTACCTGAAGTATTTTTGTAATATATCTAGGATACAGAAACAAGTGGTCAAAATGCCGGAAAACCCCCGTACGCCAAAACCATGCCGGCACACAGACGGAATGGCCTTGCCATTTCGAATGACAATTGTTGCGCCGAAGCCGACTCTCATGCGATAACAGATCACATATTCGACTTGTTCGAAAATTGCGTAGCTAACGCCACTTATTCAATAAAAGTGAAAAAATTAAGGAATTAAAATGAGGAATTACATACATTCCAAATAAATACAAAAAAATATGGTGCAAAAAACACTTTCCTCATTATTGGAATAAAACACCGCTGATGAGCGTGTTGTGGTCCCGAAGGACCAACGAAATGTGAAAAGTATGAGCCCAATGACTTAGGCCTAGAGATGCACAAAACCATAAGTGCCACTATCGATAGCATCGATGTTTTAAAAATGGGTTAATAAATCCGTAAGGTGTTGCCGTTTTGAAAAATTAGACGGACTTTTTCAACTCTGAATTCATCCTCTTGACAGTGAAAATTGGAACGTTGACTGCGAGTTTGTTGTTGTTTAATTATTTGTAGTTTTTTAAGCGGAAAAGAATTCTGCAATTCATAAATAGTAAATAATATTTGTTAAGGGGGGAGATACATATAGAAAAAACTAAAATTCAATTTTTTTTGTTTCTTAAATTGGAAGAATAGCTTTTTAAGAATGTGTCATGAAAGTTTCACGAAGAATTTCGAACTATTTTGGAACTTATACCAGGATAACGGCACCCACCTTCCTTGTGCAGTGTATACATTTCATTACTTTAAATGCGTTTTTCTCCAAATCGTGTTTTCCTCAGCTGCGGATAGTGTATCTCAAAAAGTAATGCTTCGATCATCAAGCTGTTTTTACAGAAATGTTTGCAATAAAATTGTCCACTGTCTGAACCTCGTTAATGTAGAAATTTTTACGTTTAAGTATTTTTTGTTAAGCAAAAACAAAAAAAAAACAAGAAAGGAAGCTAGCTTCGGGCAGCCGATGCTTATATACCCTTGCAGATAAAGTAAATACCTCTATTTTAATACTTACTCTATCGGTGCAGTTCCAGGTGTTCCAGATTCTGCGATTCTATTTTAAATTAGGTTTTTAAGTTGTCAAAAATCAAAACGCCTACAATGAGTTTAATTATAATTGTTTGATTATTCCTATGGGAGCTTTAAGATATAGTGGTCCGATCCGGCTCGCTCAGACATATGTATTACCTGCAATAGAAAGAAGACTTTTGGCAAAGTTTCACTGCGATGCAAACTTCTGACTGAAATTATTATACCCTCTGCAAGGGTATAATGAACCAAATTAAGTTTTGACTTTGATAGAATGCCACAACCAGAATTTTTGAGATATTCTATGAAAGTTAGGTTCAGACAGTTTCTACATTATTTCTTAACAAAATAAACTTGGTTTCATAAAAATCGGATTTACACAGCGACCTGTGGACGATCCGCAGCTGGCCTACTTTTTTTAATATAGCCTGAAAAAAAATTCTCATGGCCGCCATTTTAAACGGTATAAAAAAAATAACCAAAGAGAGAATGCAATAGTCGGGTGCCCCGACTATCAGATACCCGTTACTCAGCTAAAGGGAGTACGAGGGAGATGGATATATAAAACTTGGATAACTTTTTAACGAATGGTCGGATTTAAAAAATTTCTTCTACATTTCGATAGGTATTGATAAACACAATAAAACTGCATTTTTACTTTTCCAAAATCTTTAAAGGTGTGTGCGCCAGACACAGACACACACACACATAAAATCCTTTAAGGCGATTGTGGGTGCTAGAGGGGGCGTGGCGCTCGGCTGAAATAAACTTGCGCTGCGTAGGAAGCCCAAGAATTTGTGTTTTTAATCCCAAATTTCTAGCTTTTGTAGTTTCCGAGATCTCAGCGTTCATACAGACAGACAGACTGACGGACGGACAGACGGACAGATGTACAGACGGACAGACGGACGGACATGGCTAGATCGACTCGGCTAGTGATCCTGATCAAGAATATATATACTTTATAGGGTCGGAAATGCTTCCTTCTAGCTGTTACATACTTTTGCACGAATACAATATAGCCTTTTACTCTACGAGTAACGGGTATACAAAATTGAAGAACAAACTATATAAGAACAATGTAATCGACATGCCAAGATACAAAAACCCAGCTCAATCCCTTATTGATTAAAAAAATCACGAAATCATGAAAACATTGCAGTTCTTCCAGGTGGATGTTCGAGGATCAAAGTCTGCCTCAAGGCCTATTCTTGCACTCATAAAAAAAAATCGAAAAATTTCCATTAAAGGCGATTCTTGTTTCAAAGGTGGTTTCTTTCTTGTTTCAAGAAATTAAACTTCTTAAAACAAGAAATGGTTTTTTAAAAAGGCACCTTTCAAACAAGGAAAAATATTTCTTAAAACAAGAAAATAAATTCTTGCTTTAAAGGTCGATTCTTTCTTGTTAAAAAATGTAAAATTTCCTATCAAGAAATTTTATTTCTTGATTTAAGAAATAATATTTCTTGAAAGGAATTTTTACATTAACTCTGAAATATAAAAAAAATGTAACTTCGTTTTTTTTTTTTATATTGCATATTTTATTTAATTACATTTGAAACACATAACACTTAACATTTAAACATTTTTAATTATCAAATTTTTGCATATTAGCATATGATTTATTATTAGTGGTGTATTTAATTCACATAATTTAACTATTGTATACCCCATGGCCTTTTGAACTTCATATGACATAAGGTGTTCACAAAACTCAGTATATGTTCGCATTCCTTCATCTGGAAAAAAAAGAGTTATTGGGATATAAAATATTTATTTTTAGATACACAACATTTTTTGAAATTTAATGTTAATAATAGCCAAAATACAAACACGTTGGTCAAAAGACCGAGAGAGAGAGGCAAGGATAGAACAGATAGAACTCGAAGATGGGGGTTGAAAATCGAAGTTCAGAGAGAGAGAGACACGGGGGAGACACGTACGAGCGAAGGAAGCCCGAATGTAAGCAGGCCAGATCATGCCAGTTTGAAGAAGTAGAAGAGAGAAACGTCGGTCAATAGAGCGAGAGAGAGGAGCAAAAGATAGAAGGGTTGAAAATCGGCTTTCAGATCGGGTGAATCGCGTACCTGCATACATATTTACATGCCTAAGTATGTCAAACAAATACAACATATTTTTCTTTTTGATATACTTACCTTAGAAGGTTTTAAAATAAAATTACAGCTTCGCCAAACCATTTATTTGGCAGATGCAACGGCTCTCACTGCAGGTATTTTAGAGATTTCTTCGACATATTTCACTCTGAAAAATAAATATAATGCAAGTAATAAGGTGAAGTTATTATAGAACTCTACAGCTACAAATAGATGTAGAAATGTATGTATGTACGTAGCTTTTAGCTAAAAAAAACAATTAAACTAAGTTTGTGTAAAACTTGGTTAAAAGATTTCGAATTTTTCCTTTAATTAGATACATACATTTGTATGCGCGCTATACAAAAAATTATATATGTACATACCTTTGAATAATTGGAAAAGGCTTCACTCTTTATCCGCTTGAAAATCACGTCCATCACTTACGAATCTTTTTTCACAACTGACGCTCGGATGATCACAGAAGTCGGTAGCCGGGTAGTAGTCGGGCCGAGTAGGCCCTTCGTCCTACTTCGTATTTTTCTGTCGTCAACATTCGGTAGCCGAAGGAAGTCAATGGCTACTTTCTTATATTCAAGGGACATTTCTTTCACATATTCAAAGGCGATTTCGCCATTAAATACGTAGAAAATGTTTTGGCTGCGACGGCAAAACAAACATATGAGATTTTCATTTTTCTATTTTCAAGAAAAATTATTTCTTGAATTTTCTCCATCAAGAAAGGTTTTCTATATTTAAAGGCAAATTTTCTAATTACAAGAAATTTTTTTTCCATTTTCAAGGGTAAGCCGATTTAATGGCGAGATTTCTAAAATTGAGAAATAAATTTTTATGAGTGTGCTGGAGTCCCTCAAGGAAGTGTGCTGGGTCCTGTCTTGTATACAATATTCACCTCGGACCTTCCGTCGCCCACACTTCTATAAAAAGAGTTTAATCCTGCCAATCCAAAATTGTAAGACATATGATAAACGCCCCATACTATACAAGAAACACTACTATTTTTCGAGATCTCAAAATTAATCCTGTTTGTAAATCTATCACCAATTCTGCCATTCGCTACAGATCAAGACTTATCTCCCACACAAACAGACTTGCCCTCACACTTTCCAGACCTATGAACAGAAGAAGACTAAAAAGATTGCACCCATCAGACAGTTGGATACTTGGACGGCTCGCTAGTGGGAAAATGATTCCAGACTTAGACTCACAGAGTGCCACACTGCTCAATTTTTGTAATTAGTCTTTTTTTTATTCACTACTTCTTGTTAATTTTTACCATGGGTGAAAGTGAATTAAGTTTCACATAACACTCTCTAATAAACATTTTATTATGCATATCGAAAAAAAAAAAAAAGTTCTATAAGTATCTCCTCCCTTAAGTCGTGCCTACAATATTTGGATATTTGATAATTGAGAATAAATCAAATGTTTTGAGAGCGAGAGAGCAAGTGAGCGAGAGAGAGAGAAGTCAAGAAACGGCATTCTAAAAATAGACTGAATACGTGTGAGTCGCATTTGACAAAAATTACGCTGCCTCCGTACATTTTCTTGCTCCTCGTTACACATCTTAGTGTTTATAATATCTTTGGTTCGACTGAAGTGTTTGAATCGAGGAATCTGTACTTGCGGGGCACGCTATAGGGTCCGGCACTAACTCGTCGGCTTTGGGGGAGTTGTTCTTGCTTTATACAGATCCTGACACTATCTACACATTATTATTAACAGATCAAGAATTGAGCGTGCTTGCGACAAAATCATAAGTTAGTTAACTAAACCGGAAGAAAATATAAATAAATTCGGAAAACTAGAACTCAAAGACTTAAGAATAAGGATAAATGGAAGAAAATAATGAAATGAAAGAAAAGAAAAGAAAGAGAGAAATCTTAACGAATGCGAGGCCTCGGATGTTGTTGAGCTCGCATGTTGCCCTCCCTACCTATGATCACCTGCCGCAAGAGCATGGACCACTTTAATAAACAATTTACGGAAATAGAACATAATTAATGTTCCTAAGAACTAGCATATAATTTCATTTGTGATATAGTATTTTGTATAGAAATAGCATTATAGTTTAAACAATGGCATAGGTATATAATAATAAATGTAAATAATAATAATGTAATAATAAGGTATGTAATTTTTAAAGTTTAGTTTAGATTTCAATTTGTTTCGGTGTACAAGGCCATTTTTGTTTTGTTAGTTTTAATTTACTTAGGATTTATAAAAATGTTTTGCCTTCAAATTTCTTTCCCAACCCAATAGATCCGCACTGACTTTGTCGTGCTAAGGTTGTCTAATGCCTCCCTGCTCGCCATCACATTTTTGGAACTGACTGTTGACGATTGCATGGATCTTATCGCCGCTTGGCTGTCCACGAACAAGTTGACCACATCGTGTGGTCGGTTTATATTTTGAGCCACTTCAGCAGCTTTCCTTATGGCGAAGACTTCCGCCTGGAATATGCTGCAGTCGTTGGGTAGCTTAAAGGACATCCTTATTTCAGGGTCCGTACAGTATAAGCCCGCTCCTACTCCTCCTTCCATCTTGGAGCCGTCCGTGTATATATTGAGGTGTTGAGTCTGATCCCGACCCGTTTTCCAGTCATCTGGGCCCATGAACGAGGTTGTTTTAACCTCCGGGCACGTTCTGGGGGTCATATGGTCCGTTTGGTTGATCATGCTTCGGCCGATTGAACTATGCCCGAAGCTTTGCGCCGTCATGTTACCTGATGCAACTAGACGTTGTGCTGCCTTTCCTGCAGTCAGTTGTGCGTGGATGTCTATGGGGTCGACTCCGAGGATCGTTTCGAGAGCTTTAGTTGGGGTTGACTTCAGCGCCCCCGTTATGCAGACCAATGCCTGCCGCTGAGTTCTCTCCATAAGCTCGGTGTACGTCGTCTTTTCAGTGGCTTGCCACCACACTAAAGCTCCATACAGCAGAGTCGGACGCACCACCGAGATGTAGATCCAGTGCATCAGAGCAGGTGACAGGCCCCATGTGCTGCTAAGCATCTTCTTGGATGCATATAGCGCAATGGTGGCCTTTTTCACCCTTTCCACTACATTGGGTCTCCATGCCAGCTTGCAGTCCAGTACTGTGCCTAGGTACTTGACCTGTGTTTTTGGGGTCAGCCTGGTTACGCCAATTTTCGGGGGGATCCATTTTGGTACCTTGTATCTCTTAGTAAAGAGAATGAGGTCCGTTTTGTCCGCATTGATACTGAGTCCCACATTTTCCGCCCACTCACATATCTCCCTAAGTGTTAATTCCATTATAGAGCTGAGGGTCGATGGGCAAACTCCCGTAATAATTATGCCTATGTCGTCCGCATAGGCTGTTATTTTCGGGGCTCTCCTCTCGAATCTCTTGATTAGATCGTCGACCACCAAATTCCATAGGAGAGGCGAGAGGACCCCACCTTGTGGTGTGCCTCTGTGTGCTCCCTTTACCATGGAAGCGGTGCCCCACTCTGAACATACCCGCCTGCAACTAAGCAGGTTTCTTATCCAGAGGCTTATTGCGGGGTGCGTATTGGTTGCTTCTAGGCGATCCATTATAGCATCCGTCTTGACATTGTTGAATGCTCCGGATATATCTACGAATACTCCAAGCGCATATTCCTTAATGTGTAGGGCTCTCTCAACGGTTGCTACTAGCGAGTGTAGTGCCGTTTCCACAGATTTCCCCTTGGTGTAGGCGTGCTGGTTGGATGACATGAGCCTCCCTACATCATTCCTGATGTGTAGATCCAGCAGCTTCTCCAGTGTCTTGAGTATGAAAGAGGTGAGGCTTATCGGCCTGTAATCCTTGGGGCTCGCGTGACTGCACTTTCCCGCTTTTGGGAGGAAGACAATCCGAGAGGTCCTCCATTGGATTGGGATATAGCCCGTGCTTAGACATGCAGAGTATATTTCATATAGCCATGGGGTGATCCTTTCCTTGGTCGCCTGTAACATGGCTGGAAATATTCCATCTAGTCCTGGTGCCTTGTAGCCCGCAAAGGAGTCTATGGCCCAGTTGATTCTCGTAGTTGTTATTAGATCGTCTGGGGGGCGTTCTTCGCCGGTTGCTATGTCTTGGTGCGTGCTGGCGTCTAAGACATCCGTGCATCCTGGGAAGTGCGATTGCATAAGTGCTGTTAGGGCCGCTTCACTGCCCTCAGTCCACTGTCCGTCGTCGCGTTTTAGCTGGCTCTGTATGGTAGGTTGCTTTGAAAGCAGCTTCCGGAGTCTAGCTGTTTCCGGGACATTCTCAATGCTGGAGCAGAAGTTTCTCCACGAGCTTCTCTGTGCCCTGCGTGTTTCCTTCTTGTAATCCCTCAGTAGGATTTTGTATTCCTCGTTAATGATCTCATCGTCTGCCTTCTTGGCGATTTTGAAGAATTCTCGGAGGTTGTGTCTTTGGAGTGTAAGTTCCCGATTCCACCATGGTGGCCTGGTCTTCTTCCTTGTTCTTAAGGTCGGGCATGATGCGTGATACGCATCCAGTAATTCCTTGGACAGGGTCTCTAGGGACCTCTCTATGTCTCTCTCGGATTTTACTACGCCTGGGCTGGTCGCGAGTTTCGAGGTCACTGTCCTTGTAAACTTTTCCCAGTTCGTGTTCCGGGGGTTTCTATAGACAGCTACCTTTGGAGTGCTTTTAAAATCATACCTGAACTGAATATACCTGTGGTCCGAAAAAGATGGCGTTTTTAGGACCTTCCATTCGGAGACCAACGTACTCTGTCCCTTTACAAGTGTTATATCTAGCACGTTTGACGAGGTGGGACCTACGAAGGTGTGCTCCTCCCCCACGTTTGCTATATATAGATTGGTAGATAGAATAAAGTCTACGAGTGACTCACCTCTGTCGTTGATGTCCGAGCTTCCCCACACGCTGTGGTGTGCATTGGCATCTGCACCAATGAGGAGTTGGTCATCCTTCGAGCATAGCTCCACCAAGCTGCTCAGCTCGTCTGGTGGCGCCGATCTGTCGTGTGCCATGTAGCAGGAGGCTACTAAGAGGCGCTGCTTCTCGCTTTCTAGCATCACCGCAGTCAAGTCGTCAGAGCTGTAATGAGGCATAAGGTTAGCATGGATACCCTTCCGCACAAGTACGGCGCTTCTGTTCCTGCTTACCGTTGGTGAGTAGAATGTATTGTAGTTTGAGGACCTTAGTCCGGCCACGATATTGCCCGAGGCAATCCATGGCTCTTGGACCAAGGCTATGTCGACGGGCCCTTGCTCTAGGGCAATCAGGAGCTCCGCCGATGCGAGTCTGCTTTTATGAAGATTGAGCTGCAGCACCCTCAAAGTCATGGGTGGCTGGCTCATCTCCGCTCGACGGGTTGGCTATCACAGTAAGGTCACCGTCCTCTTCGTCCTCCGAGTCGTCCAGAGCAAGTTCCTGGGCGGCATCCACGATGGCTTCCAGACCTAGGTCCTTTTCCACCTCGCCTGCCTGCAGGATGTGTGCGCCTTTATCGTCGGGGTGGCGCAGGTAGACGCTACCCATGCCCCACGCCATCTTCCCGAACCTTGGGTACAGCAGATCCTCCGCCTCCTTGTTGATTTGGAGAACCACACTTTGGCCCCCCTCGTTGGGTAGAGGGCTGGCCATGTGCAGAATCTTCCAATTCGCCGTTGGGACGTCTGGATTCTGCCGTTGAAGCAGCTTCAGCGCCCGATCCCCTTGGATTGCGACGGGGAAGAGCACTTTCGCCTTTGGTATGGTTGGGATTAATTCCCTGTCCACAACCTCTAGCTTGGCGCCCTCCCACAGCGCCTCCAGTTGGCAGACCGTTTGCGTCAGCCACTTCCTGGTCGGATCGTCGTTGCACTTCAGGATTTTCACGCCGTTCAACCACCCTGCACCATCAAATGTGGGCATGGGGGCTGTGGGTGATTCATCCATCCGTGCAAAGAGAGACTCGATCAGTCGCGCATGGACGATCTTCCAGCGCGCCTCTGTCATCTTCCCATTTTCATCGTTCCTGTCAATGAGTGCCACGATCAGGTGTCGGTTGACTACGTCACTGATTTTAGCCCTCTTGTTGGGCTTCTGTGCTGCTTTGGGTGGCGGAGGGCCTGTCTCCTTGGGCCCGCGTTTCCGCTTGCTCACCGGAATGTCCTTGGCGGCACTCTCGTGTGAGCGTTGCCTTTTGTTGGCAAGCATCTCCTCCACCTTGTTGGCAAATCCGCCTGTCGACGCCATCGCGGGTTTGCTTGCGAAGTGCAGCCTTCCTTCCTCAATCCTTTGCTCTGCCCAGGCTAGCTTTTCCTTCTCCTCCTGGGAAAGGTCCGCTTTGTCCTGGAGCCGGCTCTTGATCTTGAGGGCTGCCTTGTACTGCGCCTTGGCCTTCATCCCCTCGCTTGTACGCTTCGGCCCTTCCCTGCGCGGGGAGTTGGAACCTGGTACCGGCAAGCGGGTATGGCTTGATTTGGCTTCGTGTAGCACGCTCTCCGAGTCCGAGTCTACTACAACTTTGCCTGAGATGTTGTTGTGGCAGTAACATTGCCTCTGGAATGACCTGCTCCCGTCATCCCAGGGGTTCGACCGCTGGCGACACGCAGAGAGGATTGCTCCTCCCCGTGCCCGCCGGTGGTAGCAGTCGTACTTCCCACCGACGTTCGTGTATTTTCGATGGTTAGGTACACCTGTTGACCTCGACTTTACATCCCGCTAACTGGGCACAACCTAACGATTGGGAGCGGTAACGGTAAACACCTAATAAAATGCACTATTCTCGAGCATATCTACCTTTCGAATATTTTATTTTTCCCCGCCATCTTTTTGATTTGTTTTCGTAGTCAACGTTCCAATTTTCACTGTGAAGAGGATGAATTCAGAGTTGCACCGAAAAAGTCCGTCTAACTTACGGATATATTACCCCATTTTTAAAACATCGATGTTATCGATAGTGGTACTTATGGTTTTGTGCATCTCTAGGCCAAATTCATTGGGCCCATACTTTTCACATTTCGTTGGTCCTTCGGGACCACAACACGCTCATCAGCGGTGTTTTATTCCAATAATGAGGAAAATGTTTTTTGGACCACAACACGCTCATCAGCGGTGTTTTATTCCAATAATGAGGAAAATGTTTTTTGGACCATATTTTGTTTTATTTATTTGGAATGTAATTCCTCATTTTAATTCCTTTATTTTTTTACTTTTATTGAATAAGTGGCGGTTTAAGCTACGCAATTTTCGAAAAGGTCGAATATGTGGCCCATTATCGCATAGTTGGTCATCGGTGTCGGCGTCTTCCGTAGTGCATTGTGCCTCGCTTGCAGAGCTTCCAGCTAATTTCCGAAGGCATCAGGCGAGCTAGATCGCCGCACATGAAGTCACTAAATGTGTAGGCCCATCTGGTCGTCTTACTCTGCGTACAGTATTTGGTTCAGTCGTTCTTCACATGAAACTATGATAGACATTATAATTGCACTAATAATAATATTTATTTAACAACTTTTATCTGACAGGCGATATCGGGTGTGAATTCGAAGGAGTCCCTATTGAAAAAACATGTCAGTAACGAATTGAATAATATTTTGGCGATATGCAGGACTTCCTTCTTCAGTATGAAAAGCAAGAAAAGAGAGTCAAAAATCTGAACATTGGATTTATTCTCAATTATCAAATATCCAAATATAGTAGGCACGACTTAACCAAGGAAAGGTTTTGCTTGGGTGTGAAGACAATGAATGGTTACTTGGTCAAGTATGCAAATAAGTATGTTGCCGTACAACTTGGTCGTGTCCCTTTCACCCAAAATGATGAAGATGAGCTGATCGGGGGCTAATAGAGAGCTAACTACCGAACATACACCATCTTTAAGGGAGAACTCGCAGGTCGAAAATAGCTTTTTGCTATACCTTTTAAGATTGATTTTTATACCCGTTACTCGTCTGTCTGTCCGTCCGTATGAACGCTGAGATCTCGGAAACTATAAAAGCTAGAGGATTGGCATTTTGCATGCATATTCTTGGAGTTCCCACGCAGCGCAAGTTTATTTCAAAAAGGTGCCACGCCCCCTCTAACCGCCCCCTCATTTTTTGAAAGGTGTTTTATTGTGATTATCAAAACCTATCGAAATGTGGAAGAAATTTTTTAAATCGGACCATTCGTAAAAAAGTTATGGCCGATCAAAGTTTTAATATATCCATCTCCCTCGCACTCCCTTAGCTGAGTAACGGGTATCTGATAGTCGGGGCACCCGACTATAGCGTTCTCTCTTGTTAATACTGCCTCCGTCAGTGCTGATACAAAATTGATTATCCCCTAAAGTGTGAAGCTACCTAGTTAACTTTCAAATTATTATTATTGAGAATTTTTCCAATCGTTCCTGTTGTTATAGAGTACGATAAAGGCAAAAATGCATCTCAAGCTGCCAATAAAATTTGTGCAGTTATGGTCAAGTAATTGGACCAAACTTGTATTGACATTCCTTGACATTTTCAATATTTTTTGATAATAGTGTTATTTTAGAAGATAAATACATAAAACAAAACACAAAACTGGTATTGTGGACCTGTTACCAAATTTGTCCTAATTATTTGTAAAATACAAGGATTCTAAAAATGAGAAAATGAAACTTTTCTAAAGTTTATCCGAAAATCGAAATACAGCTGTCATATCCCGATAAATGGAGTTGGGGACTTTACTCGATAACTTTTTGGCATGAAAAATCAACTAACTTTGCGATTTTTTTTGTAAAAACAGGTTAGATGGATTTTATTCAAACCTTTTGTATATTATTATGTGTCGTTTAAATACATTTCGCTTAAGGATTAAAAAACCCCACCCCCTGAGAAGCTCGATTGCATTTTCAGCTAAAAAACTCCCCTCTTTACTTAAAAAACAAATATTTTAAGTTAAACAAGAAAGGAAGCTAGCTTCGGCCAGCCGAAGCTTATATACCCTTGCAGATCATTCCTATTAACTTGCAAAAACCTTAAATTTAGATTTATTTGCAATCTAAGTTTTAGCTGCTTTCGTATTTTGGTAGCTTTATAACATAGGCGTCCGAATTTTGTTAAATTTAATTCGAAATTTTAAAATGTTAAAGAAAAGCTATATCCCAGAGAAGAAGAGAACTCTATCCCGGTATTAAAAACTAATATTTTAACATATTTGCTTCACTCCTAATTGCTTCTTTATTCTCATAATGTGTCCCGTTTTTTTTGTTATATGTATTCTTCCTCGCGAACTCGCATTCTTGCCCAAATTGATAAAAGGGCCCGCGCGTAACAAGCACGTGCTTGGTGTCGTTGGGCCACTTGTTTGTACTGCTCATAGTGCATCAACGTCCATATATATAAGAATATATATACTTTATGGGGTCGGAAACGTCTCCTTAACTGCATTGCAAACTTCTGACTGAAATCATAATACCCTCTGCAAGGGTAAAAAAATAATATGCAGAAAATTATGCGACAAGTTCGAAATTGATCGGTTGAGCCGTTTAGAAATGCCGATGAACACGGACTTTCAAAACGTGGTTTCGACAAAAACGCACTTAAACATGTAAAACACACAGAGAGCACTTTAAAAAAGGCGTTTGCGGTTTTCACTATATCTTCGGATTTATATTCCAGTCACAATGACTTTATATTCTTTTTCTTTAAAATATCGAATTTACGCAAAAAAGTAATTTAATTTATTACCTCTATTTTAATTGAATATGCAACTCTTGTTTTTTTGTCTTTTTCTCGTAAAATATTAAGTTTACGTAAAAAAGTCACTTAATATAAAGTGATTATTTTAATTAGATCTAAAACTTTTGTTTCAATTATTTTTTGATGAATGTCATATTTTGGAATATAATAAAGTTTTTCTAAGGAAATTGCTCTTTTGCCTTCTTTGACCATAATTATTGGTAATCAAGACCTCAAAATACATCGAACCTTACCAATTTAACTCGACTAATAATAATGGTCCATATTTTCGATCTCCTTGAAAATTTTGTGGTTGAACAACTTGACTTTCTTGTACATATTCTTATTTGCTTTTGAAATAAACGATAATGCAACAGCTCAGAAGTTGATGGAGATGGATTATTTTAACTAACTAATTTAATGCTTTTGTTTGCTTCTGATTCGTTACGACGTAGTGTTGCACGGGTTTCGCCAACCCTAGGAGATTTCGACCAGGCTCGCCTGATGCCTTCGGGGTTTTGATTTGCAATCCGGAATTTAGCTGGAAGCTCTGCGAGCGAGGCTCTAAGCACTACAGAAGAGGTTGAGGTGGAGCGCTCTTCCACTTCCAGGACGACGCGGAGAATTATGTGAAGATCTCAGACGCGCCACAGCTGCGGCAGGCACAATTGTGGCAAAACGGACACTAGGCCTCCGAAAGCTAGGACAATGCCCGAAAGCAAGAGAAAACGATGCCAGGATACAGAAATAAGCGGTCAAAATGCCGGAGAACCGCGATATGCGAGGGTTATGCCAGAGGACAGGCGGTATGGCCAATCTTGTTCGGGGTAATAAGGCAGGAAAAAACAGCTGAATGGCTGTTAGGTCCCAAACTGGAACATTGCTCCTTCGTTAATCCGATAATCGAGAAATGGCCTGATCATCTCGAATGACAATTGTTGCGCCGAAGCCGACTCTCATGCGATAATAGATCACATATTCGACTTGTTCGAAAATTGCGTAGCTAACGCAACTTATTTAAAGTTTAAAAATAAAGGAATTAAAAAGAAGAATTACATTCCAAATAAATACAACAAAAAATGGTCGGAAAACCATTTTCCCCATCATTGGATTCAAAACAACGCTGATGAGCGTGTTGTGGTCCCGAAGGAGCAAATGAAATGTGAAAAGTATGGGCCCAATGAATTTGGCCTAGAGATGCACAAAAAAAAATCACTATCGATAGCATCGATGTATCTTTTCCAACTTCGATGTTTTCGCGTACATCCTTTTTCCACAGAGCACATCTACCATCTGTTAACAGCTGACTTCAAGAGCAGTTACTCATCTAACTAACTGTCGCATAAAAGAGGCCAGCCGATTTGGATGGCGGAATAAGTGGGAAATTCTCAGATCGGCAAAACCTTATGGACCATCTGTTCAACGGATGGTGAATGGTTTCTGTGGGCAGGTAATAATTATCGTTCAGTTTTGGTCAGTTTCCAAAAAGTTCAGCAATTAAAGAACTTTGAAGCTTTGGAGGCAACAGTTCCCCCGGCGACGGCGCTGGTAACTCTTCCTCTGCATTCACCTACTGGACTGCATCTTGCCTCTGCTGCCAACGAAGACCAGACATCTGCGCCGCAAGCCGCGGCACCAAAAGGCGCTTTGCTGGCCACCGCCCGGTCGTCTGCTATTTCCGACAATATGGACGTATCTAATTCTAATTGTGCCCCCAATGCTGCGACAGCCACACATTCGTCGCCTGTAAGAATCAACTGTGGACCAATCATATCTGGTGTCGCGCCAAGGATATCTGCTCCCTTAGTTGGCGTTGCACCCAAAAGGTTCATCCTGGTTGCAGCACGTTGATCATATTCAGAGTATTCACTCCACCCTCGGCAATAACGACCATCTCATTGTTATGGGCGACTTTAACCTGCCTGCCATTTAATGGATGTCATCACCTGATTCAAACGTTCTTTTTCCCTTTTTACCTCACGAGTTGGTACATGGCCTTATTGACCTCTCATTGGGACAACTGAACTCAATTCAGAACTCCTTATTTTTGCGTCAGAGTTCGCCAATGCCTACGTTTCCAGAATTGATCCACTCGTTAAAGCATCGGCCCTTTATTGGCATGTCCTGAAATCGAAACAGCATCTTTTCGTTGCTTTCGTAAAGCCAACTTTACTGATATGAATCATTATTTATCCGATGTAGATTGGTCTTTTATGGATTTAAATGATGAACCTTCTAACATTGTTAGACAGTTCTACAGCACTCTTGACACGGTTTTCGATCTGTATGTGCCTTCATTCCCCTCACCTGATGTTTCACATAAGCCTCCTTGGTTCACTCGTAGACTTTCTTACTTAAAAAACTGCAAGTCCAGACTTTTTAAGAAATTTAACAGGACTGGGATGCAAGTAGACCATTCGAGATACCGTACTGCGCGTTCTGAATTCTTAACTCACAATTCCCAATGCTACAATAACTACCTTGATCGTTGCAGAAATGAGTTTCATGATAACCCCAAGCAGTTCTATGCTTTTGTTAACTCTAAACGCAAGTTTCAACAATTTCCATGCTGTCTTCATCTCGACTCTGTTTCTGATTTTAATGAGTCCGATATTGCCAACTAATTTGCAAAATTTTTTCAGTCCACGTACTCATCTATAAGCTATGATATTACCTCAGCGTATCCCTTTTTACTTCCGCACTTTAATGGTATGTTTATGCCTATAATCAGTGTAGATGACGTTTTTCAAAATCTACAAAAAATCAAGTCATCCTTCTCTTCTGGTCCCGATCTTGTACCAAGCTGTGTTTTAAAATATTGTGCTAGTGCATTGTGTGAGCCACTGTCAAAACTATGTCAGTTATCCCTGCAGCACTCATTTTTTCCAGAAGTTTGGAAGGAATCTTTTATAATTCCGCTTCATAAAAAGGGTAGTAAATCGAACATGAATAACTACCGAGGGATTGCAAAACTCAGTGCTATACCCAAATTCTTCAAACAGTTAATTACTGCTTAGCTTCAGCACCAATGTAGCTCAATAATGTCTCCAACGCAGCATGGCTTTCAAATCTCGTCCATGTGACTTCTGACGTCCCTCAAGGGAGTCACCTTGGACCACTTCTGTTTGGAATTTTTATAAATGACTTGCCTCAAGTAATTCTCTCTTCCCACGTGATGATGTACGCTGATGACGTAAAACTTTGTATGCCGTTAACGAACGTGGATTCTCACGTACTCCTACAAGCGGACTTAAACAATCTGCAATCATGGTGCCTCCAGAACCTGCTGTTCTTAAATTATTCTAAATGTAGCTTCATGTCCTTTTATCGGAAGAGGCTTTTCCTATTTAATTATTCCATTGGAACGAGCGATCTTGAACGCATTAATTCCGTAACAGATCTTGGAGTTTTATTTATGCGGGTATTCCACTACATTGTTCGGCTTATTCATTAGGCCAAATTTTTCTCAGCCTATACGATTTTACGTAGGTGCGAGCAAGACAGATATATGTCGGCTGCAATGAGCAATCAATCAGAAAAATTTTAAAAACCGATGGGCATTTTCGGTATTTTTTTGAGGTATTTTTAAATACATCCATACGGTATTACCTGGACCGATGAGCAATGAGCAAAATTGAATCTAAAAAGTACAATTTTGCTCATTCACTAAAGCAAATGTGAAATGGTATCAATAATAAATATATAAACAAATAAGAACAATACAAAAAATATTTCAGCGGCCTAATTACTCCGTTTTTAACAAAAATAACGTCTTGCGTCTATAAAGTTTTATAAAATTGATACAATTAAATATAAATATGTATAAACAAATCAGTGACCGTGATCCTTATAAGCGATATTCAAAAAAATCAGAAATAATCATTATTCTTAAATTTTATTATGTAATGCTTAGTAATAATCAGTATTTTTATACCCGTTACTCGTAGAGTAAAAGGGTATATTGTATTCGTGCAAAAGTATGTAACAGGGAGAAGGAAGCTTTTCCGACCCTATAAAGTATATATATTCTTGATCAGGATCACTAGCCGAGTCGAACTAGCCATGTCCGTCTGTCCGTCTGTCCGTCCGTATGAACGCTGAGATCTCGGAAACTATAAAAGCTAGAGGATTGGCATTTTGCATGCATATTCTTGGAGTTCCCACGCAGCGCATTTTTTTTTCAAAATGGTGCCACGCCCCCTCTAACGTCCTCAACAGCCCTAAACCATTTTTTGAAAGGTGTCTGGCGCCCACACCATTAAAGATTTTGGAAAAGTAAAAATGCAGTTTTATTGTGATTATCAATACCTATCGAAATGTAGAAGAAATTTTTCAAATCGGACCATTCGTTAAAAAGTTATGCCCGATCAAAGATTTTACATATCTATCTCCCTCGCACTCCCTTAGCTGAGTAACGGGTATCTGATAGTCGGGGCACCCGACTATAGCGTTCTCTCTTGTTGAGTTTTATAAATATTTATCCGGAATAATCATTACTTGTAAGCGAAAAAAATATCGCTCCCAAATAATGATTATTTGTGAGCGATATTATTTCGCTTAAAAATATCACTCAAACTGCGATTGCAGCCCTTCTAAGAGGAATTTTACAAAAATTTAAATGTAGGATTGTAGGTGGAAGCACGGAGCACATATACAGATAAGAAAAATATAGGATTTCTTTGTATAAACCAGCGGTCGGCAGCGTCCTATTAAGTGAGCATAGGGTTTTGTTCTGCCGGCGCGCTGCTCGCACACGTATAACGTAGAACAGCGGTCTGCACACACACATCGATGAGCTGCCCAGTGCAAATTACTCACACAAATATAAAACAAAATGTCAACGTATGTGTGTGCCGACCGCTGGTATAAACCATTTAAAATGCGGTTTTAAGTTTACAAGAGGTATGTGCGTATCCCATTTTCTATCAACAGTAGACTTTTATGTCATTTATGTGTTTCTGAAAAGGCTTAACAAGATACTATGAACTATTCCACCCAGTATTAACTCGATATGTAGGCTAGGTGTTAGTGTGTTGGTACACAGCGCGGCGAAAAACGAGTTCGAATCCCACAATTTTTTTCCTTTTATTTAAAATCGTATTTTTTTTTTTTTGTATTACCATTAGGCGGGGTATGATAACAATACTTAAAATGTCTCTGTTACTTAAAACACTGAACATAACGATATACATACTCGTAATAAATACATTAGTATTTTACTGTGAATAATATACATAACATGTGTTACATATCTAGGCAACTGATATATTTTTGACAACAAAAATATTAGTTGTTCAGTAAAATGGGTCGAAAGCTTAACTGTGTGTCCCGAAAATTTTTATCTTTCGATGCAGAGAGAAACAAATCTCAATGCAAAATTAGCAAGACCCCGCCTAATGGTAATACAAAAAAAAAAAATACGATTTTAAATAAAAGGAAAAAAATTGTGGGATTCGAACTCGTTTTCACCGCGCTGTTTACCAACACACTAACACCTAGCCTACATATCGAGTTAATACTGGGTGGAATAGTTCATAGTATCTTGTTAAGCCTTTTCAGAAACACATAAATGACATAAAAGTCTACTGTTGATAGAAAATGGGATACGCACATACCTCTTGTAAACTTAAAACCGCATTTTAAATGGTTTATACAAAGAAATCCTATATTTTTCTTATCTGTATATGTGCTCCGTGCTTCCACCTACAATCCTACATTTAAATTTTTGTAAAATTCCTCTTAGAACGGCTGCAATCGCAGTTTGAGTGATATTTTTAAGCGAAATAATATCGCTCACAAATAATCATTATTTGGGAGCGATATTTTTTTCGCCAACCCAATGGTGTATTTCGTTTTTTTTTTCCAACTATTATAAGTGACTGATTTTTAGATTCAAAAAATCAAAAATAATGATTATTTTCGGTCCCTGGTACAAATACTTTGTACAGCCCAAAACATTTTAAAAGCGTGTTAAAAATGTCTGCTTTCATGACAATACACACTATTAATTTTACAGCTTTGAAGTTATTTGAATTAAAGTTTAAATTTAACGTTTAAATTCTGAGTGACCATGCCATCTTATCCAAACAAATCCCAGTAAATGCATATATATTTGTCCCTTTCTAAGCCTCTAATGATTGTTTTAATGGATGAGCCGCACAATGTAGTGGAATAACCCCATTAGCAACAACTTAAATTTTACCAATCACATCGGCATTATTGTCAGTAAAGCAAAAGGGGTTTTGGCATTTGTTAAGCGCTGGTCAAAGGAATTTGAGGATCCCTACACCACAAAGCACCTTTACATTTCTCTGGTTCGACCAATTCTTGAATACTGCTCGTGCGTATGGTCACCTCAGTATCCTAAATATCAGGACCTAATCGAATGGGTACAGAAACAGTTCCTTTTGTTTGCTTTACGTGGGTTAAACTGGGAACCACAACGTCACCTGCCATCTTACGTCGATAGACTGCGTCTTCTGAACCTGCCCTCGCTAAAGGATTGTCGGACCTGCCACGGAGAGATGTTCCTTCATAAGCTAATCACTGGACTCGTGAGTTCTAGCTACCTACTCGGCCAAATACGGTTCTCAATCCCCATAAGAGCAACCCGCAACTTTCGGCCTATTGCTCTGGACATTTGCAGAACGAATTTTGCAGCGCACGATCCTTTTCGCGTTTTGTCTGCTCTATACAATGAATTGTACTTTTTGTTGTTTTGTGAATGTTCCGTGGACTTTAATGTATCAAGTATTTTAAGTCACCTATCCCTGCCTACGCCCACTTGATGTGAGTCGGAGCTTATCTATAAAAAGAACTCCTAAATACGGGCGGTGGTGGGAGTAATGTTTTTATATTGGCAGATATTTGCCAATTTTTTTTTAAATAAATAAATAAATAAATTGCTTATTTTATTAAAAATCCATCCATACCTCTAGAAGTGCACCTGCCAATTTCATATGTACTTTCAGTCTACCTATAGACCGCCTACCCATTGCGCAAAGCGGTGAGAAACATTGAAAATTGCAACTGTCAATATTTCGAATAGATTTGGAAACATCAATCCGATTGTTTTTTATATATAATTTAATACTACATACATCGATAAACTTTATGTTATCGAGTCTATACTGTCTGTACAAAATCGCTGCTGCAACTTTTAGCACATTAAGAATCGCTTCAGCGCTGTCCTGAAAATAAAATGGATCACAAGGCAAGACTAATTACAATTACGCTAGCGGCAAGTGGTTTGTTCTTTTCTGTTGGCAAATTGTCCAAGTGAATATCGAATAGGACCAAAAGTGACGCCACGAGAATATCCACAAATTAGAAACATTTGGACCTTTTAAAATATTTATAATACCTTCCTCACATCCGATTCTTTTCTTATGGCCAATTTTTGCTGATGGATGCGCCTTAAAAATTTTAAACGAGTAGAAATGCTTATAATGTTTTGTGCAACAGTTGCTAGGTCTTATCAAGACCGTCTTTTGAGCTAAAGAAATGTTAGGAAATACCAAAAAAAATACTAGATTTAGCGGATGAGTTCCGAGGAAAGCCATTAGCCGCGGCCCAAAGAATAGAAAATTTGATCTTTGGCTATGTTTCTGCAGAAGCAGTGGGCCAATAACAAATTATAAATGGAAGGAAAACCCCAAAAACCAATGGAAAACTGCCTGCAGTTTTAAATCTTGCAACCCAGGTCGGTTCAACATTTTGTAATATTTTGGCGCCAGTTGATTTGTTTGCTGTTTTGTGAACCCAGCTGACTTACAATAAGACCATGCTACATGCAAAGCGGGTGAACTCTGAAAACTTCGGTCACACTACAAAAGAATAATATTCCGAACTGAGTACTACGCTTCATGGAAAAAAGTCAGTGAAGTGGAAAAGGGCCGCCTAAGCGAAAAGCCCCTCTGTGTGAACACTCTATAAGAGAAAACATCGAAACTGGAAATTATACATCGATTGTCCTATTTTTAAAACATCGATGCTATCGATAGAGGCACTTATTTTTTAGTGCATCTCTAGGCAGAAGTGATAGGGCTCAGACTTCTCACATTCCGTATGGTCCTTCGGGACCAATAGCACGCGTTGACTCTTATCCGATGGTGAAAAATGGTAGGGGTAGACCATTTATTCATTTTTAATTTTGGAAAGATTTACAGATTTCTGTATTCTTGGGCTTTGCAAAGGGGAAAGGTTGGGTATAGGCTCAGACGCGCAATTGCTGCGGCAGGCACAATTGTGGCAAGCCGGACGCCAGAGAGCCGCCGCTATGGCCTGGAATCGAATTCACGATTTTGGGCCAAAACACAAGCGCATTATCATGCGATAATGGGCACTATTTTCGACCTTTTCGAAAATTGTGGAGAACTGCCGCTATGGCCTGGTCATCTCGAATGACGGTTGTTGCGCCGGAGCGCCTTCAATCCCCACTCACACTGGCACAAAAACAATGCCAAAAGATTCGACACATTCCTAGCTGTGTCACAATGTCGGCAAGCCAAATACTTTGCCTTGGCATTCATGAACCCCCCACTCCAGCGCTCGTCTCCACTTTTCCCCCTATTTCAGCCCCAAATTGTATGCTACAATTTTCGTTGTGGTCCCGAAGGAGCAAATGAAATGTGAAAAGTATGGGCCCAATGAATTTGGCCTAGAGATGCACAAAAAAAAATCACTATCGATAGCATCGATGTATCTTTTCCAACTTCGATGTTTTCGCGTACATCCTTTTTCCACAGAGCACATCTACCATCTGTTAACAGCTGACTTCAAGAGCAGTTACTCATCTAACTAACTGTCGCATAAAAGAGGCCAGCCGATTTGGATGGCGGAATAAGTGGGAAATTCTCAGATCGGCAAAACCTTATGGACCATCTGTTCAACGGATGGTGAATGGTTTCTGTGGGCAGGTAATAATTATCGTTCAGTTTTGGTCAGTTTCCAAAAAGTTCAGCAATTAAAGAACTTTGAAGCTTTGGAGGCAACAGTTCCCCCGGCGACGGCGCTGGTAACTCTTCCTCTGCATTCACCTACTGGACTGCATCTTGCCTCTGCTGCCAACGAAGACCAGACATCTGCGCCGCAAGCCGCGGCACCAAAAGGCGCTTTGCTGGCCACCGCCCGGTCGTCTGCTATTTCCGACAATATGGACGTATCTAATTCTAATTGTGCCCCCAATGCTGCGACAGCCACACATTCGTCGCCTGTAAGAATCAACTGTGGACCAATCATATCTGGTGTCGCGCCAAGGATATCTGCTCCCTTAGTTGGCGTTGCACCCAAAAGGTTCATCCTGGTTGCAGCACGTTGATCATATTCAGAGTATTCACTCCACCCTCGGCAATAACGACCATCTCATTGTTATGGGCGACTTTAACCTGCCTGCCATTTAATGGATGTCATCACCTGATTCAAACGTTCTTTTTCCCTTTTTACCTCACGAGTTGGTACATGGCCTTATTGACCTCTCATTGGGACAACTGAACTCAATTCAGAACTCCTTATTTTTGCGTCAGAGTTCGCCAATGCCTACGTTTCCAGAATTGATCCACTCGTTAAAGCATCGGCCCTTTATTGGCATGTCCTGAAATCGAAACAGCATCTTTTCGTTGCTTTCGTAAAGCCAACTTTACTGATATGAATCATTATTTATCCGATGTAGATTGGTCTTTTATGGATTTAAATGATGAACCTTCTAACATTGTTAGACAGTTCTACAGCACTCTTGACACGGTTTTCGATCTGTATGTGCCTTCATTCCCCTCACCTGATGTTTCACATAAGCCTCCTTGGTTCACTCGTAGACTTTCTTACTTAAAAAACTGCAAGTCCAGACTTTTTAAGAAATTTAACAGGACTGGGATGCAAGTAGACCATTCGAGATACCGTACTGCGCGTTCTGAATTCTTAACTCACAATTCCCAATGCTACAATAACTACCTTGATCGTTGCAGAAATGAGTTTCATGATAACCCCAAGCAGTTCTATGCTTTTGTTAACTCTAAACGCAAGTTTCAACAATTTCCATGCTGTCTTCATCTCGACTCTGTTTCTGATTTTAATGAGTCCGATATTGCCAACTAATTTGCAAAATTTTTTCAGTCCACGTACTCATCTATAAGCTATGATATTACCTCAGCGTATCCCTTTTTACTTCCGCACTTTAATGGTATGTTTATGCCTATAATCAGTGTAGATGACGTTTTTCAAAATCTACAAAAAATCAAGTCATCCTTCTCTTCTGGTCCCGATCTTGTACCAAGCTGTGTTTTAAAATATTGTGCTAGTGCATTGTGTGAGCCACTGTCAAAACTATGTCAGTTATCCCTGCAGCACTCATTTTTTCCAGAAGTTTGGAAGGAATCTTTTATAATTCCGCTTCATAAAAAGGGTAGTAAATCGAACATGAATAACTACCGAGGGATTGCAAAACTCAGTGCTATACCCAAATTCTTCAAACAGTTAATTACTGCTTAGCTTCAGCACCAATGTAGCTCAATAATGTCTCCAACGCAGCATGGCTTTCAAATCTCGTCCATGTGACTTCTGACGTCCCTCAAGGGAGTCACCTTGGACCACTTCTGTTTGGAATTTTTATAAATGACTTGCCTCAAGTAATTCTCTCTTCCCACGTGATGATGTACGCTGATGACGTAAAACTTTGTATGCCGTTAACGAACGTGGATTCTCACGTACTCCTACAAGCGGACTTAAACAATCTGCAATCATGGTGCCTCCAGAACCTGCTGTTCTTAAATTATTCTAAATGTAGCTTCATGTCCTTTTATCGGAAGAGGCTTTTCCTATTTAATTATTCCATTGGAACGAGCGATCTTGAACGCATTAATTCCGTAACAGATCTTGGAGTTTTATTTATGCGGGTATTCCACTACATTGTTCGGCTTATTCATTAGGCCAAATTTTTCTCAGCCTATACGATTTTACGTAGGTGCGAGCAAGACAGATATATGTCGGCTGCAATGAGCAATCAATCAGAAAAATTTTAAAAACCGATGGGCATTTTCGGTATTTTTTTGAGGTATTTTTAAATACATCCATACGGTATTACCTGGACCGATGAGCAATGAGCAAAATTGAATCTAAAAAGTACAATTTTGCTCATTCACTAAAGCAAATGTGAAATGGTATCAATAATAAATATATAAACAAATAAGAACAATACAAAAAATATTTCAGCGGCCTAATTACTCCGTTTTTAACAAAAATAACGTCTTGCGTCTATAAAGTTTTATAAAATTGATACAATTAAATATAAATATGTATAAACAAATCAGTGACCGTGATCCTTATAAGCGATATTCAAAAAAATCAGAAATAATCATTATTCTTAAATTTTATTATGTAATGCTTAGTAATAATCAGTATTTTTATACCCGTTACTCGTAGAGTAAAAGGGTATATTGTATTCGTGCAAAAGTATGTAACAGGGAGAAGGAAGCTTTTCCGACCCTATAAAGTATATATATTCTTGATCAGGATCACTAGCCGAGTCGAACTAGCCATGTCCGTCTGTCCGTCTGTCCGTCCGTATGAACGCTGAGATCTCGGAAACTATAAAAGCTAGAGGATTGGCATTTTGCATGCATATTCTTGGAGTTCCCACGCAGCGCATATTTTTTTCAAAATGGTGCCACGCCCCCTCTAACGTCCTCAACAGCCCTAAACCATTTTTTGAAAGGTGTCTGGCGCCCACACCATTAAAGATTTTGGAAAAGTAAAAATGCAGTTTTATTGTGATTATCAATACCTATCGAAATGTAGAAGAAATTTTTCAAATCGGACCATTCGTTAAAAAGTTATGCCCGATCAAAGATTTTACATATCTATCTCCCTCGCACTCCCTTAGCTGAGTAACGGGTATCTGATAGTCGGGGCACCCGACTATAGCGTTCTCTCTTGTTGAGTTTTATAAATATTTATCCGGAATAATCATTACTTGTAAGCGAAAAAAATATCGCTCCCAAATAATGATTATTTGTGAGCGATATTATTTCGCTTAAAAATATCACTCAAACTGCGATTGCAGCCCTTCTAAGAGGAATTTTACAAAAATTTAAATGTAGGATTGTAGGTGGAAGCACGGAGCACATATACAGATAAGAAAAATATAGGATTTCTTTGTATAAACCAGCGGTCGGCAGCGTCCTATTAAGTGAGCATAGGGTTTTGTTCTGCCGGCGCGCTGCTCGCACACGTATAACGTAGAACAGCGGTCTGCACACACACATCGATGAGCTGCCCAGTGCAAATTACTCACACAAATATAAAACAAAATGTCAACGTATGTGTGTGCCGACCGCTGGTATAAACCATTTAAAATGCGGTTTTAAGTTTACAAGAGGTATGTGCGTATCCCATTTTCTATCAACAGTAGACTTTTATGTCATTTATGTGTTTCTGAAAAGGCTTAACAAGATACTATGAACTATTCCACCCAGTATTAACTCGATATGTAGGCTAGGTGTTAGTGTGTTGGTACACAGCGCGGCGAAAAACGAGTTCGAATCCCACAATTTTTTTCCTTTTATTTAAAATCGTATTTTTTTTTTTTTGTATTACCATTAGGCGGGGTATGATAACAATACTTAAAATGTCTCTGTTACTTAAAACACTGAACATAACGATATACATACTCGTAATAAATACATTAGTATTTTACTGTGAATAATATACATAACATGTGTTACATATCTAGGCAACTGATATATTTTTGACAACAAAAATATTAGTTGTTCAGTAAAATGGGTCGAAAGCTTAACTGTGTGTCCCGAAAATTTTTATCTTTCGATGCAGAGAGAAACAAATCTCAATGCAAAATTAGCAAGACCCCGCCTAATGGTAATACAAAAAAAAAAATACGATTTTAAATAAAAGGAAAAAAATTGTGGGATTCGAACTCGTTTTCACCGCGCTGTTTACCAACACACTAACACCTAGCCTACATATCGAGTTAATACTGGGTGGAATAGTTCATAGTATCTTGTTAAGCCTTTTCAGAAACACATAAATGACATAAAAGTCTACTGTTGATAGAAAATGGGATACGCACATACCTCTTGTAAACTTAAAACCGCATTTTAAATGGTTTATACAAAGAAATCCTATATTTTTCTTATCTGTATATGTGCTCCGTGCTTCCACCTACAATCCTACATTTAAATTTTTGTAAAATTCCTCTTAGAACGGCTGCAATCGCAGTTTGAGTGATATTTTTAAGCGAAATAATATCGCTCACAAATAATCATTATTTGGGAGCGATATTTTTTTCGCCAACCCAATGGTGTATTTCGTTTTTTTTTTCCAACTATTATAAGTGACTGATTTTTAGATTCAAAAAATCAAAAATAATGATTATTTTCGGTCCCTGGTACAAATACTTTGTACAGCCCAAAACATTTTAAAAGCGTGTTAAAAATGTCTGCTTTCATGACAATACACACTATTAATTTTACAGCTTTGAAGTTATTTGAATTAAAGTTTAAATTTAACGTTTAAATTCTGAGTGACCATGCCATCTTATCCAAACAAATCCCAGTAAATGCATATATATTTGTCCCTTTCTAAGCCTCTAATGATTGTTTTAATGGATGAGCCGCACAATGTAGTGGAATAACCCCATTAGCAACAACTTAAATTTTACCAATCACATCGGCATTATTGTCAGTAAAGCAAAAGGGGTTTTGGCATTTGTTAAGCGCTGGTCAAAGGAATTTGAGGATCCCTACACCACAAAGCACCTTTACATTTCTCTGGTTCGACCAATTCTTGAATACTGCTCGTGCGTATGGTCACCTCAGTATCCTAAATATCAGGACCTAATCGAATGGGTACAGAAACAGTTCCTTTTGTTTGCTTTACGTGGGTTAAACTGGGAACCACAACGTCACCTGCCATCTTACGTCGATAGACTGCGTCTTCTGAACCTGCCCTCGCTAAAGGATTGTCGGACCTGCCACGGAGAGATGTTCCTTCATAAGCTAATCACTGGACTCGTGAGTTCTAGCTACCTACTCGGCCAAATACGGTTCTCAATCCCCATAAGAGCAACCCGCAACTTTCGGCCTATTGCTCTGGACATTTGCAGAACGAATTTTGCAGCGCACGATCCTTTTCGCGTTTTGTCTGCTCTATACAATGAATTGTACTTTTTGTTGTTTTGTGAATGTTCCGTGGACTTTAATGTATCAAGTATTTTAAGTCACCTATCCCTGCCTACGCCCACTTGATGTGAGTCGGAGCTTATCTATAAAAAGAACTCCTAAATACGGGCGGTGGTGGGAGTAATGTTTTTATATTGGCAGATATTTGCCAATTTTTTTTTAAATAAATAAATAAATAAATTGCTTATTTTATTAAAAATCCATCCATACCTCTAGAAGTGCACCTGCCAATTTCATATGTACTTTCAGTCTACCTATAGACCGCCTACGCATTGCGCAAAGCGGTGAGAAACATTGAAAATTGCAACTGTCAATATTTCGAATAGATTTGGAAACATCAATCCGATTGTTTTTTATATATAATTTAATACTACATACATCGATAAACTTTATGTTATCGAGTCTATACTGTCTGTACAAAATCGCTGCTGCAACTTTTAGCACATTAAGAATCGCTTCAGCGCTGTCCTGAAAATAAAATGGATCACAAGGCAAGACTAATTACAATTACGCTAGCGGCAAGTGGTTTGTTCTTTTCTGTTGGCAAATTGTCCAAGTGAATATCGAATAGGACCAAAAGTGACGCCACGAGAATATCCACAAATTAGAAACATTTGGACCTTTTAAAATATTTATAATACCTTCCTCACATCCGATTCTTTTCTTATGGCCAATTTTTGCTGATGGATGCGCCTTAAAAATTTTAAACGAGTAGAAATGCTTATAATGTTTTGTGCAACAGTTGCTAGGTCTTATCAAGACCGTCTTTTGAGCTAAAGAAATGTTAGGAAATACCAAAAAAAATACTAGATTTAGCGGATGAGTTCCGAGGAAAGCCATTAGCCGCGGCCCAAAGAATAGAAAATTTGATCTTTGGCTATGTTTCTGCAGAAGCAGTGGGCCAATAACAAATTATAAATGGAAGGAAAACCCCAAAAACCAATGGAAAACTGCCTGCAGTTTTAAATCTTGCAACCCAGGTCGGTTCAACATTTTGTAATATTTTGGCGCCAGTTGATTTGTTTGCTGTTTTGTGAACCCAGCTGACTTACAATAAGACCATGCTACATGCAAAGCGGGTGAACTCTGAAAACTTCGGTCACACTACAAAAGAATAATATTCCGAACTGAGTACTACGCTTCATGGAAAAAAGTCAGTGAAGTGGAAAAGGGCCGCCTAAGCGAAAAGCCCCTCTGTGTGAACACTCTATAAGAGAAAACATCGAAACTGGAAATTATACATCGATTGTCCTATTTTTAAAACATCGATGCTATCGATAGAGGCACTTATTTTTTAGTGCATCTCTAGGCAGAAGTGATAGGGCTCAGACTTCTCACATTCCGTATGGTCCTTCGGGACCAATAGCACGCGTTGACTCTTATCCGATGGTGAAAAATGGTAGGGGTAGACCATTTATTCATTTTTAATTTTGGAAAGATTTACAGATTTCTGTATTCTTGGGCTTTGCAAAGGGGAAAGGTTGGGTATAGGCTCAGACGCGCAATTGCTGCGGCAGGCACAATTGTGGCAAGCCGGACGCCAGAGAGCCGCCGCTATGGCCTGGAATCGAATTCACGATTTTGGGCCAAAACACAAGCGCATTATCATGCGATAATGGGCACTATTTTCGACCTTTTCGAAAATTGTGGAGAACTGCCGCTATGGCCTGGTCATCTCGAATGACGGTTGTTGCGCCGGAGCGCCTTCAATCCCCACTCACACTGGCACAAAAACAATGCCAAAAGATTCGACACATTCCTAGCTGTGTCACAATGTCGGCAAGCCAAATACTTTGCCTTGGCATTCATGAACCCCCCACTCCAGCGCTCGTCTCCACTTTTCCCCCTATTTCAGCCCCAAATTGTATGCTACAATTTTCGTTAGCACAAAATCGCAGCTTCGTTTCTCCCAGTGCACGCCTATGTTTTGGCCAATCCTGCTCGTGGTAATAAAGCAGGAGAAAACGACGGAGCTGTATTGATGGCGATAGCAGAAAGCCAGTGTTTCACATTCTATGGTTAAATTCCTTAAGGGAGATTCATATATAATTGAATTTTTTTCATGTTTTTCGTGATTTTTTTTTACCAATAAGGGATTGTGCTAGGATTTCGTGACTTGGAATGTTGATTACATTGTTCCTATATAATTTTAACCAATTTTTTTTTATCTTTCAAAATGGCGGACGTGGGAATATTATCGTTAGGATACATTAAAAAACAAGCCCCGACTATCAGATACCCGATACTCATCTAAAGGGAGTGCGAGGGAGATGGATATATAAAACTTTACTCGAGCATAACTTTTTAAAAAATGGTCCGATTTAAAAAATGTCTTCTACATTTCGATAGGTATTGATAAACACAATAAAACTGAATTTTTCCAAAATCTTTAAAGGTGTGGGCCAGACACAGACACACAAACAATCGTAGAGTAGTAGGAGTCAAGTAGAAGCTTATTTCATGGGTATTAACAGTTGGACGTAGCCTAGTCTGTAGCTTCTGTCTCCGAACAAAAAGGATCGAGTTCGATGCCCGACCCACCATGTTTATTTTTGTGTGACTCACACTAAAATAGAGATTCTATATTATATTTTTGAAGATTAACTGTCGCTTTGCGTTCGCCAATAAATTTTTAGTCAATGAAAGGCTTAGGCTAAAACGATATTGACTATTATTATACCCGTTACTCGTAGAGTAAAAGGGTATATTGTATTCGTGCAAAAGTATGTAACAGGTAGAAGGAAGCATTTCCGACCCTATAAAGTATATATATTCTTGATCAGGATCACAAGCCGAGTCGATATAGCCATGTCCGTCTGTCCGTCTGTGTGTCTGTCCGTCCGTATGAACGCTGAGGTCTCGGAAACTATCAAAGCTAGAAATTTGGGATTAACAACACAAATTCTTGGGCTTCCTACGCAGCGCAAGTTTATTTCAGACGAGCGCCACGCCCCCTCTAACGCCCACAATCGCCTTAAACGATTTTATGTGTGTGTGTGTCTGTGTCTGGCGCGCACACCTTTAAAGATTTTGGAAAAGTAAAAATGCAGTTTTATTGTGTTTATCAATACCTTTCGAAATGTAGAAGAAATTTTTCAAATCGGACCATTCGTTAAAAAGTTATGCCCTATCCAAGTTTTATATATCCATCTCCCTCGCACTCCCTTAGCTGAGTAACGGGTATCTGATAGTCGGGGCACCCGACTATAGCGTTCTCTCTTGTTGAGTTTTATAAATATTTATCCGGAATAATCATTACTTGTAAGCGAAAAAAATATCGCTCCCAAATAATGATTATTTGTGAGCGATATTATTTCGCTTAAAAATATCACTCAAACTGCGATTGCAGCCCTTCTAAGAGGAATTTTACAAAAATTTAAATGTAGGATTGTAGGTGGAAGCACGGAGCACATATACAGATAAGAAAAATATAGGATTTCTTTGTATAAACCAGCGGTCGGCAGCGTCCTATTAAGTGAGCATAGGGTTTTGTTCTGCCGGCGCGCTGCTCGCACACGTATAACGTAGAACAGCGGTCTGCACACACACATCGATGAGCTGCCCAGTGCAAATTACTCACACAAATATAAAACAAAATGTCAACGTATGTGTGTGCCGACCGCTGGTATAAACCATTTAAAATGCGGTTTTAAGTTTACAAGAGGTATGTGCGTATCCCATTTTCTATCAACAGTAGACTTTTATGTCATTTATGTGTTTCTGAAAAGGCTTAACAAGATACTATGAACTATTCCACCCAGTATTAACTCGATATGTAGGCTAGGTGTTAGTGTGTTGGTACACAGCGCGGCGAAAAACGAGTTCGAATCCCACAATTTTTTTCCTTTTATTTAAAATCGTATTTTTTTTTTTTTGTATTACCATTAGGCGGGGTATGATAACAATACTTAAAATGTCTCTGTTACTTAAAACACTGAACATAACGATATACATACTCGTAATAAATACATTAGTATTTTACTGTGAATAATATACATAACATGTGTTACATATCTAGGCAACTGATATATTTTTGACAACAAAAATATTAGTTGTTCAGTAAAATGGGTCGAAAGCTTAACTGTGTGTCCCGAAAATTTTTCTCTTTCGATGCAGAGAGAAACAAATCTCAATGCAAAATTAGCAAGACCCCGCCTAATGGTAATACAAAAAAAAAAAATACGATTTTAAATAAAAGGAAAAAAATTGTGGGATTCGAACTCGTTTTCACCGCGCTGTTTACCAACACACTAACACCTAGCCTACATATCGAGTTAATACTGGGTGGAATAGTTCATAGTATCTTGTTAAGCCTTTTCAGAAACACATAAATGACATAAAAGTCTACTGTTGATAGAAAATGGGATACGCACATACCTCTTGTAAACTTAAAACCGCATTTTAAATGGTTTATACAAAGAAATCCTATATTTTTCTTATCTGTATATGTGCTCCGTGCTTCCACCTACAATCCTACATTTAAATTTTTGTAAAATTCCTCTTAGAACGGCTGCAATCGCAGTTTGAGTGATATTTTTAAGCGAAATAATATCGCTCACAAATAATCATTATTTGGGAGCGATATTTTTTTCGCCAACCCAATGGTGTATTTCGTTTTTTTTTTCCAACTATTATAAGTGACTGATTTTTAGATTCAAAAAATCAAAAATAATGATTATTTTCGGTCCCTGGTACAAATACTTTGTACAGCCCAAAACATTTTAAAAGCGTGTTAAAAATGTCTGCTTTCATGACAATACACACTATTAATTTTACAGCTTTGAAGTTATTTGAATTAAAGTTTAAATTTAACGTTTAAATTCTGAGTGACCATGCCATCTTATCCAAACAAATCCCAGTAAATGCATATATATTTGTCCCTTTCTAAGCCTCTAATGATTGTTTTAATGGATGAGCCGCACAATGTAGTGGAATAACCCCATTAGCAACAACTTAAATTTTACCAATCACATCGGCATTATTGTCAGTAAAGCAAAAGGGGTTTTGGCATTTGTTAAGCGCTGGTCAAAGGAATTTGAGGATCCCTACACCACAAAGCACCTTTACATTTCTCTGGTTCGACCAATTCTTGAATACTGCTCGTGCGTATGGTCACCTCAGTATCCTAAATATCAGGACCTAATCGAATGGGTACAGAAACAGTTCCTTTTGTTTGCTTTACGTGGGTTAAACTGGGAACCACAACGTCACCTGCCATCTTACGTCGATAGACTGCGTCTTCTGAACCTGCCCTCGCTAAAGGATTGTCGGACCTGCCACGGAGAGATGTTCCTTCATAAGCTAATCACTGGACTCGTGAGTTCTAGCTACCTACTCGGCCAAATACGGTTCTCAATCCCCATAAGAGCAACCCGCAACTTTCGGCCTATTGCTCTGGACATTTGCAGAACGAATTTTGCAGCGCACGATCCTTTTCGCGTTTTGTCTGCTCTATACAATGAATTGTACTTTTTGTTGTTTTGTGAATGTTCCGTGGACTTTAATGTATCAAGTATTTTAAGTCACCTATCCCTGCCTACGCCCACTTGATGTGAGTCGGAGCTTATCTATAAAAAGAACTCCTAAATACGGGCGGTGGTGGGAGTAATGTTTTTATATTGGCAGATATTTGCCAATTTTTTTTTAAATAAATAAATAAATAAATTGCTTATTTTATTAAAAATCCATCCATACCTCTAGAAGTGCACCTGCCAATTTCATATGTACTTTCAGTCTACCTATAGACCGCCTACGCATTGCGCAAAGCGGTGAGAAACATTGAAAATTGCAACTGTCAATATTTCGAATAGATTTGGAAACATCAATCCGATTGTTTTTTATATATAATTTAATACTACATACATCGATAAACTTTATGTTATCGAGTCTATACTGTCTGTACAAAATCGCTGCTGCAACTTTTAGCACATTAAGAATCGCTTCAGCGCTGTCCTGAAAATAAAATGGATCACAAGGCAAGACTAATTACAATTACGCTAGCGGCAAGTGGTTTGTTCTTTTCTGTTGGCAAATTGTCCAAGTGAATATCGAATAGGACCAAAAGTGACGCCACGAGAATATCCACAAATTAGAAACATTTGGACCTTTTAAAATATTTATAATACCTTCCTCACATCCGATTCTTTTCTTATGGCCAATTTTTGCTGATGGATGCGCCTTAAAAATTTTAAACGAGTAGAAATGCTTATAATGTTTTGTGCAACAGTTGCTAGGTCTTATCAAGACCGTCTTTTGAGCTAAAGAAATGTTAGGAAATACCAAAAAAAATACTAGATTTAGCGGATGAGTTCCGAGGAAAGCCATTAGCCGCGGCCCAAAGAATAGAAAATTTGATCTTTGGCTATGTTTCTGCAGAAGCAGTGGGCCAATAACAAATTATAAATGGAAGGAAAACCCCAAAAACCAATGGAAAACTGCCTGCAGTTTTAAATCTTGCAACCCAGGTCGGTTCAACATTTTGTAATATTTTGGCGCCAGTTGATTTGTTTGCTGTTTTGTGAACCCAGCTGACTTACAATAAGACCATGCTACATGCAAAGCGGGTGAACTCTGAAAACTTCGGTCACACTACAAAAGAATAATATTCCGAACTGAGTACTACGCTTCATGGAAAAAAGTCAGTGAAGTGGAAAAGGGCCGCCTAAGCGAAAAGCCCCTCTGTGTGAACACTCTATAAGAGAAAACATCGAAACTGGAAATTATACATCGATTGTCCTATTTTTAAAACATCGATGCTATCGATAGAGGCACTTATTTTTTAGTGCATCTCTAGGCAGAAGTGATAGGGCTCAGACTTCTCACATTCCGTATGGTCCTTCGGGACCAATAGCACGCGTTGACTCTTATCCGATGGTGAAAAATGGTAGGGGTAGACCATTTATTCATTTTTAATTTTGGAAAGATTTACAGATTTCTGTATTCTTGGGCTTTGCAAAGGGGAAAGGTTGGGTATAGGCTCAGACGCGCAATTGCTGCGGCAGGCACAATTGTGGCAAGCCGGACGCCAGAGAGCCGCCGCTATGGCCTGGAATCGAATTCACGATTTTGGGCCAAAACACCAGCGCATTATCATGCGATAATGGGCACTATTTTCGACCTTTTCGAAAATTGTGGAGAACTGCCGCTATGGCCTGGTCATCTCGAATGACGGTTGTTGCGCCGGAGCGCCTTCAATCCCCACTCACACTGGCACAAAAACAATGCCAAAAGATTCGACACATTCCTAGCTGTGTCACAATGTCGGCAAGCCAAATACTTTGCCTTGGCATTCATGAACCCCCCACTCCAGCGCTCGTCTCCACTTTTCCCCCTATTTCAGCCCCAAATTGTATGCTACAATTTTCGTTAGCACAAAATCGCAGCTTCGTTTCTCCCAGTGCACGCCTATGTTTTGGCCAATCCTGCTCGTGGTAATAAAGCAGGAGAAAACGACGGAGCTGTATTGATGGCGATAGCAGAAAGCCAGTGTTTCACATTCTATGGTTAAATTCCTTAAGGGAGATTCATATATAATTGAATTTTTTTCATGTTTTTCGTGATTTTTTTTTACCAATAAGGGATTGTGCTAGGATTTCGTGACTTGGAATGTTGATTACATTGTTCCTATATAATTTTAACCAATTTTTTTTTATCTTTCAAAATGGCGGACGTGGGAATATTATCGTTAGGATACATTAAAAAACAAGCCCCGACTATCAGATACCCGATACTCATCTAAAGGGAGTGCGAGGGAGATGGATATATAAAACTTTACTCGAGCATAACTTTTTAAAAAATGGTCCGATTTAAAAAATGTCTTCTACATTTCGATAGGTATTGATAAACACAATAAAACTGAATTTTTCCAAAATCTTTAAAGGTGTGGGCCAGACACAGACACACAAACAATCGTAGAGTAGTAGGAGTCAAGTAGAAGCTTATTTCATGGGTATTAACAGTTGGACGTAGCCTAGTCTGTAGAGCTTCTGTCTCCGAACAAAAAGGATCGAGTTCGATGCCCGACCCACCATGTTTATTTTTGTGTGACTCACACTAAAATAGAGATTCTATATTATATTTTTGAAGATTAACTGTCGCTTTGCGTTCGCCAATAAATTTTTAGTCAATGAAAGGCTTAGGCTAAAACGATATTGACTATTATTATACCCGTTACTCGTAGAGTAAAAGGGTATATTGTATTCGTGCAAAAGTATGTAACAGGTAGAAGGAAGCATTTCCGACCCTATAAAGTATATATATTCTTGATCAGGATCACAAGCCGAGTCGATATAGCCATGTCCGTCTGTCCGTCTGTTCGTCTGTCTGTCCGTCTGTGTGTCTGTCCGTCCGTATGAACGCTGAGGTCTCGGAAACTATCAAAGCTAGAAATTTGGGATTAACAACACAAATTCTTGGGCTTCCTACGCAGCGCAAGTTTATTTCAGACGAGCGCCACGCCCCCTCTAACGCCCACAATCGCCTTAAACGATTTTATGTGTGTGTGTGTCTGTGTCTGGCGCGCACACCTTTAAAGATTTTGGAAAAGTAAAAATGCAGTTTTATTGTGTTTATCAATACCTTTCGAAATGTAGAAGAAATTTTTCAAATCGGACCATTCGTTAAAAAGTTTATATATCCATCTCCCTCGCACCTTTAGTTGAGTAACGGGTATCTGATAGTCGGGGCACCCGACTATAGCATTCTCTCTTGTTTAACTTTTATTCATTTAGATATTTTTATTTTCACATATTTTTGATATTACAAATTATTTCGTACCACTTTTTTGTACCACTTTCCGACCATTTCGCAGGTTTCTTTCGGGGATCTTTCTTCCACCATTTATGCCATTCTTATATTTTTAAAGCTTCACCAAACAGAAAAAAAAGAAAATGAAAATTGAAATTAACTTAACTCTATGGGTCTTTTTATGCCTACATATATAAATATATATATATACATATATAACTTATATAACACTTAATTTTTCCATTGGGCATTACGTAATTCACTCACGTGGGATTGGTTTGAGTTGATTTATTACGACATTGACCTATGGCCTATATTAGCCCGAATTTTTACCGCCGAACTGGCGCGCTTAGGACCCTTTGGGTTAGGACTGCGCTGCCGGTGGGTGGCTCACTTGGTTCTGGGAGGTTTTTCGCCGCAGTTTTACTCTGTTATACGCCGGATGCTTAGACCGCTTGTCGTTACTTTTACCGCTGAACTGATTGAACTTATCGCCGATTTTGGGTATTTTTCTTCGCCGACTCTTGTTAACTCGTTACTGCGCTTGGGGGTTATATGCACATTCGAAAATTCTGGGACTTTAGCTCTCTCAATTCGATTTTCTCTACGAATATAAAGTAAACTTCATTATAAATTCAATTACGTTTTATCCTGATAATATGTCGCGAAAGGGCTAACATAATTTTTAACTATTCGGGGTTTGTTCCCTGCAGCAGTTTACTGGGACACTATGCTATTGACTGCCAACTTCTAAAGTTAATTTTTTTTCGAATCTGTAGTGGTCTTTTGAGGTCGTAATTGTTCGTTTAAATAGTTTTGTTTTTGGCCAAGCGCCAACAATTTTGAGTCTTCACTGCAAACATTCATTTATTTTTGTAGGATTGCTGGTCTTTTGGCTAAGCGATTGCTTTTGGCCCAAAGTAGGCACCAGAGATTGGCCAAAGGGTTTCGGATGGAAATAGTTTCTCTTGAGCCAGAAGTCGAGAATGTCACCAAATGATGAATAGGCTAGAGCGGTAGATCGGACTCAGGGTCCCAACCCGAAGTTCCATTTAGGAAATGAGACCAGTCGAGAGAACCAGATGTTAGTTGCAAGTGCATGTAATGTACCTTGTCTCTCTTTTTTTCCACAAAATAAATGAGCCTAGAAGCAGACTTTATTTTCTTGCCCCACTCATGTTACTAAAGAGAATAAGTCGCTGCACTAAGGGGCACTTGACCACTTTGGTTGGCCAAAACCCATTTTTGAAAAGTCGTTAAAACAAAAAATGTTGTTCGAGGATGTGTTAACAGAAGATCATTTAACAATGTTACGTTTACAGAAATCCGATAGAGGGCTCCTCTGTTAATATAGCAGCTGTTAAATCAGCTGTTCCAAATGCAATTCTTCGGCTGTTGAATTTCGACGTTATGCTTGCAGTTTTGCTTTAAGTTTTAGTTTTTAAGCATTCTAAGTAAATTTTTTGGATTGGATTAAAATAATTATGCTATGTACTAATGCGGGTATTCCACTACATTGTTCGGCTTATTCATTAGACCAAATTTTTCTCAGCCTATACGATATTACGTAGGTGCGAGCAAGACAGATATATGTCGGCTGCAATGAGCAATCGGAAAAATTGTAAAAACCGATGGGCATTTTCGGTGTTTTTTTGAGGTATTTTTAAATACATCAATACGGTATTACCTGGAGCGATGAGCAATGAGCAAAATTGAATCTAAAAAGTACAATTTTGCTGATTCACTAGAGCAAATGTGAAATGGTATCAATAATAAATATATAAACAAATAAGAACAATACAAAAAATATTTCAGCGGCCTAATTACTCCGTTTCTAACTAAAAATAACGTCATGCGTCTATAAAGATTTATAAAATTGTTACAATTAAATATAAATACGTATGTACAAATACTTTGTACAGCCCAAAACATTTTAAAAGCGTGTTAAAAATGTCTGCTTTCATGACAATACACACTATTAATTTTACAGCTTTGAAGTTATTTGAATTAAAGTTTAAATTTAACGTTTAAATTCTGAGTGACCATGCCATCTTATCCAAACAAATCCCAGTAAATGCATATATATTTGTCCCTTTCTAAGCCTCTTATGAATGTTTTAATGAATGAGCCGCACAATGTAGTGGAATAACCCCATAAGTGTTTCTGTGCTTAAATCAGACGGATTTTTATTATAAATGAGTGTCAAAGGGAATGTCTAACAAGTCCATTTTTGTAAGAAAACAAAATTTTAAATGGAGTCCACTTCTGAAACCTATTGGGATTTGTAGATTATTTAATTGTTGTTAAAATGTATATGGTCAGAATCGCCACTTATTGCCACTTTTTCTGTAATTTGATTCTTTAGACTATTACCTCAAATTTAACACACTTCTGTCGTTTGCACTGGTGGCTAAGGAAGTAAGGACTTTTCTGGCTTTAAGTTATTATCAAAATAAAGTAGAAATACTTAGCTTTGTCATTAACTAACTTAAGTGGACTTTAGCGGCTGTAAAACGAAAGTTCAGCTACAACTTGAACAAAAAGTCGTAGAAAAGTATAGTAATTTCTTTCCTCTGTCCTTTTTATGAAAACTTTAGGATATAGTCGTCCGATTTGTACGAAACTTTTAGTATTATATTAGAAACGTAAGCAATCACTATTTCTAAAGTTATGTGCAATTATCACCAAAAAACCGCAAAGTTAATTTGATAGTTTCAATGGCAGCTATATGATATAGTTGTCCGAGATAATAATGCGGACGGATAAAAAATGGATACTGGTAAAGTTTCACGTCAATATCTTTTGAATTGACCGAGTTATTAATATTGGCCAACAAAACTGGTCAAATGCCCCGTAGTGCAGAGGCGGTATAGCCTCCTTCAGAGAAGTCGGGGGGAAATCCGCGACCACCGTTGGAGACCTCGAACCGGAAAACCCACGAAACGTCTGTCCCACACTGGGCGGCTACGTGGTCTGCGAATGTGCCACAGTGGCCTTGGCCGCCACGGCAGGTAAAGCTCCAAGCCAAGTCCTCAGCGATGTGAACGACAAACAGATCCGCCACATAACGGTAGCCATGAAGTTTAAACTTCCCGCTACCAGCGGGAAGAAGGAGCAGGATCCTAAGGGAGAAGCTGTCTGCCGGAAATGCCTGCAAGGTGTTTGGCGCTTGGCCAAAAACAAAATATATAAACGAAGCAACACCAAAAGAACACTACAGAATCAAACAGAAGTCACCCTTAGAAGTAGGCAATAGACAATAGCATAGTGTCCAAAACTGTTCCCAGTAAACTGCTTAACCTACGGCCTAGTTTCAGAAGCATGGGACAAAACCCGATTAGTTAAATAAATATGTTAAACCTTCGCGACACAATTAGTAGGATAAAAGGTAATTGAAGTTACAATGAAGTTTAATATATTAAGAAAATAACCGAGTCGATATTTCGCTAAATATTAATATACATTTTTTTTTTATATGATGTCAACATTGCTGTTGCTCGCGTTTCCCCAGAGCTGGGAGCCGTAAGTCCAAATGGGCTTAAGGGTGGAGTTGTAGAGAAGAACTTTAAATTCCAGATACAGGGGTGATCGAGAATTTATAATCCAGTGTAGGCTGCTAGCTTTAAGTCTGAGATGTTCTTTTTGCATTCAATGTGCCTCCGCCAGGTTAGGCGTCTGTCGAGGTGGACGCCGAGATATGTTACATCGCTGGCTTGGGGGATCTGCGTACTATTCAAAGTTAGCGGAGGGCACGATTGTCTATTAAGGGTAAACGTTATATGTTTACACTTTTGTTCATTAATTTTGATTCGCCAGTCTGATAGCCACTCAACTACCACCAAATGATCAGCTAGTTGAGCTGTTGCTCTAGTTAGGCATCTCGAGCGCTGTCGTCAGAAAATGGGGACGTAGTCAGCCTCTCGTTCGTAGGGATGTCTGCTGTGTATACACTCATAAAAATTTATTTCTCAATTTTAGAAATCTCGCCATTAAATCGGCTTACCCTTGAAAATGGAAACAAAATTTCTTGTAATTAGAAAATTGCCTTTAAATATAGAAAACCTTTCTTGATGGAAAAAATTCAAGAAATAATTTTTCTTGAAAATAGAAAAATGAAAATCTCATATGTTTGTTTTGCCGTCGCAGCCAAAACATTGTCTACGTATTTAATGGCGAAATCGCCTTTGAATATGTGAAAGAAATGTCCCTTGAATATAAGAAAGTAGCCATTGACTTCCTTCGGCTACCGAATGTTGACGACAGAAAAAAACGAAGTAGGACGAAGGGCCTACTCGGCTACCGACTTCTCTGATCATCCGAGCGTCAGTTGTGAAACAAGATTCGTAAGTGAGATTCAAGCGGATAAAGGGTAAAGCCTTTTCCAATTATTCAAAGGTATGTACATATATATACATATAAGAAATAAAATTTCTTGAAAGGAAATTTTAAATTTTTTAACAAGAAAGAATCCACCTGTAAAAAAAGAATTTATTTTCTTGTTTTAAGAAATATTTTTCCTTGTTTGAAAGGTGCCTTTTTAAAAAACCATTTCTTGTTTTAAGAAGTTTAATTTCTTGAAACAAGAAAGAAACCACCTTTGAAACTAGAATCGCCTTTCTTGTTTCAAGAAATATTTTTTCTTCTTTTAATGGGGGCTTTCCAAAAAACTCTTTCTTGTTTTAAGAAATTTAATTTCTTGTTTCAAGAAATATTTTTTCTGGTTTTAAAGGTGCCTTTCAAAAAAAACATTTCCTAAAACAAAGGTGAGGTCGCCTTTGGCAAAAATTCAAGAAAGAATTTCCTTGATTTAATGGAAATTCTTCGATTTTTTTTTATGAGTGTAGGACGAACAGGGTAGGGCCCAGTGCGCTACCTTGTGGGACTCCGGCTTCAATGTTGTACTCGTTGGATGTCGTTGTATTGCATCTCACCTCGAAGACTCGGTGGTAGAGGTACGACTTAAGTAAATTGTGACTGTTTTCTGGCAATGTTATGATTTTATGCATAAGGCCTTCAAGCCACTTCGAAGGCTGTACGAATTTCTGAAGTTATCCGGTTGACTTGCTCGATGGTTCCGTGGCTTTCACGAAACCCGAACAGATGTGCCGGTATTAAGTTTTGCTCTCTCAAATATGGTGTTATGCGCGTGAGCAGGCATTTTTCTAGTAATTTGGACAGGCACGATAGTAAGCTTATTGGCCTATAGGATGAGGGAATTGTGTGGTCTTTCCCAGGCTTCGGTATCATTATAACCACAGACTTTTTCCATTTTTTGGGGTAGTAGCCAAGTCTTGTGATCCCGTTAAATAGCTTGCATATAGCATCCACTGCGCAGTTTGGAAGTTCAATTATCATTTTTGGGGTTATTAGGTCGCCCCCTGGAGCCTTTTTAGGTTTTAGTTGCCCTAATTACATTAGAAATTTCAGGCACTTGAAACAAAATCGGGTTAATTGCAATTTCAGAGCTAAGCGGGGGTAGTTGAAAAGAGTTGTTCCAGTTGTTCGATTTGCAGATTTTTTTTGTATTGGTTGCTACGCACAAGTGTCTCTTCTGGTGATGAGATTTTGGCTGCTGCCACGAGTACCGACTCCAGGGCATCAGCACAGAAGTCGATGTCATTCTCAGTGTTAAGCTGTGGTGTTAGCTCAATGTGGGAACTTACGTACTTTTTGTACTTTAGCCAGTTTGTTCTAGGCGAGGTCAGCATGAAGGGGTGCTCAATTACTTTGGGGCTTTGAAGGAGAGTTATTAAAACAGGCGAGTGATCCGATGATAAGTCCGATAGCGATTTGGCGCTTACTAAATTTCTTGGGATGTTCTTGGTTACAGCAAAGTCAATTAAGTCCGGAAGTTTTCTGGGGTCAGCTGGCCAATATGTGGGGCTGCCAGGGGAGACATAGTCGAGTTTGTTTCTCAAATTTATAATTGCTTTGTACAGTTGCCTTCCCTGCTTGTAATTTTATGGATGTAGCCTGCAAATAATTTGTTGCATACCTCTGATGAAAGTGGTGATTAATGCGTTCCCTGATTAAGATTCCGGTTCCTCCGTGGGCCTTGCCGTCCGGATGATCTGTGCAGTATGAAGTATAGCATCTTATTTGGAAGTTGTATTTACTTGTGAGATGCGTTTCTGCCAGCAGCATTACATCTATTTGGTTTTCATTGAGGAATTGAGTTATTTCAAGTTTGTGCCGTGAAACGTCATTGGCATTCCACATGGATATTCGAAGGCAAGACATCGATTATTTAGATTGTTGGGATGTGAGCAATTTTAATAAAATTTTTTGATTTTGCATAAGGTTATCCATTGTGGTTTTCATGAAGGACATAAATTCCATCATACCCTGTTGTAAAGTCAGCATAATGGTTTCGATGCTGTTTGGTATTTGCTGAGGTGTAAATATATTTTGCCCAGAGCATTTAGCTTGTGGCTGATTGGCTAGTCCTGTTTTTAGGGCACTGGCGTATGAAACTCCACCATTTGTGTTGAGGGTCCCAAATGAAGATCTGGCTGCTTTCGCAAAGAAAACATCAGGTGTGTTTTGCGATTGAACGTAAGCATTTTGTGCATTCTGGGAGCGTGCATATTTTGCTTGTTGAAACTGACTCTTCAGCTCTTTATAGACCGGGCAGCCTCTGTAGTTTGCGGTATGGTTTTCTCCACAGTTAGCGCATTTCTTCGTCTTTGGGTCTTCTTTGCTTGCAGGGCACGGTTCGGTGTTGTGGAAGCCTCAACAAGCTACGCAGACTGATCGAAGCCCGCAGTTGTTTCTGGTGTGTCCATACTCTTGGCAGTGTGTGCATTGCACCGGACCATTTCGCTTATGCGGTTCTTCAACAGTAATCCTTCTATGCAACAGGAATTGCAGTTTGTAGATCGGGTGCACTTCATTTTTCTTCAAGGCTCTGCTATCTGGCTCCAGTTTGACCTTAAAGAGTTGTTGCGGCTTTTTATTTCTGTTGATAATATTAATAATATTTTTGGCGAAAAATCCTTTTTCCTTCAGTGCCTCTACTATCTCATTGATGGATACGTCGGGCTCTATGCCCTTTAGCACTACTTGCAAGCCCTTGCTACTCTTGAGCTGGTAAGTGTAGTAGGGCTTCTTAGCCTCGTCTAGGTATTTTGTTACAGCTCTGAATTGATCTTCAGTTTTTGCTTGAACCTTTGTTTCGTGAATATTCCCTTTGATAAGAGGAGTAACATAAAAGATGTCATTCCCCACCAGCTCAACAATTTTCTTTACTAGGGCATTTGAGTTCTGTTCCCTTATGTAAATTGGTGGAGGCATTGGCTTCTTTTGTACAGCCTGTCCAGCTTCGGATTGATTTTCAAGGATTTTCAATATCCGACAACAGGGCGAATCTGTTGTTACGAGATGCCCCTGGTTGTTCGCTGCCTTTATTAGGGCAATTTTGTTTTGGTTTATTTCCAACCATTTTATTTTGCGGGCTTAGCTTCCGTTTGATTTGGATGTAACGATCCATGCCAGTCTGTATAGCCGGACCCACTTGTTGTTGTTTAATTTAAAATTAAGGTTTAGCGATAAAAGGGTCAAGCTAGTTTTCCTGGAATAGGGACATATGAGAATAATCGGGATAAACAGAGTCGGCTCCGATATTGGAAGGCTATAGACGGAAACCGGAAATTCACGAGACCCTGATTTCCGGCCTTGGGGGGTTCTATAAAGCCGCCAGAACCTCAACCCAGCCTTTCCAATTTGATTTACCAAACGAAGCGGACCGTTCCAGAAGTTTTTCTATAAAAAAAGGAAGAGATTAAGTCCAACGCGCCTTGTGTTCCCAGTGGCGATTATAAAGTTTTAAATAATATTCCAGTGCTGGAAAATCTACAGAGAAAATTTACAAATTTATTTTTGTGGTGCCAGGGTAAATAAATCACCCACTGCCCATCCGGCAATGTAAGTATATACAAAACAGAATGGCACCAAGTCTAATTGAGAGAGCTAAAGTCCCAGAATTTTGCATAACTCCCAAGTGCAGTTTCGCGATAGCAGAATCGACAGATAAACCAAATTCGCCAAACAGTTCTAGTAGTCAGCGGAAAAAGCAACGACAAGCGGTCGAAGCGTCCGGCGTGGTAAAGGGTGAAAGTGCGGAAAAATCTCCCAACAACGTGAGCCACCCACTGGCCTTAACCCTAGGGGCTTAAATGCGCCAGCTCGGCGGCAAAAATCGGCTTAAAATAATACAATAATATCATAGATCGCGAGCAATCTCACGTGTGAGAGTTGCATAACGCCAAATGTAGTGCGTAATGGTTATATATATAAGTATAAAAGTTTTGTAGGGTTAAATGAATCTTCAATTTTTATACCCGTTACTCGTAGAGTAAAAGGGTATATTGTATTCGTGCAAAAGTATGTAACAGGTAGAAGGAAGCGTTTCCGACCCTATAAAGTATATATATTCTTGATCAGGGTCACTAGCCGAGTCGATCTAGCCATGTCCGTCTGTCCGTCTGTCCGTCCGGATGAACGCTGAGATCTCAGAAACTACAAAAGCTAGAGAATTGGGATTACCCACACATATTCTTTGGCTTCCTACGCAGCGCAAGTTTGTTTCAGCCGGGGGCCACGCTCCCTCTAACGCCCACAATCGACTAACGCCCACAATAAACGAGTTTAAAAAGTGTCTAGCGCCCACACCTTTAAAGATTTTGGAAAAGTAAAAATGCAGTTTTATTGCATTTATCAATACCTATCGAAATGAAGAAGAAATTTTTCAAATCGGACCATTCGTTAAAAAGTTATGCCAGATTAAAAATTTTCTATCTCCATCTCCCTCGCACTCACTTTGGCTGATTAACGGGTATCTGATAGTCGGGGCACCCGACTATAGCGTTCTCTCTTGTTTTTCTTTCTTTTGTTTATTTTTTCCTGTTTGATAAAACCCCTACATTTATAAGAATGGCATAATCTGTATAAAGAAAGATACCCGAAAGGTACCTGCAACATTGTCTAAAAGTGGTATAAATGCATACCAGTGGAAAATTAAAACTAAAAACAAATTGAAACAGCCCTACACTGAGAGAAAAATCAAAGTAAACCCATATACAAAAAATTATAAAATTAAATACAAAAATACAAAAAAATACAAACGAAATTAATGAAAATAACCTCCGTGACACAAAAATAAGAAAAAAGTAAAGTTTTTGCGAGTGAGAATCTTTGCAGGTGTATTCCCCCCGTCCAAAGATCTTTCGGCGATGGAGCAGCACATGTGTAAGTGATAACCAACGTTTTCTTTTGCTCTATTTCTTTTGCTCTCGTATTAAGTTGAATTAACGTCTTGTATTATTTTTAAAGAAACGGCCACTAGTTCCAAATTATTAATTAAAGCTTAATTAAATACTATGCGGTGCGGCCTTAACCATTTTTGAATTTATGAATTTATTCCAATATATTAAGTTTCGGTGTATGAATTAAATTGAATTTTAATGTCAGTAGTGTTCTGTCGGTGTATGCCCGTGATTATACGGTACATTCCCCTTGCTTTGGGATAAATTTTTAGTATGATGGTATACACCTAAAGAAATTTCTTTGCTCAGTTTATTAAAAATTCAATAAAAAAAATCCTGATTCCTGTTGTTTTCTCTATACACTGGGAGAATCAAAAATAACAATAAAAACTTATAATATTTATATAATTATTTAATATATATTATGTTAAATATTTATAAAATTCATACAATTTAATTGCCCTTCCCCATTCATTTATATACTTCAATTTCTTAAAACCTTATTATCTAGCACTGTATTATTGATGATTAAACTATATTTACTATATTACTTTTATTATATTATCTTATGTACACCTATATATATATTTAACACTTTACTTCCACAGCAGTTTTCTTTCGGAATCTTTCTGCAACTTATCTGAATTAATAATGCTTAATAAATATTGTTAGATTTTAGTTGGAAATAATTATTTTTTTTCTTTCGTTTATTTTGAAAGTACTAAATATTAAAATGGATATTAAATATATAACTATGAACCGGAACTGAAGTGTTATAGTTGGAAGCCATGCTTAACCGAAAGTTACTGGAAATGTAGCAACGGATTCAAGGGATCGCCAGCTGTAGGCTGTGCCCAAAGGCGATCATGGCAGGGTGGGGAAATGGGGGACTACTACCACCACAGTCTTCCCAATTCGTTGTCTGCATCTACATAAAATGTCTGAAAACTATCTTTTCTGTTTTTACTCTCTTAAATACAGAAATTTCTTTTCCTAATTTCGGGTGTCCAATTCTATTTTATATTCCTTCTTCCTACTATCTACTACTACACTCTTACTACTACAAGCACGCGAATTTATAAATCTATTGCGTACATTCGAGCCACTTGAGAGATCAGTTTGCATTTCTATTCCCACACCCATACTACCGCACTACATAGCCGGATCTAGCGCGTGCTCCGCTGTTCTCTCTCAGTTAACCATCTGCTCTTCTTCTTTTTACACGTTGTATGTTACGAAGGCATCGAGGACGGGAAGAAAACAGCCGACAAGGAGCAGCAAACCCAGAAGGTCTGGAACAAGGCCATCGGTACCCAAGCCGATCCCGCGGAGCCGAAGTCCGCATCAGCCAACGGGGACACGCATGCTGGACGAAACCAAGCACCGCCCGCGAAGGCGAAGAAGGGGAAAAATCCCGCCAGAAGAGGCCCCCAAGAGCAGCAGCAGCCTCGCGCCCAGCAACCAATGCTGGAGGCGCCGTCGGCGAGCAACGGAGCGCCCAGGGAGGACCCGGATAGAGCGGCAAACGCCTGGAGGACCGTCACGAGGTCAAGGCAAAAGCCGACGGGCACTCGTCCGGATGCGGTTATCGTCACAGCGAAGGGGAAAACGTACAGCGAGATTCTGGCCATGGTCACCAGAAGGGACGACGATCAGCTCTCAGGCCTGGGGAGCTGCGTCAGCAAGGTACGCCGTACGAACAACGGAAACCTGCTGCTGGAGGTGGCCAAATATTCAGACATTCGTGGTCGCAGCAACGTAGTGATTGGTGGCGACTTCAACGCCTGGGCCCAGGATTTGGGGCTCGCCAACGACAAACGCCAGAGGACCAACGGTTTTAGAGGCCTTGGCCGCGCTCGACATAATATTGCTGAACGAGGACACACAGCAAACATTCAACCGGGCCGGAGCGGGATCGATAACCGACCTCACGTACGCTAGCAGCTCCCTTACACGCCAGGCACGCTGGAGGATCAGCGACATCGACACGGACAGCGACCACGAAGCCATCCTGGTCTCAATAGGGGAGGGATCCGGGCACAGGGTGACTCCGCCTTTAGCAAGGAAGGTATACCGCCAGGATACCCTCAGTGTCCCAGCCTTTGCTGCAGCGCTGAATGACCTGAACATAGCAGAGATGGATTGCGCTAACGACGCAGCGAACAAGCTGGAAGCCGTCACGGAAAGAGCCTGCGATACAAGCATGCTGCAGCGGAAAAGGTATCGGAAGCACCACCAACCCGTTTTCTGGTGGAACGAGAAAATAGCCATCTTACGCGCTAGCTGTCTTCGCCTAAGAAGGCAAGTCCAAAGAGCCCGCCACTCTTCGAGCCTTGACGCCTGCAACGACAGGTTTAGGACCGCCAGGAAGGCCCTCAAATAGGCTATAAAATCGAGTAAAAGAGAGTGCTTCCTCAAGCTGTGCGTAGAGACAGAAAACGATCTGTGGAGCGGAGCGTACAGAATGGTGGTCAAACGAGTGAACGCTGGTTCAAAACTTATTTAGATAATCGGATTTAGAGGGTAGAATGCAATGGTGTTTTCTCTAACCCATATGTGGCAACTTCTGGCCTTCCTCAGGGTAGCGCTTTGGGTCCGTTTCTGTTCATTATCTTCATAAATGATATTAGCTATTGCATAAATGACTCAGAATTCCTGTTGTTTGCCGACGATCTTAAAATATTTAGAGCTCTGACCTAGTGAGAGTGGGAAATTGGTGTTCTCGGAATAGTTTGCCTCTGAATTTTTCAAAATGTTTCTTCGTTAGGTACAGTAAACGAATAATTAATGTCCATTTCTCGTACTTCATTGATTCCCGTATTCTGTCCTTGAGAAATGAATCCCTGGAGTATTTTTCTACTTGAAAATTAAGTATGAACACAAATACTCATTCTGAGTCCAAAATACTAACTATCAGTACAAATTTGTAAAAAAAATGTTACTCAAATTAAGTACAATTGTGCCTTATTAAGGACATTTTTCTAAAAATGAGTACAAACTGCACTCATTTTAGGAAAATATTTGGCTAGTATTCTCAAACTGAGTACTGCAAAATGATTAAATTGAAAAAAAAGTTTTCAATTCGGAAAACTTCCTTTCTTACTTACTCTTTATTTTAAGGGCTATACAGTAAATGATAATTGTTTCATAATAATGTGAATATTAAACAGTTATAAATAAAACAAACTTACTTTTTGTTCGACCCAAGTCGCCTTCTCCGTCACTCGAACCCCAGACCCTTGAGTTCGTGCATGCGCGCACTAACCGGCTGACCCAAACAAGCATCACATTTAGCAATGTCTTGCAGTCAATCGGATTTTAAACATTAAATGGAATTAGCATAATTATATAATAATACAATTATTTAAGAAACAAAAAAAAAGTCAGAATAACAAAAAGAAACAAGAGAGAACGCTATAGTCGGGTGCCACGACTATCAGATACCCGTTACTCAGCTAAAGGGAGTGCGAGGGAGATGGATATATAAAACTTTGATCGAGCACAACTTTTTAACGAATGGTCCGATTTGAAAACAAGAGAGAACGCTATAGTCGAGTACTTCGACTATTAGATACCCGTTACTCAGCTAAAGGGAGTGGGAGAGAGATTAATATATGCACGCGTCAAAGCTACTAGCGCCATCTAGTACTGTTTCATTTTTTTCTCATAACTTTTTAATGGATTGTCCGATTTGAAAAATTTCTTCTACAATTCGATAGATATTGATAATCACAATCAAACTGCATTTTTACTTTTCCAAAATATTTAAAGGTGTGGGCGCCAGACACCTTTCTAAAAATGGTTTAGGGCGATTGAGGGCGTTAGAGGGGGCGTGGCACCTTTTTGAAATAAACTTGCGCTGCGTAGGAACTCCACGAATATTCATGCAAAATGCCAATCCTCTAGCTTTTATAGTTTCCGAGATCTCAGCGTTCATACGGACGGACAGACGGACAGACGGACAGACGGACATGGCTAGTTCGACTCGGCTAGTGATCCTGATCAAGAATATATATACTTTATAGGGTCGGAAGAGCTTCCTTCTCCCTGTTACATACTTTTGCACGAATACAATATACCCTTTTACTCTACGAGTAACGGGTATAAATAGGTATTGATAAACACAATAAAACGGCATTTTTACTTTTCCAAAATCTTTAATAGTGTGGGCGCCAGACACAGACACACACACACATACAATCGTTTAAGGCGATTGTGGGCGTTAGAGGGGGCGTGGCCATCGTCTGAAACAAACTTGCGCTGCGTAGAATGCCCAAGAATATGTTTGGATAATCCCAATTTTCTAGCTTTTGTAGTTTCCCGAGATCTCAGCGTTCATACAGACGGACAGACGGACATGGCTAGATCGACTCGGCTAGTGACCCTGATTAAGAATATATAAACTTTATAAGGTCGGAAACGCTTCCTTCTACCTGTTACATACTTTTGCTCGAATACAATACACCCTTTTACTCTACGAGTAACGGGTATAAAAATATATGTGTTAACCGGCATGGGGATTGAACTCACGACCCGGACGACATTAGCTATTATTTATTTGATGGCAAAAGTCATTTACTCCCTAGGGCAGCCTTTTAGAAGGTTCCTGTGAGTGATGTCAAACTCAATATGAAAATATTTGTACTCAAATTGGAAGTTGAAGAACTTATTTCCTAAAATTAAGATTTTTTCGATCAGTTCAAGTTTTTTTCTTAAAGTGAGTTCAATTTTTATTCAATATAAGTTTTTTCCCAAAATTTGTACTCAAAATCAGTACATCCTGAAATTGAGAATACAAATACTCAAGGTCCAAATTGGAATATGCCTCGTTCATCTGGAAACCGACGGGTAATATACACATCAATCGGCTTCAGCGTGTACAAAAACAGTTTCTACGTTTTGTCTTCTTTTGTTACATTTTAATGACCCGGTCCCATCTTACGCTGCTAAATGTCGGCTTGTACACCTATCTTCCCTAGAAGATCGGAGAACAACAAGCGCGTTAGTTTTTATTTGTGTTGCTGACTTCTGAAATTGACTGTCCTGCTTTGCTGGGCAGCACAGCTTTATCAGTGCCTGGTAGATCTTTAAGAACTTTTAAACCATTTTTTGTTCCGGCCTATAGAGCCAACTATGCCTGCAATGGGCCTTTATGTAGAGCCTTACATTTCTTCAATAAGCTGCCATCTTACATGCGGTTGGATACATGCTCCCCCAGAACGTTAATTAAGAAAGCCTTCTACAATTATTTTTCCTCCCTTAGTATTTAGTCTAGTTTTAGTTAAGTAGCCAGTAAAGGTTTATACTGTTGGCGAATAAATAAATAAATAATTCTAAAAAAATACTCAGCGGACACGGATGCTTCCGGGGGTACCTGAAGAAGTACGGACACGACCCGGCAAACGGCTGCTCAGAGTGCGGCAGCGGCGTCAAGGAGGACGCCCAGCAGGAACGAAAGGCACTCCAAGATGCAACGGGAGTCAGCGTGGAAGTTCATACACTGGTTCCAACCATGCTGGTCAGCCAGGACTGTTGACGCTAAGACGTCTGGAGAGAAGGAGGAACGGGCAGGTGGAGTAGGCGGCTTAAGTCGCGCGAAGCAATGCTTTGCGGCAGTCCCGCGCGACCGAGCCTCCTATCCTAAGATAACTCAAATAAAGGAATACAAACAAAAAAAAAGACCACCACGATGCAAATATGTAATCGCTTTGTAACTGACCTACGTAAAAGTACAGCTGTCAGCTGCTGGTCTTCTATGTAATTTTATATTTAAATTATATTGTTCTTAAAGTGCAGTGGCCTCTCCTATGATTATCCCCGGTTACTGGCCTTCGACTTAATTTTACATTTAAATTATATTTTACTTAAAGTACGTAAATTTATTTCTTAGAATCTTCTTAGAAATTATATTTTTTTAACGTTTTTAACATTTTATACCCTGTAGAAATTTCAACTAAGGGGCCTTCGCGAAAATGTAGAATGGATTTTAAGTTAAGTGAAAATAAAAATATCTAAATTAATAACAATGAAAAAATGGAAACCAATTGAAACAGCCCTATACAGAGAAAAATAACAAAGTAAATCCATATTAAAATAATAAAATTATATATAGTAATGCGCAAGCCAAATTAAAATTGAGGGCAAAAAGACCAGCAATAAATTATAATAATCACAGTGAAACAAAAAAAAAAGCATTCGCGAGTGCAAAATTATTCCAGGTGTATCCCCTTGTCCAAAGATCTTTCGGCGATAGAACATCACAATTGTAGGTGATAACCACTGTTTTTCCACTGTTAAATCCGTTTTATTTATTTACGTGGTACTTCACGTTGTCAATTCACGAAATAATGTCAAATTAACGTCTTGCATTTTTATACCCGTTACTCGTAGAGTAAAAGGGTAAATTGTATTCGTGCAAAAGTATGTAACAGCTAGAAGGAAGCATTTCCGACCCTATAAAGTATATATACTCTTGATCAGGATCACTAGCCGAGTCGATATATGTCTGTCTGTCTGTCTGTCTGTCTGTCTGTATAAACGCTGAGATCTCGGAAACTACAAAAGCTAGAAAGTTGGGATTACCCAAACATATTCTTGGGCTTCCTACGCAGCGCAATTTACGCCCACAATCGCCTTACACGATTGTATGTGTGTGTGTGTCTGGCGCCCACACCATTAAAGATTTTCGAAATGTAACAAGAGAGAACGCTATAGTCGAGTACTTCGACTATTAGATACCCGTTACTCAGCTAAAGGGAGTGGTAGAGAGATTAATATATGCACGCGTCAAAGCTACTAGCGCCATCTAGTGGCTGTTTCATTTTTTTCTCATAACTTTTTAATGGATTGTCCGATTTGAAAAATCTACAATTCCATAGATATTGATCATCACAATAAAACTGCATTTTTACTTTTCCAAAATATTTAAAGGTGTGGGCGCCAGACACCTTTCAAAAAATGGTTTAGGGCGATTGTGGGCGTTAGAGGGGGCGTGGCCACCGTCTGAAACAAACTTGCGCTGCGTAGGAAGCCTAAGAATATGTGTGGGTAATCCCAACTTTCTAGCTTTTGTAGTTTCCGAGATCTCAGCGTTCATACAGACAGACAGACAGACGGACAGACGGACAGACGGACAGACGGACAGACGGACAGACGGACATGGCTAGTTCGACTCGGCTAGTGATCCTGATCAAGAATATATATACTTTATAGGGTCGGAAAAGCTTCCTTCTCCCTGTTACATACTTTTGCACGAATACAATATACCCTTTTACTCTACGAGTAACGGGTATAAAAATGCCTTTTTATTGTGTTTATCAATACCTATCGAAATGTAGAAGAAATTTTTCAAATCGGACCATTCGTTAAAAAGTTGTGCTCGATCAAAGTTTTATATATCCATCTCCCTCGCACTCCCTTTAGCTGAGTAACGGGTATCTGATAGTCGGGGGGTATGTAAAGTAAATTGAATTTGAATGTCAGCAGTTTTCAGTCGGTGTATGTTAGTATGCTCAGTTCATTTAAAATTTAATATTAAATAATTTCTTCTACACTGCGAAAACCGAAAATAAGGTAAAACTTATAATATTTATATTAATACTTAATATAAAATATGCTTAACAATTATAAAATTCAAGCAATCTTTATATAATTCATTTTCGTAAAATCTTATTATTTACCATTATATTACTCATGATTGAACTATATTATCAGTACCAGTCCAAACCTCATTGAGTAAAGACGTGCTATCGGCAGAACTTCGCGAGTACCATTAGTTACAAAAACAAAGTTCTACCAATTTTGGTAAAAACAAACAAGTGCGCAAAGAAGATTTAAAAAAAAACCCAAAAACAACTATCACAGCAAAACCGCTACAAAAAGTGCAAGTGCTCTGTGCAGCGGGCGACAGCCCAAGCACAATAACAATGAATAAACCACCTGACTTAGATTACCCTGCACTGGGTAATAAAACAACAACATTTGAATCGAAGTTCCTTATTATCTCCAGAACAGACAATGATACATTCGAAAAAGTTTCGATATTTATTATAAAAAAAGTTATTGAATTCACCTGCGGCGGTGAAATTGAAACGGAACCCTTTTAGTAAAAACCAAAAGTTTAACTCAGGCAGTAAAACTACTAAAACTCACCAAATTCCACAACTTCACGGCATCAGTCTCTGAACATGAAACTTTGAATTCCTCGAAAGGAGTAATCTACTCAAACGAACTACGGCATATAGACGAAGCGGACATATTAAACGAGCTTAGATTTCATAAGGTCAACAATGTCGAAAAAATACTGACTAAAAAGAACAACGTTCTTCAAGAATCAGGACTTGTAATTGTCACCTTCTCCTCAACGACTCTCCCGGATACTCTTATGATAGGATGGGAAAGAGTAAGAGTTCGTCCACATATTCCACGCCCATTGAAATGCCGTAACTGCCACAGGTTTGGTGACCCTACGAAAGCCTGCAAGACCCCCATCAAAGCCTGCAGCAACTGCTCAGGAGAAGTTCACACGACAGACGACACTGAATGCGACAAACCCAAGTTTTGCATAAATATGACATCAACAACCAATTCAACCACAGTCCACTAGATAAAGCATGCCCATCTTTCATCAAACAAAAAGAAATCAGAACAATAAAAACAATACAAAAAGTTGACTTCAAAACTGCCACAAGAATCTATCACATGCGCCACACCCACCAAGCCACCCCGTACTTCAAGATAGCATCCACCCAACAACCTACAGTCACAGGAAACCCAGTTCCAAAGACTGCCAGCACCGAAGGTACCAACACCAACACCAACCGAGAAATAAGGACCTACAACGACATCATGAATCCTCTACCCAGCACTTCATCTAAACTCATCAAGCGAAGGACAAATCCCGACATCGAAGATATGGATACTGAAACTTCTACAGAAGTCGCTGCTACCCGCCCCATAAAGAACACTCTTGAATTCGATTGTAAGCTTAGAAGCCAAACTAAAGATAAAGCTAATGTAATTTCCAAACCCTCCCTCAAGGCCAAAGGTAAATCAGATAAATCAAAGCCCATAAACTCAACAAAACTAGCAAACGAAATAAACAGATTAGCCAATCGCAACAGCTCTGAAGAAGAGCTTTAAATAGTTTTCCTTTTGTAAGTTTATTATTGTCTTAATAATCGAAATGTTATTAATCATTCAATGGAACTGTAACGGCTACCAAAACAACTACGACCAACTCCAGTTTCTATTAAAACGCTATAGCCCAAAAGCCATCTGCCTACAAGAAACCCATTTACACTCCCTCCATAACATTCCCATCCCTATCAACTTTACCCTTATTCACGAGAACACATCAAACAATTCACACGGTGGAGTAGGAATACTAATCCACAACTCGATACAGCACGAACCATTAAGTCTTAACCACGATTTTGATTCTGTTGGAGTAATTATTCACTCCAAGCAAAAGTTACGTCTCATATCCTCGTATATTGCCCCAAACAAGAAGTTTGAATTAAGAAATTTAGAAAATATGTATGAAAACCCCAACGATAATACCATTATAGTAGGTGACTTCAACAGCTGGCACCGAAGCTGGGGGTCGCCCAACAATAATAGGAAGGGATGTACAATATTTAAGTACATTTCGCAATCCAACCTAATACTCTTGAACGATGGATCTCCAACTCACTTCTCAACTCATCACACAATGACACACGTAGACCTAACAATCATAACTCCAGACCTCGCCACGCAGTCCAAATGGAAAACCGACCGGGACCTTTTCGGAAGTGACCACTCTCCCATCCATATAAACCTTTTTGATAATGTGAATTCCAGTAATAAAGATAAAATTCCCAGATACAAGCTCGATGCCGCAAATTGGCCACTGTTTACATCACTCACGGAAACATTTCACAACAAAAAACCTGCAAGCAGCCAAGTAAACCAAGAAGCTGCTAATATTAGAAAAATAATTCATCAAAGCTCAAACATAGCAATACCTCAAACAAACCCAATACTCAATAAACAGAAAACAGTTCCTTGGTGGGACAAACTGCTCGATCAACTTAAAACTAATAAAAACAAATCTTGGCTCCTGCTAAGAAGAAATATAACCACTGAAAACATCATACAGTTCAAAATAAACAAGGCATTGTTCAGAAGAGAACTAAAACAAGCAAAACGTACCTCACTTCAAAACTTTACGGCTGAAATCAACCCTAACTCAACTCCTTCAAAAATCTGGGCAAACATCAATACATTCTGCGGGAGGAAAATTAGATATGAAATACACTGCATAACATCTCCCACAACCCCAACCTTAAACATCGTAAATCCCGAATCTAAAGCCCAAGTCTTCGTCTCTCACTGGTCGGAATCGTCTTCGGACTCAAATTTTAGCGAATTATTTCAAACCAACAAAAACAGAAGCTTTTCAGCTCATTCCACTCACACCCCTTCACCTGATGCAATATTAATTGAAAGTAAAATAACTTACATAAAGTTCAAAGCAGCTTTAAATAGCCTCAAGGGAAAGACCCCTGGTCTCGACAGCAAGAATTATTGAAAATGTCAAGGAATATCACTACAAGTTCGGTCCAATTACTTGACCGACAAATTGTTGTTAGAAGGGAATCGTGTTTTGCATTTTTCTTGTAAAATATCAACTTTACGCTAAATAAGTGCATAACATAACATAAAATATGTAGTAAAACTACTTTCGTCTAATGTATTTTCTAATAAATGACAAATTTTGGAAAATATATACTTTGACCTAATTATTGGTAGTCAGGACCCCAAAGTACACCAAACATGAAATATTTTTGATCTCTTTGAAAGTTGTGTGGTTACAAACAAAAAAACAAATCCTTATATGTTATTCAGATAAACGGTTCAGATAAATTATTCAGAAGTAAGCCCAGATGCGGGCTTATGACGAAGCTGTTTAAAAGTGTCACAGGCTTTCGGGAATCTTTCGAGAGCGTAACTTTGAATGTACACCAACTAACTGACTAACCTGCAGAACTGGAAAATATTACAAGAGTATTCTTCGCCTGCAACGTTTTTGCCGAAGCCCTGAAGCAGGATGACGATGTGCCCGTAGAGTTCGCGACCGGCGAGTTCTCCCTTAAAGATGGTTTATGTTCGGTATTTTGCTCTTTAATAGCCCCCGATAAGCTCATCTTCGGGCAGGCCAGCGATGCCGTACATCACTGTTCAACGACGCACAATCTACCGCTGCCACCTGATGCTCTGGGTGAAAAGGGACATGGCCAAGTTGTGCCCAAACATATTCGACTACTTGACCAAGGGTTAGGTTCAACAACCATTCGTTGTGTTCACACCCAAGGAAGCCATTTCTTTGGTAAAGTCCTACAATATTTGGCTCGCAATGTTGAGGATAATTCTCTATTTTCTTTTCATACTAAAGAAGGGTAAGATCGACTGCACAAAGTACTATACGCAGAGTAAGGTAACCAGATGGGCATACACCATCAGTGACTTTATCTGCGGCGATCTAGCTCGCCTGATGCCTTTGGGATTCGGCACTATGCACCACGGAAGATGCCGAAGACGATGACCATTTATTCATAATGGGCCACATATTCGACCTTTTCGAAAATTGCGTAGCTTAAATCGCCACTTATTCAATAAAAGTTAATAAATAAAGGAATTAAAATGAGGAATCACATTTCAAATAAATAAAACATAAAATGGTCCAAAAAACATTTTCCTCCGTATTGGAATAAAACACCGCTGATAAGCGTGTTGTGGTCCCGAAGGACCAACGAAATGTGAAAAGTATGGGCCCAATGAATTTGACCTAGAGATGCACAAAAAAATAAGTGCCACTATCGATAGCATTGATGTTCTAAAAATGGGGCCATACATCGATTTATCTTTTCCAACTTCGATGTTTTTACTAGTCCATCCGTTGGAAGCAGTTGGGATCTTTGACAAGTGTGAAACTCCGATTTCCACAGAGCACATCCACCATCCGTTAAAAAAAAAACAGTTGCCCACAGAGAGCCGTTTGCAGTTTCGAAAAATGTCCCATTTAATTTATCTGATCGAGAAGCAATTACAGAGTGCTGTTAACGCACAGAATTGTGCTGTAAAGCGCAAAAAATGGCGTTCTTTGATTATTTGTTTGGGAACTTTGTTTGGGTATAATTCAAAGGCAAAGTCAGCTGTGATTTCGTTTCTTCTTCTTAGTTGGCTTTGGGAAATCAGCTGTCATTCTATCGAGCCGAAAACGCCTAGCAGGGAGTCCAAGTCCCTGTCAAAGTTAGCTCTCACATTTTGGCTCGAGATAAATGTTAGCCGGCACTCGAGAAACCGGCCCTTAGTCCGTCATCCAAATTTGACGGACTTTGGCGGGCTCTTTCATGCGATAGTTAGGCGATGTTTTTTCAGTGCAACTCTGAATTCATCCTATTGACAGTGAAAATTGGAACGTTGTCTACGAGAACAAATCAAACAGATGGCGGGAAAAAATATTGCTTAGGCTCAATGTTCTTTGGTTTTTGTTTAATTATTTGTAGTTCTTATAAGCGGAAAAGCATTCGCAAACAGATTGGTATGTGTGGATTAAAATGTATACTTTAAATAGTATTTAGTAAAATTGTGATAAATATAAGGTTAGATTTAGCTATAAACGATCAACAGACCACACATTTTCTTTTTTTTACAATTTTGACATATCATTATAAGCTAGACAGAGGCGTAATTAGAGCGGAGTGTGTCAGCAATTTGTTTTCAGACTTGTTGTTGGATATGTTATGAAAGTTTTGAAACGTTTTAAACTACTTTTGTATGCATTTTTTTATTATTCTACAATAAGATATTTTTTCCGAGTTAGAATCCCCCTTCGTTTATGTTAAGATACGCAACTGCTTTTCCATTGTAGATTTCTCTGAATCGGAGTTTCACACTTGTCAAAAACCCCAACTGCTTCCAAAGGATGGACTCCTTGGGAAAAGGGTGTTAGTGAAAGCATCGAAGTTGGAAAATATACATCGATGTATTGCCCGTTTTTTAAGACATCGATGCTATCGATATTGGCACTTATTTTTTTGTGCATCTCTAGGCAAACGTCATTGGGCCCATACTTTTCACATTTCGGTTGGTCATTCGGGACTACAACACGCTTATCAGCGGCGTTTTGAATCCAATGATGGGCAAAAATGGTAGCTCCGGATCATTTTTTGTTTTTTGTTTTTATTTGGAATGTAATTCCTCATTTTAACTATTTAATTTTTAAACTTTGAATAAGTGGCGTTAACTGCGCAATTTTCAAAAAGGTCGAAAATGTAGATCATTATCGCATGCGAGTCTGCTTCGGCGCAACAATTGTCATTCGAGATGACCAGGCCATTCCTCGATTATCGGATTAACGAAGGAGCAATGTTCCAGTTTAGGACCTAACAGCCATTCAGCCGTTTTTTCCTGCTTTATTACCCCGAACAAGATTGGCCATACCGCCTGTCCTCTGGCATAACCCTCGCATATGGCGGTTCTCCGGCATTTTGACCACTTATTTCCGTATCCTGGAATCGTTTTCTCTCGCTTTCGGGCATTGTCCTAGCTTACGGAGGCCTAGTGTCCGTTTTGCCACAATTGTGGCTGCCGCAGCAGTCGCGCGTCTGAGATCTTCACATTCGATCGAATCCACTACTGTCTTATTCTCCGCGTCGTCCTGGAAGTGGAAGAGCGCTCCACCTCAACCTCTTCTGTAGTGCATAGAGCCACGCTCGCAGAGCTTCCAGCTAAATTCCGGATTGCAAATCCAAAACCGGAAGGCATCAAGCGAGCCTGATAGAGGCCTTCCAGGGTTGGCGAAACCCGTGCAACACTACGTCGTAACGAATCAGAAGCAAACAAAAGCATTAAATTAGTTAGTTAAAATAATCCATCTCCATCAACTTCTGAGCTGTTGCATTATCGTTTATTTTAAAAGCAAATAAGAATATGTTCAAGAAAGTCGTGTTGTTTAACCACACAATTTTCAAGGAGATCGAAAATATGGACCATTATTATTAGTGGAGTTAAATTGGTAAGGTTCGTTGTATTTTGAGGTCTTGATTACCTATAATTATGGTCAAAGAAGCCAAAAGAGCAATTTCCTTGGAAAAAAATTCCAAAATATGACATTTATCAAAAAATAATTCAAACAAAAGTTTTAGATCTAATTAAAATAATAATTTTATATTAGGTAACATTTCTACATAAACTTAATATTTTACGAGAAAAAGGCAAAAAAAAAAACAAGAGTTAAGAGAATAAAAATAAAGGTAATAAATTAAATTACTTTTTTGCGTAAACTCGATATTTTAAAGAAAAAGACTATAAAGTCATTGTGACTGGAATATAAATCCGTAATTTTTTGGCGAAGATATAGTGAAAACCGCAAAACTCAATTTTTTAAGTGCTCTATGTGCGCTTTACATGTGACATGTTTAAGTGCGTTTTTCTCGAAACCACGTTTTGAAAGTCCGTGTTCATCGGCATTTCTAAACAGCTCAACCGATCGTTTTCGAACTTGTCGCATAATTTTCTAAAGTTAAGTCCCTAACTCCATTTATCGGGATATATATGTACTTTATTTTGATTTTCGGATAAACTTTAGAAAAGTTTCATTTTCTCATTTTTAGAATCCTTGTATTTTACAAATAATTAGGGCGAATTTGGTAACATGTCCACAATACCAGTTTTAAGTTTTGTTTTATGTCTTTATCTTCTAAAGTAACACTATTATCAAGAATTATTGAAAATGTCAATTAATATCAATACAAGTTCGGTCCAATTACTTGTCCGACAAATTGTTGTTAGAAGGGAATCGTGTTTTGCATTTTTCTTGTAAAATATCAACTTTACGCTAAAAAAGTGCATAACATAACATAAAATATGTAGTAAAACTACTTTCGTCTAATGTATTTTCTAATAAAATACAAATTTTGGAAAATATATACTTTGACCTAATTATTGGTAGTCAGGACCCCAAAATACACCAAACATGAAATATTTTTGATCTCTTTGAAAGCTGTGTGGTTACCAACAATTTTTAAAAACAAATCCTTATATGTTATTCAGATAAACGGTTCAGATAAATTATTCAGAAATAAGTGGAGTATTCCAGATGCGGGCTTATGACGAAGCTGTTTAAAACTGTCACAGGCTTTCGGGAATCTTTCGAGAGCGTAACTTTGAATGTACACCAACTAACTGACTAACCTGCAGAACTGGAAAATATTACAAGAGTATTCTTCGCCTGCAACGTTTTTGCCGAAGCCCTGAAGCAGGATGACGATGTGCCCGTAGAGTTCGCGACCGGCGAGTTCTCCCTTAAAGATGGTTTATGTTCGGTATTTTGCTTTTTAATAGCCCCCGATAAGCTCAACTTCGGGCAGGCCAGCGATGCCGTACATCACTGTTCAACGACGCACAATCTACCGCTGCCACCTGATGCTCTGGGTGAAAAGGGACATGGCCAAGTTGTGCCCAAACATATTCGACTACTTGACCAAGGGTTAGGTTCAACAACCATTCGTTGTGTTCACACCAAGGTAGCCATTTCTTTGGTAAAGTCCTACTATATTTGGCTTGCAATGTTGAGGATAATTCTCTATTTTCTATTCATACTAAAGAAGGGTAAGATCGACTGCACAAAGTACTGTACGCAGAGTAAGGTAACCAGATGGGCATACACCTTCAGCGATTTTATCTGCGGCGATCTAGCTCGCCTGATGCCTTCGGGTTTCATTACTATGCACCACGGAAGATGCCGACGACGATGACCATTTATGCGATAATGGGCCACATATTCGACCTTTTCGAAAATTGCGTTGATTAAACCGCCACTAACGGAATAAAAGTTTAAAAATGAAGGATTTAAAATAAGGAATTACATTCCAAATAAATAAAACAAAAAATGGTCCGGAACTACCATTTTTGCCCATCATTGGACTCAAAATGCCGCTGATGAGCTTGTTGTGGTCCCGAAGGACCAACCGAAATGTGAAAAGTATGGGCCCAATAAATGTGGCCTAGAGATGCACAAAACCATAAGTGCCACCGTCGATAGCATCGATGTTTTAAAAATGGGGTAAGAAATCCGTAAGGTGTTGCCGTTTTGAAAAATTATAGGGTCTTCCCACAGAGCTCCATCCACCATCTACCATCCGTTGAACGGATGGTCCGTAAGGTTTTGCCGTTCCGAAAATTTCCCAGTTGGTCCGCCATCTTATTTTAACGGACTTTAACGGGCTCTTTTATGCGATATTTAGGCGATGTTTTTTCGGTGCAACTCTGAATTCTTCTTCTTGACAGTGAGAATTGGAACATTCACTGCGAGAACAAATCAAACAGATGGCGGGAATAAATAAAGTATTCCTTAGGCTTAAAGTTTTTTAGCTTTTGTTAAATTATTCGTAGCGGAAAAGAATTCTGCATTTCATAAATAGTAAATATTTATGTTAAGGGGGGAGATACATATAGAAACAAGAGAGAACGCTATAGTCGGGTGTCCCGACTATCAGATACCCGTTACTCAGCTAAAGGAGTGCGAGGGAGATAGATATATAAAATCTTTGATCGGGCATAACTTTTTAACGAATGGTCCGATTTGAAAAATTTCTTCTACATTTCGATAGGTATTGATAGTCACAATAAAACTGCATTTAGTTATTATTAGTTTTTAGTTAGTTTAGTTTTCCAAAATCTTTAATGGTGTGGGCGCCAGACACCTTTAAAAAAATGGTGTAGGGCGATTGAGGGCGTTAGAGGGGGCGTGGCACCATTTTGAAATAAACTTGCGCTGCGTAGGAACTCCAAGAATATGCATGCAAAATGCCAATCCTCTAGCTTTTATAGTTTCCGAGATCTCAGCGTTCATACGGACGGACAGACGGACAGACGGACATGGCTAGTTCGACTCGGCTAGTGATCCTAATCAAGAATATATATACTTTATAGGGTCGGAAAAGCTTCCTTCTCCCTGTTACATACTTTTGCACGAATACAATATACCCTTTTACTCTACGAGTAACGGGTATAAAAACTAAAATTAGATTTTTTTTGTTTTTTAAATTGGAAGAATAGCTTTTTAAGAATGTGTCATGAAAGTTTCACGAAGAATTTCGAACTATTTTGGAACTTATACCAGGATAACGGCACCCACCTTCATTGTGCAGTATATATATTTCATTACTTTAAATGCGTTTTTCTCGAAACCATGTTTTTCTCAGCTACGGATCGTGTATCTCAAAAAGTAATGCTTCGATCATCATGCTGTTTTTACAGAAATGTTTGCAATAAAATTGTCCACTGTCTGAACCTCGTTAATGTAGAAATTTTTACGTTTATGTATTTTATGTTAAGCAAAAACAAAAAAAAATGAACAAAATTAAGTTTTGACTTTGATAGAATGCCACAACCAGAATTTTTGAGATATTCTATGTAAGTTAGGTTCAGACATTTTCTACATTATTTCTTAACAAAATAAACTTGGTTTCATAAAAATCGGATCTACACAGCGACCAGTGGACGATCCGCAGCTGGCCTATTTTTTTTAATTTAGCCTGGGGTATAGTGAAAAAGTATGTAACAGGTAGAAGGAAGCGTTTACGACCCTATATATATTCTTGATCAGGGTCACTAGCCGAGTCGACCTAGCCATGTCTGTCTGAAAACACGTCTGTCTGTCTGTATGAACGCTGAGATCTTGGAAACTACAAAAGCTAGAAAGTTGGGATTACCCACACTAATGCTTGGGCTTCCTACGCAGCGCAAGTTTATTTCAGCCGAGCGCCACGCCCCCTCTAACGCCCACAATCGCCCATAATCGCCCACAAACGATTTTAAAATGTGTCTAGCGCCCACATTTTTTAACATTTCGGAAAAGTATTAATGCAATTTTGTTGCGTTTATTTATACCTATCTTTAAAACATCGATGCTATCGATAGTGGCACTTATGGTTTTGTGCATCTCTAGGCCTAAGTCATTGGGCTCATACTTTTCACTTTTCGGTTGGTCCTTCGGGACCACAACACGCTCTTCAGCGGCCATCCAATGATGCGCAAAAATGGTAGTTCCGGACCATTTTTTCTTTTATTTATTTGGAATGTAATTCCGCATTTTAATTCCTTTATTATTCCATTAGTGGCGGTTTAAGCTACGCAATTTTCGAAAAAGTCGAATATGTGGCCCATTATCGCATAGTTGGTCATCGGCGTCGGCGTCTTCCGCAGTGCATCGTGCCTCGCTTGCAGAGCTTCCAGCTAAATTCCGATGGCATCAGGCGAGCTAGATCGCCGCACATGAAGTCACTAAATGTGTAGGCCTATCTGGTCATCTTACTCTGCGTACAGTATTTGGTTCAGTCGTTCTTCTCATGAAACTATGATAGACATTATAACATTGCACTAATAATAATATTTATTTAACAACTATTATCTGACAGGCGATATCGGGTGTGAATTCGAAGGAGTCTCTATTGAAAAAACATGTCAGTAACGAATTGAATAATATTTTGGTCATTCAAGCCAGCGATATGCAGGACTTCCTTCTTCAGTATGAAATGCAAGAAAAGAGAGTCAAAAATCAGAACATTGGATTTATTCTCTCGACTTTCTCTCCGAACGTGTGCAAAAAGCTAGGTTCACCTGTTTGCTTTAACGTCTTTTGGGTGATGACTTTGGAGAAAGATATTACTTGGGAATTGGTGCCATTCCTGGCCCCAAAAATACATTTTTATAGTTTTTTTGTAGATACTCTAGCCTTTTTCCACGGCAACATAGGGGTTGTATAGCAGCCAAGTGCGAACCCCAGTGAACGTTGGACTTAACCTTTTCCTTTTTGTAAAAAAAACTTCTGGAACACGTCTGCTTCGGTTGGTAACTCAAATTGGAAAGACTGGGTTGAGGCTCTGGCGAATTTATATACCCCCCAAAGCCGGAAATCGGGTTCTCGTGTATTTCTGATTTCCCGTCTATAGCTTTTCAGTATCGGAGCCGACTCTGCTTATCCCGATTGTTCCACTACATTCCTATAGGAATATATTCCAAGAAAACTAGCTACATTTTTTTATAGCTAAACCATTTTTATTTTAATAGCCCAAGGCTTAACAATTATACATCTTAATGCACAAAGTCTGGTAAACAAAATGGATGAGTTCAGGTATATTTTTGCTAGTTCTGAGGTTGATATTATATGTGTGTCAGAATCCTGGTTAACAGCTGAAACTAGTGATATGTCTGTTTCTTGTGATGGCTATGTGTTGTATCGTTCTGATCGTGCTAGTCACGGGGGTGGTGTTATTATTTATGTTCAAAATAGGTTGAATGCCAAAATTATTTGTAAACATCCAACGGAAAGCCTCATAGAATATCTTTTTGTCGAAGTATCTAACAAACATAAGTCTTTAAAAGCTCTTATAGGATGCATCTACAGACCAAACCGTAGCACAGACTATAGCCACCTGTTAGATGTAATTTCGGATGTCTCTTTGTCTTATACAGATGTCATACTCACAGGAGACCTGAACAGCAACATGTTAAAAGAGGCTAATCTGCTAAATAGCTTTAAAGCACTCGGATTAGATATAGTAAACAGTAATATACCTACCCATTTTTCCAATAGCTGTGATACATTACTTGACGTATTCTTTCTTAATGACTTAAGTAAATCTGTGATATATGACCAGGTCTCTGTACCAGTTTTTTCCAAGCATGACCTTATTGTCCTGACATATAATCTGACCTTTGAATATAATGACATTAATATTGAGTATAGGGACTTCAAGAATATCAACTATCATGAACTTGAAACTGATTTTGTAGCGTGTGATTGGAATTCTATTTATTTACTTACAAATGTTGAGGACCAATTATGCGTTCTTAATACTAACATTAAACATCTCTATGATAAGCATGTTCCACTGAAACGTAAAATCACTCGACCTAAGCAACAGCCATGGTTTAACGCAGATATTAGAAAAGTCATTCAGCTACGGGACAAAGCATACTTAAGATGGAAGCGATATAAAACTTCGAGTACGCAAAATAATTTTAAAAAACTACGTGCAATGGTGTCATCCAGAATTTTAGCAGCTAAAAGAGAATTCTACAGCATTAAATTCGCCAATTTTTCTTCCACAAAAAAAACTTGGGCTGAACTGCGCAACTTAGGCATGGGAAAGTCAAAGCAACACAGTACTGTTAAGGGTGATCTTGACGAGTTAAATTCAAAGTTTGTGCAATCAGATGTACCTGAAGCTTCGTGCAATGAGTACCTGAACCTGCAACCATCCTGTGATAATAGCTTTAACTTTGTGTGTGTTAATAGCTGTGATGTATTAAAATGTATTCTTAATATTAAATCTAATGCTGAAGGTCTGGACAATATTAGTCCCAAATTTATTAGAATTTTACTACCTAGCGTTCTTAAGTACATAACTCACGTAATGAATACTGCAATAATGACGTCAACATTTCCATGTACATGGAAAATGGCTAAAATCTTACCTATAGCTAAAAGTAATAATGATTACAGACCAATATCTATTTTACCCTTCTTTGCCAAAGTCTTTGAAAAACTAATTGCATCCCAGATGCAATTCTTTTTTGATGAAAATAATCTGCTAATTAAGATACAATCGGGGTTCACTAAGAACAGAAGCTGTACCACGGCAGTAGCAGGTATAGTTGAGGATATCCGAACGCAACTTGACAAAGGATATGTAACCTTCTTGACGCTCTTAGACCATAGCAAAGCTTTCGACACTGTCAACCACCAGATTCTCTGTACCAAGCTCAGTAATATTTTCAACTTTAATACCACAGCAGTCGCACTACTTAAGTCGTATCTCTCTGGGAGGGCACAAGCAGTAGTGTCAGGTTCGGACATTTCCGCGTTTAAAACTATTGAGCGCGGTGTCCCTCAAGGATCTGTGCTCGGTCCTTTAATGTTTTGTGTGTATATTAATGACCTGCCTAATAATCTGTCAAACTGTAATGTTCATATGTACGCAGATGATGTACAAATATATGTAAGTCGACCTTTATGTGAGATGTGTCATTGTATATCTATATGTAATACTGAATTAAACAAAATACATAAATGGGCGCAAAGAAATGGTCTGGGACTAAATCCTAGTAAATCAAAATGTCTGATAATTTATAAAAAAGCACTTGAAACTAATAACTTGCCCCGTATAGTAATTAATAATATTCCCATTAAATATGTACAAAATGCTGTTAACTTGGGTGTAACTTTCAACAATACCTTGCAATGGAGTACACATATTACTAAAGCAACAGGAAAAATATATGGAATGTTAAGGCAGCTGTCAGTAACCCAACACTTTCTGCCAGTAAACCTTAAGATCCTAATAGCAAAAATGTACCTACTACCCTCATTATTTTATTGTGTTGAAATCTTTGGCCATTGCGATACTCGGGACTTTCAAAAATTAAAAGTAGGGTTCAACTCCATAGCCAGATACGTATTTAATAAAAGAAGAGCAGAACACATATCCACCCTGGCAGAGTCTATTTACGATATGAAGTTAGAGCAATGGATAGATTCTAGAACTCTAATTTTCGTTCATAAGATTATAATGACAAATGAACCAACCTACCTCGCTGACAAACTTGTGCATGCCCAAGCAAATCGAACTAATAATTTAATACATCCGAGAACAAGATTACTGTGTTCTCAGAGACAGTTCTACATCAATGCTGTGCGCCTGTGGAACGAACTGCCTCATGTTCTCAAATCAATAAGAAGTGCTAATCAGTTTAAAATTAAATTAAAAGAATTTCTAAAAATAAATAACTATAACAATTAAAGATAAGTTTAGTTAAGTCCTTTGTAAACAACTATGTAGTATTTTTAAGAAATATTGTCAGCTATAAATTTACTATAATTATCAACACGGAGTGACTAGCGTACTAATTCATAAGTTTCAAAAACTTGTAACGCTAGGATACAATAAACAAATAAATAAATATCTGGCGAAACGTTGTTTCGGGTATTACTCTTAATAAAGTAAACTTCATTATAAATTCAACGTTTTATCCTAATAATGTGTCGCGAAAGGGCTAACATAATTTTAAACTATTCGGGTTTTGTTCACTATGTTCACACTATGCTATTGTCTATTGCCTACTTCTAAGGTTAATTTCTTTTCGAATCTGTAGTGGTCTTTTGAGGTCGTAATTGTTCGTTTAAATAATTTCGTTTTTGGCCAAGCGCCAACAATTTTGAGTCTTCACTGCAAACATTGATTTATTTTTGTAGGATTGCTTGTCTTTTGGCTAAAAGATTGCTTTTGGCCCAAAGTAGACACCAGAGATTGGCCAAAGGGTTTCGGATGGAAATAGTTTCTCTTGAGCCAGAAGTCGAGAATGTCACCAAATGATGAATATGCTAGAGCGGCAGATCGGACTCACGGTCCCAACCCGAAGTTCCATTTAGGAAATGGGACCAGTCGAGAGAACTAGATGTTATATGCAAGTGCATGTAATGTACCTTGTCGATCTTTTTTTTCAGAAAATAAATAAGCCTAGAAGCAGACTTTATTTTCTTGCCCCACTCAGGTTACTAAAGAGAATGATTCGCTGCTAAGCTCAGCTCAATAATGTTGCACTCAAGAGAAAGAATTTAAATTCCCAGATCTACTGACAACTTACAATCAGTGGAATTTGAATTGCCAGAAGCAGTATTTTAATTTGAAACATCTTTCCGGTATGGTTGCATGTCATAACGCCCGGTGTAATAGCGACCGCGGGCGGTATGACAGACTAAAAAGTGTCATAAGGCCCGTGGGCCTTTAACAATAAATTGTTAAATTCCGCGCGCTCAAGCTGAATACGACTTCTTTACTTATATTAGGTGAGCGCGGGTTACACAAAGTCAGCCCACATAGACCATCATTGGCCCATTGTGATTTACTTATATTAATAATAATTAAATATATTTTCCCTGCGGGCGTTATGACACTTTCCTGTGTGTCATAAGGCCCTCAAAAAAAGTGACAGCGCCTGCGGGCGTTGACACTTTTGAGTGTGTCACAAGGCCCGTAATCGTTATGATACCGGGCTTTAGGACATGTACCCGTAGGAAATCATTCGCTAGTCCACATTTATTGATTTTACATATGAAATCAACACATTTACTTTCGAAAAAAGCTTAAAGATTACTTGTGTCCAACTAAAATGTAATCAAATATTTACAAATTATGTAAACTTTAGGCAACACTTAGAAAAATTACATATAATTCATTATGTCAGCGAGCCATTTGTCCAATCAATCCATAAATTATGTAGTAGCAATGATCCATGTTCTTCCAATAGAAATACCATTGCGTCAGAGTCAATGGACGAGTCAAGCCTTTTTAATGATAATCAAAGGGAAGATATTTGAAATATAAGAGACTTAAAAAAGCAGGCTATTAAGACATCTTTGTCGTTGTACAGCCAAAACTTTATTCCTAGAAATCTAGTTGTATGTTTGCAGAAAATGGTTTCTTCGCTTACAAAATCTATAGGGGATTCCATTAAAATTGGACCCAGAAAATCTTTTTAATATCTCGGTTCCGTCGTTCCCGAGATATTCTCTATTTTACACTAAATTGTCGTAATTCGCGGGTTTTACTATGGAGCCCTCGTCATACTTTGCGGGACTTACAACACTGCTGCGCTTACTAAGCATTTGCCAAAGGAAACCGCCAAGTTGCTCTATTAAAAAACAAAGAAAAAAAGAGCGATAAAACAAATTAATCCAAAAAGGGAGGTGGCAAGCGGTCTGAAAAGATATTGGAGAACCCGGGGGTCCCCGCTGGGACCCCAACAATGAAGTTCGAGAGGTGTTCTGTAAGTATTTTACCGTTATATATAAATATATATACTGGTGTATAGTATAAATAATCAAATTTTTTCAGAATTTTTAATTTTATTTCGGCTGCAAAGAGCATAGGAAGAGGAAGCTAGAAGAGTCCTTTCCTTCGGAGAGCGAGGAAGAGGATCCCTGTCCCTGCCTGCATGGTAAAAAATATGCTGATTTAGACGTCAGTGATTTACGCATAGACAAAGAATTGCCGAGCAAAGCTCCCATATGTAAAGTGAATATAATGAATAAATTTATCCTAAACTTAATTTTACTGTGTGAAGCAGCTGGTTATGAAAAACATTTTGTCTACGACTTTTGGAAAATCATTAAAAAAAATCTATATTTCGAAGGCTTATAGTTTCTAAACGAATTAAGCTATCGAGTCGTGCTTATTGCGCTGCCTTTGCTGACTTTGGCTAAATACAAAAGTTTAACATTAATTAATTTAAAAAAATTCACTTTTGACTTTTTGTTATAAAAATGCGCGTTTGGATGTAATTGAGCGATAAAAATTACTACCCGTTTCAGATTAGTATGAAAATCATTTCATTTTTAATTGAAAGGTACCCGGAAGACATGTAAAAGTTTGTCATTGACTAACATTTGTATACCCTTGCACAGGGTACAATAATTTCAGTCAGAAGGAACATAAAGAAAAGAGGCATTACATAAATATTAATTACTTTCGGTCCTAAAGTAGGATTTTCCCTATGAACATCTTCTGAAATTCTTTCATCAATTTGAATCAACTTCGCCAACAAGTTGCTATGTGTGGCCCAAAATTTAAGCTGCGAACGAAAACATCAATGTTTGTAGCAAAGTCTCCGAATATGTTCTGCACTTCGTAAATAATTACTACTATTAATTAAATGTGTACTATGTACTCCTATAAAGTTCCAAAGTTAATATAAATTACCAAAACAGCACAATTTTGGGTTTGTTTAAAAATTTGGATATGTCATAAAAGTTTAGATATGAATTTTAACTATTATCTTATGCTATTTATCGTATTATTTTGAAAGAAGATTAGGGGAATGCAATTTTACGACAGTTTTGCCGAGTTTCAATCCCCCTTCGTTAATGTTGAGTTGAGCAACAGCTCTCTGTGGGATCACGAGTTTCACATTTGTGACAAATCCCAACCGTTTCACACGGATGGGAAGGGGCTATAACATGATTTTCATCTAAAATAATTGTAGAATATCGAATGACTATAGATGTATTAGTATTGGTTAGTGTCTACGCTACGTGCAGAAATAGAAACTTGGCGCACCCGATCCATTGGCGGCATTTGCCTAGACAGCTTAAATGTTTGGAAAATATCTCGAAAACGGACTACTATAATTAGTTCATTTAATTTCTGATTTTTTGGGAAACCGTGCAACATCGAGAATGTTTTGTGAGAGGCAAAATATTTAATTTTAAGTTAGCGTCGTTCCCCCGTACAGCCAAACTGTTGGACCAATATCTGAAAAACGGACGATAATAATTGATTGAAACCTTTACCGTGGAGCGCGCTTGTTAAAGGTGAAATAATAATTTTTAAGTTAGCGTCGATATTGAATTTGTAAGTCGTTTGTAGTGTCGGATACTGCGGTTCATGTCATTGCTGGCCGTGGTTCTTGTACTGGAGATGGCTGTGTTATAATATCCGTTTAAAACTCAAACACTGTTAGGTGATGTAATTAAATTTACCAGGAACATTACTTAATTAACCCCCCGTCATCCTATAAACTCGGAATTGTAATGCACGCTCTGTGGAAAAAGTTATGGCTAAATTGATTTTTAAGGCCTTTTTTTTATGGGCGGATTCAGGTGTTGGTCCTCTGATTTTCTCAAAAACTTTAGCGTCGAAACATAATTTTTTCCCCATATTGTTAGTGTCTTGAGAGCATAGAACAGTGTGGTCCTGGTTCCAAATTCTGAACAAATGAGATGCCGACAACGCGCTATGCGTTTTTCTCAAAAACTGACGGCTTTTCATTTTCCGTACTGCATTAGTTAATTAGTTAAATTAATTTCCAACGATGTACCGTGCATGTTGGTACAACGTCTGTGATAGTAAATTTATTTGTGAATAGAGTTAGCGTCGAAACTGAATTTTCCCATGTGGTTAGTGTCACGAATACATTTTTTACATGGTGGTTCATGTCTAGGAACTTACTAGTTCAAATTTTAATTTGGCGGCACTTCTTTTAACTTTTAATCTTCCCCCACTGTAAAGCGAATTTCTCAAAAAGTGACGGCTTAATCTTTATGATTTTTTCACTGAACTTGCTTTAAGGGATGCCAAATCTGTCAATATACCGTGCATGTTGGTACAACGTCTGAGAGTGGAGCCCGGTGCAATTTAATATTTGCCCCCCTTTTTTGTATGGGGAAAATCCGAGGTGCATTCACTGTTAAGCGATTTTCTCAAGTACTGACGGCTTTAGCTTAATGATACTTTCTGAAAAGAAGCTTGAATTAACGCCCAATAATCATGTTTACCGTGCATATTGGTACAACCTCTGTGAGGGAAGCAATAAAGAAAATTGTGGGTACACGATTTTTTGAATAGATTTTTATCATACTTCGAGAAGTCGGATAGGCTTGATGGGTATCTAGATCGATAGATATTTTCATTCTGAACAATTTTGAATTAAATATTGTTCAATTTGGCTCCCAGAAGCCGAAAAAATCAAAAATTAAAAATTGGCCCCATGTTACAAATTCCACCGTTCCGCAATCGCCGCTAAGTCACCGACGCTAATTTGACGCACATAAAAGACTAACCGAAATTCAACTAGCGTGCCAGTGGTGGAAGAAAGCAATATCGGTTTTAGGTCTAATAACACGGCCACTCTAACAATAATAACACCTTCCCACAGAGGACAGTCCAAAATCTACCATCCGTTGAACGAATGTCCCTAATGGACATCCCTTCTCAAAATCCAAATTGGCGGACTTTGGCGGGCTCTTTCATGTGGTAGTTAGGCGATGTTTTTTCGGAGCAACTCTGAATTCTTCCTCTTGACTGTGAAAATTGGAACGTTGAATATGAGAGGCAAAAGGGTTATTGTTAAATTATCTGTAGTTTGTTAGCGGAGTTTGCAAACAGGTTGATATGTGTGGGAAAAAATGTAAGCTATTCTGCGAAGAAAAACATCAATGTTTGCAGCGAACGGTCAGAATATGTTGTCAAATTCTTAAATAATAACTAATATTTTTTAATACTTTACTATATTTTTGTTTAGTATATACTACTATAAAGTTTCATATTTCTTAAAACATGTCTATATAATTCCTACTGTTTTCAACGGATGGGCCCAATGAAAAAAGGTTATACGTGAAAACAATGAAGTTGGGAAAAATACATCGAATTATTGCCGTTTTTAAAAACATCGATGCTATCGATGGTACGATGTTTTTGCATCTCTAGGCAAAATTCAATGTGCTCAGGCAAACACAGCAAGCTCATCAGCGGTGTTTTCTATTCAAGGATGGGAAAAATGCGTAGTTCCAAATCTTTTTTCTTTAATTACTTAACAAAAGTTTTAAATATCAATAAAATTAAAATGTTTAAGGAACTTCAGTTACATAAATTCAAACTTGTCTCTAGTCTTTTCAATTCATTAGGTACGTTGAACATTGTTTTTAGAGTATTAAAATATTAAATAAATCAATTTAGTAATGTAAAATAGTTTTCATTGTCTCTGGGCTTCTTGACGAAGATCTGCAGCGTGAGCATCAAACCCTCGAATCCAACATTGTAATTCGAGTTAAAAATATTAAAAAGGTAATTAGTTGTACATTTTCTTCACTCTTCACTTCACTTTTTTCACTCCAATCTGAATCTATAATCAACAAATATGTTTTTATAATTTAAATTTTTCTTTAAAATGAGCTTCATATTAATATTTCATTTGAGATATCTTAAAACCCTTTTTTAACATTTCCATAGTTTTATATTATTTTTATTAGTATTTCTACTTAGGATATTGATGCCAGTAGTTATATCTGGTCGTGTACAACGCATTATGTACAATAAACTACCAATTAAATTACGACAAGGAGCATCGTAAATTTGACATTTCATAATCTAGCTTACTTGGAAGTGTAGTACTTACAGATTTGAATCTTCCAAAGTTGTCAATCTCATCTCGCCGATCATAATAGAAATGGTTAATATTATTTGCGCCCAAAAAGGCCAAGAACAGATTTAAATATATAGTTTGTCGGAATTGGAAAACTGTACCTTTAGTTGCAGGGGTCTTCATCGTCTCCAGAATCAGTATCAGTCGCAGTCGTTCTTAATATCGCGGACAGTGGGATGTAGGATGCCCATCGCCACATAGTGTGCATATATAAATGCGCAAGCAATGGCGGGCAGTATGAAAGAATTCATTACAAATTACACATTTCGGTATATAATCGGTATAATCATTTACATTGGTTTAAGTTCCATTTTTGACCCCTGAACGACCGTACAATTCCAAGATCTCTTCGAAATTTTTTCGTCGACATTTTATTATATTGTATTATTAGCCGTCTTTTATTTATGATCGAATTTGTTCCAATTCTGATTACCGACCCATTTGGGTTTTTTTTCTTATTTGTTTACCAAAAAGCATATGATTCCCCTGTAAGGAACTATCAGCGACCCAAAAGGGGCTTGAGATTTGATTTGAATTTAGGTAACGGCCAAGGTAGGGAGGGCATCCAAAGTTTCTCCATGACATCTGAGGATCAATAGGGATTTTGAAGGCATTTTTTTCTATCTGTCTGGCTGTGCGCCAGTGAGCGATTACTCTCCCTCGATAATTTCTTGTCGTAACACGCAAATTTATTGATATAGTTTTGGGATGCTAGAAGGGTGAAGTTTAAGGACAAGACCACACCCCCAAATAGCCGACAAGGAGCAGATGGAACACTTCCGGAAGAAAATGTTGGATGTGGATGAACATAATACAGTTCATGTTTTTATATACCGGGAAAAATAGTCAAAATTGGCGCAAATAACGGGATCTTGGAAAATAATGGACGGTTAAACGAATAAACTTTTACATACTATTAATGCGTTTATGCGATGCCGAATTCACGCTTTCTCATCGCCATTTCGAACGTTTCGTCTCAGCATAAACGCCATTTCGTGAATTTAGCATTGAAAATCATATAGAACAAAAGGTCGCTTAGCGGGAGTCCGTTGATAAGGCATCCGGTCAGGCAAGCAGACCATAGATAAATGTATTATACGTAAGTTACGTAAGCAAAGTTTTAGTAAAATAAAATCAGTTTTTACACAGAACTCAACGATGAAGGTTGTTTTTCCTTATTACAGGATAACCCTTCCAGATTGTTCAACTCATAATCAAAGCATGAGATTAACAATCTCTGATATTTGACCTTTCATAATTGGCCCTAGTACACATATAATAACGTGTAACAATATTTTTAAAGGGAAAATCGACTTGTCACAACTATCCCCCTTTATATTTTTAATACTTCAACACGATATATTGTATAAAAAGTCGAAATGTTTCCAACCTTTCTATATTGATAAATCTTTTCTTTCTAAACAGTTTTTGATTTGGTTCCCAAATAGCGAGATGATTAAGAAATACAAATATCCCCCGTGTTTGAAATTCCACCATTTTGATACACAACCAAATTAATATTGCTTTGAAGTGACAAGTTGCAGAAAGTAATTGAAGTCCCATGATGAAATTTATGATTAGCCGTTTTCTTGTTCATAGAGAAAATCGGTAGAAAGAAATTGACGAAAGAAATATCGGAATGATTCATACGTGAAATGAAGGAGCAGGAGTTTTTGGAGCCCCCAATCTTTTGCGAACCACTTTGGCAAAGACGATCGGATTTGTCATTGCAATATCGCAAATGGTTTGTGGCAGGAGCTCAAGCAAGACCACAACCCAGAGCCAGATGCAAAATCCCAAAATCGCAACAGACAAGTGGAGTGTGGTGGTTGGCATCTTTCTAGAAGTACGAGCCCGTCACCGAACTGTGTGATAACCAAGTGCTCGAGGTATACACCTAGAGCAAAATGGAGCTTTATAGGATGTACGTCAAAATAGTGCCAACGAGTTAGCAACAAAAGTGGAACGGTGGAATTTGGAACACTGGGGCTATTTTTATTTTTAAATTTTCTCGCCTTTTCTAAGAATATCTTTTGATCTATATAGGTAGGAGCCAAATCCGAGGTCTACAAGTGTTTCAAAAATGCATTAGAAAAATCGGGTATCCACCATTTGGTTAACTGCTTCCCTCACAAATGTTGTGCCAATATGCACGCTAAACCAAGCTTCTAAGTCTTAATTCAAGCTTCTTGTCTGAAAGTTTAATCAAAATCAAACCCACAGATTTTGAGAAAAACGCCTAACAGCGAACCAACCTCAGATTTTCCCCATACAAAAAAGAGGGCCAAAATGTAATTAACCCGCGGCTCCCCTCGTAGAGGTTGTACCAACATGCACGGTATATGGGCAGATTGGGGATCGTCTTAAGAACGTTTCGTGAAAATTTCATGAAAATTAAACCCACAGTTTTTAAGAGAATTAATTTATAATGGGTGGTGTTAAATGGTCAATATATGCAATTTGCCCTTTCCCACTGCCTGCGCCAGTTAGACCCCTCACACCCATGACATCAACCATGTAAATATATATATATTTTTTATGCCAACTTTGGAATTAATCCAGCTTTAATAGAGGTTGTGCCAACTTGCACGGTATACCTCAGATATCAATAAAAGGGGCATAATTTTATGCAATTTCTGAATTAATTTCAACGAAATAAAACCCAAAAATTTCGGGAAAATCAGCCAGCGAGATAGCACGTGGACCCATGACATAAACCAAAATCTAGGTATTTATATCGATATATCGGCAAGTACGACCTACAACACTTAATTTTACTAACTGGCAACTCTTGTATTTCGGTATTTCACAAAATTCAGGTTCACAATTTCAGTTCTACGTTCGAGATGGCACGACAAGTTTTCAAGGTTAAATGTGTAAGTTTTGTTTAATATATTATTTATTTATTATTCATAATAATACTAATCTGTTTTTCAGACCATTATGAATTTTATCGTGGGGGATCTGCAATCCCCGGAAGAGAAAGGCAATCGTCGACGCCACCGCCGCCGTGAAAACAACGACGAAGATGGCGACGAACCGCCAATTCTGCGCCGGCGCCGCCAACGTGCTGCCGATAGCTCCGGGGATGGCGAAAACAGCCGCGTACTCGCCGCCAGCGAACGAACCGTCGCCAACGTCCCCAATTGGAAGGAGCCGAAGAAGATGAAGCTGGCAATGCTGGGGAAGCCGCCGATGTTGATGCTGCCGATATTCGATTTAAATACCTAGATTTTGGTTTATGTCTCGCTGGCTGGTGTGACCTCGTGCGAAAAGCCTTAATTTAAAAGACTTGATTTTCCCGAAATTTGTGGGTTTTATTTCGTGGAAATTAATTCTGAAATTGCTTAAAATTGTGCCCCTTTTATTGTTATACCGTGCCAGTTGGCACAACCTCTGTGAGAGCTGTATTAATTAAGTAAAGTTTGTATGGAAAATATTAATATATTGATGGTTTATGTCATGGCTCCGTACGTTGTCTCGCCGACTGGACAGTGTGACCGCGTGGGAAAATCCATAATTAACAAGAAAGGAAGCTAGCTTCGGTCAGCCGAAGCTTATATAATCTTGCAGATCATTCCTATTCATTTACAAAAACATTAAATTTAAATTAATTTTCGTATATGTTACAACAATCCAAATTTTAGCTGCTTTCGTATTACCTTGGCATTAATTTGTTTATCCTTCCTATGGCAGCTATATAATATAGCCGACCGAATTTTGTTAAATTTTATTCGAAATTTTGAAATGTTAAAGAAAAGCCATATCCCAAAGGAGAAGAGAATGTAATCAAAGTCAACAAAGATATAATTTTTTACTATTATTTTCTATTTAATTTTCCGACCGTTCCTATGGCAGCTACAGCTGCGACCATGAAAATAGTAGTGCAGTTGAGCACACACGTTAGGCCAGAAAATCAATAGATTATAGCAATTTATTTCAACAATGTTTTGAAAATAACAATTTACATAAATATTTTTATCAGTTCAGCTGATTTTGTAATATTAAATTATTATACTTTGCACTTCAGGCTTTATAAACAAAAAAATCACAAATTTGTTCCGCTCATGAAAATAGTAGTGACTACTAAAGATTGAAAAACTTAACTCATAACTTCTAAATATCTCTATAAATCATGATTTCTTATTATCTACAATCTAATACTTCGTCGAGTATCCGTTATTTTGTAAGACGGAGGTGCTACTGCGTGGCATGGAGTCGACCAGATCCTGGCATCGCTTTACAGGAATGTCATGCCAAGCTTGCTGAATCACCATCCACAGCTGAGTTCTGTTTGATGGTTTTACAATAGATACAGCTTTCTTAACATCCCCCCACAAGTTTTCAATAGGGTTTAACTCCGGAGACTGAGCTGGCCATGTCATAACGTCGATCTTTTGTGATGCAAACCAAGCCTTAGCGTGCTTATATGTGTGTTTCGGATCATTGTCCTGTTGGAATGTCCACTTCAAGGGCATTTCCCAATTGGCATATGGTAGCATTGTGTTTTCCAAAAGATTAACGTAAACATTTTTGTCTATAATGCCATAATGCCAGCCTTCGCGGTGGCCTTTATTGCGGCGAGCTTAGCGACAATGGACTCAGAAGGCACTTCGTCGTCAGCTGCCGGGGCAGCTGGGTGCGTCGGCATCTCTAGGGACGATGGTGCTTCCTCTTCTTCAAATGGCTCCAGCGTGTCCTGCGCACCACCCACGGCGACCACCTTCGCACGCGATGCCTCCCTCGGCGTCCCCTTGTGCCCCTTGCCACGCTTGCGTCCTCTTCCACCTCGGGTTGAGCTACACGCGCGACTGCTGCCACTCTCGCTTCCCGACTCGGCAAGCTCCATTTCGGTATATAATCGGTATAATCATTTGGATTGGTTTCAAGTTCCATCTTTGACCGCTGAACGACCGTACCATTCCGTGATCTCTCCGAAAATTCGTCTACGACTTGTTATGATATTGTAGTATGATCGAATTTGTTCCAATTCTGATTACCGAAGCATCTACCGGCGATTTGGGTTTGATTTCCCTGTAAGGAACTATCAGCGACCCAAAAGAGCTCGAGAAATGATTTGAATTTAGGTAACGGCCAAGGTAGGGAGGGCATACAAAGTTTCTCCATGACATCTGAGGATCAATAGGGATTTTGAAGGCATTGCGCTCCCTCGTTAATTTCTTGTCGTAACACGCTAATTTATTGATAAAGTTTTAGGATTTAAGGACAAGACCACATTTAGCAGACAAGGAGCAAATTGAACACTTCCAGAAGAAAATGTTGGATGTGGACGAACAAGATACAGTTCATGTTTTTATATAACGGGAAAAATTGTCAAAGTTGGCGCAGTAACGGGATCTTGGAAAATAATGGACGGTTAAACAAATAAACTTTTACTTACTATTACTGCGTTTATGCGATGCCGAATTCACGCTTTCGTTTCGCGATTTCGGCCGATTCGTCTTCGCATAAACGCCATTTCGTGAATTAAGCCTTGGAAATCATACTGCACATTAGGTCGCTTCGCGGGAGTCCGTTGATAAGGCTTCCGGTCAGGCACCCAGATGTGGTCTCTGCATAGACATACATAAGTGTATTTTAAAAATTTCATGTTAGTTACGTAAGCAAAGTCTTAGTAAAATAAAATCAGTTTTACACAGAACTCAAAGATGAAGGTTGTTTTTCCTTATTACAGGATAACCCTTCCAGATTGTTCAATTCATAATCAAAGCATGAGATTAACAATCTCTGATATTTGACTTCTCTTTAATGCCGACTTGTCACATCTATCCCCCTTTATATTTTTAATACTTCAACACGATATATTGTATAAAAAGCAGGGACCGAAAATAACAGTTATTTTATTTAAAAGTCCTTTAAAATAAAATATAAAGAAAAATAGGTAGAATTTTTCTAAAAACGCAGAATTGTTTATTTTCATGCAATCTGTTGATTCATGCAATAAACTTTTATCGTGGGACTTTTATATATCCCACAACAAATAACAGTTATTCAAAGACTTCTATTTTACTTGTCAGAGATTAACAGTTATCGAAAGACTTTTATTATAAAAGTCCTGACTGATATATTCGAAAGGCTTTTAAAATATAAAGCAGTCAGTGAGTTTTATTTTTGTGATTTATATTTTCCATACAATATAAAAAGCCAGTCGCATTCTAGCTTTACTATAAGGTGTACAAAAAACGGAAAAATTCAATATGGGTCGAAATCCCAATTTAATAGTGCGACAGTTTTTCGTAGCTCTTCCGAATGCGGTGCAGTGCAGTATGTGTAAAATTGAATTGAACGGGAATCACTTGACCAATATGGTTCGGCACTTAAAGTCGATGCACTAAATAGTTTGGGAAAATATAGATGGTAAGTCTTCCAGAAATACATTTGAATTTCATATTAATCATACCAAATCATTAGAATCAAAAAGCATCCTACCACCAAAAAAAAAAAGTTTAAGGTGGAATTCTCCGAATTCAATTAGTGACCCACCAAAAAGTACCGTTTGCCTTTTTCGATTCAAAGCCGTTTAAGTTTTTCTCGGAACACATTTTTAACAATTTGAATATGACTCATATATCATCAAGAAACGTGCTGAATGTCGTTAATGAGCAATTCGGGAAAATGGTCGAAGACATCAGTATTTCGCTAAAACGCCAAATTATATCGCTTAAATTTGATACTGCAACTCGTCTCAATCGCAGTGTATTGGGTGTTAATGTGAAATTTTACGATAAAAAAAATTAAAATTTTCACGATTGGAATGATTGAGCTAAAAAGGAAGCATACTGCTATTAATCTCTCTGCAGAAATCGAAGGTGTTCTGAAACGTTACGGTATTTCCAAGCAACAAGTTTACTGCGCGACAACAGACAACGGTCGAAATATGATAAAAGCAGTTAAAATTATAAACGACGATAATATTACCGGACTTTCAAATGAAAATGATTCAGATTACGACGAATTGGTATCTGAATTAAAGGTTAATAACATAACTTCCATTAAATGTGCCGCCCACACAATGCAACTGTCGGTCCACGATTTTCTTAAAATTTCGAATTACAAAGTCATCATTTCTAGTGCACGTGAACTGGCAAAACATCTGCGGTGTCCTTCTAAAAGGTAAAGATTTTCTTTTTTTACACATTCGATTGATAATTATTTATAACAAACTTGTTAGATACATTATTTCCAGACATGACTTACCCCGGCCAATTTTGGATGTTCCAACTCGTTGAAACTCAACTTAGAACTCTTGCAAGGCTTCAAACCATATTGTTCTGAGTTCTTTGAAGAATCCAAACTTCCGGACGTTGATTGGGAAAAGATCACCTCCCTTGTAAAAGGGATGTTGTCAATAGCCAGGAGGCATTTAAAGTTACTATCTCGACAAATATATAATTGCTCAACTAACGTAAGAATAATTTTTAAATAATATAAAATCTTAAACTAATGAATTATTTCCAGTCAGCTGATTTTAGTATACGCAATACTACTACAACCACAGATACCGAAACTTCGGTAGAAAATAATTTGTTAGCATCCTACCTAAATTCTTTTAGTTCATCAAATATAGCGGAAAAAATTCTGAAAAAAAATTCTGATGAAGAAGAGGACAACCATATTCGTAATTCTATCAACGAAATAGTTACATATAACCCAAAACATATCGACCATGCTAAAAATATAATGGACTACTGGGAAGAGAAGACGCAGATATACCCAAATTTATATGGTTTGGCAAAGGTTATTAATGGTGTTCCTGCCACACAAGTCAGTGTAGAACGGGCATTTTCAGCTTTGAAACTTATATTGATTTAAGATCAAATTTGTCTTCAGATACACTGGAAAAACTTTCAATTTTGAAATTAAATACAAACAAATAAACTAACTCTGAACTAATTGGTTTTATTTTTATACCCTTGCAGAGGGTATTATGATTTCAGTCAGAAGTTTGCAACGCAGTGAAGGTGACGTTTCCGACCCCATAAAGTATATATATTCTTGATCAGCATCACTAGACGAGTCGATCTAGCCGTCCGTTTCTACGCAAACTAGTCCCTCAGTTTTAAAGCTATCGGGCTCAAACTTTCCCAAAAGTCTTCTTCCTATTGCAGGTAGTATATATGTCGGAACCGACCGGATCGGGCCACTATATCTAATAGCTCCCATAGGAAGGATCGAAAAAAAAAAATTCTAGCTTTGGTGTTTTTTGAAATATAACCTTCTACTTTTGGGAATACTATTTTTATAATATTTCTGAATTTCGAATAAAATTTCTAAAAAATCGGTTGACTATATCATATAGCTGCCATAGGAACGGTCGAAAAATTAGATGAAAATTAATAGGAAAAAAATTATATCTTTGTTGACTTATATTACATTCTCTTCTCCTCTAGGCTATGGCTTTTCTTTAACATTTTAAAATTTCGTATAAAATTTAAAAAAAATTCGGACGGCTATATTATATAGCTGCCATAGGAAGGATCAAAAATTAATGCCAAAATAATACGAAAACAGCTAAAATTAGGTTTGTTGTAACATATTCGCAAGTTAATTTAAATTTAATGTTTTTGTAAATGAATAGGAATGATCTGCAAGGGTATATAAGCTTCGGCTGGCCGAAGCTAGCTTCCTTTCTTGTTTTCTTGGATTTTTAAGCGAGATATTTCAAAAAGACTTTTTTTCAAATGCTTACAAATAAAAGTCTCCCAGGGACTTTTTTCAAAAAAGTAAAAGTCTCGGACTGCTATTTATTTTTGACTTTTATTTTAAAAGTCTTTTGATAACAGTTATTCTGTGTGAGATTTATAAAAGTCTTTTCATAACAGTAATTTTGTGACTGATAAATAAAAGTCAGGAGAAAAACTGTTACCCGATGACTTTTATTTAAAAAGTTATAACTGTTACAGTCCCTGATAAAAAGTCGAAATGTTTCCATCTTTTCTAGATTGATAAATCTTCTCTTTCTAAACAGCTCAAGCAAGAGCACTACCCAAAGCCGGAAACACAACTAATGTGTAACGCTGGTGGCAAATAATAGGGTCTAGCAGAGCCACCTAGGGGTCAAACGGTGGTGGTGCCGCCATCTACTTTTCGGCTGTGGTATTATCATTGGGCCAGAGGAGGGAACTCTGGAGGGGATAGAATTCGGAGACAATGAGGCAACAGAGCCAATTGTCAAGATTGCCAAAATGGCGACGTCATAGTCTGGGAGAGCGGTGGTGACTCCAACCTGAATCCGCGCGCCACAATGATTCTTTCCGTTTTTGGCAGTATCAGAGTGCAAGTGGGTCTAAGTAAGTTCCCACCAGAAAAAAAGGTTAAGTCTAATCGGTAGCTAAATGTGAAAGTATATTTCAGTGTGTGCAACAGTTTAAATAGCCCAGAAGCACTAAACGGAAAATCGTGAGAGCTATTCCATCTGGAAACCAAAATCCGCGCTGAATCCAAAATTAGGGTAAGCCCATAAACAGTCAGGGACATACATGTAGCAGCCATCTAGAATTTTTTTATTACTCAGGTTTGGCGCTTAAGGCTGAATAATTATACACCCAAGATCTGGAGCGAGCCGCTGGGAGCGAAACGACGACCCAAAGGGAACCTTGATGATTTTAATTATTGTTGTGTAACGCTAAAAGAAAGGCATATTTGTCAAATTTCTATCTCAGGGGCATAGGCAAATCCATTGTATTTTGCGAATCGAACCGCCAAGTCTCCAGAAAGTTGGTCGATGCAACTTCAATCAACCAGAGTTTGAATTCGCCGAAATATCATTCAATCCCGCTTCGTCTCTCTCCCCTAATTTGCCAAGCTTTGAGTGTGGTGGGCTTGAGTGGAGTAGTTTACCTTGGCCAGCGAGTGACATCGGTCGCATGATCTCCGAGTGGCCGTAAAATAACCGGGAAAAAGGAGTGGAAACGCCGGGAAAATTATGAGAAAAACCAGCGAAAATGTCCGGCTGGATACGTGACGTCGGATTAATAGATTAAGGGTTTTTTTTTGGTACTAGTGTTAGTGTTATTGGTGTACGAAAACCACATCAAGAGTGGAAAAAAAGGAAGGCCAGAAGAAAAGGCGGAGAATCGGGGAATGTAAGTTAAATGCTAAAGCCGTTAGATAAAACCCCAAAGGCCCAAAAGAAGTGAAGAAAAACAAAGAGAAATAAGAGTGAGCCGTGAAAAAGCAGTTGCAGAGATGTGCTTGAGCTGGTACAGTGGGTAGAATAGTGAATATTTTTTTTTTTGGTTTTTTTTAAGTTTCACAGCAATCGGAAAAACTCACGGAAGCGCTTTCGTCGATGGATCTCCCGAGTTCTGGTGAGTGATGTTTCACAAGTAAAAATATATGCTATAAACCAAAAGCCCAAAAGATCGATATTTGCCCCACTGTCCCAAGTCCCTTTAAGCGAATGCGAATGTAAAAAGAATTAGAATTTCACGGCCATAGCTATCACGGATAAACGGGGAATGGCAAACGTGTAATTTCAAGGGCAAGCTCTCTCTCCATTTCTGGAACAGTGGAATCGGAATTCAAGGGCAATTTAAAATGTATGACAGTGTCTTTGCGGCGAATTCGCAGACTCTTGTTATACCCTTGCAGAGGGTATTATAATTTTGGTCAGAAGTTTGTAACGCAGTGAAGGAGACGTTTCCGACCCCATAAAGTATATATATTCTTGATCAGGATCAATAGGGGAGTCGATATAGCCATGTCCGTCTGTCCGTCTGTCCGTCTGATTCAATACCGTTTGCGAGCTCAGTTTAAAAGCTAGCGCCTTGAAACTTTCACAGTCGTCCTAAAACATGTGTACGCAGATCAAGTTTGAAAACCGACCCGATCGGACGTCTATATCCTATAGCTCCCATAGGAACAATCGGATATAGCTTTCACAAAATGAAGATATTTCGCTCAGTGTAAGAGCTATTGACAAGAATCTTTCTAAATCTTATTATTTTACGCATACCTTGATCAGGGTAAAAGCGCGTGCCGATCGGACGTCTATATCTTATAGCTCCCATAGGAACAATAGGGTGAAATCGGTCAAAATTTGTCGTTTTTCAGGATATTTCGCGCAGAATATAAGCTAATCCCATGAAACTTTCCAAATCGTATTTTTTTGTGCGTTCCTTGATTAGGGTAAAAGCGCGTGCCGATCGAACGTCTATATCTTATAGCTCCCATAGGAACAATAGGGTGAAATCTGCAAGGGTATTAAAACTTCGGCTTGCCGAAGTTAGCTTCCGTCCTCGTTTCCTATTGTTTTGGATAAATATATCATCCATTCCATCCGTCTGCAGTCTGCGGTTTGCATCTTCACTGAGTTTTGTTCCGCGGCCGCGTCCGCCAGCAGTTCCAGTATTGGGTGGCAAATTAATAGTTCACTTTATTGTTCTTAATTTGCTGGTTTTTTATTTTTAATTTCCAAGACAAGACGACTCACAGTGTAATATATTGCCAATCTAGGGGGACTTAAATCAGTAGAAGTCGTATTTTTTAACATATCGGTTTCAAATTTGGAGTTAATATTCTATTAAGCCCAAAGATTATGGTGGACATTAAAAAATTGATTACAAAAACAAAAAAACCTTTGGTTTATATTTTTAAGATTTTTTTAAGTGGTAACAATTTAAACTTGCTTATATGGATCGGATAATATCAGTAACCTGTGCATGAGATCAGTATTTATGTGTACACTGTGTGTATCATAACATGGATAAACTTTTGGACAGACAATTTTTGTATGCTGCCTCAATGTTTTGCTGCAACAGTTGATAGGACTTGCCAAGAATGACATATGCTGGATGTAGGTCATTACCTAAAAAAAAGCATACAACAATTTTTTTAACGAGGAGATAATTTTCTTACTGCCGAGCCGTTGCAAAGGCTGTTTGGTCAGGCACGAACAACCCATAAATTTTATTCTGCCATTGCAGTGCAAATGCATTACCTTCCCAAAAAAATCCCCAAACACCAAGTACAAAAATCACCTAACGCGTAAAAACACAGACCAAATCTTGAAATACTCAGGGTATTCCCTAAACTGTTATATTGCTGAATTGTTGAATTTTGGTCAGCTGTTAATCAGCTGTTACATACAAAGTCAACTTTCAGAAATTTCAGCAATTTAACAGGCTCGAGGCTGTTGAAAATTTTGTTGAATCGTTGAAAACCAGAGTTGTCACCTTATTTTACTAAAAGTCATGACAACTCTGCAACATTTTACTATCATAAGTTCGCATTATTTACTTTTAAATCAAATAAGCAAGTCGATTAGTAGTTCTTCTTACCTAGCTAACAATTTTAGTCGGTAACAAACAATGAAAAATTGGGTTTTACATGTTTTAAATTCCGTTAAACTTTTCAACAAATAACAGCTGTTTGAAAATTCAACAAGAACCATTTTGGGTCGTTCCCTTAATTGCTGAAATTTTCTGTTGAATTTTCAACAATTCAGCAATTCAACAGTTTAGGGAATACTCTGACTGTATACTTTCCGCTGCAGCGATTTATGGGATCAGCCGAGAACAAATAAGTGCTACTTAGGGCCGGTTTCTCGAGTGCCGGCTAAAGTCCCTGATAGCTATCTGTTCGAAAAAGATAATCACCAGATAAACTTATCGTAAAAGCAAATCGGTTTTCTCGACGCCTTTAATTTATCTGATCGAGAAGCAATTACAGAGTGCTGTTAACGCACAGAATTGTGCTGTAAAGCGCAAAAAATAGCGTGCTTTGATTATTTGAACAGCTGTTTGTGTATAATTCAAAGGCAAAGTCAGCTGTGATTTCGTTTCTTCTTCTTAGTTGGCTTTGGGAAATCAGCTGTCATTCTATCGAGCCGAAAACGCCTAGCAGGGAGTCCAAGTCCCTGTCAAAGTTAGCTCTCACATTTTGGCTCGAGAAAGCCAAAATCGCTTAGCAGGCACTTTTTCTGTTCGATAAATGTTAGCCGGCACTCGAGAAACCGGCCCTTAACCGACTTTTTGGTGAGAGTTGTGCAATTCGAGTTTGAATTAACGCTCCGATACCAAACGACCATCTCCGTCCGAGAACTAAAAACCAAAAGAAGGTTACTTTGGGTTGAAACAAGCACGAACCCCGAATTTCCCTTTTCCTTTTTCTTATGACCTTTGACCTTATATGCACTCTGTCAGTTGTTAACAGAGCTGCTCCACCGATGCTCACTGACATCTTCACGATTTTATTGGAAGAGTATCGGACTGATGAGGTTTATTTATTTATGTATCTCAGCTTATTTTAAGGGGTATTTTTGGGGCAGATACGAGATTCTTTACATACTGTAAAAGGGTGCATGTCATAACGCCCGGTGTCATAACGCCCGCGGGCGTTATGACGCACTCAAAAGTGTCATAAGGCCCGTGGGCCTTATAACATACTCAAAATTGTCATAACGCCCGCAGGCGCTATGTCAGTTTTTTTGAGGGCCTTATGACACACAGGAAAGTGACATAACGCCCTCAGGGAAAATATATTTAACCATTATTTATATAAGTAAAGAAGTCGTATTCAGCTTGAGTGCGTGCATTAAACAATAATGCGGCTTGCACCTTTATTCAAACAAAATTTGGTCTGCGCCCTATTTAACATTTTGTTGAAATTCTTGTTAATGCGAGTAACATATTACTCTATATAACATAATATAATATAATATAATATAATAATGAATGTTTGTCTGCGCCCTATTTAACATTTTATAGAAATTCTTATAAATGCGAGTATTAAAGAATAATGTAGCAATGACTAATGAGCTGTCAGTTAAATATGGGAACCCAAAAAAATCGCGCGATTTTTTAGAAAAAAAATTTTTGTTTGCGGTCTATTCAACAATTTATTGAAATACTTGTAAATGATTTTCAACTATCTGTCTGCAGTATGGGCAGAGCAATAGAGAGTTTTTTGAACGCTGTTCCAGATTTTTGAAGCACTCAAAGCATATTTTGAAGTGCCTGCATGGTAGAAAAACTACGTCCCGCGGCCTATCAACGCAAATAATACATTTTAGCACGTCAGCCATTTGGCTGAACTGAAAAGTATTTTCCACATCTTCATCTTCTGAATCAGACCCGGAACATACCTCCTGAAAAGTGGTTTCCCACTTAAGAAGCTCATTTTTTGGACTTATCAAACAGTTAAAAAATTCGGTAACGGAAATGTTTGAAGTTGATTTATACGGTTGTCTTTGATTCTAAGCTTTTTGCGTCTAATGTTAAACGCTGTTAAGTCTCCATCAAGGACATTGGACAGTGTTACGGACGTAGCATAGTCTTCGTTTCGAATAACGTCAAGAAACTGGCTAAAACGCCCATGCTTTTGTAATTTCCTAGCCAACGTCGCGTTGAATGATTCCAACGAGCTTGTTGTTCGCAAAGTCTGCGAGTGCACCGTGAAAACATCTGGTGTGGTCTGAAAGGAAGGTAAAATACAATTTAACAATTTTTGTAGAGTACAGAAAATTTTAAAAATGGTTAAAAGATTATTTCAATTAATTTTAAACTTACCTTTACCATCCATTGCCCTTCAAAATATTTTAAAAACAGTTTAAGAGTTTCCCGATTCTTCTTGGGCAGCTCCTGCAGTTCATCCTTCAAAATTGTAAACATTTCTTGAATCTGCGAGGGCTGAACTAACGGCAGGCTGAGAAATTTGCGGTACCATTTGTAACAGTTCAAATCGTTTTTTATGGTGGCTCCAAAATTTTCAATTTTCTGGCTATTGCGTCTCAATGCTTGGCAATAGTGAAACCAGCAGCCATTTAATGTAGCCGTTGGAAAAATTTTATTTAAAGCTTTTCTTAGCGACATCTCGTAATCCGTAGTAAAACTTTTTGGATTAAACTTGAAAAAGTTGGTATTCAAAAATCCAAAGACGTGTGTTGAGTTGCCTGGCTGTGAATACGCTTTTAACAGCGCCCAAAGGAATACACGAGGTTAATGTTCAATGATTCACTTTATTATAACTATTTGGTGCGCTTTAAAACGTCGTCTCCAAATATCAGCAGCAAACTGTCGCTCGCTTTGCATGGCTGTACGTCGCGGCCTCGCATACACAAAGCTCCGCAAGTAACGGTTCTGTTACGCAGCTGATTTGGAGATGGAATACCCTTTAATCGGGCTTATTGGTTTTAGGCAAGATTTCGGCGGCAACATTCTCCCCCCCGTAAACTGCTCTCTTTGGGGGCGTGTTTACCCTCATCAGTGCCGACGTCCAGCACAGCGATCTTGGCTACGGGCCTTCGAAGCGTTCCCTTGGTAGTCCTTACGGATACCTGCCTAACCTGGCCGTCCTTCGCCAAAGTTGTTTCTTCAACGATGCCTTTGGGCCAGCTGTTTCGTGGCAGGTTTTCGTCCACGATAAGGACGACGTCGCCGATGGTTATGGGTGGTCGCTTCATAAACCATTTTCCTCTTCGAGCTAGATCTGGGACGTATTCGCGGACCCAGCGTCTCCAGAAATGGTCAGCAAATAGTTGGGTAGACTGCCACATATGCCGCACGTTGTTTGTCGATTCAAAGACTGGCTTGTGGCCACTCGCTGATCCAAGTAGGAGGTGATTCGGCGTTAATGCATCGTCGTCCTTTGAATCGAGTGACACGAACGTAAGTGGACGGGCGTTGATGATGAATTCCACTTCGCACAGGGCGCTTCGAAGTCCTTCATCCGTAAATTTCATCGTGGGGCAGATAGCGTGCAGAACCTTTTTAATTGAGCGGACGAGCCGCTCCCAAGCTCCCCCCATGTGAGGGGCCGCTGGTGGGTTGAATTTCCATTGGATTTGATCAAACGCTACTCCCACTTCTTCGTAGTCGATTCTCAGGCTTTCTTCGCAGATAATTTTTTCGGCGGCCTTGAAGTTAGTCCCGTTGTCCGAGTAGATTTCCCGGGGTGATCCTCTTCGGTTAATAAAGTTGCGAATAACCATAACACACGAGGCCGTATCAAGGGAATTCGCCAGCTCCAAATGGACTGCCCGAATGGTAAGGCAGGTGAAAATGACTCCCCAACGCTTCTCCCTGCGGCGTCCGACACTGACCAACATCGGACCGAAATAGTCAATACCCACGTATGTGAACGGGCGTTGGAATGATGCCAGTCGAGCGGCTGGCAAGGCGGCCATTTGTGGAACATCTGGTCTGGCAGTCTCTGACCTGCACCGTTGACAGGATTTGCGCACGTTCTTGTAGAGGACTCGCAATCGTGGAATATAGAAGGTGCCTCGGATTCGGTTTATACACGCCTCGTGGGATGTGTGGTGCATTTCATTGTGATGCCAAACCACTATAAGGCGTGTTATGGGGTGCGCGTAGGGCAGTACGATTTGTTGTTGGCTGTTTAAGTTTTCCGCTCGTCCGCAAATCCGGAGAAGCTTGTGGTGATCTAGAAAAATGTTCAAACTTATTAGTTTGGATTTGCGGTGAATACATTTACCTCGATCCAAGCATTGGATCTCTGGCGCAAACTCGGAAGCCTGTGCGTAGCGCCATAGGATGATTTGTGCCTGTTGCACTAACTGGCAAGATACGCTTCTCGGCAGTGGTTCCTTGCGCACCTTTGCTCGTAGTCGCTCCATGTAAAGTAAGAAGACGGCTAGAGCACGATACAATCTACGCCAGTCTGAGAAGTACTCTTCGTTTAGGAGGGGTCGATGCGTTTCAGTGTGAATGGCGAGCAGTCCCTGGCGTATTTCCTCTCGCGTTGTGCCGAGTTCGCAGGGGCTTGGCCACTGAGATGGCTGAAGCAGCAGAAACTCCGGGCCGTTGAGCCATGTGTTGGCGTTCTTAAGACTGGTGGTTTTCGTTGCGAGATCCGCGGGGTTAACGTGGGTAGGTACCCACCGCCATTGGTTCACGTTGGTATGTTCCAAAACTTCACCAACTCTATGCATAACATACTGCTGAAATTTCCGTGGGTCCATACGCAGCCAGCTTAGGACGGTTTTGGAGTCGGACCAGTACCAGCAAGATTTTATTTGAAGTCGTGAGTTGCTGAGGATCTGCTTGCTGAGTCTTGCTCCGATAACGGCGGCTTGAAGCTCCATCCTAGGAATCGATACTGGGCTAAGAGGGGCTACTTTTGCCTTCGATGCCGCAAAACTTAGGTAAGTTGACTCGCCGTGGCATATGCGTAGATAGCATACCGCTGCGTAAGCCATTTCGCTGGCGTCGACAAATGTATGCAGCTGCACATCGCTCACGTGGTCATCTGAATGGAAGTAGCATCTTGGAATTTGTATCGCTGCAATAATCGGCAACGAGCGTTTCCATTGTGCCCATTTGGGTACTAGCTCGAATGGTAGGCGTTCATCCCAGTTGATCGAGCTTCGCCATACTTCTTGAAGCAAGATTTTTAGCGCGATTGTGTAGCACGAAATAAATCCCAATGGGTCGTAGATTGACATTAGTACCTGTAGTAACTCGCGCTTGGTTGGTGGCACGTCTTCTCCCAGTACATTGCGTTTCAGCCGAGCAAATTTTAAGTTAAAAACGAACTTGTCAGGCTTGGGCATCCAGTATAGACCAAGCACCTTTTCTGTGGCTGTAATTTCCACCTGCAGCGGAGAGTTTGTAGTGGCGTCCAGCTTGCGGAGGACTTCTTCCGAGTTTGATGACCAGTTGCGAATGTTAAAGCCGCCCGCCGAGTGGATTTGTTTCACTTGGGTGGAGATTGTGGTGACGGCTTCAACGCTGACGTCGCTGTATAGGAAATCGTCCACGTAGTGATAATTCTTAATGGCATTCGCGGCCGTTGGGTAGATGTTCTGGAAGCGCTCTGCATTGGCGTCGCGGATATAGTGCGCGATAAATGGGGCGCAATTAATTCCGAATGTAAGGGCGCTCATAGAGTATACTGAGGGTTGTCCAGCTTTCTCGCCGTTGTCCCACCACAGGAACCTTTGTGCGTGTGCATCCGTGGGTCGGACTCTTATCTGATGGAACATCTCTGCTATATCGCCGCAGATTGCGACCTGGCCGACCCTGAACGAAACTAGTAGGTCGAAAAGTGGTTGCAGCAGGTCAGGTCCTCGGAGCAGATAGTCGTTAAGGCATTTCCCGTTGGATTGGGCGGCGGCATCCCAAACTAGGCGAACTCTTCCCGGCTTGTTAGGGTTGATAGTTATGAAGGTGGGCAGATACCACGCCCGCTCGTTTTGATCGGCGATCTCTTTGGAAGTTAACTTGCGTGCGTAACCCTTATTGATAAGATTGTCCACTTCTTTTTGAGTTTGTTCTCTCAGCTCGCTTTGCTTGAGGAACTTGCGTTGCAGGCACTTAAGCCTGTTGAGTGCGTTCGGGTAACTCTCGGGTAGTGGTGTGTCGGCATCCTTCCAGGGCAGACCGACTTCATATCTTCCATCGTTGAAAACGGCAGTTGATTGTAGGTGGCTCAAGGCTTGTCTATCCTCTGCTGACAGCAGTTTGTGTTGCGTTGCTGTTTCCATGCCAAATGTTTGCTTTATGGCTTCGTGTAAATCAGCGTCTAGTTGGCTGCAGCTACAAACGTGCACATTGACCCGCTCTGTTGCTGGTCTGCTTGTGTTGCAGCTTTGTAGTGTCCATCCTAGCCTTGTTTTCGACGCTATGGGCTGATTCCATGCTCCTTCCCGTATCTTGAGGGGCACAGCTAAATGCCAGTTGTTGGCACCGATGAGGACGGTGGGGCGAGCATTTTGATATGATTCGATTGGGAGTCCTTTTAGATATCGGAACCTTTGGGCGAGCTCGCTCATATTGACTGATTGCGCGGGCAGGTTAAGGCTCTCTACGCTGTGTACATCCCTCAGCTTGAACTTAGATCCGGTGCGAGCGTTGGATATGTTGAGTGAGGCTCGTTCGGATGCGTGGTCGGTGTGCGTAGTATTATTCGTCCACCTTAGGCAAAGGGATTGCCTGACGCCCCTCACGTTCAGTTGCTCGAAGACCTCTCTGTCGATAAGGGTGACGGAGGAGCCCTCATCTAGAAATGCAAAGGTATGTAGTGATTGTTGATTGTAATGAATATTAATTGGAACAATACGGAAATTTGTGTTTTCCATATGCCGATGAGTGTGGAGCAGTCCGTTATGGTGGTGAGGGACTTCGTCGCTGATGTCGGACGTTACAGCTGCCCGCAACGCGTCTGGTTGTAGCCCTCTATGAATCAAAGGATGGTGGCTTTGACTGCATCCGTTGATGCCGCACACTTTTCTCAGGAAGCACTGTCGTCGATGCCGGTTTAGGCAATTATGGCATAGTTTATTGACGCGTACGACGCGTAGCCTTTCCTCCAGGGCCATAGACTCGAACTCCGGGCAGTTATGAAGTTTGTGGTCCGCGCTTTGGCAAGCTATGCACTTGGCTCTGCTATCTTCGTGATCCGTTTCCTCCGTATGGTAGTGCAGAGTGGCGTTCCTCGTGTTGTAGAACGGCGTCGTAACCTTGCTGGCTGCCTCGGCAATTTCGTATAGCCATTCACTAAAGATCCGTACTGATGATGAGTCTCCGTTCCTGGCATTCATTGCCCACTGCAGCTTGAGTTGGGAGGGTAGCTTGTCCACGAGCTCTTGCACGAGCATCGGGTTGCTCATGTGGTCCTTAAGTTCGCACGCTTCCATCGTTGAGTAAACGTTACGTACGCCTAGAGCGTATTCAATAAGCGGCTCTAGCTTGTCCCTGGGAGGCGGGAGTTGTTTGACCTTGTTAAGCACCGAGCGGAGAATAAGTTCGGGTCGCCCAAAGCACATTTGCAGAGTTTTTATGATTTCTGGCACCATTGCCGGTAGCATTAACTTGCTCTGGACTACATTTCTGGCTTGGCCCTTGAGGCTTGCTTGTAGGCGCATAAGATTTTCCGCTTGAGTGTAGCCTGCGATCTCGGTACTGGTTTGGTAGCTACTGAAGAACAGTGGCCAGCTTTCGGGGTTGCCGTCGAAGGTGGGCAACTCTCTAGGGATCGCTTGGCGGGCGGCGATTTGTGCGGCGTTTGGTGCGTTCTGCGCGGGCGGGGTTTTGTAAGCTTCAGGGAGTGTAGCACACTTGCCTGCACCCTGCCAGTCCCACACGGTCGGTGTGTTTGTCGCCTCGTGCTTCCGCGCGATTGAGGTTAGGTTTATAGACGGTTCTCGATTCGCACTCACTACACATGTTGAGGTTATACACATATGTGGTGGCGGCCCCACGTGGTGCAAGTAGTGTGTGGGGTCGCTGTGTGGTGTTAAAGCCGTGTCATTACTTGTAGGCCATTTCTTACATGTCGTGGGAGTCCACTTGTCAGCCACCGTAGTGGTGTTCGTTGTCAGGGTTGAGGTTGAGGTTATGTAACCCAGGTCAACGAGTGAGTTTTCTGCCGCCGGTGACGAGGACGCTTGGGGTTTACCCGCTTGCAGTGGGTTCTCATGATCGAGGAGGAGGTCTGTTGTAGCTCTGGCAGCTGTTGTATCTTGCAGCTTGTTACTGCACTCGCAGCTCCAGCTAACGCCGGTGCCAGCGTTGTTGGCGCCGACGCACGCGAAATGATACCATGAGCTGCAGCGGCAGCATTGTACCATTCGGTCATCATCCTCCAGTTTACATTTTCTGCAGTGAAACGTTCCGCTCGGCGTTTCGATATCTGGCATTTTTACGTGGTGGTTATCTCACTTAGATGTATGTATTATGTCGCCAGAGATTTTTCACGTATAAGTGTTCCTTGGCTATTTGAGACGTTTTAAAGAATGTTGAGTTGCCTGGCTGTGAATACGCTTTTAACAGCGCCCAAAGGAATACACGAGGTTAATGTTCAATGATTCACTTTATTATAACTATTTGGTGCGCTTTAAAACGTCGTCTCCAAATATCAGCAGCAAACTGTCGCTCGCTTTGCATGGCTGTACGTCGCGGCCTCGCATACACAAAGCTCCGCAAGTAACGGTTCTGTTACGCAGCTGATTTGGAGATGGAATACCCTTTAATCGGGCTTATTGGTTTTAGGCAAGATTTCGGCGGCAACAACGTGTTCATAAGCCTCGGTTGACTTCCTTGTCATTAATATGTAAATAAATGGGAAAGTCTGCAATCAGAAAATAGTTTAAGGGTTAAACATTGCACTAACGATACAAATAGGACAAAAAAATATATACGTACATGGTTTCTGTATTGGTAATGAAGAATTAATAATTGCTTAAAACCGCAAGAAGGTACCGTGTCAAAGGTTCCATCTACAAAAAAGTGACGTTCTCCATCTCTTTGTTCGATGTGCTCAACGATGCTTGGCGATAGAAATACACAATATGCGAAGTTGTCTTCCATTACTGTGCCCCTATAGAAGGGTTTATTGTTTTTCTTAGATGTTCCATATTCTTCCATAAACGCTTTATCCATAAATAGCGCTTCGGTTTCGGTGGGTGATTTCGGTTCCGTTCCCAAAGCTTTACTTCGAATTCGAAAAAGTTGCCGCTTTATTTTTGGAAATGATACTGAAGGTGTTGCTTCTCCACTATTTCGGCATTCTTCGTAAAAAATATCACGAATTCCTTTTCTTTTTAAGTTTTTTTGTTCACTTTGTTGTTTTACATTGTTAATCAAATCCAGATCCTAAATTAGTTTTTCTGGCGGACCATGATTGTGGGTGTGCTCCAGGCTCAATTGAGTACAAATGCCACTATCCGACAAAGAGACTGAAACACTACAGTCTTTAATGTAGCAAATATAACGCGAACTTTTATTTGCCGCCGAACATTTAATTTTAAACAATTGTTGCTGCGTTGTAAGAAGCAACAGCTTAGAATTTTTGCGAAAGCCAGCAACAATTTTGTATTCGAAAGGTTCAACAGCCTCCATATCGCGTCCACGTTGTTTAAAGATCAGTGATTAACTGACTAAAATATAAAAAAGCTTGAGAGGTATCATAATAAACGGTACTTCTCTTCTCGATAATCTCATTGATTCTGAATGCGCTTTACAACATAACAAACAGTAATTCTCTTATCGGTATTCTCATTAACGCAAAATGCCTTTTAGAATTCTTTTTAGAAGTTGCGGGCGTTATGACACTTTTAAAAGTGTCATAACGCCCGTGGGCACTATGACATTTTTTGACGCTATGTCACCGGGCGTTATGACACGCACCCACTGTAAAATTATGTTGACCGTAAAAGGGCGTTTTGTACTCGGCAATTCTTGCTTTTCGTCAATATTAGTTTCTCCTGAAAGTCCGCCCTTTTGCGATCAGTGCTCAACCATTAAAAAAGTTCCTGTTCAGTAGGTGCTATTTTATGCCACAAGGAGGCTGCCTCAACGATTATTACGGGATTTGTTTGTCGGGTTGTTCCTGGATTGTGACTACTGGAACTCGAAGAATTTGAATATATCAAGTTTCTAGACCTTTCAAGGACTTAAACAGTATTTTGATCGTCCACATCCAACATTATCTTTTGATAGTATTCCAGCTGCTTCTTGTCGGTTATTTGGGGTGGTGGTCTTGTCCTTAAACTTCAGAATTCTATCAACCCGAAAATATAACAATAAATTTGCGAGCAACGACAAGAAATAATAGAGGGAACTCTCTCTCACTCACTGGCGCACAGACAGATAGATAGAAAGACATTTCTTCAAAATCCCTATTGATCCTCAGTTGTCACGGAGGAGCTTTGGATGCCCTCCCTACCTTTACCGTTACATCAATTTAAATCATTTCTTGAGCCCCTTTTGGGTAGCTGATAGTTACAGGGAAATCATTTGGTCTTGCTCGTAGAAGAATTTTGGGAGAGGTCATGGAATTGTACGGTCGTTTACCGGTCAAGAATCGAACCTGAAACCAAAGTAAATGATTATTCCGATTATATACCGAAATGTGTAATTTGTAATGAATTCTTGTATACTGCCCGCATTGCTTGCGCATTTGTATGTGAACAATATGTGGCAATGGGCATCCTACATCACACTGTCATCACACAACGACTGCGACTGAAGACGACGACAATAAAGAGCACTGCCACTAAAGGTACAGTTTTCCAATTCCGACAAACTGCATATTTAAATCTGCTCTTTGCCTATTTGGGCGCAAATAATATTAACCATTTCGATTTTTGATTGCTCGAGCGAGCAGACGTGTTTTTTCGTGCGCTACGTGAGTTAATTCAAAAACTACAGTTGCCGGCTAGCTACATAGCTTAAACTAGCACCTAAATTCGCGTTTCTTGCCTGTGAAAACGTTTTCGGTTCTTTATGTATGAAAAACTGTGCGGTTAAGTGGTAACTCGCGTTTTAGAATTTGTGAATTTTTCACACTGTTAGAGACGTTTGCTTCATTTAGGAATATTTTATTTGACTTTGCTAAGTGGTTAGAGCATCGGAGTATCAGTAAATCAGCTGATTGGGCTACCAGATCAGAAGAATAGAGTCGGGGTTCCATCCCATATGGATGTTAGCGAGTTCTGGAGCGAAGATGGGAACAGCCCGTGGAAGGAGCGTGCTCTCTAGGGGAAAACACAGTATGGGGCCGCCGAGAGATGCATCAAGGGCCAGATTCCAGCTGTTGGTAGATCAAAGGACACGCCGGTGGCGTTAGATGAAGATGATGCGCCATTATGGATGGAGATGCGACGCACCCAGCTCTGAACGCCGCTGCGTAATCGACGCCAGATACTGAACCCATTGTTGCCCCAGATATTCCGGTAGTCTCCATCATCGAGAAGGTAAGGATAGGAAGCGGTGCTATAGTGCGAGAGTTGGAGACATCCGGACCTCGTTACCGAAAGTATTGGTTGCCTCGACGGCCAGCTCAAAACAGGCTGAAAAAATCCAGAATAATTTCAACAGGTATGACGAGATTATCAGCGCTATGATGATTCACATTGGAGTCCGCGAGGATCGTACCTCGGCTGCCTCCTATGAAGCTACTGCTGCAAGAGATGCGCATCTTGTTGGCCAACCTGGTGCCTCCGAAGCAGCACC